>CM063172.1:159206135-159903635 GCA_031835075.1 Saguinus oedipus
TGGAAATCACTCTTGCTTCACAATGTGGAAGTATTTGATACATTAAGTTATGTCAAAAATGACCTTTTATTATTTGTGATAAATATGTTTGAAAATTAAAACCCAATACCCCAGTGCAAACATTCTAATTCTTAGGAACACATCCATCTCTGCTTAGAGTGATCCCTTACCTCCTAAGTGGTATCACTAAGGCATCATTTACAGAGGGATAAAATACTTATTTCTCCACATCTAAGTCTGGACATTAGAGGTACCTGATTAGGATTTTTGATTGGCATGTAGTCCTCATCTTCTTTTTCTTCAGAGCAGTGACGGGTTTTCTTCTTGTGTTTTTTACTTGTGTGTGAGTGACTTGATTTTGAGTCTTCTGCCTGCTCATCTAGTATAAGATCATATTTTGCACTGCAGCAGTTAGTTAAGGATAAATGTGAGAAATAATACTGGTAAGACATCAAAACTTAAGAATCTGGTAAACGAAGATCATAGATGAAAAGTAACTTTAAAGCAAAAAGCATCTCAGAAGAATAGAGTACATTTCTTAAACAAAATTAACATTTTCTTTCATTATACAGTCAGGAGAAATGGAAAGAATTCTAATCCTAAACAATCTTAAAATAACTAGTAGGCAAAAAAATAGAGGGGAAAATAAACATGTTTGTCAATAATAATAAAATAAACAGAAAATGAGTGACGTCTTTAACCAGAAAAAAACTGGTTAAAGATATTATAAATTCCAATGCCCAGAAAAGCTTTAAGATAGCAGTTATGTAGCTTCTTTTAGTTCAGTCCTACAGGAGGAAATTCAGCAATGCATATCAAGTTATTATGTTTAAATTCTTTTTTTTTTTTTGAGATAGTCTTGCCCTGTCACCCACACTGGAGTGCAATGGCACAATCTCAGCTCACTGAAACCTCTGCCTCCTGGGTTGAAGCGATTATCCTGCCTCAGCCTGCTGAGTAGGGAGGGGATTACAGTTGCTCGCCATAACACCACCCAGCTAATTTTTTTTTTTTTTTTTTTTTTTTTTTTTTGAGACAGAATCTCGCTCTGGTTACTCAGGCTGAAGTGTAATGGCACAATCTCGGCTCACTGCAACCTTTGCCTCCCAAGTAGCTGGGATTACAGGCACCCACCACCACACCCAGCTAATTTTTCATATTTTCAGTAGAGATGGGGTTTCACAATGTTGGCCAGGCTGGTCTCAAACTCCTGACCTCAGGTGATCCACCTGCCTTGGCCTCCCAAAGTGCTGAGATTACAGGCATGAGCCACCACACCCAGCCTTTTGTATCTTTAGTAGAGACAGGGTTTCACCATGTTGGCCAGGCTGGTCTCAACTTCTGACCTTGTGATCTGCCCGCCTCCACATCCCGGCTAGGATCACATGCATGAGCCACCACGCCTGGCCATCATGTTTATATTCTAATAAGAATTTATAAATAAAGTTAAATGAACAAAAATATACATAATAGCCAGGCGTGGTGGCTCACACCTGTAATCCCAGCACTTTGGGAAGCAGAGACAGGCGAATCACTTGAGGCCAGGAGTTTGAGACCAGCCTGGCCAACATGGTGGAACCTCATCTCCACTAAAAATACAATAATTAGCCTGGCGTGGTGGCACACACCTATAATAACCCCGACTACTTGGGAGGCTGAGGCAGGAGAACCATTTGAACCCAGGAGGCAGAGGCTTCCGTGAGCTGGGGTTGCACCACTGCCCTCCAGCCTGGGTGACAGAGTGGGACTCTATCTCGAAAAAATTTTTTTAAAAAAGCATAATAGGATTACTTTTAGTATCAAAGTGGGAACAACAAAATACCTAGTAATAAAGATATACTTAAACCCATTATAGTACTTCAAAGAGATATTATAAAGGAAGTTAACAATGATAAATGTTACAGAAAAAAAAACCTAGAAAGGTGTTTATGAAAATTAATACAAAAAAAGCTTGAAGCAAAAACTACATATACTATACAACAATTATAACTTTACATAAGACAAAGGCTTGAAACAAGGAGAAATAAAAAGTATCATGTGTCTAGGTGATGAAGCTATGAATGAATCCTTTTAAATTTCATATAAATGTGTTAAAAACTTCTTAATGTTTTAATTTAGAGATAAGTATTTTCTTAAATATACTATCTTAGAATAAGATAAAATATATAATAGTTACAACTTCTGCTGAAAATCATCTCAACCTCAAAGGTGGGTTTTGAGGAAGGCTGACATGGGCTGCAATGGTGGTTTTCAAAAGAAAGCTTATGAGGAAGCCCAACAGGCAGAGCTATGCTAGTTCCATGTGGGCCCACAGTAAACATTTGTCAGGACTGGAGGCTCAGGTCGGCTTCACAAAGCCACAGCTCCACATTCTTCACAGGAATGTCTCACTTCTACATAAAAGCAAATGAAAGACACTGTCCTTCCTGGCTTCCCAAGAGATAGCTAAAGAGGGTTAGTCAGCTCATACCATCCTGTTACGACTCCATTATCTACAACTTCTTCCTCCTTTTTTACTATGCCACACTGTTTCCAGGGCATCTTCTGGATCCTGCCTGTTCCAGATACACATTCCATAGCTCCTGCCTATAATTTCATCCTAATGTGTGCTCTGCACATGCTGCTCCCTCTATCCAAATTCTTCAGAGCAACACTGCTCTGAAGAATTTTATATTTTCTTTCCTTTTTTTTTTTTCCCTCAGACTGGGTCTCCTTGGTCTGTTACCCAGGCTGAAGTGCAGTGGCCTGATCTTGCCTCCCTAAAACCTCCACGTCCCTAGTTCAAGCAATTCTCTAGCCTCAACCTCCCAAGTAGCTATGATTACAGGTGTAAACCACCACACCTGGCTAATTTTTGTATTTTTAGTAGAGACGGGGTTTCACCATATTGGCCAGGATGGTCTCAAACTCCTGACCTCAAGTGATCCACCCACCTTGGCCTCCCAAAGTACTGGGATTACAGGCATGAGCCACTGCACCAGGCTCAGAGAAGTGTTTTTCAAACTGATGACTATAATCCATCAATGGGGTACAAAATCTATTTAGTGGGTCACAACAGCATTTTTAAAAAATACAGAAATACAGTATATGCCACCTAAAATTTTTATTTTATTAAACTTTTGATTCAAGAATGTGTGTGTGTGTGTGTGTATGACTGTACCGTGACTGTACTGGGTTAAGTTAAAATCTGCATTTAAAAAAAAAATGGAGACAGGGTCTCACTATGTTTCCCTGACTATTCTCAAACTTCTGGGCTCAAGCAGTCCTCCCAACTTGGCCTCCCAAAGTGCTGGAATTAAAGGCATGAACCACTGCACCCAGCCTATTTCTTAAATGATGGATCACATGAAAGAAGACAGCATTCCACCTCAGCCTTCCTATCTCCCATATTAGTGTCACAGCTTTAATGTTACTTTTTTCAGTGTTGAGGGTATTCTCTAACCTCTCGCCCCCTATTATGAGTCCCATATCCCTTCACAATAGTTTAGACATATTTAGTTAATGGTAATTACTCTATGTCTGTTCTTTTTCCCCACTCTAACAATAAAATGTAAGCTCTGGCCAGGCACAGTGGCTCACACCTGTAATCCCAGCATTTTGGGAGGCCAAGGCAGGTGGATCACGAGGTCAAGGTATTGAGACCATCCTGGCCAACAAGGTGAAACCCCATCTCTACTGAAAAATACAAAAATTAGCTGGGCGTGGTGGCGTGTGCCTGTAGTCCCAGCTACTAGGGAGGCTGAGGCAGGAGAACCGCTTGAACTCAGGAGGTGGAGGTTGCAATGAGCCAAAATCGCACCACTGCACTATAGCCTGGTGCCTGGCGATGGAGCGAGACTCTGTCCAAAAAAAAAAAAGTAAGCTCTATGTGGGCAGGAACTGAATATCTTCCATTGCTAAACTGAGTATGTGACAGATGCTAACAAAGTATGTGTAAGATTACTTGTCATACCCTCTAGACACTTGTTATATTTCTTGCTTCCTCACTTGCCCACTATCTTGTACCTACCACTAAAATCAACAGTTTTAGAAGACATCAAATCCCTCCCTTTGAATAAAACACAAATGTGTGAGCTCACTGTCCTCTTTTCTCCAGTTTCTTCCCTGAGGCCTAGTTGGGCCAAGTTACTTCCTTCTCCTATTTCCTATTTTTGATTGTTCTTATTAAGAATCTATATTTACAGTAATTTCTTTCTCTCAAGGCCCATAATGTAGATGCCACCATGCCTTAATTGACTGACGACAACTTATCTGCACATCAGACTATCCCCTAATGGCATTTCTCTGTCTATATCAACATCAGAGGGCTAGAAGCTACACTATTCCATATAGTATATGTGTGGTTGTTTCAATTAATTAAAATTAAAGAAAACTTAAAATACCCCGTCTTCCAGCTACAGTTATTAGTAAAAAGCCTAAATTTAATTTCAAAGATTTAGTAAATAAATATCGAATGTATTCCATTCATACCTTTTATGATTTAAAGCTTTCAATCATATGCCCTTGAATGTTAATATTTTCAGACCAAATCCCAGCTTCTTGTTTGGTCTGTCTGCACGTGAAAGCCTCTCCTTATGCTGATTTTATCAGCTTTCTTCACTTTATCCAGCTCCAACACCTCGCAATGCTTTATGCATTGTAGACAGTCAACACATCTTAAAACATGAATATAGACCAGGTCAACCTGATACTCATCTTTCTTGATGAGTACTTGGAAAAGAAATGTCTACATAACACGTATGGAAAAAAAATTCCTGAAATACCAATAGAAACTAGAAAACAAAGACACCATTTACCAGAAAGAATCACAAAAGAAAGAACTTTGGCAATGTGTAGAGTAATATATTTATAATGGGAAAAATTAGTGAACAAATTAAAATGTCATAATATAAACAGTATCTTTCAGCTGGGTATGGTGGCTCATGCCTGTAATCCTAGCACTTTGGGAGGCCGAGGCAGGCGAATCATGAGGTCAGAAGATCAAGATGATCCTGGCCAACATGGTGAAACCCTGTCTTTACTAAAAATAGAGAAATTAGCTGGGCGTGGTGGCACACACCTATAGTCCCAACTACTCAGGAGGCTGAGACAGGAGAATTGCTTGAACCCAAGAGGCAAGAGATTGCATTACACTCCAGCCTAGTGACAGAGTGAGACTCCATCGCAAAAAAAAAAAAAAAGCCAGTATGTTTCATTGCTTTTTACATGTCTCAATCTAAAACTTGGAAGAACCTGAAGTAAATGGTCAAGTCAATGGATTTCTTTTTAATCCTATAAAAGTGGGTAGCAGCCCAATAAATATGTTGTTTAAATTATAACATACTATACAGAAAGAAGTAACCTAATTTTGTAGCAGAGAACAATAGGATTTTGTTATCTACATAAGAAAGTTAAACGTAAGAGTGGTTAGCACAAAGGATTCAGCTTAACAATAATAAATTTCTGATTATGAGAAATAAAAAACATTAAAATTACATATAGAAAATACAAAACTAGTGTTACAGCTCTTTTAAAATTTGTCTAGCAGGCTTTCCAGTTTTTATAGGAAAGCCCCCCAAAAAAGAAAATACAAATCTTACCTGAAGATCTGCTAAGAATATGCTAAGTAGGAAAGTACTTAACCTAGAGTAGGAAGGTATTGATAAAAGAATTAGGCTACAGATTTCTTTCAACCTTAACTTTTTCCATACACTAGAGTATAGTGAAAAAGCAAAGTATATGTAAGATCTTGAAAAGAGATAATGATAGCACTGAAATGTCCTTTGACGTGATAAAAAAATAAATTTTAAAAAAAGAAAAGAGATAATGATAAACTCAGTTACTTCCTCACAAACAATCTGGATTCAGGAACTTTGTCTTCTATAGCTTTTGTGACTTTTGATAACATATCACACAGAACTCTACACATAGCAGATAGTCAATATATATTAACTAACTGATTCTTGGTAAGGATACTCCTGTTTGGGCTTTACTTTATCTTTCAGAACCAAATTAGATGGATTATTCTGTTCTTTTTCATATTCCTTGAAATCACTCTTGGTGTATTTCCCACCTATTTATTAAAAAAAGAAAAAAAAAGAGCTTAGTAAAAAAAAAAAAAAACACCCAGTTAATCAAGAACAATAATTATTTTATAAAAGGTGTAAGAGCGATTTTATAAATGGCATATATCGAGAGACAGAAAAAGGGAATAAAAGAATCATGGTAATTCCATCTCCATTACTAATTTAACTGGTATCAGATATCCATTTTGCTAGGTAGCCACATGCTGCCACCTAACGATATATGTGAATATTACAACATCAAACTTTCAAATAAATTACACACAAATGCAGTGTTCAAGTAGAGCCACTGAGTCCATGACAACATTAAGTCCAATGGAAAACGGAGAATTTGGGACCTGAGTTTAAGATCTGAAAGACCACTTTGGAAGAAGTGAGACTTTAAGAGACCTTTTAAGATCTAACAAGAGATACTCTGCTACCAAATGGCAACTTCCTTGCCTACTTCAGTCACATTAATAATTTCTCCTTTCTCTCAACTCCCATAAAGTAACAGAATCCACCAAACAATTCAGCAATTCACAACTAGTGTTTTTCTTTCTTACTAAAAACAGACAAAAAAAAAAGTTCATTAAAATCATGGGAAATAAGTGTTATAGAAAAATAAAGTAACCCTAAAATTCCCAGTGAAATTTAGCATTACATGTGAGTAACTATCAAAGTAAAACCTTTTAACAACACAAAACCTAAAACTTATTTCAACAAACAAGAGACCCAACTTTAAGACTAACATGCTACCAGGAATTTATTTGACATATGTGTATGTATATGTGGCAAATGTAATACGTATAGGGGTAAAACATACTGCCATGGACATGAAAGAGTAAAAATTTAGGAAACTTATTAATAGGACTGGTTCATTTTATATATTCATGAAATGATTTCTTAGATACACTGTTAAGTGAAAAATGCAAGGTACAAAAACAGTATGTTTAGACTGCATCCTTTGTATTTTCCTTTTAAAAGGAGAAAATTTTATATATATATATATATATAGGCATGCAGATATATATTCAAAGACTATAGGAGAAAATTAGTACCAATAGGTAATAATGGTTGCCCTGGAAGAAATTAGATACAAGGAGCAGGAATGAATGAGACTTTTATCTACCTTTTCATGGACCTTTTCTATTTTGCATCATATGACAACTAAAACAAACTTTAAAAAATTTAAATTGTGTACTTAAAAAACTCAAACCACTATAAAGTCAAAATAATTACTTTGGAAACATATCATGTCTGCAGTGGATAATTATTAGTAGTTTATAATACAGTCAAACATAGAAAATATAATTTTTCATCAGTTTAAAATACACACACACACACACACACACACACACAAACACACTCTACCTCAGTTTCTAGACAGCAGGTTTGTAAAATTATAAATGGCAGAAGTTACATGAATTAATATTTCTCCTAATTAACAGCACTCAATCAAAGGCTCACATAAGCATGAAAAGCAGAACAAAAAATAAGGCCAGGTGCAGTGGCTCACACCTGTAATCCCAGCACTTTGGGAGGCCACGGTGAATGAAATACCTGAGGTCAGGAGTTGGAAACCAGCCTGACCAACATGGTGAAACCCTGTCTCTACTAAAAATACAAAACTTAGCTGGACATGGTGGCAGGTGCCTGTAATTCAGCTACTTGGGAGGTTGAGGCATGAGAGTGGATCCCGACAGACAAAGGTTGCAGTGAGTCAAGATCACACCACTGCACTCCAGCCTGGGCAACAGAGTGAGCCTCCATCTCCAAAAAAAAAAAAGAAAGAAAGCAGAGCAAACACAAAAGAAGATAAGTCATCATACCTTTTCCTTTCCATTTAACCTTTGCAACAGACTGGCTAAAATCCACATGTATTCTTCTGTCATCTATAAGTACATTGTCCATTTTGAAGAACGCTTTCTCACAATCTTCTTCCTGATAATAATTATAAAAACTCAAGCATAAATCTTTATGGAAAAGATTTCTGTAGCTAGAATACTGAAAATACAAAAAATTTGTTGTTATAAAAATTAATGTTTGAATACTTATTATACAACAGATGCTGTTAAATGCTTTGTATCTATTATCTCAAATAACTCTGGTATCAGCCTGATGAAGTACTATTTAATACTATCTCCATTTTCTCAATATGAAAACAAACATTTAGAAAGGCACAGACGTTGTTGGCAAGGGTCAGAGCCAGGATTTTAAAGGGGCAGTTCGACTGCAGTAGACAGATAAATACACACTTACTGAGTGTATTATACAAGTTCACAATCCTTTTTACTCAAAATCAAAAACATCCTGAAAAGTGAAAGTTGTTTTCGTAAGTTTGGAGTTAAAATTTATTTGGCAGCAACACTGGACCTAATGGTAGGTTACGACTTTTTTTAATCCACTTAGTATGAATATTCATTTGTTTCACTGCTGAAATACTTTTGTGACAGCTTATGAAATGCTGACCCAGAATGATATTACATAATCACAGATGTAATATGTATGTGTGTGTATGCATACACACAGTATTACCTTTCTGAATTCTGAAAAATTCTACATTAGGAAGCCTGCTTATTCTCAGGGGTTTTAGATAACAAGCTGTGAGCCTGCAATACCAAGGTCTGTGCTACACAGAACCCTTCCTGTTAGCAGCCTCCCAACTCTAAATCCCTGTTTCTGACACTGACAGAGTCATATTTCAACTCAGCACTGGTCAATTTTCTTTTATATTCCTGGAAACTTATTCTTACTAGAGATAATCCAAAGAGAAACAGATAAAATAGTTATATCATATTTATTTATTACATGTGTCCAAAATAAAATTAATTATAAGCTCATGAAGATACAGACAAAGCTTGCTTCGTCTTTGTAACTACATCATTTAGAACATCATGTGCCATGGTATCTAAAACTCAGGCAACAGTGTACGTTTCATGAATCTGACTGATTATTTTCAGGCAAGTATAATTCTATCACCATGCCATTTCTGCAAAGAGAAAGTGCTCAGATCACTTTTTCAGGAGGATAGTATTTGTAAATACTCAATTTACTTACACCTAAATAATAGTTAAGAAATCTCTTCAAAATTAAGAAACTGACTCAAAAATATATATATAAATTCAAAAGTCAAAAACAGCTATCACAATCTTCAAAAACAACAAAGTTAGAAGACTCACACTGTAAGTTATCAAGACATAAACCTACAGTGATTAACACAATATAACAGTGGCATATGAATAGACAAATATATCAGTGCAACAGTATAGCATCTAGAAACAGACTTTATACATATACGGATACCTGATTTATAACAAAGGTGGTATTACAGAGCTGTGGGACAGGACTTTTTTATTATTTTCATCAGTAGAGACCTCAGAGAAAAGGACAACCTTTTAATGTTGAGCATTGCTTGGCAATCCAAGAAAACCAAAATGATGTAATACACATACACAAAAAGCATTTTATAGAATTGAATGGAAAACAATTTTACAACATAACTTCTAAAAATAATACAGGAGAATATCCTCAAGTCTTTGAAGTAGGTAAAGATTTTTTTAAATAGACCATTAAAAAAAAGAAAAATATTGACAAACTGAACCATTAAAATTAGAAATTTATTTATCAAAAGACACCATTAAGAAAGGAAAAGCGGGGCCAGGCGAGGTAGTTCACACCTGTAATCCCAGCACTTTGGGAGGCCGAGGCGAGCAGATCACAAGGTCAGGAGTTTGAGACCAGCCTGGCCAATATGGTGAAACCCCGTCTCTACTAAAATAAAAAAATTAGCTGGGCATGGTGGAGGACACCTATAGTCCCAGCTACTCGGGAGGCTGAGGCAGGAGACTTGCTTCAACCCAGGAGGCAGAGGGTTGCAGTGAGCTGAGATCGCCCCATTGCACTCCAGCCTGGGCAACAGAGCAAGGCTCTGTCTCAAAAAAAAAGAAAGAAAGAAAGGAAAAAGGCATGCCCATGGTCCCAGCTACTCAGGATGCTCGAGTTGGAGAATAACTTGAGACCATAAGTTCAAAGTCCAGCCTGGGCAAAACATAGAGATCCTGTCCCTTAAAAAAAGAGAAAAAAGGAAGAAAAAAAAGTAGGCTGTGTGCAGTGGCTCACGCCTGTAATCCCAGCACTTTGGGAGGCAGAGGAGGGTGGATTACTTGAGGTCGGGCGTTCAAGACCAGCCTGATCAACACGGAGAAACACTGTCTCTACTAAAAATACAAAATTAACCGGGTGTGGTGGTGCATGCTTGTAATTCCAGCCACTTGGGAGGCTGAGGCAGGAGAATTGCTTGAACCTGGAAGGCAGAGGTTGCCGTGAGCCAAGAACACACCATTGCACTCCAGCCTAGGCAACAAGAGTGAAACTTCATCTCAAAAAAAAAAAAAAGTAAAAGGAAATCCACAGAGCAGAGATATCTGTATCACATATAAACAAAAAGCTTGCCTCCAGAAAATATAAAGAATCCTTAGAGATCAATAAAAAAGCAAAACAGCAGGTACAGTGGTTCACGCCTATTAATTCCAGTACTCGGGAGGCCAAGGCAGGTGGGTCACTTGAGGTCAGGAGTTCAAGACCAGCCTGGCCAAAATTATGAAACCCCATATCTACTAAAAATATTAAAATAAGCAAGGTGCAGTGACACGCATCTGTAATCCCAGCTACTTGGGAGCCTGAGGCAGGAGAATCGCTTGAAACTGGGAGGTGGAAGTTGCAGTGAGCTGAGATCATGCCACTGCACTCCAGCCTGAGCGACAGAGCAAAACTGTCTCACAAAAAGAAAAAGAAAAAAAAATGGTATAGCTCCAGAAAACTGAAAAACATGGGTAGTCATTAGCCTATGTGCTACAAATGAAATAAAATTTTCTTTGTGAGGAAATAAATAATAGATGCTATAGTGTCAATGAATGAATGCTAATGCAGGTCTACAAGTTTTCACAACAAACCAAAGGTAAAGGTCTTTCTGCTGGCACCAATGTACCTTATAAGTATCATTTCTGGTACACAGCACCTATGTATATCTTTATGTGTCTATCTTCCTCAACCCTCCATGATTTATCTTGTATCCCTAACCTTATTGCTGTGTCTGAAAACATAAAAGGTATTCCATAAATGCTTCATAATTAGAACTTAGAATGAGCTACTATTGGATACATATTAGTCTGAAGTTGCATTAAAAAACAGTATACCATAGCATAATGTAAACTCAATGGGAACAGAATCAGACATATCGGAGTTCAAATCCTAGCTATGACATTCATTTGCTAGGTGTGTGATTTTGAACAAGTCACATTAGCATTATGTGTCTCAGTGAACTTATTTGGTAAAGGGAATGGTCCCTATCTTATAGAACTGTGAGGATTAAATGCAGCAAAAGTAACATAATGCCTAGCTTAAAGTAAATATTTGAGCAACATAAGCTATCATCATTATTACAGCTCTAGAAGGGACCATCTAATCTAATACCCAAGTTTTATTTATAGGAAGGTAAGGCCTAGAAAGAAGGGTTAACTAAACTGCCAAGTATCATACAGTAGCTAGCTAGTGACAAAGGAGGGATTAATATTTAGATCTTAACATCTAGTTCAGTTCTCTATTATTCACTTTTATCTCCACTTAAGTAACAGGGAAAAATTATTAGTGTCTATGAGGCCGGAAGTGGTGGCTCACACCTGTAATCCCAGCACTTTGAGAGGCTGAGGCAGGCAGATCACAAGGTCAGGAGTTTGAGACCAGCCTGACCAACATGGTGAAACCCCGTCTCTACCAAAAGTACAAAAATTAGCCGGGCATGGTGGTACACAGCTGTAATCCCAGCTACTCAGGAGGCTGAAGCAGAAGAATCACTTGAACCTGAAGGGCAGAGGTTGCAATGAGCTGAGATTATGCCACTGTACTCCAGCCTGGGTGACAGAGCAAGACTCCGTCTCAAAAAAAAAAAAAAGGGTCCATGAAGGCCTGTACCTAGTTATAAAGATTGGCTGGCTGCAATGGCTCATGCCTGTAATCCCAGCACTTTGGGAGGCCAAGGTGGGCAGATCTCTTGAGGTCAGGAGTTCGAGACCAGCCTGGCCAATATAGTGACACCACATCTCTACTAAAAATACAAAAAAAATTAGCAGGGCATGGTGAAGGGCTTCTATAATCCCAGCTACTCAGGAAGCTGAGGCAGAAGAATCTCTTGAACCCAGGAGGTGAAGGTTGCAGTAAGCCAAGACTAGGCCACTGCATTCCATCCTGGGTGACAGAGCAAGACCCTGTCTCAGAAAAAGTTCTAAAGATATTTTCATGCAGATTGCACCTGAACCTAAAGTAAAAGTATGGATATTAACATCAACAGATATTGGATTTATCCCCATATGAATACAATAAAGTTAATTTTGAGGAGTGCCAAAAGAAAGGGCAATTTTAGAAACTGGAAACAATTCTACAATTTTTCATATTTTAATATCATATAAAAGCAAATAAATACCAAACCTATGTCTGTATGATGACATACCTTTTCAAATTCAATAAAAGCGTAACAGAGGGACTCTCCTGTCTTCCAGTCCCGGATAACTTCACAACTGAAAGAAAGTATTTTAAAGTGACTTAACAAAAAAAGTGGGGGGTCAGGGAGAAAGCATTCACTCTCACTCTTCAAAACTTAAGAAGAAATAAGTCAGTTATTACAAGGCAAAGTTAAATTCATAGATTTTTCCAAATTTCTTTAATAACAATTCTTTTTTAAAAAATAGTTCACCAAACCAGTAACTAAATTATCTAAATTCTACTCTAAATGCCCTATGCAGGCCTACAGTCCTAAATTCCCTTAAGCACTGAAGGAAGAATAAAAATATTTAATTTTCATTTGGTAAAATGAAACTGCTAAAGATTTTTAAAATCATAACACTTTCTAGTCCAAATATAGACGAATTATAGAATATCTAATATTACTTTAGAATAATGTATGCATATTCATACATATGTTTAGTAAGTTTAAGCTTTGAAATTTTTGATTTTTAATAGTCAAATTAATAGCTCAAATTTAACTCTATAAGCACAATGCTAATTACAAAACTAATATACCAGCCAGGCGCAGTGGCTCAAGCCTATAATCCCAGCACTTTGGGAGGCCAAGACGGGTGGATCACGAGGTCAAGAGATCGAGACCATCCTGGTCAACATGGTGAAACCCCGTCTCTACTAAAAATACAAAAATTAGCTGGGCATGGTGGCACATGCCTGTAATCCCAGCTACTCAGGAGGCTGAGGCAGGAGAATTGCTTGAACCCAGGAGGCGGAGGTTGCGGTGAGCCGAGATCGCGCCATTGCACTCCAGCCTGGGTAACAAGAGTGAAACTCCGTCTCAAAAAAAAAAACAAAAAAAAAAACCCTAATATACCATAATAACCAAGTGAAAAGGCCAATAAGCTGGAGTTGAAAGCACCTGGCTTGTTCCTTTCCCCAAGTGTCATAAATCTCGTTTTAAAAACCTGAAATGAAAGGAAACCCTAAATATAATACTTTTTAATCAATGACAAAATAGTCCCCTTCCTCACAGACATACTAGTTTCAAAGACTTTTTCATTTATGTAGGGAAAATTAGCCAAAAGAAAAATTTTGGAAAATTTAGTTTTAAGTTAATTTTGACATAAATTACTGTTAATTCTAGGAGTTAAATGAGATAAATACTTTAAACATTAAAGAAGGCTGTTAACGCATATTACAAAACTAGATTTAAATTGTTCCTTTCATTTCCTGTTTTAGAGTGAAAATGTGTGGGGAGTGGGAGATTCAGCTATTTACCTCTATATGTGTGTGTATATACGTATGTACACACACACACATACACTTTTCTTCCCTACTGTCCAAAGACTCACCTGTAAAAATTCACCTAGAATTCACAGAATCATCAATATTTGTCACTAGAAAACCACCAACTAATACCTCTTTTTTCCAAATTTCTCTTTCACTAATTCTCATGATTACCTTCTTATTGGCCCAAATCTAGAGAATATTATTTCCAGATCCTCATCTGTGGTCACTGGGTTCAATTTACACACAAACAGCACATTTTCTGGAGGTTTAATATCTGCATCAGGTAGGTCTCCCACCTAAATTATAAACAAACAAAAACATAAATCCATTCCTATTTAGTTTCCATTCTAAATCTTATCCAATCCCCACAATGCTGATTTCCTTAAAACATCTAAGTTTATATCATACACTCTAGGCTCTGGAAAAGAAATCCAAATAAGATTTCAAAATTTGAACTATATTGTTCCTATTCTTAACAAGATTAACAGCTAATATTTGCATTACTCATACTTTGTGTGAATATTTCTTGGGACTTCAGATATATCACACTAATTTTTTAAACAATCCTGCAATTTCCATTTTAAAGACAGTAAAGTGGCTGAGCGCGGTGGCTCACGCCTGTAATCCCAGCACTTTGGGAAGCCAAGGGGGGGGGGTAGATCACTTGAGGTCAGGAGTTCAAGACCAGCCTGGGCAACCTGGTAAAACCCCGTCTCTAGTAAAAATACAAAAATTAGATGAGCATGGTGGTGTGCACCCGTAGTCCTAGCTACTAGGGGCGCTGAGGCAGGAGAATCACTTAAACCCAGGAGGCAGAGGTTGCAGTGAGCTGAGATAACATAACACTGTACTCCAGCCTGGGTGACAGAGATTGAGATTCCATCTTAAATATAAAGAAATGTAATAAATAAATAAATAAAATGAAGACAAGTAAAGTGAAACTTTAATAAGTTAAACAAGTAACTTGCCCAAGGCCACACAGTGGTAAACAACAGTGCTGGGATTTGAACCTAGATTTATCTGTCTTCAAAGCCCAATTTTACCCCTACTATTCCTTTTTCAAGTATTTGATACATTTTTTAAAGGATAAGAATTTATGTAAAGTACATGTAAGTAATAAAGCATTAAAAATAAAAATCACTGTGATGCTACCACCTAGCTTAAGAACTAAAACGTCGCCTGATCCCATTCTCCCGCTGCCTCCTCATCAGAGACAATGAATACCCTGCTTTTTGGTTTTCCTTTTTAGTCACTTCTTTGTATATCATCAGAATTTTGCCACATATGCATGCAACTCTATGCAATATATTGTTTAGTTTTGCTTGTTTTTGAACTTTTGAAAAATATAATCATACTGAAGCTAGGCCTCTGTGATTTGCAATGCCCAATTCTTTCCACATTATTGTTCAATATGGAATAGTAACAATTCCTGGATAATGTTTCTAGCTTTTGTCTCTTAACACTTACCCTTTGGCCTTCTACTTCAGCCAAACTAAAGTCAACTTCACAATCAACTAAGACAATGAACACAGCATGTCACTTCCTACTCAAGAACCACTGAGGGTGACAGTAATAGAGAACCATGATGATGGTATTGGTCTTATTATGGGAAAACTGTATTTCCCATGAGCCCTTAGATAGGGCAATAATATTCCTTTATACATATATTCAAACAGTCTCTCACACATGATTTCTGAAAAGATCACCTGCAAAGAGTCTCCTGTTGAATAAACACATCCTTCCCCTCAAAATCTTGAAAATAAAAAACAGTGACAAGCAACAGAGCCAGTAAGATCTGCTCAATGATTCTGAAGTCTATCAAAAGACAACATTATGTCAATAAGAAGTATCAGCCAGGCATGATAGCTCACGCCTGTAATACCAACACTTTGGGAGGCTGCGATGGGAGGATCACTTGAAACCAGGAATTTGAGAGCAACCCAAACAACATACTAAGACCTTGTCTCTATAGTAAATTTAAAAATTAGCCAGGCATGGCAGTGTGGGTAGTTCTAGCTACTCAGAAAGTTGGGTGGACACTTGGGTCCTGGAGGCAGCAGTGAGCTATGATCACACCACTGTACTCCAGCCTAGGAAACAGAGTGAGATCCTGCCTCTAAAAAAGAAAAAAAGAAAGAGTATCAAAACACAGAAAAAGAAGAGCAAATTAGGAAAAACCCTCCAAAGCACCTCTAATGGCAGAAAGAAAGCACAAATGAGAAAAAAAGTTAATGAGTCAAAAAAGAGGTTGCTATACTACTTAGTCAAAGCTAACTTTAAAATACTATTGGGAAATTTAAAACATTCATAAAAACTATGAGGTTCAAAACTAATTTTGCAAAACACTAACTGAGGCTGGTAACAGTGGCTCATGCCTGTAAGCCCAGCGCTTTGGGAGGCCGAGGCAAGTGGATCACAAGGTCAGGAGTTTGAGACCAACCTGACCAACATGGTGAAACCCCGCCTCTACTAAAAATACAAAAATTAGCCAGGCATGGTGGCATGCATCTGTAATCCAAGTACTTGGGAGGCTGAGGCAAGACAGCTGCTTAAAGCTGGGAGGCGGAGGTTGCAGCAAGCCGAGATCATGCCAATGCACTCCATTCTGGGTGACAGAGCAAGACTCTATCTTAAAAAAAAGAAAAAAAAAAACACTAGCTGAATTATCACTGCATTATAAACAAATGCAAATAAAGTAAGAGAAACAGATGTTCTTAGAAAAGAGAAGATGAAACATGTTAATAAAAATCAAAAGGACACAGAATCACCTTTTAGAATGACTCAAATCCAAAACAATACCACCACCAAATGCTGGCAAGGATGTGAGGCAAAAGAAACTCATTCATTGCTGGTAGGAGTGTAAAATGTAAAGCCACTTTGGAAGACAGTTTGGCAGTTTCTTACAAAGTGAAATCATTCAATCCAGCATCTGAACTAGGAGTTTACCTAGGTATTTACTGAAATGCATTGAAACTTTATGCCTACACAAAAATCTGCATGCTAATGTTTACAGCAGCTTTATTCATAATTGCCAAAACGTGGGAAAAAAACAAGGTATCTTTTAATAGGTAAAAAATAAACAAGCTGTGATACATCCATACAATTAAATATTACTTAGCAATGAAAAGAAATGAGCTATCAGCCATGCATGGTGGCTCCTTCCTGTAATCCTAACACTTTGGGAAGCCAAGGCAGGAGGATCACTTGAACCTAGGAGTTCAGGATCAGCCTGAGCAACATAGGTGAGACTCCATCTCTACAAAAAAATTGTTAAATTAGCTGGGTGTGGTGGTGTGTGCCTACAGCCCCAGCTATTCAAGAGGCTGAGGCAGAAAGACTGCTTGAGCTCAGAAGTTCAAGGTTATAGTAAGCTATGATAGCACCACTGCACTCTAGCCTGGGTGACAAAGTGAGACTTTGTCTCAAAAAAAAAAAAAAAAATGAAATCCCAGGTGGGCAACAGAGTGAGACTGTCTCTACAAAAAAAAAATTAGCCACACATGGTGGCACACGCCTGTGGTTCCAGCTACTTGGGAGACTGAGGTACGAGGATTACTTGAACCTGGGAGGTCAGGGTGCTGTGAGCCATTATTGCACCACTGCACTCCAGTTTGTGCAACAGAGCAAGAACCTGTCTCAGGAAAAAAAAAAGGAAGAATGGGAGTGAAAGAAGGAAAAGGAAAAGGTAAGGAAAGGAGAGGAAGGAGGGAGACAGGGAGGGAGGAAGGAGAGAGGGAGGGAGGGAACGAAGGAATAGTGGAACCTTAAGTGCATACTGCTAAGTGAAAGAAGATAGTCTGAAAAGGCTACATACTCTATGATTCCAACTATATGATACTTTGAAAATGCCAAAACTGTATAGGCAGTAAAAACATCAGTAGTTGCCAAAAACTGGTTGTTAGGGGTAGAGATGAACAGGTAGAGCCCAGGGGATTTCTCAGTGAAACTACCCTGTATGATCCTGTAAGGGTAGATAAATGTTATCATACATCTGTCAGTTCCACAGAATGTACAACACAAAGCTTGAATTCTAAAGTATACCATAAATTTTAGTTAATAATATATCAATATTGGTTCATCAATTGTTAACAAATATATCACAATAATGCAAGAATGAGGGACAGAGGGAGTACACAGAAACTCTCTGTACTTTCTATTCAATTTTTCTATAATCCTAAAATTGTTCTAAAATTGTCTCTTTATTAAAAGCAAAACCAAAAAAGGAATCCATGAGTCAACACTGATAATGAATGGATAGATAAAAGTTAAGAAGGGAGGGCTCGGCCAGGCACGGTGGCTCATGCCTGTAATCCCAGCATTTTGGGAAGCTGAGGCAGGTGGATCACGAGGTCAGGAGTTCGAGACCAGCCTAACCAACATGGTGAAACCTCATCTCCACTAAAAATATAAAAATTAGTCGGGTGTGGTGGCAGGTGCCTGTAATCCCAGCTACTCAGGATAATTGCTAGAACCCAGGAGGCAGAGGTTGCAGTGAGCAGAGATCGAACCATCGCACTCCAGCCTGGGTGACAGACAGAGACTCCCTCTCAAAAACAAGAAGGGAGGGCTCTTCTTACAGTAGAATGCAGGCTGGTAATTGTTTAAAGAGTGGTGGAGTTGGGAAATTACCAATTTGCACTTAACTGGAGTCAAGACTGGTGCAGTCAGGAATCACGAATGGCTGAGAAATTTATGGGGGAAATTTGACAAGGAAGAAGACACTTGAAATATCTCAAAGTGTCTAGCCACAGATAATCTATTGGAGACACTGGGCAGTGGATTACCAGGACCAAGTAACCAAAATTACCATCGAGGAAATGATGAATATTGTACACCTCCAGATGTGACATCTGAGAAGGACAGAACATCACTCATGTACTATTTTGGCTGCGGGTGCATAACCTGAATCTAATCATGAGGCAAGAGTAGATAATCCTAAATTGAAAAATATTCTATTGGCCGGGTGCAGTGGTTCATGCCTATAATCCCAGCATTTTGGGAGGCTGAGCCAGGCGGATCGCCTGAGGTCGGAGTTCGAGACCGGCCTGGCCAGCATGGTGAAACCCCTTTCTACTAAAAATACAAAACTTAGGTGGGTGTGGTGGCAGGCACCTGTAATCCCAGCTCCCCAGGAGGCTAAAACAGGAGAATCGCTTAATCCTGGGAGGTGAAGGCTGCAGTGAGCCAAGATCGCGCCATTGTCCTCCAGCCTGAGCAACAGAGCAAGACAACATCTTGGAAAAAAAAAAAAGCAAAGAAAAATATTCTATCAAATAAATGCAACAGATGATAAGTCATGAGCTGGATTCTAGTCTGGAGGAGGAAACGATTATAAAAGGATATTATTAAAACAACTGTCAAAATTGGAATATAAACTAATTTCTGTCACTTTAAAATTTTCTGATTTTGATAACTACTCTGTGAATATGTATATATTGTTATACACATCAAATACTGTTGCTCTTAGGAAATACACACTGATTAAGTGGTAAAGGGAAATGATAGGCAACTTACTGTCCAATAGTACAGAAAAAAATACGTGTTTATGTGCTTGAATAATCAGAGACAGAGAGAAAGAATCATAAAACAAATGTAGCAAAATGTTAAAGACTGGTGAATTTGGGTAAAAGGTATATAGAAGTTCTATGTACTTTTTTCCATAAATTTGAAACTACGTGAAAACAAGTTTTTAAAAGTATGTTAATCTATTTTCTTCTGGCATAAATTTCCAAAGTGTTGCTGTTGAAAAGTCTGATAACAATCTAAATTCATTCCCTTATAAGTAACTTACTGTTTCTGCCAAGTTGCTCAACATATCTTTCTTTCAAGTGAAGTAATTCTCTTAGAATTTGTCTTGGTGTTAGTCGTTCAGGGTCAATACTCTGAGATACACAGTGTGCTCATTAAAATGTATATTTTCTTTTTTTTTAATTTCAGTAAAGCTTTCTTGAACTATAGCCTTTACTATTTGTTCATTCAGACAGGTGATAGTAATAGAAACTTAAGCCTGGGCAACACAGAGAGATCCTGTCCCTACCAAAAAATTTAAAAATTAGCAGAGCATGGAGGTGTGCAACCTCAGGAGGCTGAGGCAGAGGCAATGCTTGAGCTGAGGAGTTGGAGGCTGCAGCGAGCTATGGTCATATCGCTGTACTCAAGCCAGACAGTGAGACCCTGTCTCTATAAAATAATAATCAAATAAATAAACTTTAAAACAGACTATAAATCTGAAAATTCTATTATATAAAATAATAATAAAAACTTTATTCATTCTAATATTTACTATCTATTATATGAATGTATGTCCAGTCTACAAAAATAAGAAATGGAAAATAATACCAAGTAGGTCAATTAATCATCTACTGAATTATTGTTCCTCAAATGACTTCGTGTTGTTAGTTATACAGAGAATGTATTTTGGAGTGCTCAGTTTCCACCCATTATTTCCCCTACAACTACCATTCTGTTTAATCTTAACACCTGTGTGGTACAATGAAGAGCTATTCTTTAATATACATAAAATTCAGCCCACTAAACTCTTTAAAAATGAGATGAATATTAAACAACTAAAATTCAATTAATAAGTTAGAGATCCACTTCCCATTGTTTAAAAAGGCACTTACACTATATTGACAGTACAGCCAAATATATTTTCATCTGCATTATTATGCCACTACCTAATTTAAACCAGAAAAAAAATCATAACTAAATTTTTAATATTTTAAGACTACCAAAGAGCCAGAAATAAACACTCAATTAGTATTATTAAATATATTATAGAACAATTATTTGAACAAAGATAATTATTTACCATCTCTAAAAGTATAGCCTGAGTTTTAGCCTCTTTTTCTGCCTTTATTTCTTCTACTTCCTCAGCTGATCGTCCTTTGAAATCATCAATTTCTTCATCTGCTCCTATTCGACCACTCTGTAAGGCAAAAGTTACTGATGTATATATTTAAAGAATTTTTAAAAATCTGAGAAACACGGAAGACATACTTTATTCTTAGTTATATCAAATATGCTGAAACAGTGACTGATCAAGGCTGCAGTGAGCTACAATCACACCACTGCACTCCAGCCTGGGTGACAGCATGAGATCCTATCTCTTAAAAAAAATTTTAATAATTAAACAGCAACTGAGACAAACTTACAAACCTCCTAAATTGATTTAAATTAATTCTAAAGTATTAGCCAAAGTGGGCTTCTGTTAAAATCAAAATAGGCCAGGCACAGTGGCTCATACCTATAATCCCAGCACTTTGGGAGGCTGAGGCAGGTGGATCCCTTGAAGTCAGGAGTTTGAGACAAGCCTGGCCAATATGGTGATACTCTGTCCCTACTAAAAATACAAAAATTAGCCAGGCATGGTGGCACATGCCTATAATCCCAGCTACTCGGGAGGCTAAGGCACATGAGAATCACTTGAACAAGGGAGGCCGAGGTAGCAGTCAGCCACTGCATTCCAGCCTGGGCAACAGAGCTGAGACTCTGTCTCAAAAAAAAAAATAATAATCAAAATAAAATATTTATATGGACACTATTATCCAATTCTAACTGCTGAATGAAGTGAAATAATCTTAGAATTAAGCACCAATCCCAAACATAAAGACAAATTCAGCTTTGAGGAAGCCGCACAAACAGAAATTTATACCTTAAAATATGTGGGGGAAAGTCTGTGCTGTTCCACAGAGATTTCTGGGTTCTAGCCTGGCTCCAGAGTATCCCCACTTGAAAAGTTACCTCACGAGATGATAGTTTAATTTGGTCTCAAAAACTCCTAAACTAGTTAGATGACAAGAAACACTTCCTAAGGTGTTCATGTAAGCTTCTAGAACTGAAGTTGTCCCAGTAGAAAAGAAACTGAAGAAAGGAAATTAGGGAAATGAGAAGATAGCTAGAAAAATTAGTATCTCGGTGGAAAAGAAAAAGAACTCTAAATTTGTTCTAGTATAATTAAGCAAAATAATAATTCTGAAAAAATTAACTTTAATAGATGAAAAAGATAAATCCATACAAACCATTAATATGAATGTACATTTAATGACAAGGGGGCTTTACTTACATCTAATTGTTCCCTTGTAGGTTCTGGTGATCGATCAGGGATTAATAAATCAGGAGGGTCATCAAATGGATCATCTAAAATCACCGTATGATTTATCCTTACAAAATAAATCCAAGTCAAATGTTACATTTATTTCAGAATCCATATTTTATTAGATTACAACAAATTACTTGATTATCTCTAATGCCAAAAAAACCCGTATTGCACGTGGATATTACTAACCTAGATATACTTTCACAATGAATGTTACTGTTCTGCATTGAGTGATACCGTATTTATTACACTGCATTACTTTAAGATGTAAACTAATATAACTCTCTAAATCTTAGTACTTTTGCCCCATTTCTCAATTAAAAAACTAAATTAAAGCATTAATAATTCCTCCAAACATAAGTAATTATAAATAAATAATATAAATATAAAAATACAAAAGATCCTTTTTATTATAAAGATTCTTATAGTCTTATATTAATTCACCTTTTGAAATTAGAATTATCCAGAAACCAGTCCTATGCATACTGTTCCTATCCATACCACTATGTCAAACATCTCAATATGAAAACATTCTAGTACATTCAGATAGTAAATTGTAACCACACCTGATATCTTGATATGGTACAAAGTCCTTGTCAACAAAGGTCTCGTTAATTTTCTTAATTATATCCATTCCTTCTGTCACCTCACCAAACACTGTATGGACACCATCAAGGTAATCTAGATTTTCTCCTGTAGTGATGAGAAACTATACAGAAAGACACATAATAAATACCAAAAAAAAAAAAAAAATACATAACTCAAACTGAAATCAGTTACAGACTGACAAAAAAAATACACAAGAGTCCACATTTACTGACGAACTCTTACATACTTGTTACTAGAACTAAGTAAGAAGTACAAAGCTTATGCAAGCATACCTCATTTTATTGCGCTTTATAGATAGTGCATATTTTACAAGTAAAGATTTCCAGCAACCATGTATTAAGTCTATTATTGGTGCCACTTTGCCAAAAGCATATGCTCATTTCATGTTTCTGGCTCACATTTTGGTAATTCTCACAAGATTTCAAACTTTTTCATTACTATGATATCTGTTATTATGATCTGTAATCTCTGATCTTACTACTCTAATTGTTTTGGGGCACCACAAACTTGCCCATATAAGATGGTGAACTTAATCTATAAATGCTGTATGTGTTCTGACTACTCCACCAACCAGCCATTCCCGTCTTTCTCCCTCTCAGTGATGCCTATTCCCTGAGACACAACAATATTAAAATTAGGCCAATTAACCCTATAAGAGACTCTTAAGTGTTCAACTAAAAGGAACAGTGGCACATCTCTCACTTTAAATCAAAAGCTAAAAATGGTTAAGCATAGTGAAGAAGGCATGTTGAAAGCAGAGATAAGCCGAAAGCTAGGCCTCTTGTACCAAACAATAGCTGAGTTGTAAATGCAAAGGAAAGTTCTTGAAGAAAATTAGAAGTGCTATTCCAGTGAACACATGAATAATAAGAAAATGAAACAGGCTTACTGCTGATACGAAGAAAGTTTTAGTAATCTACATAGACCGTCAAACCAGCCACAACGATCCCCTAAGCCAAAGCCTAATTCCGAGCAAGTCCTAACTTTCGTCAATTCTATAAAGGCTGAGAGAGAAGAGGTAGCTGCAAAAGAAAGTCTGAAGCTAGTAGAGGTTGGTTCATTAAGTTTTAAAAGAAAGGACAGGTGCAGTGGATTACTCCATCACAAACAAACAAACAAACAAACAAATATTTTAAGGAAAGAAGCTGTCTCCATAATTGAAAGGTGCAAGGTGAAGCAGCAAGTGCTGACACAGAAGCTGCAACAAGTTATCTGGAAGATCTAGCTAAGACCACTGATGAAGATGACTACATGAAATAACAAATTTTCCATGTAGATGAAATAGCCTTATATTAGAAGATGACGCCACTTAGGACTTTCATAGCTAGAGAGGAAAACTCAATGCCTAGCTTCAAAGCTTCAAAGGACAAGCTGACTATTCTGTTATATGCTACTGCAGCTAGTGACTTTAAGTTGAAACAATACTCAAAAATCCTAGGGCGCTTAAGAATGATGCTAAATCTATTCTGCCTGAGCTCTAGAAATGGAACACAGCCTGGATGACAGCATATCTGTTTACAGCAAGGTTTATCAAATATTTTAAGATCATTGTTGAGACCTGCTGCTCAGAACAAAGATCCTTTTTAATAGTACTGCTCTTTTAATAAGAAACCCTTTTAAAATATCACTGCTCATTGACAATACTCTGGTCACCTAGGAACTCTGATGGATATGATGGAAATGTTGTTTTCAGCTCTGCACAGTGGCTCACACCTGTAAACCCAGTACTTTGGGAGGCTGAAGCAGGCAGATCACTTGAGGCCAGGAGTTCAAGACCAGCCTGGCCAACATGGTGAAACCCCCATCTCTACTGTAAATACAAAAAATTAGCCAGGTGTGGTGGTGCATGCCTGTAATCCCAGCTACTCAGGAGGCTGAGGCAAGAGAATCATTTGAACCTGGGAGGCAGAGGTTGCAATAAGGCGAGACTGCACCACTGTATCCCAGCCTGGGTGACAGACTGAGACTCTGTCTCAAAAAATATATATATATTGTTTTCATGCCTGCTAACATAAAATCCATTCTGTATCTATGGATCAAAGAGTAATTTTCACTTTCAAGTATTATTATTTAAGAAATACAGCCTGACATGGTGAATAGGTACCAGCTACTCAGGAGGCTGAGATAGGAGGATCACTTGAGTAACATAGTGAGACCCCATCTCTAATAATAAAAATTAAAAAATGGCCGGGCGCAGTGGCTCACGCCTATAATCCCAGCACTTTGGGAGGCCGAGGTGGGTGGATCACGAGGTCAAGAGATTGAGACCATCCTGGTCAACATGGTGAAATCCTGTCTCTATTAAAAATACAAAAAATTAGCTGGGCATGGTGGCACGTGCCTGTAATCCCAGCTACTCGGGAGGCTGAGGCAGGAGAATTGCCTGAACCCAGGAGGCGGAGGTTGCGGTGAGCCGAGATCATGCCATTGCACTCCAGCCTGAGTAACAAGGGCGAACTCCATCTCAAAATAAATAAATAAATAAATAAAAATAAAAATTAAAAAATACATTTTGTAAGGCTATAGCTGCCATAGACGGTGATTCCTCTGATGGATATGTGCAAGTAAATTAAAAAACCTTCTGGAAAAGATCACCATTCTAGATGTCATTAAGAACATTCATGATTTGTGGGAGGAGGTCAAAATATCAACATTAACAGAAGTTTGGAAGAAGTTGATTCCAACCCTCATGGATGACTTTGAGTGGCACAAGACTTCAGTGAAGGAAGTAACTACAAATGTGGTGGACATTGCAAGAAAATGAGAATCAGAAGTAGAGCCTGAAGATGGGACTGAATTCTGCAACCTCATAACAAAATGCGAACAGATGTGGAGCTGCTTCTTAAAAATGAGCAAACAAAGTGGTTTTTTTCCCCCTTTTTGAGAAAGAGTCTTGCTGTGTCACCCAGGCTGGAGTGCAGTGACTCAATGTCAGATCACTGCAACCTCCGGCTCCCAGGTTCAGGCAATTCTCCTGTCTCAGCCTCCCAAGCAGCTGGGACTACAGGCATGTATTGCCACGCCTGGCTAACTGTTGTATTTTTAGTAGCGATGGTGTTTCACCATATTGGTCAGGCTTGTCTCGAACTCCTGACCTCAGGTGATCCACTTGCCTCGGCCTCCCAAAGTGCTGGGATTACAGGTACGAGCCATCGTGCCTGGCCAAGTGGTTTCCTGAGATGGAATCTACTCCTGGTGAAGATGCTATGATCATTGTTGAATGACAACAAAGGATTTAGGATATTACATAAACTTGGTTGATAGAGCAGTGGCAGGGTTTGAGAGGACTGACTTCAATATTGAAAGAATTCTACTGTAGGTAAAATGCTATCAAACAGCATCTCGTGATACACAGAAATCTTTCATGAAAGGAAGAGTCCATCAACATGGCAAACTTCTGTTGCCTTTATTTATTTGCAAAACAAGGCCTCACTGTCACCACTGTCACCCAGGCTGGAGTGCAGCGGTGCAATCACAAGTTCACTGCACCCTTGACCTCCTGGGCTCAAGTGATCCTCTCACCTCAGCTTCCCAAGAAGCTGAAACTACAGGCATGCACCACCATGCCCAGCTAATTTTTGGATTTTTTTGTGGAGATGGGATTTTCACCATGTTGCCTGGGCTGGCCTCGAAATCCTGAGCTCAACTGATCTGCCTGCCTTGGCCCCTGAAAGTACTGGGATTACAGACATATGCCACTGAGCCAGTCTGTTGTCTTTTTTTTTTTTGAGATGGAGTCTTGCTCCATTATCCAGGTTGGAGTGCAACAGCACGATCTCGGCTCACTGCAACCTCCACCTCCCAGGTTCAAGTGATTCTCTAGCGTCAGCTTCCCGAGTAGCTGGGATTACAGGTGGCTGCAACCACGCCTGGTTAATTTTTGTATTTTTAGTAGAGACGGTGTTTCACCAGGCTGGCCAGGCTGGTCTCAAACTCCCAACCTCAGTCAATCCACCTGGCTCTGCCTCCCAAAGTGCTGGGATTACAGGTGTGAGCCACTGCACCAGGCCATGTTGTCTTATTTTAAGAAACTGCCACAGTCACGCCAACCTTCAGCAGTCACCACCCTGATTAGTCAATGGCCATCAACATCAAGGCAAGACCCTTCACCAGCAAAAAGATTATAATTTACTGAAGGCTCAGAGATCAGAAGCATTTTTTAGCAAAAAATAAAGTATTTTTTGGCTAGGCATGGTGACTCATGCCCGTAATCCCAGCACTTTGGGAGGCCGAGGCAGGCAGATCACCTGAGGTCAGGAATTTGAGACCAGCCTGGCTAACATGGTGAAACGCCACCTCTACTGAAAATACAAAAATTAGCCGGGTGTGGTGGTGCACGCCTGAGGCATGATAACTGCTTGAACCCGGGAGGCAGAGGTTGCAGTGAGCCATGACCACACCACTGTACTCCAGCCTGGGCAACAAAGCAAGACTCCAACTCAAAAAAAAAAAGTATTTTTAAATTAAGGTATAAAATGTATTGCACACTCAAGAGACTGCCGCATAGTATAAATGTAACTTTTATTATGCATTGGGAAACCAAAACACCTGTGACTTGCTTTACTGTGGTGTTTGCTGTATTATGCTGGTTTGGAAGCAAACCCACAGTATCTCCAAGGTATGTCTGTATGTAAAACATCAACACATACAAAGATGTCCCCTTGATTGTTTAAAATACTTGGACAAGCCATGACTCAACTTCATGTGTATATAGTAGAAAATACAAGTACCTACTCTAATAGGGTTGTTGGGAGAATTAAACAAGGTAATGAGTGGAAGGTACTCTGCATAATGTTTTTAAAAAATTAAGAAATACTGAAAAATGAGCCACAAATATGAACAGTGATAATCATGGAGAGTGCAGTTGTAGGTAATGTTTTTCTTTGTACTTTTCTGTATTTTCTCAAGTCTTCACAATGGGAATGCCTTACATTTAAAAGAAAATAATGTTTTTCAGGCCAGGCATGGTGGCTCACGCCTGTAATCCAAGACTTCGGACGCCAAGGTGGGCGGATCACCTGAGGTCGGGAGTTCAAGACCAGCCTGACCAACATGGTGAAACCCCATCTTAAAAAAAAAAATAAGAAAAGAAAAGAAAGAAAGAAAATAATGTTTTTTAATATAGAAAAATGTGTATTTTTTTTCCTCACACATATTTCTGATTGAAACCCTCTAAGCTTTCCTTACTGGATACTCTGTGGGCTCCTTCCAGTCCTTCATTTCTAAGCAAAGCTCATATTCTCACTCATTTCCTAACCTGAGATCCATGTTGATCACTGCCATTGTTCACCATGGACACTGTGCCTTTCTTCTTGTGCTTAATTCTTGGGACTTTTTCTGCCTCAAAAAAGCTTGCTTGATCACCATACAGTTGGCTGAAAAAAACATATAATAAGGTTATAAAATGTAAGTACTCTCAAAATGAAATACAGAAGCACTAGTAACATATAGGGTTACCAATTATTTCTTTACAGAAATGACACCAGGATTCAAAATATTCCCCTTTTCTGCTAGACATTTAGGGAACTTCAAGAAAAAAAATATAAATTTGGACCACATTTTAAAATGTAGATTGAAGCATGAGCAATTATATTTCTCCTCATTTAAGAATAAAAGAACTTGTTCTGTGCTTCCAGAGGCAAAAAAAAAAAAAAAAAAGAAGAATAAAAGAACTTACCCAAAAATAGACTCTCCTCCACGGCCAGTCCCTGTAGGATCACCAGTTTGTATGATAAAATCCCTCTGTAATACGCAGGATTCTTTGTTAATTCAAAGAGTTTGTTAGATAGTTCCAATAACAAAGGAAATGACTTAGTATCTACCAACTCACCTGTACATTGTGAATAAGGCAATAATTGTAATATTTTATTTTGCACAATTTCAAGAAATTCAAGCAGGCTGAAAGAAAGAAAGTACAAAATTTATCACAGTAATCCACAAATACATTTTTAAATAAGTCAAAGCAAAGTAAAATATAATTTCTAAATTACCATTAAAAGAAAAAAAAAAGTCAAATGTCCAAAATTATACAAAAGGGCAATAGGCCTGGCGCAGTGGCTCACACCTGTAATCCCAGCACTTTGGGAGGCCGAGGTGGGCAGATCACTTAAGATCAGGAGTTCAAGACCAGTCTGGCCAACACGGTGAAACCCCATCTCAACTAAAAATACATACAAAATTAGCCAGGCATGGTGACAGGCACCTGTAATCCCAGCTACTCAGGAGGCTGAGGCAGGAGAATCGCTTGATCCCAGGAGGGATTGCAGTGAGCCAAGATAGTGTGATATAGCTGGCCTAGAGTTAGAACCTGTACAATGTCATTTTATAAAGAACAAAACTGTTTCCATTCTCCTCACAGTGACTGCTAACCTTGGTTTCTGTAAACTGCTAGGTTATTTGCAGGATGCAAATTGAGGTAAAGCTGCATACCTTCTCTTATCTGTGAATGCCAGAGTCGCTGGCCTTTGTTTACCAGAGTAAGCACCCCCAGATAATTCCATCCTGGCACCAAGTAAATAAAAATCTATGGATCCCACCCCCACCCAGATGATGTGTAAACGAATGTTAATCTCAGCATCTGTGAACCCCTTAAATAACAATCAGAATGTCAAATAGTCCCCTGGCCCTCGAAAAATCCGGAACCCCCTCACCCTCATCTCCGCCCAGAAGGTGATTTGAATCCACTGGCTCTCAGAATGTTTGAAGCCCCTCACCCCATCCTCTCCCTCACCCCCAAGGTGATTTTACGGGTATAAAAGGTCTCATCACCCTCTTTTACGGGCCAGGGGTTGGAAAGACGTGAGTCCTCCGTGGTCGCTGGCAATAAACCCTGCAATTTGGCATACTTTTGTCTTGGTGTTGATTTTCTGTGGTCAAATATAACAATAGCACCACTAGGCTCCAGCCTGGGTGACAGAACAAGACTTACCTCAAAAAAAAAAAATAAACTAGAACTGGGCGTGGTGGCTCACGCCTGTAATCCCAGCACTTTGGGAGGCCAAGGCGGGCAGATCACCTGAGGTCAGGAGTTCAAGACCATCCTGACCAACATGGAGAAACCCCATCTCTATTAAAAATACAAAAGTAGGCTCTTCCCCGGACACCATGAACCACACCGTCCAAACCTTCTTCACTCCCGCCGGCACCGACCGTCCCCCGAACTATGAGATGCTGAAGGAGGAACATGAGGTGGCTACGCTGGGGGCGCCCCACAACCCTGTGCCCCCGACATCCACCGTGATCCACATCCAAAGCGAGACCTCCGTGCCCGACCACGTCATCTGGTCCCTGTTCAACACCCTCTTCATGAACTCCTGCTGCCTGGGCTTCATAGCGTTTGCCTACTCCGTGAAGTCTAGGGACAGGAAGATGGTTGACGACCTGACCGGGGCCCAGGCCTACGCCTCCACCGCCAAGTGCCTGAACATCTGGGCCCTGATTTTGGGCATCGTCACGACCATTCTGCTGATCATCATCCCAATACTGATTCTGCAAGCCTATCAGTAGATCCAGAGGAATCACCCTGTCTCCCACGTCCTCCAGCTTCCATTCCTCGCCCTGCCCCGGCCGGTCCCTATCAGCCCTTTACCCTCACACACTTTCCACAGTTGTGTTGAATAAAGTCCACGTGTTCCTGGAAAAAAAAAAAAAAAAAATACAAAAGTAGCCAGGCATAGTGGTGTATGCCTGTAATCCCAGCTACTTGGGAGGCTGAGGCAGGAGAATCGCTTGAACCTGGGAGGTGGAGGTTGCAGTGAGCCAAGATCACACCATTGCACTCCAGCTTGGGCAACAAGAATGAAACTCCGGCTCAAAAATAAATAAATTAAATTAAATTAAAGATCAATAGTTGCTCTAGAGAGCAATTATTTTTAAGTCTAGAAAAAAAGCAACATATTTTAAAGGACCCTTTTTTTTTTTTTTTTTTTGCTTTCATAGGATTTTCAGGGTATCTGGGCTAATACAGAAAACTGACACTTATCTGTGATAAGCAATCATTTATTGATAGATTGATTTTACTACGAGAAAAAAGAACAACACTTAAAGAGCATATTGTAATAGTAATGGATCTAGCATAATATACAAAAATGGATACAGATTATATCAATTAGGAAAAAGTCAAACATCTAGGATCAGTTTTTAAATAATAAACATTCCTTTATAAAATGCCATACACTGGCCTGGCGCAGCAGCTCACACCTGTAATCCCAGCACATTGGGAGGCCAATGCGGGAGGATCATGAGGTCAGGAGTTCGAGACCAGCCTGGTCAACATGGTAGAACCCAGTCCCTACTAAAGATACAAAACATTAGCCAGGCATGGTGGTGAGCACCTGTAATCCCAGCTACTCAGGAGGCTAAGGCAGCAGAATTGCTTGAACCCAGGAGGCAGAAATTGTAGTGAGCAGAGATCGCACCATTGCACTCCAGCTTGGGAGACAGGGAGAGACTCTGTCTCAAAATAAATAAATAAATAAATATTTTTAAAAATAAAAATAAAAATCCATACATTTATCACAAACAACCTTTTTCATGTAAATTAATCCTGCTTATCCAACAAACATTTACTGAGTACCTTTTAGATGGCTTGAGACTGCCATCACAAATGCCAGTAAACCGTGGTCCCTGCTTCCAAAAAATTCACAGTGTAGTCATGGAAAGACATGTTAACAAGTTCCTAGCCGGGCGCGGTGGCTCACGCCTGTAATCCCAGCACTTTGGGAGGCTGAGGCGGGTGGATCACGAGGTCAAGAGTTCGAGACCATCCTGGTCAACATGGTGAAACCCCGTCTCTACTAAAAATACAAATAATTAGCTGGGCATGGTGGCGCGTGCCTGTAATCCCAGCTACTCAGGAGGCTGAGGCAGGAGAATTGCCTGAACCCAGGAGGCGGAGGTTGCTGTGAGCAGAGATCATGCCATTGCACTCCAGCCTGGGAAACAAGAGCAAAACTCCGTCTCAAAGAAAAAAAAAAAAAGTTCCTAAAGGCTCTAAGTAAGAAACCGGACAGACAGTAAGATATATGAGGCAGTCCCTGCCCTCAAAAAGCTTACATTAAATTAGGGTCCTTACATGTGAACACAAGATGTGTTCAAATTACATACTGAGCTATCTAATTAATAACGTGTGCCACTTTAATAGTAAAACGGTAAAAAGTAGTTTTAAAAATTCCACAAGAGTTCAAAAGATTGTTTCTGGCTAGGGAAATCAGAACACCTCAGGGAAGGTTAAGGCAAACATTGAAAGAACTACACTAGCAGAGAGTGAAGGGTGACCATTTTAAGTCTGGAAGACTACGAAAAGGCCTGGAAGTGGGAATTTAAATGTTTTAAGGGTCTGTAATAGTCTGGTATTACATAGTAATAGAGGATGAAAAGGCTGGAGAGATAAGATGGGGCTAGCTGTTCAAGAGTGTTGAATATCAGTCTTGCAGTTGTTTTTCTTAATATATTTCTGGGCTTCCTGTTAAACAGTTAGGAGTAGTCCTTTTACTAGAAAACAAAAATAACGGATTTCGGCAATGATCGTCAATGGCTGCCAAAACAGTAAGTCTTTCATCAAAATCTGATGATTATAAGGGTAACAAGGCCGCCAGGCATGGGGGCTCATGCCTATAATCCCAGCACTTTGGGAGGCCAAGGCGGGCAGATCATGAGGTCAGAAGATCGAGACCAGCCTGGCCAACATGGTGAAACCCCATCTCTCCTAAAAATACAAAAATTAGCTGGGCATGGTGGTGCGTGCCTGTAATCCCAGCTACTCAGGAGGCTAAAACAGGAGAATCGCTTAAACCAGGGAGTCAGAGGTTGTAGTGAGAGAGATGGTGCCACTGTACTTCAGCCTGGCAACAGAGTGAGACTCCATCTCGAAAGGAAAGGAAAAAGGAAAAAGGAAAGGAAAGGAAAGGAAAAAGGGAAGGGAAGGGAAGGAAAAAGGGAAGGGAAGGGAAGGGAAGGGGAAGGGAAGGGAAGGGAAAGGGAAGGGAAAGGGAAGGGAAGGAAAAAGGGAAGGGAAGGAAAAAGGGAAGGGAAGGGAAGGGAAGGGAAGGAAAAAGGGAAGGGAAGGGAAGGAAAAAGGGAAGGGAAGGGAAGGAAAAAGGGAAGGGAAGGGAAGGGAAAGGGAAGGAAAAAGGGAAGGGAAGGGAAGGAAAAAGGGAAGGGAAGGGAAAGGGAAGAGAAGGGAAGGGAAGGGAAAGGGAAGGGAAGGGAAAGGGAAGGGAAGGGAAAGGGAAGGGAAGGAAAAAGGGAAGGGAAGGGAAGGAAAAAGGGAAGGGAAGGGAAAGGGAAGAGAAGGGAAGGGAAGGGAAAGGGAAGGGAAGGAAAAAGGGAAGGGAAGGGAAAGGGAAGGGAAGGAAAAAGGGAAGGGAAGGGAAAGGGAAGGGAAGGAAAAAGGGAAGGGAAGGGAAGGGAAGGGAAGGGAAAGGGAAGAGAAGGGAAAGGGAAGAGAAGGGAAGGGAAGGGAAAGGGAAGGGAAGGAAAAAGGGAAGGGAAGGGAAAGGGAAGGGAAGGAAAAAGGGAAGGGAAGGGAAAGGGAAGGGAAGGAAAAAGGGAAGGGAAGGAAAAAGGGAAGGGAAGGGAAAGGGAAGGGAAGGAAAAAGGGAAGGGAAGGGAAAGGGAAGGGAAGGAAAAAGGGAAGGGAAGGAAAAAGGGAAGGGAAGGGAAAGGGAAGGGAAGGAAAAAGGGAAGGGAAGGGAAAGGGAAGGGAAGGAAAAAGGGAAGGGAAGGGAAGGAAAAAGGGAAGGGAAGGGAAGGGAAAAGGGAAAGAAAGAGTGGGTGGGCAACAAGGCCATTAACGCACTGACCAATTTTAACATCACAAGAAGAGCCAACCAGACATCAAGTGCCTCCTGAATGTGATGCAGCTGAAAGTACACACTATCTTATATGAAATATTCATGCCAAAAACATTAGATCTGAATCTGATCAAGGCTCTAAAGCTGAAGAACAACTTATAGGAAATAGAGGGCATACAGGAATATGTTAATGGACACAGTAAATAATCAGTCAAATCCAAAACAAGAGAAATACTACAAGACAAAGGACCGAGATTCTTTCTCAAATTTTTTCAAGAAAAAAAAGGGGGAGAACCAATAGATTAAAACATATATAAGAGACATTTTAACCAAGATAATATATGGACTTTGGGTCCTTATTTAAATTACCAGATTTTCTTAAAATTTATGAGATAATAGGAAAGTTTAATGATACTAAAAAATTACTGCTAGTTTTTTCAAAGTGTGATAAAATTTGTGGTTCTGTTTTTCTTTTCCTTTTTTACAACTTTTTCTTTTTTTCTTTAGTATTTTTCCCTTTCCCTGTCAAATTTTCTTTCTTTTTTTAACCATCACTTATGTGGCACTTAAGCTCATAGTTCTGTTTTTTTTTTTTTTTTTCCAAAGAGTCCTTATCTTTTACAAATATATACTGAAATAATTACAGATTAAATAGATACACTAGAGGTGGAAGTATTTAATGGCTATGTGTTCACAGCTGCTAAACAAAGCTGGTCATGTGGACATGAGAATTCCTTTACATGATTCTCTCCACATCTGTGTTTTACATTTTCTGTAATAAAAGTTAAAAAAGAAAAGGAAGAAAGAAGGGGAGTAAGGAAGGTAGGTTAAGTCTGGATGTGTTGATCGTAGACTGATAAGAAGGTATAAATATAGTAGGTAGGCATGTAAGCAGATCTCCAGTCATATGTTTTCAAATACGTACAGGGGGTGGACTTAGGTTTTGGTGTTATGGGCTTATCTTTGCAGAACCACTGCTTGTTAACTGGGTGCGATAGCCCTACCTCCCCTTTATTTCCTCCCAACTCTGGGGAAAGAGACCCATTCATTTTGCCAGGTGCTGCTCTACATGAACAAAGCATCAAAAAAACTCAAAGTAATGTAAAATCAAGAGATAAAAACAAAATTCCCTATCCTTTGAAACCCTGGATCTAGCCACCTTTAAAACCAAGCTTACCCCAGTATTATGAGGCAACAAATTATTTTCTTTGTTTAAGCCAGTTTCAGTTGGGTTTCTATCACTTGCACAAAGGGTCCTAATACAATTTATATTTCTAAATTGTATAGTGTGTGCCCTAAAAGTAGCAAGCATTGTACTAGGTATTCAGGATATAGAGATGATAATTGTGGTATAGTTCCTGTTCTCACTGGAGTTTACATTCTTGAAAGAGGAAGACTTGTAATCAGCTCCAGAAAAATAGGCAAATATCATAATAAAATGTGTCATAGGTCTATAAAAGTCCTAAGACAGAGCAGAAGAAACCTCAGATAACTGCTTAGAAAGGAGGGAGAGCGGCTCTTCCCAGAGGGCTGTGCGACATCGATTTGTCGGCACTGTCACGGCCGGTGTGCTAAAGAAGACACTGGCCTTGTGGGATTGGTTGTGTGCAATACTCCACATGAGAGGCTAAGAATATTGTACACAAAGATTCTTGAAGTTCTTGAGGATATCCCTAAAAATGCAGCATATAGAAAATATACAGAACAGATTATAAATGAGAAGCTAGCTATGGTTAAAGCGGAACCAGACGTTCAAAAATTAGAAGACCAACTTCAAGGTGGTCAATTAGAAGAGGTGATTCTTCAGGCTGAACATGAACTAAGTCTGGCAAGAAAAATGGTGCAGTGGAAAACATGGGAGCCAACAAATTTATAGATCACTGTTTGAGGTAAAAAATAAGAGTGATTTTTTAAATGTGATAAAATAGCACAGTGGCTGGTAATAAAATTTGAAATTACGGTTAACCTCCTTAACTGTGATCTTATGGATATAAAGTAAAATTTAAATATATAGTTATATATTGATTACAAAATCCATAATGCCATTTTTAGTCATTTTATTTGAATTATACCATTTACTCTGTTTTCTTATAGTCTTAATTTTATTACATTTTATTGTTACATATATTTAAAAACTAAATTAGAATACACTGTACAGTTGAAGAAAATGACTTGGTACTTGAAAGAAAGATTTCCCATTGCATAGAGGTACTTGGAAAAAGTTTTCCTTTTGTTGCATTTGTGGAAGTTAGTTTTCTGGCCCATAGCCTTTAAATTTCTTAATCAACCTAATTACATCAGGATAGAGACAGAATTTCTGTAAAAGAAGAGACAATAACAGTTTCTGACATTTATATCTGGCATATGGATAGGCTTCAAAACAATTTAGTCATAGGACTATAAATTCAAAGTGGAATCACTAAGTAGTTTGTAGTACGTTTCTAATATAAGTGTAGGTGGGTATAAAAACAAGACAAATGCTGTTCAGGGAAAGAAGCTGGCAAGCTTAAGATTAAACAAAAATAAAATTACATGTATTTTTGCCTTTAAAAAAAAAAGAAAGAAAGGAGGGAGGGATTCAAAGAAGAGATGATGCTTGATCTGAGATTTAGATAATAAGTAATCAGTTTGCCAGAAGGACAAAAGTGGAGAGGAATACTGGTTAGAAGGAACAGCAAGACTCTTTCCCCCCTTCTCACTACTGCACTTGACTAGTCTTAAAAAAAAAAAAAAAAAAAAAAAAAAAAGAAGGAACAGCAAGAGAATGGTAAAAATGGCAAGGGAGAGTTTGTAGTGTTTTTGCCGGGCGGAGAGGAGGGAGGAACAGCTGCGTGCGGGGGGTGGGGTGGAGGGTGGGGGAATGGAGCATGTCAGAAAGTAGTTATTGTACAATATTGCAACTTATTTCATCTTCTTTGATAGGCTCTGCATTCCATGTGGGTAGGACCCTGTCTGTAACTAATCTCTCCTGGTCTCCAGTTTCTTCCTGACTCTGATACATTCTCCACATTGCTGCCTATTATCTTCTCAAAACAAGTATGCCACACCTCAATACTGCTTTTAAAGTCTTCAAAGACTCTGATCATCAGTAGGACACACAAGACTATTCACGATCTGACCTAAGCGTATCTGACCACTCGAGTCTGCCTTTCCACGACTCATACCAGTCCTTCTAGTCGCACCAAATTATTTGCCGTTTCCAGAAAATTCCAAGCAAAGAAAGTCTAAGCTAAGAAAACCCTCATTCCGATTCATCTTTGAAAGAACTACTTCAAGTGTTCTACTTGCAAGCTTTGCTTCTCCCCACCCCCCGCCCCGAGAAGACGCCCTCTTCTGGTTTCCATGGCAACTTACACATTTTTTTTTTTTTTTTTCCTACCAAAACACATAGAAAACTAAAATGGGTTCCTATGTCAATTTCCCCCAATGGAAAATCAGACCCTCAGAGGCAAGAAGCCAAGCCCAGGACTTAGCCCAGTGCCTCAAAGGCTCAAGTTCACACTCCGGACAACCTCTTCTTCCATCCAGGCGGAATGCCTACACTCGCTGCGCCAAGCACACCCTACCTGCCTTCATCAAGATTTAACCGACCATGCATCAAGCAGTAGTTGCTGTGTTCCTCTCCCAAGTTAACGCAGTAAAGGCACAAAAGCTATGGGTATTGTATGTACAGCTCGAATCACACCCACAGCCGCCTCCCCCCCGCGACACACACACTCCCAAAAGCAATTAATGACCGCAAGCACCCTCCACCGGACTGGCCAACACAAGATACAGGAGAAGGGCTGCCAAGGCTCAAACGAACTCGTCACAAAAACTTTTCTAGCCACGGCAGGTTAATAAAAAGCCCAGTCGCAGACACCAGCAGCCCAGAAGTTCGAGCTCCAACCAATCTATAGCCTGGACTGCGCAGAAAAGGGAAAGTAGGGGCACAAGCTCCGGGGTCCCTGCGACAGGTGAGCGGGGCTCAAGCCTCACCACGCGGCCGCTCCTCGGTGTACAAGTCGATGACGACGTCGCCCAAAGTGGTCTCCAGTAGAACCGCCATGGCGTCCGCTCCTCCTCTGCTACAAACCCCGGGGGGTGGTGACAGGCGCAGGTCGTCAGTGTGGTTTACGCCACGCGTCACCCTCGGCGCGACCTCTGTTGCGTCATCTCGCCGGCCCCGCCCCTCGCTTCCGGGCAGTTTCTTCCGGCCGCTGGGTAGGCGCGGGGCAGCCGCGCTGACGTGCAGTATCTATTCGTCCCGCCTCCGACGCGGCCTTTTTGAAAATTCCGTTGGCGACTTTTGCGGAAGCCTGTCGCTCTGCACAGCCGCCGAATAGTGTTTTGTGTCCCGTTTGTGTCCGTCTCAAGAGCAGAGCGGCTCTCCGATCGGCCCTTTAATCCACCAGGGGGTGCCCACGGCGGGATCGTCTCCCCATCTTTTTGGGCGGACTCCTTCGGCTCTCCTGTCAGTCTCCTCTTCGCAAAACAACTTTTGGCCTCTACTGTGGGTTTCCGATTCTAAGAACTAACATTTTGTTTCGTATTGTTTTCTGTTTTGAGACGGGGTCTCGCTCTGTCGCCCAAGCTGGAGTGCGGTGGCTCTATCTCGGCTCACTGCAACCTCCATTTCCCCGGCTCCAGCGATTCTCCTGTCTCAGCCTCCCAAGTACCTGGGACCACAGGCCCGCGCCATCACGCCCGGCTAATTTTGTTTTCTTATTTTTTGTAGAGATGGCGGTGCGGGGAGATGGTCTCACTATGTTGCTCGGGTTGCTCTTGAACTCCTGAGCTCTTCCTGCCTCGGCCTCCCGAAGCTCTAGGAGCCAGGATTACTGGCGTGAGCCACAGGGCCCGGCCAGAACTAACATTTTGTCATGTAAGTTTATTCCGTAAACACTCTTCTGGGCACGCCGGTCACTCTCTTTTATGACATTTTATAATCTTATAATCTTCAATAACTTCCCATCTGACAAAAAGCCAAAGCTGTTATAATGGCTGACAAGGTCTTACAAGATCCTCTCCTACCCCACCTTATTCCCGGAAAACTACGCTAGACAGTTTGCTATTCTCTGAACACTGCTGACACACTCCTGCCTTAGGTCTTTTCAATTTCACCATGTTGGTAAGGCTGGTCTCGAACTCCCAACCTCAAGTGATCCACCCACCTCAGCCTTCCAAAGTGCTGGGATTACAGGTGTGAGCTACCATGCCCAGCCATGAATATTGTTAATTAAAGAAATGCAAATTAAAGAGATACATTTCTGATGGGAATGCAAAATTATATTACTACAAATAGGGAACAGCAGCTAGAGCTTCTCCTGGGGTCAATCTAAGGGTTCTCAGGAGAAGGGTGTCCATGCGTTGTTCAGTTTGCAGTACCATTTGGAGTTTGATTGCTTCTAGGTGAGAAGAAACCATTGGAGTTACAGTCTTGAGTATACAGGATCCAAATATTAATATAAGACACAAACAAGAAAGGGCTTAATAAAGGGGTTACCCAATTCCATAAAGAAGACTGGAATTCATTAAAGGATTGTAGCCACCCAGGGGCTGAAGCTGGCATTTTCCCTGAACCTGTCAGTAATTTTAATTTGATCTTTAAGTACCTGTAGATTTTCCTCTACTTTACTAGAGGTGTTAATCCAGAAGAAACATGTTTCACTTAAAAGTGCATAGGTACAGCTGGCACGGTGGTTCATGCCTGTAATCCTAGCACCCTGGGAGGCTGAGGCGGGAGGATCACCTGAGGTCAGGAGTTCAAGACCAGCCTCGCTAACATGGTGAAACCCTGTTTCTACTAAAAATACAAAAAATTAGCTAGGTGTGGTGGCGTGCACCTGTAATCCCAGCTACTCGGGAGGCTGAGGCAGGAGAAGCACTTGAACCTAGATGGCGGAGGTTGCAGTGAGCCAAGATCGTGCTATTTGTACTCTAGCTTGGGCAACAAGAGTGAAACTCATTCTCAAAAAAAAAAGAAAGAAAAGAAAAAAGAGGCCAGGCACAGTGGCTCATGCCTGTAATCCCAGTACTTTGGGAGGCTAAGGCAGACAGATTGCAAGGTCAGGAGTTCAAGGCTAGCCTGACCAACATGGTGAAACCCCATCTCTACTAAAAATACAAAAGTTAGCTGAGCTTGGTGGTGCATCCCTGTATTCCCAGCTACTCAGGAGGCTGAGGCAGGAGAATCGCTTGAACCTGGGAGGTGGAGGTTGCAGTGAGTCAAGATTGCACCATAGCACTCCAGCCTGGGTGACAGAGAAAAGGGGGAGGGGAGGGGGGGGAGGATGCACAGGTACCTCCTACTTCAGCCTTAAGGACATCTAAGGCTTGTCTATTTTGTGCTACTCCTGATTGCTGTACCTCTGTGGCCCTTACAGTTGCATTCCATTCTTGTTTCATCATAATAGAGATATTAAGTATTGATCTTTCAAGGAGAGGGATGCCCCCAAACCAGAATAGATTTCTAGCTATAAAATTTCCCATCCAAGATTTTTCTAAGGTGGGATTGTCATGTGCATGCCCTCCTCAGTCTGCCTTTTCAGTTAAATCTCCATATGAGGGCATAGAAGTGATATATCTTGCCGGGCGCAGTGGCTCAAGCCTGTAATCCCAGCACTTTGGGAGGCCGAGGCAGGTGGATCACGAGGTCAACAGATCGAGACCATCCTGGTCAACATGGTGAAACCCCGTCTCTACTAAGAATACAAAAAATTAGCTGGGCACGGTGGCTTGTGCCTGTAATCCCCAGCTACTCAGGAGGCTGAGGCAGGAGAATTGCCTGAACCCAGGAGGCGGAGGTTGCGGTGAGCCGAGATCGCGCCATTGCACTCCAGCCTGGGTAACAAGAGTGAAACTCCGTCTCAAAAAAAAAAAAAAAGTGATATATCTCTTTGTCTGGTGTATTTGAGATAGTGCAGTTTCTAGAAAAGAAGCCTAAGTTAGGGATATCCCCAGATAATGCTGCCATCTCAGTGGAATTTTAAAAAAATAAGTCAGGAGGCCAAGTGTGGTGGCTCACACCTAGTAACCTCAGCACTTTGGGAGGCCAAGGCGGGCAGATCACCTGAGGTCAGGAGTTTGAGACCAGCCTGACCAACATACATGGTGAAACCCCATCTCTATTAAAAATACAAAATTAGCTGGGTGTCGTGGTGGGTGCCTGTAATTCCAGGTACTCAGGAGGCTGAAGCAGGAGAATCACTTGAACCCAGGAGGCAGACGTTGTAGTGAGCAGAGATTGCACAATTGCACTCTAGCCTGGGAGACAGAGCAAGACTCTGTCTCAAAAAAAAAAATTACAATAATAATAAGTCAGGAACTACTGCAACTACACTATAAATTCCCTCCCACTTTCTTGGGACGATTAAGTGTATCCAAGAGCCACAAAGAAAATAAAGCCCTGCTCCTCGTAGAGACAGTTCTAAGTTGTGGCTTGTGAGACACTGGCAAATTTTTCTCATATCTTAGAAATTTTCCTTCTTTACATATAATAGAGACATCCTTGGGATAAGGATAACCATATTTAGGATAGTCACTTACGACGCCATTTGGAATTTGACATGCTAAATGAAAAGGGTCCACCTGACAAATGGAGTTTTAAAAAATTAGTGAAATAATACAACGTGGCCAATATCTCAGATGATCATTGTGGCAAAGGCTGTCAGTCCAGATGTCTCCAATTCACTCACATATTTGTAAACTGCTACTATTAGCAAACATCATACAAGGGTCTGGAGTTCCATGAGGGGGCATGTTTGGAAAGGCCCGTGTGTTATTCTTTACATTATAGTCAAGGTGGTTATTTAGAACATGTCATTCCCATCGGGACTTCCAACCAATGGGAGAGGATAGATTCTGAAAGCCCCCTGTACTAGGGCTTCTGATTCTTGTAGATTACCCTTGTTGCATTTTCCCCAAATATTTGAACTTTCAGCAATTACAAATGTGATGTTACAATATTTGAGATGTCCCAAGTATGGTCCTTCTCCCTTACTTCTAAAGCAGCGGGAGGCATTTGCTATTACTTGGTCCACTTTTCCCAGCCAGAGGGTGTGAATTTTGTCTTTCGGGAGTGTTCTTTGGCATTGGGGGCAGAATTTTTTCCTGAGAGGAGTTAGTCACCCAGTTGAAAGTGCTCTCATACCATGTTCCATTTATGCCTGATATGTCTTTAAGGGTTAAAGCCAACAAAGGGAACCCTAAGGTGGTGAGTTCTGAGTCATTGTAAGGTTTCCCAGTGCCGTTGAACTGAGTGATCTGCTCAGGACAGACGCAACAATTAGTCTCGTTGTAAAAATGGGCCATAGCAGATATTACAGGAGCTAAGGGTATGATGTATTACTAAGTCCAATAAAAAATCCTAACAGACTTAGTAAAATGCTCATGTTTACTGCTGGTTAACAACTGTTATTCCAGCTCTTAGTAATTAAGGAAACTGCTACAGTAATTGAGATTCTTTGTTCGATATTCCACCCTGAGGGTACTATAGTATATAGTCATATTTGGCTTAAGGGAGAGGTAGAAATGGCAAAAAGTATTTCGTGAGGTAGAGGTGGGACTGAGTAAGGTGAGTAGTTCTACTCTGTTCCTCATCTTTTGTGATTTTCGGCTTAAGGTTTCCTATTTCTTCGCATTGATATTCAGGTTGTTCCTCTGGGCTATCAGGAGTTGCTCCCTCAGCTTTCCAGGCTGTGACTCAAGTGTGATGTATCCAAGAGTCGATTCCTGTAACTTTTATTGCCAGGGGGTTTGGAAGAAGAACAGTGTAACGCCCTTCCCAGCTTGGGCTTAGGGAGGGAGAGAGAGGAGGGAGAGTCTTAGGTAGTACCAAATCTTCTGGGTTAAATAGAAGTGGTCCAATTTCCTGGGGTTAGGCCTTTGCTACTTGTGCTAATTCCTGTTGGAAATGAGCCAGAGAAGTTACATGCTTGACTAGCTCAGAGGTTTCTTGATCTAATAGAAAATCATTGGTAAGGAAAGGTCATCCATATAGCATCTCAAAAGGGCTAAGACCTAGTTTTGGAGGGGTATTTCTTATTTGTCGTAAGGCCATGGGAAGAAGAGTGACCCAAGGAAGGTGAGTTTCTTGGGATAATTTTCTGAGGTGTCTCTTGATATATCATTAGTTTTCTCTACCTTTCTTGAGGATTGGGGTCTCCAAGTAGAGTGGAGATGGTATTCTATGCCTAGTGCTTTTGAGACTCCTTATGTGACAGCTGCCTTAAACGAGGGTCCACTATCACTTTGAAGATATCTAGGTAGACCAAAGCAAGGAGATATTTCATTAACTAACACTTTTATTATCTCAGAGGCTTTTCTGTACAGCATGGGAATGCCTCTACCCAGCTAGTGAAGGGGCCTACCCATACCAGCAGATATTGGATACCCTTTGTCTTTGGCATGTGGGTGAATTTTATTTGCCAGTCTTCCCCTGGATAACCTCCTATTCTTTGGGTTTGAGGAAGAAGGAGTCACATGTTCAGGGGATTATTTTTAAGACAGACTTCACAAGCATTAACAACTTGCTTAACTGTTTTTAGTAAATTCTCTCCTGAAAACAATCTCTGGGCACATTGATATGTCTTATCCTTTCCCAGGTGAAAAGCTTGGTGAAGGAAATTAAGGCCTTTCCATTGGCTAGAGGCTGGCAAGTTGAGCTTGCCATCCTCCAACTGTCCCCATCCTGAGGGATGAAATGAATACTGCTGAGAAGTGGCCTGTTCTACTTCTGCAGGGGAGTACTGAGGTTTCATTCCTCTAATGTAGCCTTCCCAGACTAGAGGGGTTTGAAGTGGGTTGATGTCTTGAGCCTTTCTTGCCTCTGACTTAGCTGCCTGATCGGGCTAATCTGTTTCCTTCAGCTACTTCATCTTTTCCCTTTTGATGTCCCCTACAATGCATTATTGCAATTTCTCATGGAAGGAAAATTGAGGATAGTAACCTAATAATTTCCTGGTGATATTTTATAGGATAGCTATTGGTGGTAAGAAAATGCCTTTCCTTCCAAATGGCCGCATGAGCCTGGAGAACTAGAAAAGCATACTTGGAGTCAGTGTAAATATTAGCTAACTTTCCTTTGCTTAATTCAACTGCTTTTGTAAGAGCAATTAGCTCAGCCAATTGAGTGCTTATGCCTAGAGGAAGAGATGCACTTTCAGTGATGTCATTTAGATGACTGCTGCGGATCCTGCCTTGCAGATCCCTTGTAAAGAGCTCCCATCTGTGAAGAGAGTCCAGTCTGGATTCTCTAGGGAAGTTTCCCTGAGATCCTCCCTGTCTGCATAGGTTTATACTATGACTTGTTCAGTTACGCTCAGGTTCCCCACTCTCCTCAGGGAGGAAAGTGGCTGGATTTAGGCTAGACCAAGTCTTTTTTTTTTTTTTTTTGAAGCGGAGTTTCCCTCGTTACCCAGGCTGGAGTGCAATGGCACGATCTCAGCTCACTGCAACCTCTGCCTCCTGGGTTCAAGCAATTCTCCTGCCTCAGCCTCCCAAGTAGCTGGGACTACAGGTGCGCACCACCATACCCAGCTAATTTTTTTTTTTTTTTTTAGACGGAGTTTCGCTCTTGTTACCCAGGCTGGAGTGCAATGGCGCCATCTCGGCTCACCGCAACCTCCGCCTCCTGGGTTCAGGCAATTCTCCTGTCTCAGCCTCCTGAGTAGCTGGGATTACAGGCACACGCCACCATGCCCAGCTAATTTTTTGTATTTTTAATAGAGATGGGGTTTCACCATGTTGACCAGGGTGGTCTCTATCTCTTGACCTCGTGATCCACCCGCCTCGGCCTCCCAAAGTGCTGGGATTACAGGCTTGAGCCACCGCGCCGGGCCCCAGCTAATTTTTTTTTGTATTTTTAGTAGAGACGGGGTTTCACCATGTTGAACAGGATGGTCTCGATCTCTTGACCTCATGATCCACCCGCCTCAGCCTCCCAAAGTTCTGGGATTACAGGTGTAATCCCACCGCGCCCAGCCCTAGACCAAGTCTTTAACTGGATGTTGGAACCCTCTAACAGGAGGGCCTGACATGTAAGGATTCGGATATCTGTTATCCAAAGCCTTCCTTTAGAGTACAGTAGTCCTGCACATTGTGTGGGTTGTAAACAGTTAAATCATTCCCCAGGGTTAATTTGCAGACTTCTGGGACCAGCAGAGCCACTGAAGCAATGGCTCAGAGGCATGTTGGCCACTCTTTAACCACCAAATCAAGTTCCTTACTTAGGTAGCCTACTGCAGTTGAGCTCATCCTGGGCCTGTGTTAAAACTCGTAGGGCTATTCCCTTCCTTTCTGATATATACAGATTGAAGGCCTTCTCTACAGGAAGGCTGAGAGCTGGTGCCTTGAGCAAGGCCCACTTTAGCTGGTCAAATGCCTTTGAGCTTCAGGTTCCCAGGTTAAAAGATGAGTTTTAGCTCCCCAAGTTTCTTTTATGAGGTTATATAATGGATGGGCTATTTCACTATACCCAGGTAACCATAGCCTACGGAATCCTGTAATACCCAAAAATCTTCTAGGTTGCTTGAGGGTTTTGGGAGGGGGAAGGAGGAGATAGGCTTAATCCTATCTTCCCCCAATGCTCTGGTCCCTTCAGATAGCACTAAGCCTAGGTACATTACCAAGGTTTTGCAGTTGAGCCTTGGGTTTTAAAACCTTATATCCTCTGCTAGCTAAGAAGTTAAGAAGAGCTTCTGTAGGCTGGGCGCAGTGGCTTACGCCTGAAATCCCAGCACTTTGGGAGGCCAAGGCAGCTGGATCATTTGAGGTCAGGAGTTCAAGACCAGCCTGACCAATGTGGAAAAATCCCATCTTTACTAAAAATACAAAATTAGCCTGGCATGGTGGCACATGCCTGTAATCCAGCTAGTTCGGAGGCTGAGGCAGTAGCACTGCTTGAACCTGGGAGGCAGAGTTTGCAGTGAGCCGAGACAACACCACTGCACTCCAGTCTGGGCAACGAGAGAGAAACACCATCTCAAAAAAGAAAAAAAAAGAAAGAAAGAAAAGAAAAGAAAAAATAACATGGACATGCCTGGAGTAGCTTTAAGGAGCAGGAAGTTTATTTATTTATATATTTAAAAAAAGACAAAGCTTGCATTTAATAGAACATATCTCTTATGTGATTTTAAAATAACATATACAATGAAAGCTATTTCCAGATAGAAATTCAAAGTACAGAAGTGATAAACAAACATGAAATCATGTGTATAGCCTCAAATACATTAAGTCTATTGGTAAACGGCAACTGACTTGTTTTGGTTTAAACAAGCTCTAGTAATTGTACACATTGAGCCTAGATTTCATAATATGCAACTGACTTCATTTCTACATGAGTAAAGGATACTGAAAATGTCCATAGTCTATAAGAATAAGGCCTGGATACAGCAAGATGCATAACGCATTAGCAATCTTTTTCTTAGTTGAGATTTCTTTTAAACAATAGCAGTACAAAACCACTGCAGGTATGTAAATCAGCAGATCAGCGATTAAAACTGTTGTACACATGAATAGAGCTTATGTGCCTGACTCTCATATCCACGTGATGTATGAAGAGCAATCCAGTCTGGATTTATAAACTTTGCCACATAGGCACATAGGAGACTATGATAAGCTGTAAGAGGTGGGTAATCCAATCCCTAATACTGTAAATTGTTATCACTGCTGTTAAAATAACACTGTTTGACTGGTAAATCAAAAGAAATTTCCTGCCAGTGTCTCTGAGCTTCATAATCACCAAACATAGGGGGTTTTCCAGCACCTGAATAAGAATTAAGAGAGACTGTCCACCATACTGTTAGTCCTATTAAAACCACTGTTGTCATCAAGTACCATTTCTCCATAGTTCTTTAAATTTAGGGAAGGGAAGAAAACACAGCACCAGTGCCAGAGTACTTTGAAAATGTGGTCAGTCACTTCTTTTCTTGTTCAGAGAAATGTTACAACTTCTTCAAATGTTATCGATGATTCTTCGCAATTAGAAGTTTGAGAGGATTTTAATGATGCTTGGTTGCCAAATAGTCAAAAATTGATTATGTCTATGTAGAAGTAGCCTTTGAGGAGGAAAGAAGAGATGGTGATTGGGAAGGGCATCCACAGAGGTCTGAAATGCTGTGAATCTTGCTTCTTGATTTCAGTAGTGGTTAGGAGATGTGCTGACCCGCCGGCCGCTGGAATTCGTGCCTGCAGTGGGTCCCAGGAAGGCGCCTGCGCCAGGAGCAGGGAGTTTAATAGGCAAGAAAGGAGGAGGAAGAAACAAAGAAGTAGCTCCCCTGTACAGAGAGAGAGGGAGGGGGAACTCCAAAGGTGAGAGACAGAATCTTGCTTTCAGATAATATCAGCCAGCTATATTTGATGGCTGGAGGAGGAGGAGGTGTTTGATTTGCATAGGGCTCAGGGGATTGGTTTGACCAGACATGTCACTCATGTAGCCCAGGAAAAAATTTGGCCCTAACACCCTAGCCTTTTAATAGGTAAATACAGGGCACCATGATGTTCCACATAACGTGGGGATATGTGGGGGCAGCCATGCTGCTAGGCACATTTGGAGGCAAGGACAAGAGGACAAAGGTGGGAACTGCCATGTTGGGTGAGTTTCTAACGGCTTGCATTTGCATATCAAAGGTTGCCGGCCAGGGTCTAACACTCAGGGCTTTTATGCTAGACAAGAGCTGCAAAAACACTTCCAAGGACCCGTTTTTTTCCTCTCTATCTGCCTAAAACAATTTCTTAATAACTTCTACCTCAGTACTGCCACTTTGGAAGACAGCTTGGCAGTTTCTTAAAAAGCTAAACATACTACACTATTCAGCAGTCAAGCTTCTAGATATTTACCCAAATAAGTTGAAAACTTATATTACACAAAAATTGTTACACAAATGTTTATAGCAGCTTTATTCATAGTGGCCAAACCTTGGAAGCAAGCAAGAAGTCCTTCAAAGAATTAATGGAAATAAAAACTTGGAGCCACAAAGGAAATGAGCACTTGAATGAAAGATTTCTCAGCAAGGCAAATTTACTTCTGCAGAAGGGTGCTGCTCGAGCCTGGCATGGTCCCAAGAGCATACCAAACAAAGGAGGGAAGGGGTTTTTATTAATGCAGCTGGTCCTTGCTTCTGTGTCTTTTTTTTTTTTTTTTTTTTTTTGAGGCGGAGTTTCGCTCTTGTTACCCAGGCTGGAGTGCAATGGTGCGATCTTGGCTCACTGCATCCTCCGCCTCCTGGGTTCAGGCAATTCTCCTGCCTCAGCCTCTTGAGTAGCTGGGATTACAGGCACCCGCCACTGTGTCCAGCTAATTTTTTTGTATTTTTAGTAGAGACGGGGTTTCACCATGTTGACCAGGATGGTCTTGATCTCTTAACCTCGTGATCCACCCGCCTCAGCCTCCCAAAGTGCTGGGATTACAGGTGTGAGCCACGGCGCCTGGCCGCTTCTGTGTCTTATCCTGGTTGGCTGGGGTTGGACCACACAATCTAAACTAATCCCAACTGGCTATTTTAAACAAGAGGAGGGATGTGGGTTACAGTGACGGGAAGGGCAGTTTCGGCAGGAAGAGCCGTTGCGGAGGGAGGGGTAGTTTACAGAACAGGTAACTAGGAGTGGGAAAGTACAAGGAAGTTGATCTTAAGAACAAAGTACAAGGACGTTAACAAGCCAAACCTTTGAAGAGGAACTTAGTGTATCTGACAGACTAAATGGATACACAGTGTGGTGCCCATATGCAATGGAATACAGTATATACTACATTATTCCACACTGTGGGATTCCTACTACATGACATGCCAGCAAAGGCAAAACTATAGGGCAGTAAGAAGATCAGTGGTTCCATATAAGAGATATTGTTAAATAGAGGGGAAAAAAAGAAAAATAAATAAAAACAAAAGGATCAGTGGCTGCCAAGGGTTTCTACGGGAATAGGGGAGGGGTGAATAGATGGTACACAGGTAATTTTTCTGTATGATACTGTAACAGTGGATACACATTATTGTACATTTGTCAAAATCCATAGAACTGTACAATACAAAGGGTAAACCGTTGCAAACTATGGATTTTAGTTACTAATAGTGTATCAACATTGGTTCATTAATTGTAATAAATATACCACATTAATGCAATGTGTTAATAATAGGGAACTGGGGTTTGGGGAGAGGGTATATGGGTACTCTATATGCTTTCTGATCAATTCTTCTATAAACCTAAAACTGCTCTAAAAAATGCAGTGTATTTAAAACAACAAAACAATGATTTACCACTTTTTATCTTAAGAGACTCAGAAGATGAGCAGTCCTAAATCATAAATTTTACATTTATAGCACTTATACTCTATAGTTTTATGGTTTAAATTTTACAATTAGCTATAAATATTATGGGTCCCCTGAGACAGTAACCTTATCCAATTGAATAACAAACAGAAGCTATTTTTAAGTAAAAGAAGGGCCGGGCATGGTGGCTCATGCCTGTAATCTGAGCACTTTGGGAGACCCAGACAAGTGGATTGCTTGAGCCTAGGAGTTCAAAGAGACCATTCTGGGCAACATGGCGAAGCCCTGTGTCTACCCAAAAAATATAACAATAATAATAATAATAATAATAATAATACAAAACTTAGCTAGATGTGGTGGTGCATGCCTGTAGTTCTGCTACTTAAGAGGCTGAAGTGTGAGGATCACTTGAGCCCAGGAGGTAGAGGTTGCAATGAGCCAAGTTTGTGCCACTGAACTTCCAGCCTGGGTGACAGGGCAAGACCCTGCCTCAAAAAAAAAAAAAAAAAAAAAAAAAGTAAAAATAAAAATATAAATAGAAGCAGTTTCATATATTTCCGATTTCCAAAACTGGTTGCATTGCTGCATTATAGTAAGTTGTGTCTTACCAAAAATAACTTAGCACATTGCTATGAGTTGGCCTATACTTGCATTTATAAAGAAAAGATGTTTAATTGGCTCACGGTCTGCAGGCTGTACAGGAAGCCTGGCACCATACTTGGCTTTGCCTATTCTTTACTGTTGTTCAATTGTGTTTGTATATATGTCTTTATCCCTTGAAAAGATAGTTTAGAACAAAGGGCAGTCAGTATCTTGCCCACAAGATATACTAAAACACTGGAAATCCATAGAGAATTATCCTCCAACAATTATTTTTTTGAAGATCTTTGAAAACTGGCCAGGCAAGGTGGCTCACGCCTGTAATCCCAGCACTTCGGGAGGCTGAGGCAGGCAGATCACCCGAGGTCAGGAGTTTGAGACCAGACTGGCCAACATGGTGAAACCCTGTCTTTACTAACAATACCAAAAAAAAAAAAATAGCTGGATGTGGTGGCACATGCCACCTAGCTACTCAGGAGGCTGAGGCAGGGGAATCTCTTGAACCTGAGAAGCGGAGGTTGCAGTGAACTGAGAATATGCCATTGCACTCCAGCCTGGGTGGCTGAGACTCCGTCTCAAAAAAAAAACATTAATTTTTTATAGAACTATTAAAAACAATACTAAAATTCACATGCAACCAAAAAGCTCAAATAGCCAATGTAAGAACAAGAACGAAGCTGGAGGCATCATATTACCTGACTTCAAAATATATTACAAGGCTATAGTAACCAAACAGCATGGTATTTGTATAAAAATTGACACACTTGACAAATGAAACAGAATAGAGAACCCAGAAATAAAGCCATACACTTACAGCCAACTGATCTTTGACAAAGCTGAAAAGAGCTTACATTGGGAAAAGGACATCTCCTTCAATCAATGGTGCTGGAAAAATTGGATAGCAACATGCAGAAGAATAAAACTGGACCCCTGTCTTTCACCATATACAAAAATCAAGTCAAGATGCATTAAAGACTTAAACATAAGACCTGAAACTACAACAATACTGGACAAAAACCTAGGGAAACCTCTCTTGGACATTGTCTAGGCAAATAATTTATGATTAAGACCTCAAAAGCACATACAACAAAAACAGAAATAGACAAATGGGACTTAATTGAACTAAAAAGTTTCTACATAGCAAAAGAATCAGCAGAGCAAAGAGACAACCTGCTGAATGGGAGAAAACATTTGCAAACTATTCGTCCAACAGGGCACTAATATCCAGAATATATAAGGAACTCAACTCAACAGGAAAAAACAATCTTTTTAAAAAGTAGGCAAAGTTGGCTGAGCATGGTGGCTCACACCTTTAATGCCAAGCACTTTGGGAGGCCAAGGTGGGAGAATTCTATGAGCCCAGGAGTTCAAAACCAATCTGGGCAACAAAACAAGATCCTGTCCACTATTTTTTTTTAAAGTGGGCAAAGAACATGAATAGACGTTTCTCAGAAAAAGACGATCAAATGTCCAACAGATATATGAAAAAATGCTCAACATCACTAACTGTTACAGAAATGCAAAGCAAAACCACAATGAGATATCATCTTACAGTCAAAATGGCTATGATTAAAGAGACAAAAAACAACAGATGTTGGCAATGATGCAGAGAAAAAGAACTTTTATACACTGTGGGAATGTAAACTAGTATAGCCACTGTGGAAAACTGTATGGATATTTCTCAAAAAACTAAAATAGAATTACCATTTAATCCAGTAACCCCACTGCTGGCTATCAACCCGAGGGAAAAGAAATCATTATATCAAAGGAATTCATTCACATGTTTATTTCAGCACTGTTCACAATAGAAATATAGAGGATCAACCTCAGTGTTCATCAACAGATGAACAGATAAAGAAAATAAGGTATATGTACACAATCGAATACTATTTGGCCACGAAAAAGAATAAAATAGGCCAGGTGCGGTGGCTCACTCCTGTAATCCCAGCACTTAGGGAGGCCAAGTTGGGTGGATCACCTAAGGTCGGGAGTTCAAGACCAGCCTGACCAACATGGAGAAAACCCATCTGTACTAAAAATACAAAATTAGCTGGGCATGGTGGTGCATGCCTGTAATCCCAGCTACTTGGGAGGCTGAGGCAGGAGAATCATTTGAACCCAGGAGGCAGAGGTTGCAGTGTGCCAAGACTGCCATTGCACTCCAGCCTGGGCAACAAAAGCGAAACTGTCTCAAAAAAAAAAAATGAATGAAATAATGTCATTCATAGCAACATGGATGGAACTGGAGGTCACTATCTTAAGTAAAATATGCCAAGCACAGAAAGAAAAAATATCACATGTTCTCATTTACATGTGGGAGCTAAACAAATTGGACCACATGGAGGTAGAGAATGGAAAGGGAGACGACAAAAACTGGGTAACGATGAAAGTAGCAATGAAATCAGTTACTGGAAAAGGAAATATATGAAGGTTTGTAGTCAAAAGGTATTATTTGTTGAAAGAATAAATACATTTTTAATATATACTTTGTTTTCTGTACTATTAGAAATGTTTTAGAGTATCTTCTCTTATATGAAAGATTACCTTCAAAGAGTTTGAGAATACATCTGATGTGCATGGAACTACACTGGGTTGCTATTAGGTGAGTCAAACTCTTTTTATGATAGAAGATACCAAGTTGACATGAGCTGACTCAAAGGAACATCAAAATACACATTGTATTAACATTGACAGATTTATTTGTCATGTAAGCAACTGCCAAGTTCATTCTGTCAGATTAATGTGAAGGCTCAGTATACCAAGCTGAGTTTTCCAGTGGACAAGTGGAACTCAGCCACAAGGCTTGTTTAAAGATTTGTTGTGACTCATTAGAGTTGTGGTATGGTGCTTCTTCCCCTAAATGATGGGGCTTTTTAAGATGAAATTCCATCGCGATATTTCCACATAGCAAAACAATGGCCTAAAGAGAACCATTTCTTACAAAAGAGTAAAATTGTTAATTATCAAATAATATTGTCAACCATTTAGGCATTATTTGTCCAACAGACCCCCACGGAGGGCCTACTCTAGCAAGATATTTGCTTTAAGGTTTGGCCACCCCCTTCCTGGAGCTCACAAGACAGGCAAAAGAATAATGGACAGTTAGACCATCGAAAGGCTCTGTAAAAAAACAGCCTCATTTGAGTCATGGCACCAAAAAAAAAAAAAAATGAAATAAATAAATAAATAGAAAACAGATAGCTTCAGCTTTCCCTATTTTCATATATATGGACTTTGTAACCTTATATTACTAATTCAAATTATACAGATCCACATGTTATGTTTGTTTTCTGACTTCCAGATTCTTTTTTTTTTTTTTTGAGATGGAGTCTCATTGAGCACGCTGGAGTGCAGTGGTGCTATCTTAACTCACTGCAACCTCCACCCTCCCGGGTTCAAGCGGTTCTTCTACCTAAACCTCCTGAGTAGCTGGGATTACAGGTACGTGCCATCACACCCGGCTAATTTTTGTATTTTTAGTAGAGACAGGTTTTCACCATGCTGGCTAGGCTGGTCTCAAACTCCTGACCTCAAATGTTCTACCCACCTTAGCCTCCCAAAGTGCTGGGATTACAGGCGCGAACCACTGCTCCCAGCTTCCAGATTCCTTTCGCATTTTTATTTTTTGATAGACTCAAGACAATCCTCCTGCTGCATTTGCTGCATAGCTGGGACTATAGGCACAAACCACAAAGTCCATCTGCAAATTCATCTTTAATTCCTGCATTAGGAAAAAAGTGGAAAGGCCAAGTGTGCAGATGGAACCCAGAAGTGGGTGGAACTTCACTGTGATATCACTTGTAGCTTAACAATGGCGTGGGGAATCTCAGAGTAAGCCAGGAGTTAGTTGAAAGGAGTCTTTAGCCAAAACTTTCATAATTTATTCTAGTGGGGGGAAAAAGCAGGCATATGGGAGGAGGGTGTTAAAAGGAGTAATGGAGGCTCAAAGAGAGAAAAAATTCTTGTTTCCCTTTTCACGTCAAAAGTTTTACTTCAGAGGAAGACTATTGTCTCTTATTCTACCTGAATGGCCAAGTTTCCAAGTTTTTCTCAATCAACATGCAATCCTGTTAATCTAAAATGCTTGAATTTCTTGCTACTCTCTGCTTTACAGGTTTCCATAATTCTTTTTTTTTTCTTTTTGTGCTCTGAAAGGTGGAAGAAAAATCTAACACTTTCACTTTAGAGTTAGGAGACTGATCAAAAACGCACTGACAGCCCAGGTGTGCTGGCTTCGTTTAGCGCTGTCCCCGCGCGCCTCCAGGGATCCGCTGAGTGCTCAACAATAAGCGTGGCGCATCCTCAACCTTGGCAGCACAGTGAATCCACCTGCAAAAATTTAAAAACCACCAGGGCCAGAACCTCAGTCCCGGCTGGAAAGTGGGGTGCCCAGGGAGACCCCAGTACTTTTTAAAGCCGCACGGGGGAGTCCCACGTGCAGCCAAGGGTGGGAAATTACTCACTCAATAAAAATTTCCCCTCTAAATGCGATGTTTCATTTTTAATGTATAACAGTTTTCTGAAATTTACCGTTGTTTTCATCGTACAGGTACATATACATGTGCACACACAGATACATGCATGTGTGTATATACTAATTTCAAAAATAACAGCTACGAGAACATTTACACCGCTCGAGTTGGGGTCCAGTCCGTTCCTGACCGCGGGTTTAATGAAGGGCCGGACCTTCCCAGACTTCACTCCGCCCCTCGACGCCGCGCGACGCTGAGCGTGCGCAAACGCCTTTCCCCGGAGAGCGAGATTTTCAGAGGCTCCTTGCGCCTTCCGCGGCGCCCGGGGAAGGGAGTGCCCGCCCCGCCACGCCCACCGGCCGGCTCCGCCCTCACCTCCAGGTCGCCGCTGCCCGCTGTCGGGGTTGTCCAAGATGGAGGGCGCCCCACCGGCGCCGCTAGCCCTCCAGCTGTTGCTGTTCGTGGCGATACCCGTCGCCGGGTGGCTGACAACGGGCGCCCCCGAGCCGCTGCCGCTGTCCAGAGCTCCGCAGGTAGGGCAGGATGGGCCCGGCTGGCCGCTTTACCACTCCGACCCTCCGGAGGGCCGGGGCCGTCCGCAACGACGCCTCTCACATCCCGGCGACGGGCAGGGGCGGGGGTCCGGGCCCCCAGAAGGAGGCTTGGGGAGAAGCACCCCAGGAAATGGGGGCGGCGTGGGAGGCCGAGGTGAGAGGAAAGGGACCCATGGGGGCTGCGTCGCTGCGACTGAGCCTCGGGCCACCACCCCACACCGACTCGGCCGACCAAGCCGGCGCACAACCTGACTGGGCTCTGCCGTCGAAGCGCGCAGTTGCGGGTGATCGCAGGCCTTCGTAATGGCGCCTTCCCGGGGTAGAGCCGGCGCTTGGGCAGGGAATGTTTGTGTGCTCGGGAAGTGTGGAAGTTGCCCAGTTCGCGCTTTTCCAAGCCACCTGTGCCCGCTCGGCCTGCAATCGCCAGGGCGCGCAGTCCCGAGGCTGCGGGGCTCCGCCGGGCTGAAGTGGGCAGAGGCAGAGACCCGGCCCTCCCGCGACGTGGTGTTTTTGTCGGATGTTGGAGGAGAGGTTCTCACAGCCGGGCGCGACCTGCGGCGTCCGCACCCCGCGGGAACTTGGCCCGGCCTCTGGGGGCGGGGCTCAGCGGTCCGGGTCGGCGAGCCCTTCAGGTGCTTCTGACGCCGGTTGAGGTGGGAGAATCGAGGCATCCTAACATTAAAACGTGGCTGATGCTCACCGTTTCTGCCGTAGAGTTGTGCCTACCTAGGCTAGTATGAGCATTTTTTTCAGTACAATGTTTGGTAAGGAAAACTGACTATTTTAAAGTGCAAGTTTTCCGAGAATGACAAGAAACTACGTCGGTACACTCCTCTTACTAGTCAAGACTTGAATATGAACACTCTAAATACAAAGGTGAAGGGCATGGTAAATGTCACTTTTTAAAGTTGTAACGTTTTAGGATAATGACATAACCCCACGTGGTTACAAAACTGATGAGCATGTCTCAGTTCTGCAGGGCATTCCAGGAAGCCACAACATTGCTTGCCCTAAGAACCACCTAGATCTAAGATTATATATGGACCACAGTTTCACGTGGTTAAACAATAGGAATGTGATGGACAAACACCAAGGGGTCAAATAAAAGTTAAATAATTCTAAAAAGTTCAGGAAATAAGGACATTGTTTTCCTATTTTTCAAGTTTTTTTATTATTATTATTTTATATTTTTCAAGTTTTAAAGATTCATCATTGACACCTATAGATCAAAGAGATGTTTAGGTCTACCTAGTCTGCGAAAAAATAGAGGTTGACTGCAGGCTTAAAATACACTGCATTGTCGGCTGGCTCTTAGTGATTTTATCATTTCAGTTCTCCCTTCTTGGGCCTTCATTCCACTTTTGGAAAGTCCAGATCTAAACTGGGAAATTCACATATTAAGCTGGGTGCAGTGGCTCACGCCTATAATCCCAGCTGCTGGGGAAGCCAAAGCCAGAGAATCGCTTGAGACCAAGAGTTGGGAGTTGGCAATAAGTCTGGTTAACATAGCAAGACCCTGTCTCAAAGGCAAAAAATTTCACAGTTTAAATGAATGCTGAGCAACTAGAAAGAGAATCCCATTACCTGGACTGTTTGTGGGAAACTGAAGACACTTGATCTAAGTCTTTTCAACGTCTTCTTTTTTTTCTTTTGTTTTTGAGACCAAGTTTCGCTGTTGTTACCCAGACTGGAGTGCAATGGCGCGATCTCGGCTCACCGCAACCTCCACCTTGTGGGTTCAAGCAGTTCTCCTGCCTCAGCCTCCCGAGTAGCTGGGACTACAGGCGCGCACCACCATGCCCAGCTAATTTTTGTATTTTTGGTAGAGACGGGGTTTCACCTCGTTGACCAGGATGATCTCGATCTCTTGACCTCGTGATCCACCCGCCTTGGCCTCCCAAAGTGCTGGGATTATAGGCGTGAGCCACCGCGCCTGGCCAACTTTTCAACGTCTTATTGTGGAACATTTCCAAATATGAAAGAATTTCACAGTGATCCCACATATTGCATAAGTGCTGTCCAGTAGAACTTTCTGCCTTGATGGTTATGTCTTTACTCACCATTTGAGTAGCCACTAGACTGCTGTGGCCACTGAGCACTTGAACTGTGACCAGTGCCAGTGAGGAACTGTTTTTAAATTTTTATTTAATTTTAATCAATTTAAATGTAAATAGTCGCAAGTGATTAGTGTGTACCATATTGAAGAGTGCAGAACTGGACTACTGTTAACATTACTAGCTTTATCACATCTGTCCATCCTTGTCTTTAGTCTGATAGAAATTAAACTGGTTGATGTCAGGAAAATTCTGTCTTCTTCCAGTGACAGATTTATTGGATTACAAGCATTTTTCTGTTTTTATGTATACACTTGTTCGAAGTTGAAGTTATAAAAGATTCCACGTAAGATTGAAAAATAAAAGTCTTTTTTTTTTTTAGACAGGCTTGCTCTGTCGCCCAGGCTGCAATGCAATGGTGCAATTCAGGTCACTGCAGCCTCCACCTCCTGGGTTCCAGTGATTCTTCTGCCTCAGCCTCCCAGGTAGCTGGGATTACAGAAAGTGCCACCACACCTGGCTAATTTCTGTATTTTTAGTAGAAATGGGGTTTCACCATGTTGGCTAGGCTCGTCTTGAACTCCTGACCCCAGGTGATCTTGCTGCCTTGGCCTCTCAAAGTGCTAGGATTATGGGCATGAGCCACCACACCTGACCAAAAAATATAAGTCTTTATAGTACGTTCTTCTAATATTAAAATAACTTGGTCACCAAAGAGAGGCATTCAGAGGACACTCACTTTCTTGTATACATAACTATATATTTCGCTTTGTGTCCCTGATGGGCATCCTAGGAGTATAGGAATTAGAAGAATTGAAGATGGTTAGGAGAAACTTTTTAGTGTCCCCCGCACTCTGTAAGTATTTACAACCCTGGCTCACAAGCCTGACCTTCCATTTCAATGAGAAGTTCTCAAGAACAATAAATGTGACCTGGCTCTGAACTCCTGGCCAGGAGGCAGTAAGGAATGTGATTCCCTTTTGCAGTGAAATCATTCAGAAAGACAAGAAAATAATTTTGTTGAATTTGGTTCTGTAGAAAATACAGTATGCTTGTGTCTATTAATTTTCTTTTTCAAACTGTATTTTTACTAAGTAGGTGATATATATAAAGTTCAGTAAGTTGCTAACAGTATAGTATATGTTCACTGCTAAAAGGCAGAAGCTATAAAATGGTTCCCTAGAACATCATTGGAGGCTTACTTCTGGGCTGTTAGAAGAACAGTAGTTTATAATTAATACATTCTCTAGTTTGCAAAGGAGATCCATATGACTTGAATTTGGACATAAAACTGTAGGGCTGATGACCCCACAGGGTCGTGGGGTAAGCCTTGTGCTGTGCTGAGGCGCAGGATCCGAGAAATAAAGAGACAGGACACAGAAGTACAAGGAAAATGCAGCTGGGCTTGGGGGGCCACGCCACCTATAAGCAGAGTCACGCGAGGCCCCGGATGTCCAGAAGCATGAGTATTTATTGTGTATAGGTTAGGGAGCAGGGCAGTGAGTGAAATCATCTTTAAGGATAGTGATAGAGTCGTGAGCAATAAAACATGGGGTCTACCCCCTTAAGTCACCTAGGCCAGGAGGTGGACAGTGCACAGCAAGGGGCCCGTTCCCACGAAGGCAAGGGCTGTGCGCAGTAAGGGGTCCACCCCCATAAGGTCACTGAGGTTTGAAGGTGGGCCGTGCGCAGTGTGCAATACTTCTATCTATGGTCAAACTACTTCTAAGAAGATTTATAGGAGGATGCTTTAAGGACAGAGCTGTCAGGGTTACTGCCACCTTTCTGGCAGCTTCCAGTGGGTTCTATGGGAAGATGCTTTTCAAGCAGCACAGTAGCAAGAGCTGATAAAGTTCACAGTCACCAAGGTGGATTGCCGTTCTGAGGGCAGCCTTCCACAAGAACTGGAGCAAGGTCCTACAACTCCTTTATCAGGAGCAGTGGCTCTCGCCCCAAGCCTGCCATACAGCGGGTATCTTTATGATGCAGAACGCTGCCACCTGGGCCATGGATTCTTGTCCCGGTATAACTGTTTTTCCCTTAAATCATGCTCTGCACTGTGTCTGCTCTAGGCATTCCTCTGATTATAAGCTGCTTATTCCTTAATTCATGCTCTGTACTGTGTCCACTCTAGGCATTCCTCCGATTATGAACTAAGATATAATTATAGGTATATATGTAGGGAAATATTCTTTAGGCACTCATACTATCAACTATTATATGATTATAATAGAGGATTATATAAAGGGATTCTTCAAGCCCTATTTCTATAAACTAATATAGGATTATATAAAGGATTATATAAAAGGAAATAGCTGAGTAGTAATACTGTAAAGTGAGATATTCCTCAAGCCCTAACTGTACCAGGGTTCTGCTTAGCCCTCATTCCTCGGTGCCTATATGGGAGGTTACCCACACAAAACAATATAGCTATCAGTCTGATGACTCACTGAATGTTGATTTGTTTTAGATGCACTATTGGTTCCAACCCTGTAGATCAAGGTAGGCCAGGAGAAAGCTGACTAGTTCTGAGGAGTTGCTAGTTGTAAAGCTTCCTAGGCTCCTTGTTGGTAAGTGAACTGTAGTCACCCTAAATATGTGGTGTAGGTCTTGTGTGGTATGAATCCTGTTCCACAAGTTATTCTTGGAATCAGCTCAACCTCATGAAATTTCATCAAATTTATCATTTGTTGGAAATTATATATATATATTATATTTTATATATATAATATATAATATATTATATATATAATATTGAGGATACTCAATACCAGCAGATATACTTCTATATTCTTTTTTTTTTTTTTTTTGGAGACAAAATTTCGCTCAGGCTGGAGTGCAGCGGCACGATCTTGGCTCACTGCAACCTCCGCCTCTCTCTCAGGTTCAAGCTATTCTCCTGCCTCAGCGTCCTGAGTAGCTGGTATTACAGGCATACACCATCATGCCCAGCTACTTTTGTCTTTTTAGTAGAGACAGGGTTTCTCCATGTTGATCAGACTGGTCTTGAACTCCCAACCTCAGATGATCCTCCCCCCACGACCTCCCAAAGTGCTGGGATTACAGGTGTGAGCCACCATTCCCCACCCTGTATATTCTTTTTGATGTTTATGAATAGTTTTTCTGTTTTCTAAGTTAATACAACCTCAAAGTATTTGAGAGTATTGTTTTTATTCTTGAATAACAGTGTCTATTTCTGAATAAACTTAGGAAAGAATTTGATTTACAAATGACTGATTATAGTTCCTGTGGTCAGTGGTAAATACTTACTTTAAAAGTGCTTGCCTCTTGGCTGGGTGCAGTGGCTCATGCCTGTAATCCCAGCACTTTGGGAGGCTGAGGCAGGTGCAAGGTCAGGAGTTAAGAGACCAGCCTGGCCATTATGGTAAAACTCCGTCTCTATTAAAAATACGTTAAAAAAATTAGCCAGGCGTAGTGGCACACACCTGTAGTCCCAGCTGCTCTGGAGGCTGAGGCAGAAGAATTGCTTGAACCTGGGAGCTGGAGGTTGCAGTGAGCCGAGATTGTGCCACTGCCCCCAGCCTGGGTGACAGAGCAATAATCTATCTCAAAAAAAAAAAAAAAAAAAAAGTACTTGCCTCTCTATAAAGCATGCCATCTTAAATATTAGGGTATACTGCTTTTTTTTTTTTTTTTTTTTTTTTGAGATGGAGTTTCGCTCTTGTTACCCAGGCTGGAGTGCAATGGCGCGATCTCGGCTCACCGCAACCTCCGCCTCCTGGGTTCAGGCAATTCTCCTGCCTCAGCCTCCTGAGTAGCTGGGATTACAGGCACGTGCCACCATGCCCAGCCAATTTTTTGTATCTTTAGTAGAGACGGGGTTTCACCATGTTGACCAGGATGGTCTTGATCTCTTGACCTCGTGATCCACCCGCCTCGGCCTCCCAAAGTGCTGGGATTACAGGCTTGAGCCACCGCGCCCGGCCTGGTATACTGCTTTTGATCATACCTTGAGAGGCAATAAAATTGCAGCAACTACAGATACTTTTATAAGAAACACCCTCAAGAAAGGGTCAATGCAACTTTGGTCAGGTGTTGGGGCTGAAGCCTGTAATCCCAGCATTTTGGGAGGCTGAGGCAGGTGGATCACCTGGGATCAGGAGTAGGAGTTCAAGACCAGCCTGGCCAACATGGCTAAACCCCATCTCTACTAAAAATGTAAAAATCAGCCAGGCATGGTGGTGTGCGCTGGTAGTCCCAGCTACTCAGGAGGCTGAGGCTGAATTGCTTGAACGTGGGAGGTGGAGGTTGCCGTAAGCCGAGACCCAACCACTGTACTTCAGCCTGGGCAACAGAGGGAGACTCTGTCTCAAAAAAAAAAAAAAAAAAAAAAGTCAGTGCAACTTTGTTTATAAAAGCAAAAAGGTTGGAAACAACTCAGATGTCCATGGGTAGTAGAATAAATAAGTAAATTGGTAGTCAGAGATGGAATGTTACCACAGCACTATGATTATGCTACGTGCAACAACTAAAGTTACGGAAGAAACAACTAAAGTTACAGAAGAATACATATACTGTTATCCTACTTATATAAAGCTCAGAAACAGATAAAACTAAGCAACATATTGTTGAGAGAGAGAGAGAGAGACAGACAGACAGAGACAGAGAGACAGAGACAGACAGGTAGTAAAACTATTTTAAAAAAGCAAGAAATGATTCAAATGGAAGTGAGTATGGGATTCCTTGTGGGGATAGAGGGCAATCATGCAGAGCCTCCCAAGGCAGGGGTAATATTTTAGATTTTATTCTTGGTGGTACTTACAGGAGTGCTCATCTTTTAAACTCTACATTTGCATATTATGTAATCGTGATACTTTTCATGAGTAAATAGAAAAAGTATATATTATAAAAAATTGGAATTGTGAATAAGGGTGGAGAAATGGCTATAAAATGGAAAAGATGGTCTTATAAAATCTCTTAATGCTGTTATAAATGATTGTATCATAGATATAATTGGAGGGAAAAGAAACAGCCATATTATTCTTAGTCTGTGAGATGCAGAACTGTCCAATTTAAACAATACTTGTTTTACAGGATGGCATCAGAATTAATGTAACTACGCTGAAAGATGATGGGGAGGTATCTAAACAGCAGGTTTGTCTCCTTTTATGGTTTTAATATATAATTTAGCTAAGTGCTAAGCAGCTTATTTGATTTTTTAACCTGCACATCTAATTTAGTTTATCCTTTTTGACATGAAGAGTTTGCTACTGTTTATAAATATTGGAATTAATGTATATGCTGCTTTATTTTAAGGTTGTTCTTAACATAACCTATGAGAGTGGACAGGTGTATCTAAATGACTTACCTGTAAACAGTGGTGTAACCCGCATAAGCTGTCAGACTTTGATAGGTGAGTACTACTAAATTATTTCCATAATTGCTGTTTTTTTGTTTGTTTGCTTTTGTTATTTTTATTGTTTGGTTTTTGAGACAGTATCACTCTGTCACCCAGGCTGCAGTGCAATGGCATGTCTCAGGTCACTGCAACCTCTGCCTCCTGGGTTCAAGTGATTCTCATGTCTCAGCTTCCAAAGTAGCTGGGACTACAGGCATGTGTGTAGAGATGGGGTTTTGCCACGTTGGCCAGGCTGGTCTTGAACTCCTAGCCTCAAACCATCTACCCTCCTCAGCCTCTCAAAGTATTGGGATTACAGGTGTGAGCAACCATGCCTGGCCTCTTCTGTTTTTAATAATACTAAATTAGCAAAACAATTTTTGGATATTACATATTTTCATTTTAAAGTAAAAATAGGCCAGGCGCAGTGGCTCGCACCTGTAATCCCAGCTCTTTGGGAGGCTGAGGTGGGCAGATCACAGGAGGTCAGGAGTTTGAGACCAGCCTGGCCAATATGATGAAACCCCATCTCTACTACAAATGTGGTGTGCATGCCTGTAATCCCACCTACTCAGAAGGCTGAAGCAGGAGAATCATTTGAATGCGGGAGGTGGAGGCTGCAGTGAGCTGAGGTCACGCTACTGCACTCTAGCCTGGGGGACAGAGTGAGACTCCGTCTCAAAAAAAAATAAAAATGAAGTAAAAATATGCATCATTGAAGCAGGAAGATCACTTGATCCCAGGAGTTTGAGGCTGCAGTGAGCTATAATTGTGCCACTGCACTCCAGCAAGACCCCATCTCTAAAACACACACACGTCATTATCAGAATGTACAATACCACTAATGTGTTGAAAACTCTATTCTTATTTTCTATTGGCTACTCTGGCACATTCACTTTTTTCCATGAGATTACCATTGATGAAATTGCATTTTTGGTAGGTTGATATTGATGTAAGAATGTGTGTAGAGGCAGGCCATGGTGGCTCTAGCACTTCAGGAGGCTGAGGCAAGTGAGCTGCCTGAGCCCAGAGTCTGAGACCAGCTCAGGAAACATGGCAAAACCTTGTCTCTGCAAAAAATACAAAAATTAGCTCGGTGTGGTGGTATGTGCCTGTAGTCCCAGCACTCCTGAGAGGTGGGAGGATTGCCACTACACTCCAGCCTGAGCAACAGAGTGAGACCCTGGCTCAAAAAAAAAAAGTGCATAAAGGTAATAAATGGGATAGCAAGAGCCAAGAAAATGAATTGTCTGATTATCTAGTTTTCAGTTTCTTCTACTCTTATGTCAGTCGAACATTTTTTTCTTTTTAACCTTTAAAAATTTTGAGACGTTTAAAGATAAGCAGATATGTTGCTTTGGAATATACCATATTATTTGAATGAAATAGCAAATATGAGGACTATACATAGGATTTTTATTACCTGTTTTAATGTGCACATTTAAAACAGTACATTTTTCTCTAAGCACTTGTGTCATATACTTGATTTGCTATAAATATTATTCAGTTAAAAGTATTGCCTAATAATTTCTTTTGCTGTTTCCTTGTCTTAATGGTCATTTAGAATTACATTGCTTAATTTCTAAATATCTGGAACTTTTTACTGATTCTACCTAGTATCATCAGAAATATAACTGTGATTTCAAGCCTTTGAAATTAGACTTAATTTAATGGCTTTAGCATATAGTTAGATTTATTAAATGTTTCTTTCCATGTGTACTTGTAAAGAAAATAAATATTTATATGTAATGAGTTGGATACAATAATGTATGCCAGGTGAAGTTTTTAATCATGTTGTTCTGTCTTTTTTGGAATTATTGATTTTTTGTTTGCTTGCTTGCTATATCAATTACTGAGAATAGTATGTTAAAATCTCCACTCTGTGGATTTTGTCTGTTCTCTTTTCAGTTCTGTCATTTTGGATTTACATGTTTTCACACAGTAGTACTAAATGCATATAGATTTAGAACTGCTATGCTTTTCTGACAGATTGACTCTTTTCATCATTGTATGGCTTCTTTGCCTCTATTGATGTTCTTGCCTTTAAAATCAGCTTTATCTGTGTTTAGCAATAACTGCTTTTTGGTGGCTGGAGGGGAGGTGCATTGTTCTGTGGTATGTCTTTCCATTTTATTTCCGTTTTTCTGGGTCCTTGTTTTGTAAGGTAAATATCGCATAAACAGCATGTATTTGTTGTTTTTCCAGTCATTCTGTCAGTCTGTCTTTTAGTTGGGATTTTAACTTATTTACAATAATAGAATTACTGATACATTTGGATTTAAATCCTCCTTCTTAATTGTTTCTTCTTTGTCTCAACTATTTTGTGTTTCATTTTCTTCCTCTTTTGCCTTCTTCTGGGTTATTTTTGGTTTCATAGTTTCCTTCTATCTTGGTTTTATATACTTTTACTATTTTAGTAGTTACCTTTGCTCTCAGTAAATTAGTACTTCTAATTTACTGGCTGGGCATGGTTGCTCATGCCTGTATTCCTAGCCCTTTGGGAGGCCAAAGCTGGGGGACTGCTTGAGCCTGGGAGTTCGAGACCATCCTGGGCAACATAGGGAAACCCGTGAGCCAGTGTGGTGGTGCAGGCCTGTTTTCCCAGCTACTCAGGAGGCTGAGGCAAAAGGATCCCTTGAGCTCAGGAGATAGAGGCTGCAGTGATTGTACCACTGTACTCCATCCTGTGTGACAAAGTAAGACCCTGTCTCAAAAATAAATTTAATAAATAAATTTGTACTTTTATCACTTCCCAAACAATGCAAGAACCTTAGAATACTTAAATTCCGTGTATTCCCTTTATGCCTTTGGGCTATTATGTATCTCAACTCTTTGTTTTCTTAAACCCGATGTGACATAATTATTGTTGTTTTATACTTTCCAATATTCATGTATGTTTACCATCATGGTTACCTTTTTCATTGCTCTTTATTCCTTCCTGCCTGTGCTCCCCTCTGTATCTTGGTTGGAATTTTAAGTTCTGAAATTCTTTCTCCTGTCTCTCTCTCTGTATATTCTGCAACTCCCGCCTTGTCTGCACACACATGCATTGTGCCCTCGTTGTCATATTCCTTTGGCCTAAAGAATTCCCTTTAGTATTTCTTTTAGTACAGACCATTCCTTAGCAGTGAATGGTCTGAGCATTTTCTGAAAACATCTCTTTGCCTTCATTTTAGAAGGATCTGCTGGCTGTGGCAGCATAGCTTAGCATTTTTGTTTTAACACTTAAACACTTCATTTTCTCCCCTGCTGGGTGAGACTGCCAGACACTTTGTCAAGCTTTTTTGCCTCCCACTTACTGCTTTCTACTCAGCTTTTCAACTCCTTACCTGTTGGGCTTGGGAATTGGCAAATGCCTTTGGGGGAAGAAGTCGCATGGGATATTGTACTCACCTCAGGGAACTCTTTCCTTGGCCCTTCAAGTGCTGGCGGTCTTTAGCTTCTGATGCCTCCTTGGACAGATTTGAATGTATATGTGGATGTATATTTTTTACATCTTTTCTAGCAGTTCTTTGCAAGTGGTTCATTGCAAGAGGGTTGGTGTACTACAAGCTAATCCATGGTAGCTAAGAAAGCAAGTGCTAGTAGTATTGAAATAATAATTCTTTTGTTATTGTATTCACTGGGAAATGGACATGGATACAGCCTCTCTCCTCTATTATGGCCACCTTTAAGTCATCCCAGTCATTGCACTGAGTTTGTTTCTTTGAAATAAGTGCTCATCTTATCCAGTTACAAGAATAATCTTCAAAACATTAAGTGCAGCAACAACAAATCTTCTTTAATTCTTTAAAGAAACGTTTTCTTTAGTTGATGTATTTGGTATTTATTGCTGCATAACAGTTTAACCCAGAAGTCAGTGGCCTAAGACAATATTTATTATTTCATAGTGTCTGTAGGTCAAGAATCTGAGCTTGGCTCTAGTGGAGTCCTGTGGTTCTCAAAAGGGTGCCGTCACATCAGGGCTTAGCTGGGAAAAATCTGCTTCCCAGCTCATTCATGTGGTTGTTGGCAGGAGTGAGTGCCTTCTGAACTTTTGAACAGAGTTCCTCGTCACATGAAGCTCCCCATAGAGCATCTCACAATGTGGCAGCTGGCTTCATCATTGAGAGGACAAGAGAGATTGCCAGTAAGAGAAAGAGTACTAGCAAGACAGAAGTCACAGTCTTGAATAATCTAGTCGTGGAAGTAATATTCCATCACTTCTGCTATGCTCTGTTTGTTAGAAACAAGTCACTAGGCTGGGTGCAATGGCTCACACCTGTAATCCCAGCTATTTGAGAGGCTGAGGCTGGAGGATCACTTGAGGCCAGGAGTTCAAGACCAGCCTGGGCAAGATAGCAAGACTTCTCCTTCAAAAGAACAAAAAAAAAAAAAGAAAGAAAAAGAAAAGCCGGGCGCGGTGGCTCAAGCCTGTAATCCCAGCACTTTGGGAGGCCGAGGCAGATGGATCACGAGGTCAAGAGATCAAGACCATCCTGGTCAACATGGTGAAACCCCATCTCTGCTAAAAATACAAAAAATTAGCTGGGCATAGTGGTGTGTGCCTATAATCCCAGCTACTCCAGAGGCTGAGGCAGGAGAATTGCCTGAATCCAGGAGGTGGAGGTTGCAGTGAGCCGAGATCACGCCATTGCACTCCAGCCTGGGTAACAGGAGTGAAACTCCATCTCAAAAAAAAAAAGAAAAAAGACTCTCATTCATAGATAGATAGGTAACTAGTCACTAGGTCCAACCCACTTGAGGAAGGAATTACACAAATGTAAGAATCCTTAGAGGCAAAGATCATTGAGGGTCATTTTTTGAAAGCTGCTTACCACAGTAAGGAAGTCAGAATATGAATGGCTTTGTTGTTTTTTTTATTTAATTTTACCCTATATTATAGGTACTGAATGAGGCTATTCTCACATTGCTATAAAGAAATACCTGAAACTGGGTAATTTATAAAGAAAAGAGGTTTAATTGGCTCACGGTTCTGCAGGCTGTACAGGAAACATGGCACCAGCATCTGCTCTACTTCTCAGGAGGCCTCAGGAGCTTTTACTCATGGTGGGAGGCAAAGAGGGAGCCGGTGTCTCACGTGGCAGAGCGGGAGCAATAGAGAGTGAGAGTGGCGGGGGGTGCCATAACACCAAGCCATGAGGGATCTGCCCCCATGGTGCAAACACCTCCCACCAGGCCCCACCTCCAATATTGGGAATTACATCTCAACATGAGATTTGCAGGGAACATCCAAACTATATCAGGCACCAAATTTGCAGGCTGAAGAATCGCCACTTGGGTGTATTTATATGACTGCATTTTCTCACCCATTGAGTCTCCTGTACCCTGGTCTTTGGGCTTATGGACATGCTGACACAGTGCCTGCCATTCCACGAGGGAGACCTATGGATGTTAGTGGTCAGCTGAAACGTGGGAATGGACCATGAGAGAGTGGGTACCTTTCACAGTGGTGTCTTTCAAAGGGCATGAAGAATTAGGCACACTAGAGAGAGGAGCAAGAAGGGGCCAGATGAGGAGCCTAAGAACGAGCAGTCAGAGGACAAGGAGCCACACCGGAGTGCCACTGAAGGTGTATGAGCAGGAGGCTGTGGACTGAAAACCATGTCACAGTGAGATGAGCCTGGCACTGTTGTCTGAATGGTTTGGAAGGGAGGGACTAAAGAAGGCAAGAATAGGTAGGTACATCTTATAATAAGTGGTTAGTGAACTAGATATTGAGATATTCCAGATAAAGGAAATAGCCCTATAAATGCACAGAATCAGATTAAACAGCTGGGTGTGCATTCAGATTATACATCTGGGTTCCTGTTTGGCAAATAATCTTCAGATTCTTTGAGGGATAGAAACAAAATGTTCCATCTGAGGCAGTTGCATTGATGTATGTTGCTTAATCTTTTTTTTTATAGCACTTTCTACCTTAATAGAGTAGCCACTGGCTCTATAAACCAGCTGGAGCTGCTACACCCCATTTCTACTGGAGCGGGAATAGGGGTTTCCTAGCTAGAGAAGAACATGGCTAATAGCTAGTCCTACCCCATTATACATTACCAGGGAGAAATGACAGGCCTCCCCCACCCTCTCCCCATTCCTGCTTTCTCTAACAGTAATGAGTCACTTATCCGGGAAAGGATTGAGGAAAAAACTCAGTGTTCATACTGCTTGGGCCTCTTCTATCACAGGATTTTGAGGATGAATGAATGGATGCATGTATATGCTTATTGTGTTAAAACGTGGGATTGACTGTGTCTTCTGGTTGGCTTTATAGTTATGCCATGGTGGTTCCTCATTGCCAACTGTGTAAAAGAATAGGAAAGATGGGCCGGGCATGGTGGCTCATGCCTGTAATCTCAACACTTTGGAAGGCCGAGGTGGGTGAGTCTCTTGAGGTCAGAAGTTCAAGACCAGCCTGGTCAATATGGTGAAACATGTTTCTACTAAAAATACAAAAAGTCAGCTGGATGTGGTTGTGCAAGCCTGTAATCCCAACTACTCTGGAGGCAGAGGCAGGAGAATCCCTTGAACCCAGGAGGCGAGGGTTGCGGTGAGCTGGGATCGTGCCACTGCGCTCCAGCCTGGGCGACAGAACAAGACTCCACCTCACAAAGAAAAGGATAGAAAAGATGTTGCTAGTGTGGTATTTCATACAAGTCTAAAGATCAACACATTTTATAATGTAAAGATTTGTCAGATTGTCTTTGTTTTTAATAAATTCGAAACAGCATTGAGATCAGGGGTGAAGAAAGCCAAAGAAATTGGTTTATGACTGTCTTGTTCCATGTAAGTGTCATTAAAATAATCAAACCAGTAATAGATTTGGAGGTAAATTTTTGTTCAAAGCTGTCACTACTTTTTTTTTTATAGTGAATGAAAATCTTGAAAATTTGGAGGAAAAAGAATATTTTGGAATTGCCAGTGTAAGGATTTTAGTTCATGAGTGGCCTATGACGTCTGGTTCCAGTTTGCAACTAATTGTCATTCAAGAAGAGGTAGTAGAGATTGATGGAAAACAAGTAAGATTGTATGTTTATTAATTGGGAATTAAATTATAAAGATTTGAATTTGTGCTAGGTATTAAGCGTGTGTTGTTATTTTGTTTCTGACTTGATAAGGAAGGTACCCGATGTTGCCTGTATCCAGTTATTTAGAATTTTTGTATATTTAGCATTTGAAATGTATTTTTAAAATTTCACATATTTGTACATGTTTATATCACTTTAAAATGTATGGACATTATTAGATAGAAAGTAAGCAAAAAGATTTAGTTTGGTTCATAGTTCTGTTACCATTTCCTCTATGGTAAATGAAGTCTCTGTGTGTAAATGAAGTAGAATCGAGATTTTTTTTTATAATTACTTTTATTTTTAATGTCCAGAATGTGTAATATAAGGGCCAGAGCCTCCTCCTGGACTCAGTTTTATAAATTCGCAATTGGTTGGTGAGGCCAATAGGGATACTTTTGCTTGTCCAATTTGGTTTCTGGGAAAGCTTTGTTCAAATCCTCAATGGTCATGTTCAAATGGAATTAAGTTCTTATACTTCTCCATCTGTTTCTCATATTCTACAACCCTGGCCTTTGAGAGAGAGACCCACTCAACACAAGACTTCACATCTTTTTCTTCAGCATCCACCAGGGCAGTATATGGATCCTCTGGTATAGGAACCTTCAGGGCATTAAACTTCTCAGTCATCCACCAAGCCTGCCTTGGCCACATAGGCCTTTTAGTAAGCCCATAATAGATGGTGGATTCTCAGGTAAAGCAGCCAACCTGGAGGGGAGGATATCATTCCAGGATTTCAGGGAATTAGCAATGGCCTTTTGGTTTGGGGGTATGATCTCCCAAAAAGCTATCCAGTCAATGGTTTTTAGAGCAAGTTTTTGCCCAGCCATCTTGGGATCCTTCACCGACCCCGGCTGCCTACTGTCCACAGCAGCAAGTAACCTTTTTTTTTTTTTTTAAAGAGATAGGGTGTTACCATGTTGGCCAGGCTAGTCTCGAACTCCTGACCTCAGGTGATCCACTCATCTCAGCCTCCAAAAGTGCTGGGATTACAGGTGTGAGCCACCACACCCAGCCTAGAATCGAGATTAAGCTTATAATAGTGTTAAAGCAGACAGGAATATTATTAAAGTTGCAAGTTAAGTGCCCCAAAGTGGGAGTAGGAGGAAATAAAGAATAACTGTCGACCAGGTGCAGTGGCTCACGCCTGTTATACAAGCACTTTGGGAAGCCAAGGTGGGCGGATCACCTGAGGTCGGGAGTTTGAACCAGCCTGACCAACATGGAGAAACCCCATCTCTACTAAAAATACAAAATTAGCCGGGCATAGTGGTGCGTGCCTGTAATCCCAGCTACTCAGGAGGCTTGAGGCACTAGAATCACTTGAACCTGGAAAGCGGAGGTTGCCGTGAGCTGAGATTGCGCCGTTGCACTCCAGCCTAGGCAACAAGAATGAAACTCCATCTCAAAAAAAACAAAAAGAAGTAATTGTCTGAATAGGACGTGTTTTGGTTACATAAATCTGGGAGGAAAATTTGCTTTTTAATTTTTATGGGGCTGTGCCACTATTTAAAATAAATCATATTTTCTTTCATAGGTTCAACAAAAGGATGTGACTGAAGTTGATATTTTAGTTAAGAACCAGAGAATACTCAGACATTCAAACTATACCCTCCCTTTGGAAGAAAGCATGCTCTACTCTCTTTCTCGAGACAGTGACATTTTATTTACCCTCCCTAACCTCTCCAAAAAAGGTAACTTAAAAGACCATTATTTAAAGTATTAGGGAGATTATTTATTTAGTTGTTAGCTTTATATACTCTTGAACTTTGTTATTTTTTACACTAGTTTCAAAAGTTGCTATTTATCTTTAATAGTTAATATGTTTGGAAATGAGCTTCTTTAAAAATGCTTCATAACATGTATTGCTTCATATGTCCATTTAAGGACTTTAGGACTCTATTTTGAGCCTTAGTAGAATGTGATCAGTGCTGGTTGCATAGTAACATTTCTCAGTTATTATCCACTCTTACTCTGAATATTGATCACAAAATATGTAATAAGACTATTGTCAAGGTTCATTCAGAGGAAGAACTACTCATTTTTTCACTGAAACATAGAACTTCTAAAATTTTGGCTTTTTTTTTTTTTTTTTTGAGGTGGAGTCTCACTCTGTTGCCCAGGCTGGAATGCAGTGGTGCAATCTCGGCTCACTGCAACCTCCACCTCCCGGGTTCAAGAGATTCTCCTGCTTTAGCTTCCCAAATAACTGGGATTATAGGCGCCTGCCACCACGACTGGCTAACTTTTGTATTTTTAGTAGAGATGGGGTTTCACCATGCTGACCAGGCTGGTGTCAAACTCCGAACCTCAAGTAATCTGCCTACCTTGGCCTCCCAAAGTGCTGGCATTATAGACGTGAGCCACCACACCCAGCCTAAAATTTTGGCTTTCTATGTGACAGAATCATAACTGCTTTAGCTCTTTATACGTATCTTAGTTTATAGCTCTCTTCTGGCATTTAAATCAGTGAACACTCAAATGTGTTAATTTTTTATCCCATGGTAAAATACATGTTCTTACTCTCCTAAATGTTATTGGTATAGTAATCCTAAGACTAGTAGGAAAGACACCAGCCTTTTGGTAACGTTGCTCTTCCCCCTCAGTAGAAAGTGTTAGTTCACTGCAGACCACCAGCCCCTATCTTGTCAGGAATGTGGAAACCACTGTAGATGAAGATGTTTTACCTGGCAAGTTACCTGAAACTCCTCTCAGAGCAGAGCCTCCATCTTCATATAAGGTAAATCAAGTATTTGGTGTTACATTTATTTCGTGTTATCATAAGCATTCATGGTTATGGTGAAGAAAATAGATCCTAGCATTTAAAATGAAGTGGAAATGAAGAATGGAATCATGGAGCATTGGTGGTAATGGACTCATCTTGGTCTTAATATGGTATTTTTAGGTATTCCTGTTTTCTTCTTCAACCTTCGTTTAATAATATTGTAGTGAGATCATGATTATCAAGGTGCTGGGTTTCATTTGGTTGGAATTGTAAATTCCACAGTTCTTTCTCATATTCAGAGTTCTGTGTTTATTCTGCACCCGCTACCTTGCGTAAACACGCTTACATAGTGCCCTCAGGATCTTGCCCCGTGATTCAGCTCAGGTGGTTAAGAATATACTTCCTGGAGTCAGCCTGCCCAGGCTTGAAACCTGGTTCTGCCGCTGACTAGTTGTGTGATCTTGAACCAATTATTTTTCTTTTTTTTTCCTTTGAGGTGGAGTCTCTCTCTGTTGCCCAGACTGGAGTACAGTGGTACAATCTTGACTCACTCCTCTGCCTCCTGGGTTCAAGTGATTCTCCTGCCTCAGCCTCCCAAGTAGCTGGAATTACAGGCACGTCCCACCACACCCAGCTCATTTTGTATTTTTAGTAGAGACAGGGTTTCACCGTCTTGGCCGGGCTGGTCTCAAACTCCTGTACCTCAAGTGATCCACTCACCTTGTCCTCCCAAAGTGCTGTGATTACAGGCGTCAGCCACTGTGCCCAGCCTTGAACAAATTCTTAATCTCTCTAACATCAGTTTCTTTATCTGTACAGTGGGGCACCCACTTAAATAGTAGTGTAAAGTAGTATCTAATGAAGTTATGAGGATTAAATAATATGGGTACTACATGTAAATACAAATTGGCACCTACTAATTTCTTGTATGTTCCCTGTGACATTTATACGGTGTACTAGGAAGATATTCATGGGTTCAGAGAGTATCCTGATCTCTGTATATTAAGTAGGCCCCTACCCAAAATTCATTTTAAATGAGCCGGGTCTATGGTTGGTTTTAAAGGAGTAGCCGTTCTCACTGAAGGTCAGGATGCATATTTGGGGTCACTTAGCAGTCTGGACTGTAGCACCCTCACCCTGTCTACCTCACCTCCCTTAGCAGGTCTGCCCCACAGCAGACTGTCTTCATAGCCCATGCCATCAGTGCCCACCTTAGGTTCTCTTCTCGCTCTTCAAGTATAGAAACATGTTTTGTACACAGTGAGCTTCCCATCTGTTCTAAAAACTACTGATACATTTGTCTTTCTCTTCTTTCTCTTGTGCTCTAGGTACTGGAAACAGATAGTTGATGCTGCTTTATTTCATTTGTAACGGACTAGCCTAATGAATCTCTTCTCAGTTAGCAATTATTTTCACTTTATTTGTAATTAGAAAACAATATAAATAAGTTTAAAGGCTATTAACATGTTTGTGCTTGTATCGTTAGAACATACTTTTTTAAATTGTAAGTAACTTTATTGAGGTACATTCGAAAATAAAATGCACCATTTAAAATACACAGTTAGTTTTTTTGTTTGTTTGTTTGTTTTTTTGAGACGGAGTTTTGCTCTTGTTACCCAGGCGGGAGTGCAATGGCGCCATCTCGGCTCACCGCAACCTCCGCCTCCTGGGTTCAGGCAATTCTCCTGCCTCAGCCTCCTGAGTAGCTGGGACTACAGGCACGTGCCACCATGCCCAGCTAATTTTTTGTATTTTTAGTAGAGACGGGGTTTCACCATGTTGACCAGGATAGTCTCGATCTCGTGATCTCATGATCCACCTGCCTCGGTCTCCCAAAGTGCTGGGATTACAGGCTTGAGCCACCGCGCCCGGCAGACACAGTTAGTTTTGACAAATGTAGTTACCCACGTAACTACCAGCACAATCAAAATACAGAACATTTTTACCATCCCAAAGCTAAAACATTAAAAAATGTAAAGTTTATTCTTAGACCTCGATGCAACTTCCTTATCTAATTGAAACTCCTTTTTCAGGTAATGTGTCAGTGGATGGAAAAGTTTAGAAAAGATCTGTGTAGGTTCTGGAGCAGTGTTTTCCCAGTGTTCTTTCAGTTTCTGAACATCATGGTGGTTGGAATTACAGGAGCCGCTGTGGTAATAACCATGTTAAAGGTGCTTTTCCCAGTTTCTGAATACAAGTAAGTATTTCCTATTTTTGAAATGTTAGTATTTTTAATGATTAAAAAGTGAGACATATTTGCTGTGTTTTTGAGTAGAAAACATAAAAATTAGAAAGGGTAAGACAAATGGGAGGGAAAATAACTGCTGTTTTTCTAGCCCATCTTCCAGTGTTAGCAAAATTGAAACACATTTATTGAATACCTATTGTGATCCAAACATTCTTAGAGATTCAGATGTGAGTAAGACAAATTCTGCTGTGTAAGAACTTAAAATCTAGTAGGAGAGGAAGGAAACAAATATGTGTAATGGAAAATGCAATTGTATGATCAGAGATGAACAAAACCAGAGGACTTCATGGTGTATTTTCAACCCCAGAGTATCAGTTTAAAATGTACTTAATTTCAGTAGACAAGCAGCATATTCATTGCAGCATTGTTTGTAACAGAAAATAAAAGAAAATAGGCTGGTGCAGTGGCTCACGCCTGTAATCCCAGCACTTTGGGAGGCCAAGGTGGGCAGATCACAAGATCAAGAGATCAAGACCATCCTGGCCAACATGGTGAAACCCCATCTCTACTAGAAATATACCTCCTAGGTTCCAACAATTCTTATGCCTCAGCCTCCTGAGTAGCTGAGACTACAGGCACCTGCCACCATGCCTGGCCAATTTTTGTATTTTTCGTAGAGATAACGTTTTACCAGGTTGGCCAGGGTGGTCTCGAACTCGGGACCTCAAGTGATCCACCTCACCCCTTGGCTTCCCAAAATGTACTTGGTAAGCCAAGGGGTGGGGTGGATCACTTGAGGTCAGGAGTTCGAGAGCCACTGTACCTGGCCTAAGCCTCTGTGCCCAGCCATTTTTTTAAAAAAAATTTTATTTTGTGTAGAGATATGATCTCACTATGTTGCCCAGGCTGGACTCCTTGGGCCCAAGCAGTCCTCCTGCCTTGGCCTCCAAAGATGCTGGAATTTCTAAGGGCATGAGCCACTGCCCAGGATTATATTTTCTTAAAATTTATTTTTGAGATGGTGTCTCACTCTGTTGCCCAGGCTAAGTGCAGTGGCGCAATCTCTGCTCACTGCAGTCTCCGCCTCCTGGGTTCAATTGATTCTCCTGCTACAAGTGTGCATCACCACAGCCAGCTAATTTTTGTATTTTTAGTAGAGCCAAAGTTTTACCATGTTGGCCAGGCCTGTCTCGAACTCCTGACCGGCAATTCGCCCACCTCAGCCTCCCAAAGTGCTAGGATTCCAGGCGTGAGCCACTGCGCTTGGCCAAAATTTATTTTTTAGCATTACTTTTGTGCATACTTTTTACTCTAGAGTTCTCATTTTATTTTCCAACAGAGACCGTTTTTCCATTAGTAATTTCTCATTGACGTAGAATGATACCTTATTATAAACTAAATTTCCATATACACTAGTCTTTTTGTGGACTTTTTTCTGTCCCAGTGATCTATTTGTCTATTCCTGTGTCAGTAGAACAGTTTTAACTACTATCATGTTTTGGTTTTGTTTTTGAGACAGGATATCACTTTGTCACCCAGGCTGCAGTGCAGTGGCATGATCTTGGCTCACTGCAACCTCCACCTCCCAGGTTCAAGCAATCCTCGCGATTCAGCCTCCCAAATAGCTGGGACTGCAGGTGTGCGCCACCATACCCAGCTAATTTTTTCTATTTTTAGTAAAGATGGGATTTTGCCACTTTGCCCAGGCTGGTCTCAAACTACTGGGCTCAAGCGATCAGCCTGCCTTGGCCTCCCAAAGTGCTAAGATTACAGGCCTGAGCCCCCACACCTGGCCTATTGTCATGTTTTAATAAAACCTTTGAGAACTAGTTAAGGCAACTTTCTCTTCTCCTTGTTCTTTTTGAAAAAAAAAAAAAAAAATGGCTATTCTTGCAGTTACTTTCCTGGGAACTTTAGAATCTGTTTGGTTCTAGAAACAAACAGCTAACCTCTGTGATCTTAGAATAACACCAAATTTACAATATAAGGTCCTAGATTGAATCCAAAGATGTACTCTCTGGTCAGGGATTTTAAGTGACAGAAAGAGAAACACTATCTAAAGACCTAAGGTTGGCCGGGCACGGTGGCTCACGCCTGTAATCCTAGCACTTTGGGAGGCCGAGGTGGGTGTATCACCCACCTGGCCAGACCAGCCTGGCCATCATGGTGAAACCCCATCTTTATTAAAAAAGAAAGAAAGAAAAAAAAAAGACCTAAGGTTGTATTCTGGTGATGAGTATTGTTTAGAAAGTTTCTTAGGCTTAGTCTTTTTGCTCAGCCTAGGTATATCTAGAAAACTCACTCTGCCTTGGAGATCTATACTTACTCTATTCTTCCCTAAAATAGGAAGTCATGAACCTACTTCATGCCTTTCTGTTCTCTCAGCCAGTTTGGTTAAAGTGACTTTGGGCTCATAGTTTGTACAACTACTATGAATTTTTAAATAGAATGTAGCAAAAGCACCTAACTTTAGGTATGTATTGTAACTTTGAAGTAGCCTTATCTCACTAACAAACTACAGGCAGAAGAAACATTTAATTTTGATAGTAATTAATCACTTTCTATTTCAGAGGAATTCTTCAGTTGGATAAAGTGAATGTCATACCTGTTACGGCTGTCAACTTATATCCAGATGGTCTTGAGAAAACAGCTGAAAACCTTGAAGATAAAACATGTATTTAAAATCCCATCTCACATCATGGACTCTGAATTAGTCTATTGCCTCCAAATTTGCCACTTGAATATAATTTTCTTTAAATTGTTAAGAATCAGTTTATATACTAGAGAAATTGCTAAACTTCTAAGACTGCCTGAAAATTGACCTTTACAGTGCCAAGTTAAAGTTTACCTTATACTCAACCAGGCGCAGTGGCTCACACCTGTAATTCCAGCACTTTTGGGAGGCCAAGGCGGGCAGATCACGAGGTCAGGAGATCAAGACCACCCTGGCCAATATGGTGAAACCCCATCTCTACTAAATACAAAAATTAGCCGGGCATGGCAGCTCGTGCCTGTAGTCCTAGCTACTCGGGAGGCTGAGGCAGAATTGCTTGAACCTGGGAGGCTGAGGCTGCAGTGAGCTGAGATTGCGCCATTGCACTCTAGCCAAGGTGACAGAGCAAGACTCTGTCTTAAAAAAAAAAAAGTTGACCTTATTCTCTAAAAGGGCTGGCTATTCATATGATGAATTGTGAAGGAAAACTTAAAGTGGAAGATAAGACATGTGAAGAGACTTTGAAATTACCAAAAGGAAAAAAAGGCCAGACAAAATCTCTTGTGCCAGGAACTTTTTAAGGTGCCTTTGTTAAGGAAATTATATCCACTTAATTACTATAATATATAAGACTTTATGAAAAGCACTTTATAAAATTCTAATTTAAAAGCTCAAGAGCTTAACACTTATTTTTTTATTCAGTACAATGTGCCTTTATATTGTGACTCAGTATAAAAATCACTGAAGCATATCATGATTTGACTGTATCCTGTACCAAGACTACTTACCTTGAATGCTCCAAGATTTAAAAGTAGTATGACATGTTCTCACTCTAAAATAAACTTTTTTTGAGGAAAAATGTATGGCCGTTTTGGTTACACTGATATAAAACCTTTACCCAGATAAGAATGGCCAAGATGCAGGAGTAGGTTTACTTTCATTTACACTGGCTGAAACCATGGCTGAAATCAAATGAGTCCATTGATACCATGAATGAGACTGTGCCCTTGTTCTTGTGGTTCTAGATATAGTGCTGTTTACCCTACAAGTGTTTTATTACCTTTTTTAACCCTCACTCATATTGACATATTAATATTTTACAATGTGACCTAATACATACAATTATGTGATACTTACTGTTGTTTCATTAAAAAATTTTTTTACTGCAGCCCATGATTTTGAAAACATTGTCCAAGAAAGTAACGGTTTTTATTTTTTGTTTTTGAGACAGAGTTTTGCTCGCTGCCCAGGCTGGAGTGCAATGGCACGATCTCAGCTCACTGCAACCTCCACCTCCCAGGTTCAAGCGATTCTCCTGCCCCAGCCTCCTGAGTAGCTTGGATTACAGCCACCTACCACCATGCCCAACTAATTTTTGTATTTTTAGTAGAGACAGGGTTTCACCATGTTGGCCAGGCTGGTCTCAAACTCCTGACCTCAGGTGATCCATCCACCTAGGTCTCCCAAAGTGTTGGGATTATAGATATGAGCCGTCGCACCCAGCCATGATTGTTTTTTTGAGACCACTTTATATTTAGGCCAAATAGATACATGTGTGGTAGGGGTGGAGAGGATGACAAATAGTAGAATGAAGGAGTGATGTTTAATTTTACCAGACTTTAATTATTACATTGCATGGAGTTCTATTATTCCTACCCTCATATTCCTGAAAAAAATATCCTGCAACTTATACTGTGATCCTAGAGTTTCCAGCTAGTAACACTTTTTCTTTACACCCTTTTTCTTTCCCTAAGTTATTAGCACCAGTTCTAACTCCAAATGATGACATGATTTTATTTTATCTAGTAACCGTAAGCTTACAGATTTTAGTGAAGAAGAAAATAGGCTTTGCAGTTAGCGGATCCCTATCCTGGCTTCTGTCTTTCTCAAGAAGACTTGGGACCATAGCAAGGTCCACAGTCTCCTGAAGCTGTTTTCTATGGCTGGGATAACATAGTAAGTTATTTTCTTCTAAGTGTCACACATGGAAATCTTATCTAAAATTTTATACCATTAAATTTTATTTCACTTACTAACTTAAACCATTAACTATTACTGTAGCTATGTTTAGTATGCATGAGTTAATGAGTTTGATTAGAGGTTTAGAAATGCCTTTTTGCCTGTAGTGCAGCCTCTTATGTAGACAAAATAAAAGTCAGGTAAGACTTTTATTTTTTCTTTTTAAAATGCAAAGTAAAATGTGTCTTTAAAACTCTCCCAGGGAGAGAAGGGAAGCTACCATAACACTAAGTGAAGATATATTGGGCCTGGCTCATGTTTTAATTAGCTACTTGTGTAAAAATGTTGAGGGATTTTCAGTTATCCACTGGCACCTAAAGGCAGTGGGTAAAGTTATCTGGAGATAGAGCCAATCTTATTATTCTCCCTAGAAGGGGTAAGAGCAGCAAAGGAGAGAAGATGCTAAATTAGAAGTGCATATAAAGACAGCTTTCCTAGGCCCTGAATCAAGACAGGTGGTGGTTTGCCATTGGAGCTGTTGGTTTCAAATAAGAGCCAAGATTGATGGTCTGTCTTATGGTCCGTTGGCTAATCCCAATGTGAACAGCCAATTCAGTTGGAAGAAACAGTCTTGAAAGAAAAAAAAAAAAAAAAACAGAAAAAGCAAGGAAAACAAGACAGCTTTCCAAGCTAAGTAACATTTGTGGTCAGTGAAATAGAAATCTGGTAATGCTAAAGTAAAACAAATTTTCAGCTTAAAAATATTGCCTTTATTCAGAATCATAAGGGTTTAAAAAAATCTTACCATTAAGCAAGTTTAAAAAAATATAGCACTCAGTGCAATGAATTACTACATTTAATTATTATTCAAACACATAAGGCACATTTCTCATAGTTTACATGTGAGAATTTAGCATGATCCAAACTCGAATATCCACTTCTCATATCTCTCAATGTCTGCAGCAGACACTGACTTAGAAACCTTTTTTAAAGCCATTTCGAAATCCTCCATGGTTGTAGGCATGTGCATTTCTTCTTTGGAAAGATTTCGGATTTCCTCTGGAGTCAAACCTTCAATGCGCCTTCTCATTGCCATCAAGGATGCATCCCTAGGTTTTAAGTTAAAAACAACAACAAAAACAACACACACAGTGTTACTTTGGTTAAATGAAAACCTGTTAATAGAAAAACTTTCAGTGGATCTGTTGTAGCATTCTCTAATTATGTTATACACATATATATTTAGTATTGCATAGAAGCTTGTTGGAATCCAAAGCCTGTTATTTTTTTTTAAGCATTTAAATCTTCTGTGATGAAACAAAATGCTAATCAATTTAATACTGAATATAAAACCCCAGAAAAAGTAAAAGGGGTGTTAAAGAAGCTAGCAATTAGTTTCATTATAAGTATTCAATAAAATGAATTAGTATCAGAGTCAGAAGAGAACCAATTAACAAGAAAATTAAATATTTTCTCCATGTAGAGGAAAAGCTAGGTAAGTTCAGTGTTTTCTCCTTTTCTCCTCTATTTGTGCTTTTTTAAACACACACACACACACACATTCAAATACCTCTTTCCTTTTACCAAGTTACATCCTTAGTAGCAGCCACCATTTATGCAAAGGGACAGAAATATAGCTGCTTGATACATACAGGTTAGTTTTAATCCTCAGAACTCTCTGGTGTGCTCACTTTAGAGATGAGGAAATGAGCACAGTCAAGCCTCTGGTTAATTATCTCCACTAACACTTAGATGAGGACAAAACTTGCTTGAACCAGCTGGATTAAAGACAGTCTTTTTTTCTTTTTACTGCTATTCCTATCACATTTAGAATAAGTTCACTGAGAATGAGACTTTACTCAGCATATACCAAGTCAACATATTTAATGATCATTTCCTATTTTAATTATAGTGAACAAAGGCACCAACCATTTTTTTAATCCAAGACAATTATTGATTTTCCATTTTGCACAACTTATCCTAACATTAGCGTCTTGAACTTTTAGCTTTCAAATGAACTGTAGACTCTTCACTAACATGAAGGATACCCAGATATCTTACCAGCACCTGCTAACACCAACAAAACCAGAATTTGTGACTGACTACAAAATGTAATGTGGGGCTGGGCACAGTGGCTCACACTTGTAATCCCAGCACTTTGGGAGGCTGAGGTAGGTGGATAATTTGAGGTCAGGAGTTCAAGAGCAGCCTGGCCAATAGAGTGAAACCCCATCTCCACTAAAAATAATTGGTGGTGTGGTGGCATGTGCCTGTAATCCCAGCTACTTGTGAGGCTAGGGCACAAGAATCACTTGAACCCAGGAGGCAGAGGTTGCACTGAGCTTAGATCATGCCACTGCACTCCAGTCTGGGTGAAAGTGAGAGTCCATCTCAAAAAAAGAAAAAAAAAACCACTGTAATGTGGGTCTTGATTCTTTTTTTTTTGGACATAGGGTCTTGCTCTGTCGCCCAGGCTGGGGTGCAATGGCACAATCATGGGTCACTGCAGCCTCAAACTCCTGGGCTCAAGTGATATCTCGTTTGTCCTCCCAAGGTGCTGAGATTACCGGTGTGAGCCACTGGGCCTAGCATATTGATCTAAATTCAGCATGAGAACTTCAACTCAGAGGATCACTTGAGCCTAGGAGTTTCAGGCTGTAATGAGCTGACTGTAGCTCTACTCCCCAGTCTGGGCAACAGAGCGAGACTGTCTCAAAAACCAAAAAAACTTCCTATTAGCTGATGCCTACAAAAACCTGTGCTCCCATAGCTTCCATAATAATGCATACCTGCACACGTTGGTAATGTCCGCACCTGAATAACCTTCCATGTTTTCTGCTATACTTGCAAGGTCAACATCGTCAGCCAATTCCAGCTCACGTAGACTTATTCGTAATAGCTCCTCCCTGCCTTTTGCTAATGGTGGAAACAAATTTTAAATTAAGCCTATGGCATAAACATAGTAAACTGTTGTCTCAAATCTTTTTTTGTTTGAGTTGTTTTCCAGTAAGAACTGGATCTCTAAGAAGAGATCATTTCTTAATTCAAGAGCCATTCTTTACTTTTTAAGTCCCTACTATTTAATATTAAGGCGTATAGCCAAACTAGTACTGTAAGGTAAGATACTCCTCATATGTGTATCTTCTGGAAAGTTAGTTAATACCAAATTTTTAATTTCTCTAAACGAAACTATTTGAAAGTTAACAGACTTTCTAACAAGACTTAAAGGAAGATACCTGATGGCAAAGGAATATAGATTCGTTTCTCAAGACGTCGTCTTAAAGCCTCATCGATATCCCAGGGAAAATTAGTAGCTGCCAAAACCATAACCATTTTGGAAGGGTCATCATTTTCAGAAGCACCTCCAACACCTAAAACAAAGGTAAGGAGAGAGTGAAAAAGATACTAGGTTGGATTATACCAAATAAAGCTCAGCTATTTAAAGATCATCAAATATTTAGCACAATAAAAGGTAGCATAGTCTTCAAGCCTCCTTAAGACTTAGAAAGGTAACTGGTACATACATGATTTTGTAATCCAAAGAAAATAAGTTCTGTAGTATGCAAACATGCAAAAATCAAAATAGATTTAATCAAAAAAGCAGATCAGCTCAACTACATAACAATTTTAAATCTTTATCAAAGCGTATGTAAACTCTAAGGCCAATTTATCTGCATTTCTATTTCAATTTCATGGCTAAAGAAAGATAGTTGTATATACCAAATAAAGTTGTATATACCCTGTGGGTGGCCATTATTTCTGACTTGTCACCACTGTCAGTGTACCAGATCTATTACTATCAATCTCAGGAACTCCTTGCCACCCCCTCTAGTCCATCTGAAGTTATGAATACCTATTTAAAGCCTTGGATTAGCATTATGAGTAAAGCTCGACCCACTGGAGCTGGAGATGCCACACCTAACAACCTCCTGGCCCAGGTCTCATGCTAAACACATCATAGATACCATCCATTTGAACCAGCAGCTCTGCTTTCACCCTTCTGCTTGCTTCATGTTCTTCAGAAGTCCCTCGGCGACTGCAAATGGAGTCTATCTCATCAATAAATATGGTGGCTGGAGAATAAAATCGAGCCTAAAGGAATAAACCATGCAATACCAAGCTATTATTTCATTTTAAAATAATCTATAGGTTAGCAATCAGAAAATAGCTGAGGGAGCCACTTTGGGAGGCCAAGGTGGGCAGATCATTTGAGGTCAGGAGTTTGAGACCAGCCTGATCAACATGGAGAAACCCCGTCTCTATTAAAAATATAAAAATAGGCATAATAGCGCATTCCTGAAATTCCCAACTACTCAGGAGGCTGAGGCAGGAGAATCACTTGAACCCAGAGGCAGAGGTTGTGGTGAACCAAGATAGCGCCATTGCACCCCAGCCTGGGCAGCAAGAGCAAAACTCCATCTCTAAATAAATAAATAAACAACTCAGTACTTGAGTTTTTATATATAAATATGTTTTACTTTTTCAAGAAATGGAGAGAGGAAAAGAGTGAACTTAATCATTAAAACATCCAAGAAAATTCTCAACTGAAATTTTAGTTAGGAACCATCTATCAAAAGAACCTACATCAACAAAAATTAAATTTCAATCTGTTGCCACACCAAGCAAAAAATGACTAGACTGATTCTTCCCACATACTGAGGGTATGTAGAATGATCTGACTTCAAGCAAAGGCTCTGCATCCTGGCTTTAGCTGGCCAGGGAAGCTACTGTAGAGAACACCTATTGGTTCTCCCTGCACAGCACACTTCTGGTAAGAGAAGCGTCTTTTTGATTTGCAAATCATAAATCATCCTTTTTTTTTTTTTTTTTTTGAGACGGGAGTCTCGCTCTGTTTCCCAGGCTATAGTGCAATAGCACGATCTCAGCTCACTGCAACCTCTGCCACCCGGGTTCAAGTGATTCTCCTGCCTCAGCCTCCTGAGTAGCTGTAGCTGGGATTATAGGCATACACCACCATACCTGGCTAATTTTTGTAGTTTTAGTAGAGATGGGGTTTCATCATGTTGGCCAGGCTGCTTTCAAACTCCTGACCTCAAGTGATCCGCCTGCCTCAACCTCCCAAACTGCTGGGATTACAGGCTTGAGCCACCATGCCCGGCCCCTCACTACTTCAAAAGAGGCTAACTCTACTTGAAGGTCCAGGGGTTTTATTAAGGCCTGGCCAATCAGAGCACTTCAATTCTTTGACCAAAAACAAGGAGTGTAGGCATGGATATGAAGCTCAAAACAGTCTTTTGCTGGAACAATGACAAAATGAGGGCTATTTTCTCTGAGAGTTCATTACCCTAAGGACAATAAAAATAAGGCTTAAAAGCTGAGTGCAGTGGCACATGCCTGCAGTCCCAGGTACTTAGGAGGCTGAGACAGAAGGATGCAGTTTGCTATGATCGTGCCTGTGAATGACTGCACTACAACCTGTACAACACAGTGAGATCTTTTTTTGTTGTTGCTGCTTCTGAGACGGGAGTCTCACTGGAGTGCAGTGGCAAGATCTTGGCTCACTGCAACCTCCCCGCTCCCTGGTTCAGTGTAGCCTGCCCCATCCTCCCAAGCAGCTCATCCTCCCGAGTAGCTGCCTCATCCTCCTGAGTAGTTTCTGCCTCATTCTTCTGAGTAGCTGGGACTACAGGCATGTGCCAACATGCCCAGCTAATTTTTGTATTTTCAGTAGAGATGGGGTTTCACCATCTTGGCCAGGCTGGTCTTGAACTCCTGAGCTCGTGATCCACCCACCTCGGCCTCCCAAAGTGCTGGGCTTAAAGGTGTGAGCCACCATGCCTGGCGAGAACTTACCTTTAAAAAATAAAAGCTGATTCAAGGCCAACCAACCTCAGCAACCTTACAAGCTCTCAATGATTGGCAAAAAAATAAATAAAAAATAAATAAAAGCTGAACACAATGGCTCTTGCTTGTAATCCCAGCACTTTATGGGGCCTAGGCAAGAGGATCATTTGATGCCAGGAGTTCTAGACTGGCCTGGGCAACATAGTGAGACCTCATCTCCATAAAAAAATCAAAAAAAGGTGGGGCACAGTGGCTTATACCTGTAATCCCAGCACTTTGGGAGGCCAAGGTGGGAAGATCACCTGAGATCAGGAGTTCAAGACCAGCCTGGCCAACATGGTAAAACCTCATCACTACTAAAAATACATAAATTAGCCAGGCATGGTAGTGAGCACCTGTAGTCCCAACTACCCAGGAGGCTAAGGTGGGAGATCGCTTGAGGTTAGGAGGTGAGGGCTCCTGTGAGTGGAGACTGCACCACTGCACTCCAGCCTAGGTGACAGAATGAAACCTGTCTTAAAAAAAAAAAGAATTCATGTTTTGGCCGGGCTTCGTGACCCATGCCTATAAATCCAGCATTTTGGTAGTCTCAAGTGAGAGGATCACTTTAACTTAGGAGTTCAAGACCAGCCTGGGCAACAGAGCAAGACTCCATCTGAAAAAAAATAAAAATTAACTGGGTGTGGTGGCTCATGTCCATCATCCCAGCTACCTGAGAGGCTTAGATGGGAGGATCACTTGAGCCTGGAGGTCATGGGTGCAGTGAGTTGTGATCATGCTCCTGCATACTAGCCTAGGCAAGAGTGAGAACCCATTTCAAAAAAAAAAAAAAAAAATGTCTTTGTCACTAATAGTGTAACTCCTAATTACATCAAACTACTCTGTTTCTTAGAGGCAAGAGTAATCAGTAAAGCTTAACAAAGTCTGAAGTTTAAAAGGCTGTAGAATTCAATCTAACACTCTACCAGAACTTGTTGAATTACTTTCTTCTGTTGGTACTCTGATTTGTATTGGTGGAAGAAAGAACCTAATCCAAAGATTAGGTCATGAAAATGAAGGCATTTGCTATAGTTAATACATTGGAGGTGACCTAAGTTCCACAATAACTTATGATTCTCACCTTTTGGCATCATTGTTACAATATTGTGGTTATCACATTATAACTAAACCTATTGATTTAAAAAACATAATTTCAGATTCCTACAGAAGATTAGTAATGCAGATCCCATAATGTGAACATGCCCCAAAACTGGTAGATTTGGATCTACATCTGGAGGAAAAGAGACAAAGAGAAACTCAAATTATTCATGTTTGAAAAGAACACTAGTTTTAAGGACACAAGAATCATACTCTGGGCAAAATGGTATCCTGCCTTATTCCGTATACTTGAGATAGTTACAACTCACTTTCTCCCTTTTTAGAGAGGTAAAGAATCATTAGAGCTGTCTCAAACATTCACCATTTCAAATAGAAGACGAACAAGCTTCTCAGATTCTCCTCTGTATTTGGAAGTCAGAGTTGATGAAGAGACATTGAAGAATGTTGTCTTGCATTCTGTAGCTACTGCTTTAGCAAGGAGCGTCTTCCCTGTGCCGGGTGGGCCAACCATCAGCACTCCCTGTTGGGAATATAATAGCCTAAGCAGAGGATTTATCTGCCATTGTTCTAATTCATAAAAATGTCATTACTAAGTAGCAAATTTCAACCAACTTACATATAATATCAAGACAAGTAAAAGACAAACAGATAAACAGGAGGATACTTTGTCACAAATTTACTCTTCCTATTAAAAAAGAAGATAACCACATTATTAAAAACATGGTGAAACCTCATCTCTACTAAAATACAAAAAAAATTAGCTGGGCGTGGTGGCACGTGCCTGTAGTCCCAGCTACTTAGGAGGCTGAGGCAGGGGCATCGCGTGGACCCAGGAGGCGATGGCTGTAGTGAGCCGATATGCCACTGCACTCCAGCCTGGTGACAGAGCAAAACTCCATCTCAAAACAAAACAAACAAAATACATTCATCTATACTTTATTCAAAATATGTCTATTATTTTGTATCTTGCTTATTGAATGCATAGAGGATATTTACAACTATTCATACATGCAGAGTTACCTATTAGTGTGTTTTCCAACCCAAGAAAGGTTTTTTTGATGGTCTTTTTTTTTTAAGTATTGATGGTCTTTTTTCAGATCAGCCCATGACTCCAAAAAGTACTCATCACATGCAGATATTTCCCGTTAATTGAGAGCAATCCCCAAAATACAGGTAACTAGCCATGTAACATGACATAAAATGGCGTATTTTTACTTTAGCTAACTAGGTCATATTTGCAGATACAGCTCATTCTAAATGGGGTGAATTCTACATTTTAATGCTGTGTATTCAACTTTCCAAAGATCACACTGTATGTTTTTCTTTTTTTTTTTTTTTTTAAGATGGAGTTTCGCTCTTGTTACCCAGGTTGGAGTGCAATGGCGCAATCTCGGCTCACCGCAACCTCCGCCTCCTGGCTTCAAGCAATTCTCCTGCCTCAGCCTCCTGGGTAGCTGGGATTACAGGCACGCGCCACCATGCCCAGCTAATTTTTGTATTTTTAGTAGACACGGGGTTTCACCTTGTTGACCAGGATGGTCTCGATCTCTTGACCTTGTGATCCACCTGCCTCGGCCTCTCAAAGTGCTGGGATTATAGGCATGAGCCACCGCGCCTGGCCTGTATTTCTTATTCAAGAAATCTTGCAATGGCTTTTGGCCTAACAAAATTCTCAGTAGCACAACATATACTTTGTAATTTAAAAATTTCCTTACTCCACTTTATCCCTCCACTGTCCCAATATAGAGAAATATTGGCTCCCTGTATCAACACGCTGCCATTTTCTTGACAATGCCATCACAGTAATAGACTTACCTTCCATGGTCTCCTAATGCCCTTAAAGAATTCAGGCATCCACATTGGTAACACCACGGCTTCCTTAAGCAGCTTTTTAGCTTCTACTAAATCAGCAATATCATCCCTGAAAGAAAAGACATTTTATTAACTAATAAACCTTTGGAGGATATATGTCTATGCAGTCACTCATGAGAAGCTGTGGAAGCACATGATGTTACGCTGCTGACAGAATGGTGAGCCTCTCTGCACATGGGAGAACTAACACTGCGATGAGGCCCACCATGACAACCAGTAGATATGGAAAGAGCACAACCTTTTCTTCAGTTCTTGGCAGTTGACAGTTTTTTGCCTGGATCATGAGAACATAGTCTCCAGGTCCACTCTCCAATGCTATCGTGTCATCTCATCTTAAACTCCTGCTCTTAAGGTCCTCATTCCATAACCTCCATGATTTAGAAACAATGAGCCCTTTTTTTTATTTTAAAAAAAGCATAAAGAATAAAAAGGGTATAAAGCAGAGACAGGCTACAACATAGCTGCTTTGCCTCCAGCTCTATTTAGAGGTAGGTGCCAAGCTTAAAGCATATCACAGAGCTCAGAAGAAGCAATTTCTTTATAGACTTAAAAAAAAAGGAAAGAAAATCACAGAGATTGCTATAAAGTGTTCTCCAACCACTAGAATACACTACTACTGCTACATGTGGCAATTTTTGTTAAAAAGAAAAAAAAAGGTATTTCATTGTATAAATATTAATGTCCCCAATATTTTTTAATATCACTCAAACCCAAACCTTAATAATCATTAAGGTTTTAACACAAATATAAACAGAATATACCTAACTTTATGGAAAAGTTAACTTTTATAACTCATTGTAATACATTACAGATCTTTGATTACATGTAATATTAACAAAGTTGAGGACCACTGCTCTAAAAGGGGGGAAAAAAGCAACATTTATGGGATGCTAGAGTTACTAAGCAACACACGCACGTAAAAATCATTGCCTTGGCCAGGTGCATTGGCTCATGACTGTAATCCTAGCACTCTGGGAGGCTGAGGCAGGAGGATCACTTGAACCCAGGAGTTCAAGACCAGCCTGATCAAGACTCCATCTCTACAAAACATTTTTTTAAAATAGCTAGATGTGGTGGTGTGCAGCTGTAGTCACAGTCTCTTGGAAGGCTGTAGCAGGAGGATCACTTGAGCCTAGAAGTTTGAAGCTGCAGAGAGCTATGATCGAGCCACTGTCCTCCAGCCTAGGCAACAAAGTAAGACCCTATCTCTAAAAACAAAAACAAATGCCAAGCGCGTTGGCTGACGCCTGTAATCCCAGCACTTTGGGAGGCTGAGGTGGTCGGATCACGTGGTCAGGAGTTTGAGACCAGCCTGGCCAACATGGTGAAACCCCATCTCTACTAAAAATACAAAAATTAGCCAGGTGTGGTGGCACATGCCTGTAGTCCCAGCTACTCAGGAATCTGAGGCAGGAGAATCGCTTGGACCTTGGAGGGGGAAGTTGCAGTGAGCTGAGATCATGCTGTTGCACTCCACCCTGGGCAACAGAGCAAGACTTCATCTCAAAAAAAAAAAAAAAAAAAAAAACTCAGACTCTCAGGCAAGAATTGGAACAGGCTGAATGCAGTAAAGCCATGCTCATGTTGCATATACTCCAGTCTTATCTTTAAGCTCTGCTCTTCAGTACACGCTCACATTTGTTCTATTTTCCATTCCGAAAAGCACCATCAGCACCCAATTATTTTGTTTCAATATAACTTACCATCTAACATTGGGATTCTGGGAAATTATATCTCTTTCCAAAGCTTCTACTAAGTCTTTATCATATCCGGTACTATCAAATTTATTTGTTTCTGGTTCTGTTACTGCAGCAGGTGATTTGTTCTACAGCAAGAAAAAAAAACAAGAACTTTTGATTCATTTATTTTGTTTCTGTGAATAAGAAACACAGATTGGACTCAAATGACATCCTTTAAAAAGCTAATACAAGTAACAAAGATTGGATCAAAGACTCGAAGTCATCCTTGTATATCAACATCTCAACATCGGTTTGATTTATCAAAAGTATCAAGAAAAGTAACAAAAATGACCATGCGTATGAACTGGCTAGCATAAAAAAAACTAATACTGAGATAAATGTGGTCACAAGTAAATAGCAGTTATACATAAAATTTATCTCAATTCTTTCGAGGAGATAAAATTAAAGACAGATGGTTTATTTAGCCAAGACTATGGCTCAATCTTAAGTACCTACTTGGCCCTCGTCAATGCTCCTAAAAATATCCCTTTTCATCATTTCCACTACCCTCCACAAGACACATCTCAGTCCTTACATGAGACTCCTCTCACCTTCTGTGATGACAGTCATTAGGGCCATGGTTCCCAAACTATGTACTCAATACCCAGGACACAATGTCAAACTCACAAGGTACTGTGGGATAGTTTAAATTTTTTTTTTTTTTTTTTGAGACGGAGTTTCGCTGTTGTTACCCAGACTGGAGTGCAAAGGCACGATCTCGGCTCACCGCAACCTCCGCCTTCTGGGTTCAAGCAATTCTCCTGACTCAGCCTCCCGAGTAGCTGGGACTACAGGCGCGCATCACCATGCCCAGCTAATTTTTGTATTTTTAGTAGAGACGGGGTTTCACCTTGTTGACCAGGATGGTCTCAATTTCTTGACCTCATGATCCACCTGCCTCGGCCTCCCAAAGTGCTGGGATTACAGGTGTGAGCCACCGTGCCCAGCCTTAAATTTTTTTTTTAAAAAAAAAACAGCAACATCTGTTGAACACTGTGTGAACTACTAGCTTGAGGTAGTTCACAATTCCTACATAGGACTGCTATACTGCTCTTCAATAATTCAAAAATATTTATTTTATTATTATTTTAGATAGAGTCTCACTCTGTCACCCAGGCTGGAGTGTAGTGGTGTGATCTCGGCTCACTGCAACCTCCAATTCCCAGGTTCAAACAATTCTGTCTCAGCCTCCTACGTAGGATCACAGGTATGCACCACCATGGTTGGCTAAAATGTTTATATTTTTAGTAGAGATGAGGTTTCACCCTGTTGGCCAAGCTGATCTCGAACTCCTGACCTCAAGTGATCCGCCCACCTCAGCCTCCCAAAGTGTTAGGATTATAGGCATGAGCCACCACATCCAGCCTCAATAATGCCATATTTTGTGAAGCCGCGTTTTTGGGCAGTTGCTAAGATAAAATGTACAGAGAGAAAATCAATATGGAAGAGGAATGAGGGTAGAATGTTCATTCTGACTGCAAGGTTTGAGAAACTGTGCAAGAGGGCCCAATAAGTGTTAAACTGGTAGGACATAAACTGTTTGAACCTAACTTCTTCATAAATGGATAGGCATTTTTCATAAATGGATGAGTATCTTGGCCTAGAGATGCTGTATAAAAATTACTAAGGTACTCATGAGTTTTATAGGCCAAGAAAATTTGTGAAGCCCTGCATTCGGGTAAATATACATTTCTTCTGTCTTATATTAAAATTGTTAGCCAATTCCCTTAACAGTTTTTTTGCACATAATATGATTATTCCTTTGTCAACTGGTGCTGTCTAATGCCATTATTAATGTCCAGACTTAACAAATATTTATGATATTCAAAATGTTATCCTAGATGGCCAAATAAGCATCTGTTTTACAATGTGTGTACTGAGCCTCTAACACTAACATATAAGATTCAAGGTAGGAACTGTGTAACTTTTTTTTTTTTTTTTGAGATGGAATCTTGCTCTCTTGCCCAGGCTGGAGTGCAGCAGTGCAATCTGACCTCACTCTAACCTCCACCTCCTGGGTTCAAGCTATTCTCCTGCCTCAGCCTCCTGAGTAGCTGGGACTACAGGTGTGTACCACTATGACCAGCTAATTCTTTGTATTTTTAGTAGAGATGGGGTTTTACCATGTTGGCCAGGCTGATCTCGAACTCCTGGCCTCAAGTGATCTACCTGTCTCAGCCTCTCAAAGTGCTGGAATTACAGGAATGAGCCACTGCGCCTAGCCAGGAGCAAATTATTGGATAGATGTTCACCTAACAGAAACTGTACTACTTCAACTAATCAAATAAAATCCTATTAAATATGTTAGCATTTGAAATTCCACAGCTTCCTTTGGCTGGCCTATTACAGAACTGTTTCATTTTTCTGCTTACTTAAATTTGTTTTGCTTTGTCTGCAAACATTCCCTTAGTACTGTGTTCTATGGAAGAAAGGAAAGAGAAAGAAAAAATGCCTTCTATCTTCCCTGGCTTATATTATATCTTCCTGATAGTCAGGGACAGTGTCTTCTTTCTGTTCTCCATGGCAGCTAACAAAGAACAGACACTTGTTAAATATCTGTAAATGAATAACAACTTTATAAATTGTTGTTTGAAGAAAAGATTATCTTCTTCTCTTTTAAATGTTACACAGTTCTGGCCGGGCATGGTGTCTTACGCCTGTAATCCCAACACTTTGGGAGGCTCAGGGGGGTGGATCACCTGAAGTCAGGAGTTCGAGACCAGTCTGGCCAACATGGTGAAGCCCCATCTCTACCAAAAATATAAAAAGTTAGCCAGGTGTGGTGGCACGTGCCTGTAATACCTGCTACTCAGGTGGCTGAGACAGGAGAATCGCTTGAACCTGGGAGGCAGAGGTTGCAGTGAGCTGAGATCACACCATTGCACTCTAGTCTGGGTGGCAAAGCAAGACTCTGTCAAAAAAAAAAGAAAGAAAGAAAAAAAAACTACTTATTTTTAAAGCTGCCAAAATTATAAACACAAACCCATTACCTCAATTAAAAAAAAAGAGTTAATTTAAAATGACAGCTGGGCTCTCACTTCCGGGAGGATGGAGCATACTTTTCAACATTTTTTCCGCCAAGTAGAGCTAGAACCCTTGGTTATTATACACACCACAAACACAGGAGGACTCTGAAAGGTGCAAAGAAGCCAACAGAACCACTAAGGAACTCAAACATGGTGTATGTTCCCTGCATTTACTTTCTCTTTCAAATGTCCAGACTTGGGGCTGAAGAGCTGGCAACCTGGAATTTGAACAAACAAAAACCGCCCCAAGAGAAGCTTGCTCTTTCTAGGCAAAGAAAGGACCAAGAAAGGGGCAGCCTAGCAAGGCAGAGCTCTTAGACAATAACTACTCCAGTCAAACACCACCAAAGACTTGTGGCCCCAGCCCCACCTAGAGCAGCAAAGGCGGAGCAGAAGGCGTATACTTTCCACCTCCGAAAGCCTACAATGAGGTACCGGCCACCCAACCAGGGTAGAATCAGAGGCTAAGTAAGAAGCTGAGAGCCCCTGTACATTCCCCTCTCCCCATCCCTCCCAGCCACAGTCACTAGAGATCATAGAGGAAACCTGGACTTCCACTCCAAAACCACAGTGTCCCTGGAGAGTGTGCAGAGAACTTCTACCACAACTCGGCAGTAATGAGAAGGTCTCTGCCCCTCTTCAGGTGCCGGCAGAGGCTGGCTTGGGAACCTGAACTTCCATCCCCATCTGGCAGCGGTGGTACCCCTATTCTCCTTGACAGAGCAGTGTTAGGGAAAGTCAGCTAAACAGAAGGTTTAAATAAGATCTAGAGGCTCATAATATAATATGAAAATGTCCAAGTTTCAACAAAAAATTCCTCATACTAAGAACCATGAAGATCTCAAATTAAATAAGACAATCAACAGATGCCAACACCAAGATGACAGAGATGTTAGTTTCCTCACAGATTTTAAAGACTTTTACATGCTTCAATAAGCAATTATGAATATATTTGCAACATTATTAAGAAAAATAGCCTCAGAAACAAATAGAAGACCCCAAAGACTCCATGCCAACACACATTATACTTTACCTTCTGAAAACTAAAGACAAAGAAAAAATTGGAAGCAATTAAAGAATATCAACACCTTACCTTTAGGGAAAAGCAATTCTGATGAAAGCAGATTTTTTTCTCAGAAAAGCAAGCCAGTTCATGCTTTTAATCCCAGCATTGCCAGATGTAGTAGCTCACACCTGTAATCCCAGCACTTTGGGAGGCTGAGGCAGGAGGATCACCTGAGGTCAGGAGTTCTAGACCAGCCTGACCAACATGGAGAAACCCCGTCTCTACTAAAAATACAAAAAATTATCCAGGTGTGGTGGCACATGCCTCTAGTCCCAGCTACTCAGGAGTCTGAGGCACAAGAATCACTTGAACCCAGGAGGCGGAGATCGCTGTGAGTCAAGATCGTGCCATTGCAATCCAGCCTGGGCAACAAGAGTGAAACTCTGTCTCAAAAAAAAAAATCCCAGCACTTTGGGAGACCAAGGTGGGCGGATCACAAGGTCAATAGATCAAGACCATCCTAGCCAACATGGTGAAACCCTGTCTCTACTAAAACTACAAAGTTAGCTGGGCGTGGTGGCGTATGCCTGTAGTCCCAGCTACGTGGGAGGCTGAGGTAGGAGAATCACTTGAGCCCAGGAGGCAGAGCTTGCAGTGAGCCAAGATCGCTCCACCTGCACTCCAGCCTGGCAACAGAGACTCCATCTAAAAAAGAAAGAAAGAAAAAGCCAGAGGAAGTAGCATAGTATTTAAAAAAAAATTTTTTTTTTTTTTTTTTTTTTTCAAGAAAAAAACTCAGGCCAGGTGTGGTGGCCCATGCCTATAATTTTAGCATTTTGGAAGGCCATGAGGGGAAGACTTGAAAATCAGCTTGGGCAATAAAATGAGATCCTGTCTCTACAAAATAAAAATTAAAAAATTAGCTAGGTGTGGTAGCACACATCTGTAGTCCCAGCTACTCAGGAGACTGAGTCAGGAAGATCCCTTGAGCCTAAGGAGTTCAAGGCCACACTGAGCTATGATTGGTGCCACTGCACTCCAGCCTGGGCAACAGAGTGAGAGCCTATCTCAAAAATAAAATGAAAAACCAGCAAGCATATAGAGCTCAGTAATACCATCCAAAGGATCCAAAAGACATTTATAGAAAACTCCACCTAACAACAGCAAAATACATACTGTTCTCAAGTGTTCACAGAACATATACCAAAACAGACCATATCTCGGGCCAAAAACAAACTTAGACAAGTTTAAAAGAGTTGAAATTATATGAAGTATATTCTCAAACACAAAGGATTCAAAGTAGGAATCAGTAACAGGAAGATAAGAAAATCTCCACACAATTGGACTAAACAACACATCACTAAATAATCCAGGTCAGAGAAAGTCTCATGGCAATCAAAGAATACATTGCCTGAAGGAAAATAAAGATACAAGTTATCAAGATTTCTGTGACATAGTTAAAGTAGTGCTGAGAGGGCAATTTAGAGCACTAAATCAATGTTAAGCAAGACAGTCAGGCCAGGTGTTGTGGCTCACGCCTATAATCCCAGCACTTTGGGAGGCCGCGACAGGTGGATCACCAGAGGTCAGGAATTCGAGAGCAGCCTGGCCAACATGGCGAAACCCAGTCTCTATTTAAAATACAAAAATTAGCCAGGCATGGTGGTGCATGCTTGTAGTGCCAGCTATTTGGGAGGCTAAGGTGCGAGGATCACTTGAGCACGGGTAGTGAAGGCTGCAGTGAGGTTTTCACTGGCACACAGAACATTCTCCAGGAGAGTCTATGGCCAGAACACGCACAATCTTGTCTGATCTCAGAAGCTAAGCAGGGTTAGGCCTGGTCAGAACTCGGATGGGAGAATGTTCTCCAGGTTTGACCACATGTTAGGCCACAAAACAAGTCTCAACTAATTGAAAAGAAGTAAAATCACATCAAGTATCTTTTCTGATAGTAAGAGCAACTTTCGAAACTTCAAATACCGAAAAACTCAAGAACATGTTCCTAAACAACTTATGACTCAATAAAGAAATTAAGAAGGAAAATAAAACATTTACTGAAACCAATAAAAATCAGAACATACTATACTGAAACCTATGGGATACAGCAATAGTAACAAGTGTATAGCAATAACTGCCTAGACCAGAAAGTCCGAAGATTTCAAATAACAGAGAAATGCATCTCAAGGAACTAGAAGAGCAAGAACAAACTAAACTCAAAATCAGTAAAGGAAAATAAATAATAAAGATAAGAGCAAGGCCAGGTGTAGTGGCTCATGCCTGTAATCCCAGCACTTTGGGAAGCCAGACTGGGAGGATCACTTGAGCCCAGGAGTTCAAGACCTGCCTGGGCAATGTAGTGAGACTGTCTCTCAGAAAAAACTTAAAAATTGGTTGGGCATGGTGTTACACGTTAATGCTCCTAGCTACTCATGAGGCTGAGGCAGGAGGGTTGCTTCAGTCCAGAAGGTCAAAGCTACAGTGAGCAGTGACTGTGCCACTGCACTCCAGTCTGGTGACAGAGTGAGACCCTGCCTCCCCACCCCATGAATAAAGAAATCAGAGCAAAAAAACATTAAATTGTGACTAACACAAAAGATAAACAAGAATGGGTGCAGTGGCTCACAACCAGCATTCTGGGAAGCTGGGACTGGAGGACTGCTTGAGCCCAAGAGTTTGAGACCAGCCTGGGTAACATGGTGAAACTCCATGTCTACAAAGAAGTACAAAAATTAGCCAGGCATGGTGGTACATGCTTATAATTCCAGCTACTTGGAAGGCTGAGGTGGGAGGATTGTTTGAGCATGGGTAGTGAAGGTTGCGTGAGCCAAGATCATGCCACTGCACTTAGCCTGGGCAACAGAGCAAGAGACTGTCTCAAAAAAGGCCAGGCATGGTGGCTCATGTCTGTAATCCCAGCACTTTAAGAGGCCAAGGTGGAATAAATTCTAGTGTTCTATAGTGCTATAGGGTAACTGTAATTTTTTTTTTTTTTTTTTTTTGAGACAGAGCCTCACTCTGTCTCCCAGGCTGGAGTGCAGTGGCACGAACTTGGCTCACTGCAACCTATGCCTTCCAGGCTCAAGCAATCCTCCTGTCTCAGCCTCCCAAGTAGCTGGGATTATAGGTATGTGCTACCACACTCAGCTAATTTTTTTTGTATTTTTAATAGAGATAGGGTTTCACCATGTTGGCCAGGCTGATGAACTCCTGATCTTAAGTGATCCACTTGCCTCAGCCTCCCAAAGTGCTGGGATTATAGGAGTAAGCCACTGTGCCCAGCCAGGTGACTGTAATTAAAAACAATTTATGATACATTTTCAAATAACTAGAACAGATTTTGAATATTCCCAACACAAAGAAATGATAAATATTTGAGGTGATGGATATGTTAATTACTGATTTGATCATTACCCAATATATATGTGTGTTGAATTATCACACTGTACTCCATAAATATGTATGATTATTATGTGTCAAATAAAAATAACACACACAAAATTTTTAAAAACCAAAGCAATGCCTACACTTGGCTTTTATAATTAATATAGAAACAATAATGGCATTAGAAAATTATGATTTTGCAATCAGTGCAGAAATAACTGATTCAGACAAGAATCACTGGATGCTAAAACTAATGAATTATTGATGAGAAACAGAATATTTATATAGTCTCAAATTATCTCCCACAAATTATACAAAGGGTCAAACAGTAAGTTTATTGTGGCGAGATCAAGCAGACACGACCTAACCAAGCAGTAATTTTTATCACCACTAATAGGACAAACAGACATCCTGTACCTTCTTACATGATACACTGAGAGAAAAAAAAATCCTACCAATGATATTCCTGCCAAAAATGGATAATCTTAATCTAATCCTGAGGAAGTATCAGGCAAGCCCAAACTGAGACATACTCCACATAATAACTGGCCTGAACTCTTCAAAAATGTCAGTCCAAGGCCGGGCGTGGTGGCTCATGCCTGTAATCCCAGCACTTGGGGAGGCTGAAGAAGGCAGATCACTTGAGGTCGGGAGTTTGAGACCCCTCTTTACTAAAAATACAAAATTAGCCAGGTATGATGGCGCACCCCTGTAATCCCAGTTACTCAGGAGGCTGAGGAGGGAGAATCGCTTGAACCTGGGAGGCGGAGTTTGCAGTGAGCCGAGATTGTGACATTGCACTCCAGCCTGGGCAACAAAAGTGAGACTCTGTCTCAAAAAAAAAAAAAAAAAAAAAGCCAGTCCAAGAAAGGCAAAAGCTGAAAAGAGGTTTATATTCAAAGGGACTAAAGAAACACGCCAATTCAATTCAATTTGTGCGTCTACAATGTATTCTGATCTAGCAGGGAGAGAAGGGGGAAAATCTCTAAATGACATTATTGGGATAACTGGCAAAATCTTATAAAGGTCTGTGGATTAGATGAACAGAGCTATATCAATGTAAAATTTACACCTTTTGATAACTGTGTTGCTTTTATGTAAAAGAATATCCTAGTACACAGGATATACATTCTGAAGTATTACAGGTTAAAGGAGCATTATGTTTACAACTTAGTCTCAAATGGTTCAGGAAAAGGGTATATGGAAGAAGAAAATGATAAATCAAGAAGGGCATAATATTAATAATAGATAAAACTAGGTGAAGTATATATGGAAGTTCTTTATGCCATTCCTGGAAATTGTCTGCTAGTCTGAAATTATATCAAAATATAAAGTTACCAGAAAAAAGCCAAAATATTTGTTGAATTCCAAGTGGGGAAAATCCCAGCCTAGATGTAGTATAAGTAAGGTTTTATCATAGCTCTGGCAAACAGATGACTACAACTTATTGAAATTTGGGCCAGACACAGTGGCCCATGCCTGTAATCCCAGCACTTTGGGAGGCCGAGGAGGCGGATCACCTGAGGTCAAGAGTTCGAGACCAGCCTGATGAAACTCTGTCTTTACTAATATAAAAATCAGCCAGATGTGGTGGCGCCTGCCTAGAACCCCAACTACTCAGAAGGCTGAGACATGAGAAATGCTTGAACCCAGGAAGGAGAGGTTGCAATGTGCAGAGATCATGACCCTGCACTCGAGCCTGGGTGACAGGGTGAGACTCTATCTTAATAAATAAATAAATAAATGTGTACAGTCTTCATTTTTACTGTTTGGAAATAACTTTTTCATTTATGAAAATCAGTAATATTTACCTTTTCCTCTCTTCCTTTATTCTGTTCTTTCTTTTCACGACAACGAACAGCTTTCCCTCTGTCATTGTGAAGATTCTGTGCAGATGAACGATGAACTCTGACAGATGTACTTGGACGATTACCATGTGATTTAGGGTCATTGTACTGAGAAGATTGTCGTTTTCTAGGTCCTGGTGAGGGTCTAATGAAACAAAAACTTTTTAATATCATAATTGACTCCAAATGTGGATGAAGACACATACTGTGTAAGTTAGAACTATAAACTAAAAAAACCAATGCAACTGAAAACAAGACACAACTGAATAAACTTCAGGATGTTGAAACCTAAGATCTAAAATTTAAATCTGGGCCAGGCACCATGGCTCACGCCTATAATCCTAGCATTCTGGGAGGCCAACGTGAGTGGATCACGTGAGGTCAGGAGTTCAAGACCAGCCTCGCCAACATGGTGAAACCCCGTATCTACTAAAAATACAATAAATTAGCCAGGCGTAGTGGTGCATGCCTGTAATCTCAGCCACTCGGGAGGCTGAGGCAGGTGAATCGTTTGAACCTGGGAGGTGGAAAGTACAGTGAGCCAAGACTGTGCCACTGCACTCTATCTAGCCTGGGCAACAAACCAAGACTCCAACTAAAAAAAAAAAAAAAAAAAAAAAGAACACAAAAAATGAAAAATAAAATGTAAATCTGACATAGCTGTTGGTGGTGATTTAATGAGAGGAATGTAGTATAGTTACATTACAGAAATAGTGGAGGGGAACTAATGGTCACCTCTCCCTAGAAAGGAAATTACTGTACATCAAAAATGAATGCAAAATTAGTCTGATTATTGGAAACAGAAAAAAGCAATCATCAGAGAAGAGAGTTTTATCAAAACAACCAGAATACAGTACAAGTATTCCATTCATATTTATCCACTGGTATATATGCAATTTGGTACCATTTACTTAGAATATACAGGTTGGGTATCCCTTATCCAAAATTCTGGGGACCACAAGTGTTTTGAATTTTGGATTTTTTCAGATTTTGGAATATTTGCATATACACACCAGTTGAGCATCTCTAATCTGAAAATCCACAATCTGAACTGTCCCAATGAGCACTTCCTTTGAGCATGACCTTTGAGTGTCATGTTGGTGCTCAAAAAGTTTTGGATTCTGAAACATTTTGAATTTTCAGATTAGGAATGCTCAATTTGTACCATAATTTTTGTGTTTTAATTAATAAAATTTAATCATTTTCCCATTTAAAAACTGATATAAGCACTAGCTATGAACAGTTACTAGAACTCATATACGGTGCTTTACATTTACATACATCACTACATTTCACTTGTATGTATTTATATCTTATTATTATTATTCTTCGAGACAGGGTCTTGCTCTGTCACTGCAGCCTTGACTTACCAAGCTCAGGCAATCCTCCCACCTCAGCCTCCCAAGTAGCAAGGACTACAAGGACATGCCACCACAAAAGGCTAATTTTTGTATTTTGTAGAGACAAGGTCTCATTATGTTGCCTAGGCTAGTATCAAACACTCAGGCTCAATTGATCCTCCCACCTCGGCCTCCCAAAGAGCTGGGATTATAGGAGTGAGCCCCTGTGCTGGTCCTCATTTCATCCATATTTCTGTAGCAGAATTCAGACTTCTCAAATATCTGTTAGGCTCCTATTCTGCTCCCAGATTTGGCTGCAGCCATTTAAAAGGGGGAAAACAAACCAAAAAAAGGGGTCCTGTTCTCGAATAAACCACAGTATAGTTAGACAGAAGCTATGTAAAGCTAGGCATGTATACTACAAGGTGTGAAACAGACCTAGTGCTATGGCAATGGAATGGCCTCAGGAAGACAGCCTCATGACCAACATGGTGAAATCCAGTCTTTACTAAAAATACAAAAAAAAAAAAAGCTGGGCATGGTAGCACATGCCTGTAATCCCAGCTATTTGGAAGGCTGAGGCAGGAGAATTGCTTGAACTTTGGAGAAAGAGGTTGCAGTGAGCCAAGATCATGCCACTGCATCATTCCAGCCTGGATGACAGAGTGAGTCTCCATCTAAAAAAAAGAAAAAATTAGCCAGGTAATCATTCCAACTACTCAGGAGGCTGAGGCATAAGAATTGCTTGGACACAGGAGGTGGAAGTTGCAGTAAGCTGAGATGCACTACTGCTTTCCAGCCTGAGTGACAGAGACAGACTTTCCGAGGTGATAATTAAGTAGAGAGCTGAATGAAATAAGGGAACAGGTCATTAAGCACTGGAGCTGAGGGAAAGGCAGATGAAAGGAGTAAAGCATTTGTGTGCTTGGCTTGTTCAAGGCCACAGCACAGTGCCTGAGGGAGAGAGCTGCAAGAACTTAGATTCTAGAGGCTGTGGGGAACCAGGTCTCATAGGGCTTGAAGGACATGAAAACTCTGGGTTTTCTTGTGTGAGATGGGAAGATATTTGAGGGACAGCAGCTGACTGTTAAGACATTTGAAAAGAATCACATCTAGTGACATTTAAGCTATGTGTAACCTTTTCAATATAAGGGCTTCAATGAACCTCCTTGTACTCACATTTTTTGTGTACAATTCTAGAAGAGAATACTGGATCAGGTAAATCTATTATTTAAATAGTACTAAAATTTAGGTGATGACAAGGTTAGAATCACCAACACAAGTAAAGAAGAAATGACTCTCTTAAAGCATGAGTAAAAATGAAGACTAATAGAAAAATTTTTAAAAACTTGAAAGATATCCAGTTAAGGGAGCAAGTAAAATAAAGTACAAGAAGAAATAGAAAGATGCCAAATAAAATCAAAAAAGGAAAACATAACAGTAATCTAGATCATTCAAAATCAGGGACAGAAAATGATATTGAAGAAAGCAAGAAGCAATAAGAAGGAACACCTCTTAGTGCTTAACTTCCCACCCACCGCCCCTCAAAGGGAATCAATCCTGCCTCTGCTGGTGAGACTGAGGTAACCAAACACTTTACTAAATTCAGAATCAACTGATTTTCCACTGGGAACATCTACTTGTTGGAAAAATCTGACTAATAACTGAGGAGTTATAGGACTGTTAGAGGCTGAATGTTTGTGTCCTCCTCAAAATTCATATGTTAAAGCCCCAATGCCCAATATGACTATTAGGAGTAAGGAAGCAAGAGTTCCTGATGTGACAGGATTAATGTCCTTATGAAAGACACCAAAGAATTCACTCACTCTGCCAGGTGAGCACACAGAGAGAAGGCAGCTGTCTGCTCAGGAAGAGAGCCCTCACCTGGAACCAAACTGGCCACATCTTGATCTTGGACTTCCCAGCCTAAGTGTGAGAAATAAACTCCTGTTGTTTAAGCCACCCAGTGTATGCTACTTTGTTATGGTAGCCCAAGCAGACCAATATAAGACCCAAGCAATGATCCTCCAGAAGGAGAAAAGAAAAAAGCAAGTAAATAAGAATAAAACAAATTAACAGGCAAAAGCAAAAACACAGCTTGACTTATCTATTAGTTCTACTTCTGAAATTAGGGGAAAAAATTATGAATGCAGAAAAATTTTTACTCACAAATATTCACACAACTTTATAATAATGAAAAAAGGGGAAAAAACATTAAGAGCATGGTAAACTATATAGGTCACATACCAGCAGAACAATAGCAAGTAACTCTTAAAAAACTGCAGAGAAAAATATCTGGCATGGCTTATAAATCATAAATGTTTAAAATATGAGGAGCAAATTACTTAACCTATCTTAGCTTAGTCTCATCAGAAATTGGAGCTAAAAAAATTAGTACCTACCTTTTAAGATCGTTTTAAGAATTAAGTAATACATGCAAAACAACCAACACAGTACCTGGCACACAGTAAATATGCAATGATTGTTGACTACTGTTCTTAGAAGAGAGTACAATGTTGTAAATTATGGACAGTGCACAACTACAACTATGAAAATAATGCATAAAAGATCAGAAGGAAATAAACTAAGATGACTGTGATTTTCCCCCTTCTTCTATGATTTTTTCTTTAATGAGTCTACTGTGCTTTTTTGTAGTGAACTATTATATAACAGAAAATGTAATTTACATGAATGTGCTTATGAGGCATGGGAAAAATTTAGTAAATATCCAAAGGATATCAGGAGTTAGTAACAGAACATTAATACAGTCCTTGTATGTGGAGATTAAGAAAATTAAATGGCACCCAGGTGCAGTGGCTCAGGCCTGTAATCCTAGCACTTTGGGAGGCCAACAGACGTGGATTACCTGAGATCAGGAGCTCAAGACCAACCTGGCCAACATGCTGAAACCCCATCTCTACTAAAAATACAAAAATTAGCTGGGCATGGTGGTGCATGCCTGTAATTCCAGCTGCTTGAGAGGCAGAGACAGGAGAATTGCTTGAATCCAGGAGGTAGAGGCTGCAGTGAGCTGAGATCTCACCACTACACTCCAGCCTGGACGACAGAACAAGACTCCATCTCGAAATAAATAAATAAATAAATAAAAATAAAAGTGGCTAAGAAACAATCAATACTCATTAATTGATTTTAAATGTCAAGAACATGACGGTATCGGTCTTCTCAAAGTGTAACCTATGGACCACCTATATCAGAATCACCTGTAGATTCCTGAGTTCTGTCCACTATCTACTATATCACATTCTCTGGGAGTGATGCCCCGAATCCACATTTTTCATCGTTTCTAGTTAGAGATTGTTAGGCCTGCTATAGCAGAGAGTGCCGGATTTGTAATTATATTATAAAACACAAAATATTTAAGTTCAAATCCTAGCTCTACCAGTTACCAGTTTTGTGACAGTGGGGAAAAGTTACCCAACCTTATTGTACCTCAGCTGTCTTATCTGAAATATAGGGAAAATATGACCTATTTGAAAGGCATATTGTAAGAAATAAATAAAATAATACCTATAGCCTAAATAGTTTAGGACACTGTGGGTGTATAATCCAGCACCTGTGATTATAAAATACAACCAGCCTGGGCTTGGTGGCTCAGGCCTGTAATTCCAGCACTTTCCAGCACTTTGAGAGGCCGAGGTGGGCGGATCACCTGAGGTCAGTAGTTCAAGACCAGCCTGGCCAACATGGTGAAATCCTGTCTCTCCTAAAAATACAAAAATTAGCTGGGCATGGCAGTGCAGGTCTATAATCCCACCTACTCAGGAAGGTGAGGCAGGAGAAATGCTTGAACCCGCGAGGCAGAGGTTGCAGTGAGCCAAGATTACACCACTGCACTACAGCCTGGGTGAGAGAGTGAGACTCCATCCCAATAAATAAAATAAAATATAAATAAAATTGTGGAACGATCCAAGATGGCTGACCGCTAACATCTCGGGATTGCAGCTCCCAGTGAAAACGCAGAGAACGAGAGGACGCCACACTTTCAGACAAATTTTGGTCGCTCACAGAGCAGAAGGTTTCCAGTGGAGGAGCCACACAGGTTGCCAGCGCGACTCTTGTGGCCGGCGCAGTGGTTTTGTCGGCACCTGGGCACGGCAGCTCTTGGCGCAGAGTAAACGGGACTGGTTCCCCTTCTGACCAAGGTTAGAGGAGCCGCACGGGTCGCCAGTGCGACTCTCGTGGCCAGAGCAGCGGTTTTGCCGGCACCTCGGCGCGGCAGCTCTTGGTGCAGAGTAAACGGGACTGGTTCCCCATATGACTGAGGTCCGGGAAGGCAGAGTCGCCTATACGGACTCAAGAAGGAAGCCAGACTGGAGCTTCCTGGGCAGAAAAGCACCATCAGTCTTAACGCCGCTGTTTTGGCTGGCGCAGTGGGTTGCTCATATTTCGGCCCTGAGAATTAACAACTTGGACGTCCACTCAGAGACCTAATTTGAAAGGTGGTAATTACAAAGATGACAGGTGAATAAATTTACAATGATGGGAAGAAACCAGCGTAAAAAGGCTGAGAATACTCAAAATCAGAATGCCTCTCCCTCTAAAGAGGATCGCAGTTCCTCATCAACAATGGAACAAGGCTTGATGGAGAACAAGCGCATCCCAATAACAGAATCAGGCTTCAGAACATGGATAATAAGAAATTTCTGTGAGTTAAAAGAACATGTTGTAGCCCAATGTAAAGAAACTAAGAACTTTGAAAAAAGGTTTAAGGAAATCCTAATGAGAATAGACAATTTAGAGAGGAATATAAGTGAATTAATGGAACCGAAGAATACAATACAGGAACTCCGAGAAATATACACAGGTTTAAACACTCAAATTGTTCAAGCAGAAGAAAGGATATCAGAGGTCGAAGTCCAACTTAATGAAATAAAATGAGAAGACAAGAATAGAGAAAAAAGAATAAAAAGGAATGAGCAAAGTCTCCAAGAAATGTGGGACTATGTGAAAAGACCAAATTTACGTTTGATAGGTGTACCTGAATGTGACAGAGAGAATGAATCCAAGCTGGAAAATATTCTTCAGAATATTATTCAGGAAAATTTTCCTAAACTAGCAAAGCAGGGCAATATTCAACCCCAGGTAATACAAAGAACACCACAAAAATATTCCTCAAGAAGAGCAACCCCAAGGCACATAATCGTTAGATTCACCAGGGTTGAAACGAAGGAGAAAATACTAAGGGCAGCCAGAGAGAAAGGTCAGGTTATCCACAAAGGGAAGCCTATCAGACTTACAGCAGATCTCTCAGCAGAAACTCTACAAGCCAGAAGAGAGTGGGGGCCAATATTCAACATTCTTAAAGAACAGAACTTTCAGCCCAGAATTTCATATCCTGCCAAACTAAGCTTCACAACTGAAGGAAAAATAAAATCTTTTATGAACAAGCAAGTACTCAGAGATTTTATTACCACCAGGCCTGCTTTATAAGAGCTTCTGAAAGAAGCATTACACATAGAAAGAAACAACCAGTATTAGCCTTTCTAAATATATACCAAAAAGTAAAGAGCATCAACATGAAGAAGAATTTACATCAACGAATGGATAAAACAGCCAGTTAACATCAAATGGCAGTAATCCTAAATTTAAATTGACTAAATCCCCCAATCAAAAGATACAGCCAAAACCCAACGGTATGCTACATCCAGACCCATTTCACATGCAAGGATACACAAAGACTCAAAACAAAGGGATGGAGAAAGATTTACCAACAAAATGGAGAGCAAAAATAAATAAATAAATAAATAAAAAGCAGGAGTTGTAAATCTCGTATCTGATAAAATAGATTTTAAAGCAACAAAGATATAGTGGTAAAAGGATCAATGCAACAATAAGAGCTAACGATCCTAACACCCAGATACATAGAGACTTAGACTCAATGAGACAGAAAATTAATAAGGGTATCAAGGACTCGAACTCAGATCCAGAACAAGTAAACTTAATAATAAATATTTATAGAGCTCTCCACTTTAAAGACACAAAATATACATTCTTGTCAATACAACATCACACCTACTCATAGGTTTAAATGAAATATCGATTGGCCATTATTAATACCCATTTCTTTTAGAATAAAGCAACATTTCTGTTCTCTCTCCCTCTTTTTCTTCCTCTTTCTTCCTCTCCTTCACTCCTTTTTTTTTCTTTCCTTCTCTCAGAAAAAAAAAAGAAAAGAAAAAAGAAATCAACTTGTAGACCTCTAGATCCAGGTCAGCAATTTGTAGACCTCTAGATCCAGGTCGGCAATGTCTCTCTCATTGCCTGATTTCCTTCCTCACCTTCTCTCCCTCCCTCCCTCCCTTCCTTCCTCCCTCCTTCCCTTCCTCCTTTCCTCCCTTCCTGCCTTCCTCCCCCCACCAAAAAAAATATATATATATATAAAATTAAGTAAAATATAACCAAGGCTGTCCAAAGGTAGTGAGTTATCTCGATTGTTCAGTCAGTTAAAGATCAAACTCCTTGTTCTATTCTTCCTCTACTTCTCACTACTGCACTTGACTAGTATTAAAAAGAATAAACAAGAATTCAAAATTGCAATGATAAAATATTAAAACTGAAAACCATCTGGACAACATCTTAATGCAAAATTAACAGGCAATGAACATGGGAAGTCATAAGTGTTCTTTCTAGAAAGGCATGACACATTCAATATTTAAATCTATGATACAAACTAGGAAATCTATGTGAATGAAATAGATAACATCCACCTGCACACTGGTCAGTTAAAAATTATGCAGTAAAACTACACGATTGGCTATTTACAGTATTTCAGTAAATATCAGTATCACTAGTTGTTCATTTGCTAGCACTTGGTAGTAGGAAGTTGGGGAAAAAAATGCCAGAGAAAATCCTAAAATTCAGAACATTTTATCTTTGAACTTTTCTCTATAAATTAAAACACCCATTTTTCTTCAATTTTAGCAACATTATACCTTGATGAAAAGAAGTAATCTGTGATGCCTGTTTGAGAGCCACTGGTAGCCTGACTTTCTCTCTTTACACAAGAAAAACCTGAGGCCTGGCCTCACACCTGTAATCCCAGCACTTTTGGAGACCAAGGCAGGAGGATCACGAGGTCAGGAGATTGAGACCATCCTAGCCAACATGGTGAAACCCATCTCGACTAAAATACAAAAAATTAGCCAGGCATTGTGGGGCACACCTGTAGTCCCAGCTACTCAGGAAGCTGAGGCAGGGAATCGCTTGAACCTAGGAGGCAGAGGTTGCAGTGAGCTGAGATCATGCCACTGCACTCCAGCCTGGCAACAGAGTAAGATTCTGTCAAAAAAAAAAAAAAGAAAAGAAAAGAAAGAAAAATCTGAGGTCTAAAAAAAAGGTTTTATTATTTTCCGAAAGCTACAGAGAATGGCAAAGAAAGAAGCAGAGTCTGGATATTTCAATTCCTAACCCCATTCTCCTTCCACAAGATAACACTGTCTCTAGCACTTTAAGGTCATTCACGAAAGTACATATTTGAATTATTCTTACCTAAATCTTATTTTTTGAAATAAGTCACAAAGGCATATGATACAAAGTACAGGAGTTATAAAAGAGACAATATTCAGTAAAAAAAAACTCCCTCCCATTACTGTCTCTCAGCCACCCCATCCTCCTCCTAGATATAATCAGTGCTATAAGCTCCTTGGGCTAACTGGTTTCTTAAAAGGTCTCCACTTACCTTCGTTCAACAGGTACAGGCATGGACCAGACTTCTCCCTCAGAAGCTGGAAATTCATGCTGTGCTGCTTTCAAGGGAGTGCTGTCTAGTTTAAAGCTCTCTAGTGTTTTCATGATATCTTTAACATGTTTAGCTTCCACATTTATTTCCTGCCAAACCTGATTTCAAAGAAGAAGATGGCTCTTTAAATTTCTATAATATATCACTGTCAAAATTAACTGAGGGCCATTTATTAAAGATGTTAGAAAACTCCAGTTTGATATCAGATATCGAGTAAATCATAACAAGATATTTTGTCAAAATTTTAATAATAGTTCATTAAATTTTTGTTTTCCAATTGCAAAATTAATTCTGATAAAATGAATTAAACATTCAGGCTAGGCTGGGCATGGTAGCTTATGCCTGTAATCCCAGCACTTTGGGAGACTGAAGAGGATAGATCACTTGAGCTCAAGAGTTTGAGACCAGCCTGGCCAACATGGTGAAACCCCATCTCTACTAAAAATATTACTAATTTATATTCTTATTTCAATTGCATAACAGGCTGGGCACGGTGGCTCACACCTGTAATCTCAACACTTTGGTAGGCCAAGGCGGGCAGATCACCTGAGATCAGGCGTTCAAGAACAGCCTGGCCAATATGGTGAAACCCGTCTCTACTAAAAATACAAAAATTAGTCAGTGTGGTGGCAGGCACCTGGAATCCCAGCTACTTGGGAGTTTGAGGCAGAAAAATCACTTGAACCCAGGAGGCAGAGGTTGCAGTATAGTCTGGGCAACAAAGCGAGACTCCATCTCAAAAAAATAAAATAGATTGCATGACAAACTGAAAAGTTAACTAAAACTTTAAAGTTCTACAAAAGTAATTAGCTGGGCATGGTGGCCCATGCCTGTAGTCCTGCCTACTTGAGAGGCTGAGGTGAGACAACTGCTTGAGCCCAAGGGGTAAAAAAAACATCAAAGTACAACTTGTGAAAGTTTTATTTTTGCCAAAGTTTACTTTTATTTTTTAGAGACAAAGTTTCATTCTGTTGCCCAGGCTACACTTCAGGGGCATGACCATAGCTCACCATAACCTCAAACTCCTAGGTTCAAGCCATCCTCCCACCTCAGCCTCCCAAAGTGCTGGGATTACAGGTGTGAGTCACCATGCCCAGCCCTACTTTGATAATTTTTATGCCATTTTTAAATGCTGATTAATCCAATTACCCTGATTTGATCATGAGACACTGTATTCAGGAGTCAAAATACAATGTGTATCCCCAAGATATGTACAACTATTATATATCAGTAAATAATTTCTAAAAAATGAATACAACACTGATCAGAATCTACTAACGCTATGACTCACTAATGGGTCACAACCTACAGACTAAAAAAGGTCTCAATTTATATGCATCCAAGATTTTTTTAAAAGCAGTCTTTTTTCCTGTTTTTATTGAGATGGAGTCTCACTCTGTCCACCAGGCTGGAGTGCAATGGCATGATCTGGGCTCACTGCAACCTCCACCTCCTGGGTTCGCTGGGATTACAGGCGTTTGCCACCACACCTGGCTAATTTTTGTATTTTTAGAGACAGGGTTTCACCATGTTGGTCAGGCTGGTCTCGAACTCTTGATCTCAGGTGATCCATCTGCCTCAGTCTCCCAAAGTGCTGGGATTACAGGCATGAGCCACAGTGCCTGGCCAAAAGCAGTCTTTATTTTAAAGTATTTTTTAGAGACAGGGTCTCATTATTCTGTCATCCAGACTGGAATACAGTGAAATGACCCTCGTTTTTTGAGAGTAAGATTACAACTCAAAAATAAAAAGGAAAAGAAATCCTGACTCAATTTAAAAACTAAGTCTGGACAACATAGCATACTCCCATCTCTAAAAAATAATAATAAGCCAGGCATGTTGATTTGTGCCTGTGGTCCTAGCTACTCCAGAGGCTGGGGTGGGAGGATTGCTTGAGCCTGGGAAGTTAAGGCTGCAGTGAGCCATGATTGCACCACTAAATTCCAGCCTGGGGAACAGACTAAGACTCTGCCTCAAAAAAAAACCCTCAAAAATCTATATATAGTTTTGGCTGGGTGCAGTGGCTCATGCCTGTAATCCCAGCACTTTGGGAGGCCGAGGCGGGTGGATCATGAGGTCAAGAGATCGACACCATCCTGGCCAATATGGAGAAACCCCATCTCTACTAAAAATTAGCTGGGTGTGGTGGCGCGCGCCTGTAGTCCCAGCTACTTGGGAGGCTGAGGCAGGAGAATTGCTTGAACCTGGGAGGTGGAGGTTGCAGTGAGCTGAGGTTATACCACTGCACTCCAACCTGCCACCTGGTGATGGAGTGAGACTCTACCTCAAAAAAAAAAAACCTATATATAGTTTTGACTCAATTGTATTATAGTAATGGGTCTGAACTTAGTCTAAAAACTATATATGGTGATGGTTGCACATTATATATGTATCTAATGACACTGAACTATATACTTAAAAATGGCCGAGGTCAGGCATGGTAGTTCACATATGTAATTCTAGCACTCAGAGGCTTAGGCAGGTGGATCACCTGAGGTCAGGAGTTCAAGACCAGCTGGGCCAATGTGGCGAAACCCCATCTCTACTAAAAATACAAAAGAATTAGCCAGGTGACGTGGAACACGCCTGTGTTTCCAGCTACTCGGGAGGCTGAGGCAGGAGAACTGCTTGAACAGAGGAGGTGATGGTCACAGTGAGCCGAGACTGTGCCACTGCACTCCAGCCTGGGCAACAGAACAAGACTCTGTCTCAAAACAAGAAAAGCCAAGACAGTAAAGTGTTATGTATATTTTACCACAACAAGAAAATGGTAGGCCAGGCTTGGTGGCTCATGCCTGTAATCCCAGCACTTTGGAAGCCCAAGGCAGGCAGATCACCTGAGGTCAGGAGTTAAAGACCAGCCTGGCCAACAGGGCAAAACCCGTCTCCACTAAAAATACAAAAATTAGCCAGGTGTGGTGGCAGGCGCCTATAATCCCAGCTACTCAGGAGACTGAGACAGGAGAATCGCTTGAACCCAGGAGGTAGAGGTTGCAGTGAGCTGAGAATATGCTATTGCACTCCAGCCTGGGCAACAAGAGCAAAACTACATTTCAAAAGAAAAAAAAAAGAAAAGAAAATAGTAAAAAAAAAAACTATAATATAATATTGAAATGAAAATTAAGGTGATAATGTTTTGTTTTACAGCTTAAATGATTTAATCTTAAATACCTTTAAACAAATGCTTACACTTAAGTAAATGTCTTTGGCCTAACAACAAAAGGTCTAAAAAGTCCTTCACTGACAAACTTCAGACTCCTTATGAAATTAAATATTTTCCAGGCCAAGAATGGTGACTCATGCCTATAATCCTAGCACTTTGAAAGGCCAAGGCAAGAGGATCATTTGAACCCAGAAGTTCAAGACCAGCCTGAACAACATAGTGAGATGTCATCTCTATAAAAAATAAAGATAAATAAAATAAAAGCTTTGCCCCTTCTGGTAATAATATGGATGTAGTAAAGGATATGGAGAAACAGATACAGGGAAATAGATTAAGTTCAAAGAGATAGGCTGTTTCTCTCAAAAAAAATTAAGGAAAAATATGGAACAAGATTTAAAAAGCAGCTCAGTAGAATCTGAGGTATAATATTCTATCTAGAAGATCAGCTCAAAAAGACTATTACTTTGTTAACATTTCTTTCTTCTTGTGATATAGTTGAGGCTTATTATAAATGCCAGCCTCCACTGGACCTGTAAGTTCTACAATTTCCAATTTTAAATTTCTGTTGGTTCCCAGTAACTGAAGTTTCTCAATGGGATCCAACCATAACCTGCTTTATAAAGTTCTATTATACAGAATATGGGGCCGGGTGTGGTGGCTCACACCTGTAATCCTAGCACTTTGGGAGGCTGAAGTGGGAGGATCTCTTGAGCCTAGGAGCTTGAGACCAGCCTGGGAAATACAGGGAGAGCCCATCTCTATCAAAAAAATTAAAAATTAGCAGGTCATGGTGGGGCACACCTGTGGTTCCACCTACTCAGGAGGCTGAGGTGGGAGGACTGTTTGAACCTGAGGTCAATGCTGCAGTGACTGCACCACTGCATTCCTCCTGGGCAACAGAGCAAGACATTCTCTCAAAAATTAAAAAAAAAAAAAAAAAAAGAATTTGGCACCCATCCGTGAGATTCACAAGCCATTTACAGTTTCAACAATGGCTTAATAAAGTCTACTCTATCTTTACCAGGTAAAAATCTAATAAAGAAAAAAATGTCTGTATAAAAAATGTCCTAACACCCAGATACATAAGACCTATAGAGAGACTTAGACTCAATGAGACAGAAAATTAATAAGGATATCCAGGACTCGAACTCAGATCCGGAACAAGTAAACTTAATAAATATTTATAGAGCTCTCCACTTTAAATATACAAAATATACATTCTTGTCAATACCACATCACACCTACTCATAGGTTTAAATGAAATATTGATTGGCCATTATTAATACCCATTTTTTAGAATAAAGCAACATTTCCGTTCTCTCCCTCTTTTTCTTCCTCTTTCTTCCTCTCCTTCACTCCTTTTTTTCTTTCCTTCTCTCCAAAAAAAAAAAAAAAACAAACCCAGAAGGCAGTGCAGACTCCCTCCAGCCCCGCAACATGCTCTGCCCAAGACAAGACAGTTGGTCCTGCCTTTCCTTGGAGGGGCTTGACACTCTGGAATTCAGTTCTCTTGGTTGCCTGCCACCTCAGCTCTCTGACTGGTTTAAGAAATTATGGTTTTGCCAATTATCTGGCGTTTTGTTATCGTTAAGAGTCGTGGGGCGGGGTGACTCACTCCTGTGAGTCCAGCACTTTGTGGGGCCGAGGTCAGTGGATTGCTTGAGTTAAAAAAAAAAGAAAAAAATGTCAAAACCATTACTTTAAAGAACGCTTATTGGATTCCAGCAATTAGAATTAAGTAGAACTCATAATGCCACTGATGGTGAAAGTGGATTATTATTAATATACTAAATTCAGTTTCAAGTATTATATGCAAAACTGTGTAATAAATCACACATTCATGTTTTGTTTTGTTTTTTATTTTTGAGACAAGGTCTAGCTCTGTTGCCCAGGCTGGAGTGTAGTGGTACAAGCATAGCTCACTGAAGCCTCAACCTCCCAGGCTCAAGCGATTCTCCCACCTCAGCCTCCCTAGTAGCTAGGACTACAGGCATGTACCACCACATCCGGCTAATTTTTTTATTTTTGTAGAGATGAAGTCTTGCTATGTTGTCCAGGTTGCACTTGAAGTCCTCGCCTCAAGTGATCCTTCTGCTTTGACTTCTCAAAGTGCTAGGATTACAGGAGTAAGTCACTATGTACTGTGCTCAGTAGCCATACATTCTTAACATGTAACTATATATAGCATTGACATTTGATCTAAATTTTCTCTTCTGAATACTTAACCAATTAAAATATACAGCAGCCATTATTCTCACCTGTTGCCATTTCTGCTGGAGGTATGTATCTTTGACTGAGTACAGATACTTGTTCATTTGGTCAAGAACTCCCTGATAATAGACCATTGCAGAGTCATAGTTTCCCAGCAATGCATATTCACGAGCCAATTTGACATTCTCACTAATCATAAGAAGACTCATGTTCAGTTGTAAGCTAAAAAAAGAAGAAAAAAAAACATTTTAAATTTACATGTCTCTTAAAAATAAGTACCCTAGTTATTAAAAAATACTTTCCAAGCCTCCCTCAAGAAATTCACAATCACACATACCACACTTCCCATCTCTGTATGTGTGTTCATGCTATTTCCACTCCTTCAAATACTTTTTTTTTTGAGACGGAGTCTCGCTCTATCATCCAGGCTGGAGTGCAATGGTGCAATCTCAGCTCACTTTAACTTCTGCCTCCCAGGTTCAAGTGATTCTTCCACCTCAGCCTCCAGAGTAGCTGGGATTACAGGCACCCGCCACCACACCTGGCTAAATTTTTTTGTATTTTTGTAGAGACAGGGTTTTATCATGTTGGCCAGGCTGGTCTTCAACTCCTGACCTCACGTAATCCGCCTGCCTTGGTCTCCCAAAGTGCTGGGATTATAGTCATGAGACAACGTGCCCGAGAAATATTTTAAGAGGCCAAGGCAGGCAGATCACTTGAGGCCAGGAGGTCAAGACCAGCCTGGCCAATATGGCAAAAACCTGTCTCTACTAAATATATAAAAATTAGCTGGGTGTGGTGGTGCGCACCTGTAGTCCCAGCTACTGGGGAGGCTGAAGCACAAGAATCGCCTGAACCAAGGTAGCAGAGTTTGCAGTGGGCTGAGATGGCACCACTCTACTCCAGCCTGGCAAACAGAGCCAGACTCTGTTTCCAAATAAATAAATAAATAAATAAATAAAACATTTTTTTTAAAAAAGTTCCCACATTCAAACCCTCCCTTTGTGTCAAAGCCCAGCTCAGACGGTAGTTTTTCTAGTATGTCTAACCACTGAACCTCAGTTCAAAATAATGTCTCCCTCCTCTAAAGTTCCCTGGCACTTTACTGTGCCTTTCATCCCAAGGTACTTGGCTACTTCAAATTATAGTTTCTATATATGTCAAATCTCTAGCAGATTGTTATCTGACAGCAGGATTTGCACCGGAAAGGTGTGAGACCGTATGATCCTTGCATGACACACATCTTATTAAACATCTGCAGAATGAATAGTGAATATCAGATACATTTTTGAAGCCGTATGGATTAGCAGAAGGCATATGTGTTTTGAAGTTAGAAAAAATTTTGGCTAGAATTCTAATTCTGTCATCTTAGTCAAATCCCTTTTTTTTCTAAGCCTATTTAAAAATCTATAGAAGTGGCATAGCATCTACTTTCAGGAGTTATGCTATAAAGACTAAATGACTAAGCATACTTTCTGACAAAAAGTAGGTCTTTAATAAATGTTAAACGTATCTGCCATGAAATCTTGCACATATGACAACCTAATCCAACCTTTGAACTTAGTAGGATATGGGTATATAGATGTGATTATAAAGCATTAAAGCAGACGTTTGATAAATGTCAGCTTTGTTAATGTTCACAATGCTATTATTATTTTCTAACTGTAAATCACATGGTGAAGTTCAAGGCTGGAAAGATTTATGTGCTTTTGAGAGGGCAATAATTTGGATTAGGAATGTGGCTATGGGAATAAAAAGAAACAAATCAGAAACACTGTGGTGTAAGAACTGCTGAGATGACTTAGGAACTCACTGTGTGGAGAAAATGTTGAAAAATGAATGAAGTTTCAAGCCTAGAGGACTAACAAGGTGAAGAAATCATGAAAGATGACAGCAAAGCTGAGCGGACACATAAGTATAAAGAAAACAAGATTATTTTTCACTTCTTTTGTGCGTCAGTATGGTATCTAGATAAGTGTATTTCATAGCTAGTATTCTAGCTGCGTCCTTTCTGACTTTCATTGCACTGGCCAATCTTTGCTCACTCTAGCCCTAGCCCACCATCAGAAAGAAAAACAGCAGTGCCAGCTCAATACCAGATAAAGACAGCAGAGTATTTCAGGGCAAACAGAGACTTGGGAAGAGTGAGGAGCTGATGAAAAAAGAGATGTCAACACAACAGCTCTTAAGTGTGGTCTCAGCCAGGCACGGTGGCTCATGCCTGTAATCCCAGAACTTTGGGACACTGTGGCGGGAGGACTGCTTGAGCTTAGGAGTTCAAGACCAGCCTGGGCAACACAGCAAAACCCCGTCTCTACAATGAATACAAAAATTAGCAGAGCATGGTGGTTTGCACCTGCAGTTCCAGCTACTCAGGAGGCTGAGGTGGGAGGATCACCAGAGCCTGGGGAGGTCAAAGCTGCAGTGAGGCAAGATAGTGCCACTATACTCCAGCCTGGGCAGCAGAGACAGAGTGAGACTGTGTCTCAAGAAAACATTAAAAAAAAAAAAAAAAAAAAAGCTCCAGGCCCAGATGACTTCTATTAAGCAAGTTTCTTTTGTTTTTCGGGTTTTTTTTTTTTTTAAAAAAAAAAAAAAAACAACAAACTTCTAAACAGATATAATTCTAACCACACAAAATCTGATCCAGTAAACAAGAGAAAAGCTGAGCAACTCTTTTTTATGAGGCTGAAATTATCTCAATTGTGCACTGAATAAGAACACAAGAGCCATTTCACTTATGAACATGGAAATCCTACTATTAGCTGACCCACAATGCATCGACACACACACACTCACACTCCATGATCAAGAAGGGTTTATTCCAGAAATGCACGGATGACTTAAGATCAGAAAATCTATCACTGTAATTCCTCACAGTGGTATTAATGGACCGAAATACCTCATAAGAAAATAAGGAAAGAGCATAAAGGACAGTTCACAGAAAGGAAACTCAAATGGCTAACAAGCACAGACAGGAGTAACCAACAAATATAAACTGAAGCCATGAGAGACCTCTTTTTTTTTAACCAGACTCAAAATAAAAGTAAGCCCAATGGGCCGGGCGCGGTGGCTCAAGCCTGTAATCCCAGCACTTTGGGAGGCCGAGGCGGGTGGATCACGAGGTCAAGAGATCGAGACCATCCTGGTCAACATGGTGAAACCCCGTCTCTACTAAAAATACAAAAAATTAGCTGGGCATGGTGGCGCGTGCCTGTAATCCCAGCTACTCAGGAGGCTGAGGCAGGAGAATTGCCTGAACCCAGGAGGCGGAGGTTGCGGTGAGCCGAGATCGCGCCATTGCACTCCAGCCTGGGTAACAAGAGCGAAACTCCGTCTCAAAAAAAAAAAAAAAAAAGTAAGCCCAATAAACTAAGTACTGGCAAGGGCCAGGGAAAAAAGAAACCTTTATATCAATTTGCAGGCATAAACTGGCATAGTCATTTGGGAGTGCAATCTGGCAGTACTTGGGGAAATTATATAAGCAAATATATATATATATATATGTATGTATATATATATATATATATATGTATGTATATATATATATATATATATGTATGTATATATATATATATATATATATGTATGTATATATATATATATGTATGTATATATACACATACATATATATGTAAATATAAGTATATATACACCCAGCAATCCCACTCTTGTGTAAATCGTCCAGAGAAAGTCTCACACAGATCCATAAAGGAACTTGGTTTTGGATGTTAATGACAGAAATGTTTGAGAAATCAAGTACAGCCAATCTATTTATTCTCAGCTAGGGGAAATGTGGCAGACCACAGAGTACCATGTAGCAGGCAGAAGCAATGAATAAAATTTACATACAGCAACATGGATAGATAATCAAAATACAGGGTGGGGTGAAAAAAAGGTCTCGACATAGAACAAGATCTTAATCCCAATGTCATTTTATAAATTTATATATATATATATATATATATATATATATATATGCTATATAAAATACTCATTTTTAAAGGATGCATACATATCCAAGAAAGTACCTTAAACATGTTAGAAAGTCTACAGAAGGTGAGGAGGAAAATGTGAGTGGAGAAACTGCTTATGAAGGATAGGGGAGAAGCAAAAAATAAATACAACAAAAGAAGGGCCTTATATCCATAGATAATCATAGAGAGCCTCCAAGATGGCACTCAGTGACCTTTGCTTCTTGGTATCTGTACTCATATAATTACTGGCCCTTGAATGTGTGCTTGTAACAAATAACGTAATATCATTTCTGAGATTAGACTATGACTTCCATCTTGCTTGCTGTCTCTTGCTCACCCCACGCAAATGGAATACCAGCTCCACGCAGTGAGCTGCCTGGGCAGAGGCCCACATGGCAAAGAGCTGAGGGAGGCTCCAGGCCAAAAACCAGCGAAGAATTGAGGCCCTCAGTCCAATAGCCCCTCAGGAGCCAAATCCTGCCAACAACCATGTGAGTGAGATCAGAAGTGAATCCCTCCTCACTAGAGCCTTGAGATAGCTACAGCCCTGGATGATACCTGATTACAGCTCTGAAAAACACCCTGAATCTGAGGCATCCAGCTAAGTCATGCCCAAATTCCTGACCCAGTGAAACAGTGAGAGAGATAATAAATGTCTGTTGTTTTAAGTCACCAAGTTTTGGGATAATCTGTTATGACCCAATATAGCTATGAACTAAGGTCTACAAGTAACTCAAGACTGGGCATCTGAGCTCCAAAAGAAAAGGAATAAAATCCTATGACCTAAATAGTACCTGCCTGGATTCATGACCACTGATCATATTATGTCTTAACAAAAGCCTAATGGCCAAGGGCCATATCTCACTGTTATTTACTGATATATCTCTAGCACCTAGAACCATGTTCTCAAATAGAAGATCTCAATAAATCCTTGACTGAATACTGCCTAGTTGTTGTTGCTCTTTTTTTTTTTTTTTTTTTTTTTTTTTTGAGACAGGGTCTTACTCTAGCCCGGGCTGGAGTGCTGTGGCACCATCACAGCTCACTGCAGCCTTAATCTTCTGGGCTCAACTGATCCTGAGTAGCTGGGACCACATATATGCACTACCAGGCCAAGCTAATTTTTTTATTTATTTTTGGTATGTTTTATAGAGACGGGAATTTCACCATGTTGCCCAGGCTGGTCTTGAACTCCTGGGCTCAAGTGATCAACCCACCTTAGCCTCCCAAAGTGCTAGGATTACAGGCACAAGCCACTGTGCCTGGCCAGGTTTCTGTTGTTAACTACCAAAAGTTCTTACCTTGTCCAGTTCCTGACCCTCAGCATGTTCACACTCCTTGATCCTCAGCTCATCCCTTCCAAGCTGGGATTACAGCTTGATTCTTGTGTGACTACTTCTGCCCTGAAGCCATCCATGCCCTATAGAGACACCTAGTCTGGGCAAGAGTATTAGAAAAGTAGAATTGGGGCCTGCTACTAAAAGTATACGGATGTTCTAGATGGGCTTGGATGTCAAGCCTTTCCTGTCTTTTCCCTCTCTCCCTCTTTTCCTTAATAGTCTCCCTGGAGATCTTTCTTCCCATTTTCCCACTAAAAAAAATCTAAAATAGTCAGGCATGGTGGTTCACCCCTGTAATCCTAGAACTTTGAGGGGCTGAGGTGGGAGGATCGCTTGAGCCCAGAAGTTCAAGACCAGCCTGATCAACATAGTGAAACCCTGTCTCTACAAAAAATTAGCTGGGCATGATGGGGAGCACCTATAGTCCTAGCTACCAGGAGGCTGAGGTGGGAGGATCACCTGAGCCCAGGAGGTCAAAGCTGCAGTGAGCTGTGATCATGCCACTGCACTCCAGCCTGGGTAAGAGAGTAAGGCTCTGTCTCAGACATAAATAAATAAAATAAAACAAAAAATACATTTAAATTATTACTTATATACAGGTGGTCCTCGTTTTTTTCTTGTGGGCCAAGATTCAATGGCCCAAAACTCATAGAAGTCACTCAAAGCCTTCTTTAAAGGTGCCATGTCTTGAACTCTTTCTAGTCAGATAAAATTCTTTAGAAGCCAATGAATTGATATTTTCTAACAAACATAAATGTAAAGTCTAATCCAAGGCCACATTAACACATGACCTGAAAAATCCCTGATTATCAGAGAAACAATGTGTTTGCCGAAAGTAGTATTAAAGCACTCAAAGTTCACTAAATGTGAGTCAAAAATAATTTTCCCCATTCCCTTATTACTCTCTAAGCCTAAAAATATCCTTCTCAAATGAATGCCACAACTGTAAATTTATGAAATTCTCCCAATTTTCAAAAATATATCGTTATCATTGCTAAAATTCCACTGCAGGAAGACTAGAAACTGGGTCTATTTAGCACAATATCTGGCAATATTTGAAGAAATGAATCTATTTGAAAACAAGCTGATTGATACATTTTAAGCACTATGAACTATAAACACAATCTATTGGTTCAACATTAATAAAACACTTATAAAAATGAGATTGCACCAAAATTTAGGCTCTTTGTTACATGGATTATTAGAGAATAACCATAGACTATGCTTGCTTTATCTCACAGCAAGTTTTTCCTTTACATTATTCTAACAGAATCACTCTTTTGCTTACATGCCTTGAGTATTTATGAGTTAGCTAATGACTAAATTATTTAAACTGAGCAAGATGCAATGTGAAATTTTAATTCAAGTGACAGAATCAAATTTTTAAAAATACTGAAACCCCAAATTTTCTTTCTTTTTTTTTTTTTTTTTGAGACGGAGTTTCGCTCATTACCCAGGCTGGAGTGCAATGGCGCGATCTCGGCTCACCGCAACCTCCACCTCCTGGGTTCAGGCAATTCTCCTGCCTCAGCTTCCTGAGTAGCTGGGATTATAGGCACGCGCCACCATGCCCAGCTAATTTTTTGTATTTTTAGTAGAGACGGGGTTTCACCATGTTGACCAGGATGGTCTCGATGTCTTGACCTCGTGATCCACCCGCCTCGGCCTCCCAAAGTGCTGGGATTACAGGCGTGAGCCACCGTGCCCCGCTGAAATCCCAATTTTACAGCAAAATTTCTAGCAAATATAGTATGTGATACAGTGTTGTGTTCCCACAGAGAAAGTTATTTTTTTTCTCCTCTAGGATTAGGAAAAAAGAAGTGATCAAAGAGACTGAAAAAGAACAGGCAAAATATCCAAATACCTGAGTTCTAACATTCTTATTCTGTCTCTAAACAACAAATACAGGGCCCTGCCAATTTCACACCTAAAGAGGATACCTTACCCATTTAATTTTTAAAGGACTCAGGCTGGGTTCCACTTATTTGCAGTTTTTAAACATAACCTGCACAGGTCATTCATTCAACAAATATTTAAGTAACATCAACTGAGTTGCAAGGAATTGCAATGAAGACAAAATTAAGACAATTAGACCTTGAAATCCCTGAAGTTTAATGGAAGGGATATCACCTTATTTATTCAAGGTTTTTGGTTTCTTCTTTGCTTAGTATGAGTAGACAAGCATAAAATATTATTAAACACAGACTAAAAAATCAGCACCAATGTTGGAAGCCTGAAAATGTTTTTAAAACACTTACCTGTAAAATTTACTTCCTAAAACAAAAAGATCACGAAACCCAATCATACATCTTCCTGAAGGCATTTTAGTAAAGCAAGTGTATGTGACTTCAAAAGTGGCAATACATTGATAAGCAATTTTCAGAATGTTCATCTCTGGGATATGAAGGAAACCACATGCTAATTTACAGTCAGCCACTGATGATTATGAATAAGCACAATGAATGAATGATCCATGACCAATTACAGCATAGCATACATTTTTCTCACTTTTATAATCATCATATGATACATACTTAAGCACAAGAGAGTTACCACTTTTTAAAAGTACCAAAAAGAAAACTGTTCAGGAAAAAAGTACATCCAAAGTCTACTCTATTTGTACAGTAAACTTTCAGTTTACCCTAAACAAAACAAATTCGCGAGTATAATAATTAAAATGTAATTTAAAAGTCATATTCAAGCCCTATCGATAAACATAACAAAATCTGTTTAGCATGTTATCAAGATTGACCATATTTATGTGATAATGCTATCTTTTTTAAACAGTCAAGTGGCTAAAAACAAAACAAACTATTGTAAACAGAAATTCAACAATGTTGTTAATAAATTCCAACAAGCTTCTCTAATCCTAAATATTTGTCAGGATTGTGACACCAGTTTCCAAATGAGGTGGAGAATCCCTTTGTAGGCTACAGAGCATGCCTAGTACTGAACCTATAAAAATGTAAATACTTCTTGAATAACCAATGCTATAAAGAAGCTTTATATAGCTTTTCAAAGTCTAGGAATGTTGGAAAATTGATCAGCACTGCCTGGCTTTTTTTTAAAGGTATTTACAGGCCACAAGTTTTTTGTTTGTTTGAGAAGGAGTCTCCCTGTCACCCAGGCTGGAGTGTGAGTGCAGTGGTGTGATCTTGGCTCACTGCAACCTCCACCTCCCAAGTTCAAGCGATTCTCCTGCCTCAGCCTCCCTAGTAGCTGGGACTGCAGGCGCGCACCACCACGCCCTGCTAATTTTTGTATTTTTAGTAGAGACGGATTTCACCATATTGGTCAGGCTGGTCTTCAACTCTTGACCTCGTAATCCGATGCCTTGGCCTCCCAAAGTACTGGGATTACAGACGTGAGCCACCGCAGCCATCCCAAGTTGTTAATGTTAAAACAAAGAGTTTTGCTCCTATTTCTTGGTGTAAGAACAAAAACCATCTCCTTTGGAAAAGAAAATATTGCCTTATATTGAGACATTTAAGACTGTATAAACATTTCAAGAATCTGTCTTAACATCTACTAAGGCGACTATCAACGCGACATCTAAGGGACACATTCTAAAACATCGCGAATTTTTCAGCAGTAACTAAAGGTCTGATTTCAAAGAGGAAGATGTAAAGTAGTGTTTTCAAGACAAAAGGTGCATCACTGTGCTGTTGGAAGTTAGTAACTAATATTAAAGCAGCCCTTCGCGGTTACAACAGGAAACTCTTTTTGATTAAATAAGAGTTTGAGATTATCCACCGGAAGCCACTTTAGGATCTACGTTTACCTCTAGCTTTGTCATCACATTTGTATGAAACAAATCTTACCTAAAATGTACCAATTCTAAACCAAAAGGCCCACAGGCCTCCCAGAGAGGACGCCGGGCTCTAGAATAAAGAAATAACATCGCCAACAATATCACTCAACCTAACAAGTTTTAAGAAAATAAGTTGCCTCCCAATGGCATGGACATCGGAGTTTTCTCCTGTGAGGGTTTCGGGGTGGGGGGCGTGAACGGATTCGGGAGAAAACCAGTCAAAACAGCGAAGAACTAAAAACTCTCGGCTGGTGACTTGCTAAACGACACAGGCCAAAAGATGGGATCGACAGGAGCACCCGAAAAGTCCCCAGCTGGACAGGATTCCTCAGGTAGGGGGACTGTCACCTGAGCCAAAGTGTCGGAGACAACAGCAAAGACCTAAGACCTCAGCTCAGGCACAGGCAGACTCAAGGAGGGATGCGCGGCAGGTTCTCTCTGCGGGCCCCCCCAAGTCCCTTACCGGCCCGGCCCTGGAAAATCGGGGTTTCCCAGAGCACCATCAGAGTGAAATCTCACCTGCGGCGGCCCAAGCTCCTCGGGAAACCGCCCAAGGCCAGGCACAGGAGATTGGCTGAATGGAGGTCCCGGCAGCGAGGAAGGAGGGCCTGGCCCAGTCCAGCCCACCTTGATCTCTGCTCACGGCCCCAGTACTGCCCAGTTCAATCGTCACCACCTGCCTGCGCTGCTTCTGCTCGCCGAGAATTTGAAGAGAAACCCGCCAGGGTCACTTCCGGTGCCGGGGACGTCCCCGGCTACTCAGACGCACGCGGGGCGACACGCCGGGAGCGAGGACGCCGGGCGGCGTGCGCGCGCCGGGGCGAGGTGGAGGCGGTGGAAAGAGGCAGAAGAGGGTGCGGCCGAACGCGGGGGTGCGCCTGCGCAGTCTGGCACCGCCACCGCTCGGCGGACGCGGTGAAGACCAGGGATGTTATAAATCTTAGTTTGGATGGTATTATAGTACTACCTCACGCGCCTCAGTACCTTGTTCAGGTGCTTGCTCACTTTCCCTCCCATTTGATTTTCACCACATTCCCGAGAGGTTAGGTCAGGTGTCTATTTTAGAGGTGAATGTCCAGGATCAAGCAATTCGTTTATGACAAATCCTGTTTTAGAACCTAGTATTCAGAATTCTCCAGCTGGGCTCTGTGCCTTGACATAACAATAGGGAGGGGTAAACAAAGATTATTGGACACATTTCTAGTGGGATTTTATTTTCTGGATTTTTTTGATCACCATTTCAATAAGCACAAAAGGAAAATGATGCTATTTCATGATTTACAGATATGTACTTCACAGGGCTTCCTCCAGTCTCAATCTCCATTCCTCTGCCATCACCTGAGGCAGAATAGGGCACTTATCACACATTCCTTTAGAAACTCATGGTAATAAAGTGTCTTACATTAAACCATCCCTGCCGGGCACAGTGACTCACCCCTGTAATTCTAGCACTTTGGGAGGCCAAGGCAGGCAGATCATTTGAGCCGGGAGTTCAAGACCAGCCTGGGCAACATAGTGAGACCCCTGTCTCTACAAAAGGTACAAAAACTGGCTGGGCATGGTGGTGCGTGCCTGTAGTCCAAGTACTCTGGAGGCTAATAGAAGAGGATCACTTGAGCCCAAGAGTTGGAGGCTGCAGTGGGCCATGATGGTGCCATTGCACTCCAGTCTGGATGACACAGTGAGACCCTATACCTAAAAAAAGAAAAGTTCCCAGTCATCTAACATAGACATGTAAAAGCAATTCAGGGGAAATACATCCATTCAGTCAACAAATGTTTACTCAGCAACCACTATGTATGAGACAGTGTTGGCACTGTGTGTACAGTGGGTACAAAGTAGAATGTTTTATGGGGCTTAAAGTCTTGTAACATTCTCAATTAAGTAGAAAATAAGAGTTTTGGCTGAGCCTGGTGGCTTACGCCTGTAATCCCAGCACTTTGGGAGGCCTAGGTGGGCAGATCATCAGGTCAAGAAATCAAGACCATCCTGGCCAACATGGTGAAACCCTGTCTCTACTAAAAATACAAAAATTAGCTGGGCATGGTGGTGCACACCTGTAGTCCCAGCAATTGAGGCAGAGGTTGCAGTGAGCTGAGATCGCACACTCCGGCCTGGGTGAACAAGATTTCATCTCAAAAAAAAAAAGAAAGAAAGAAACAGATTGCTAAAAGGCCCCAGGAAATGTTTTGAGGTGATGAAAAGGGAATGTTCTGTTAGGGTAGTGCTTATACAGGTGTATGCATTTATTAAAATTCATGAATAGTACACATAAACTGGGCACATTTCATTACGTGTACGTATGTGTATTATATGTGAAGATTTTTTAGGTGGAAAAACAAACCTCAAGAATGTGGCTTATATTCACTGTTTCCATTTATTTACTAGTTATACTAGCCAAGGAAGAGTGGGTTATGCTGTAGCAACTTCACAGACGCTTCAACAACAGCATTTTTATCTTATCTACTCTTTATGTTCATAGCTTGAGTGGATGCAGGCAGTGGGACCTTTGGCAGTGAAAAAAAGAAAGGGAAATAAATTGCACAGTCTCTGCCTGGATGTGATACTCGCCACTTCTGCCTACATTTTTTTGGCCAGAGCAAGTCACTGGTCAAGCCTGACTTCAAAGAAATGGGGGTGTTCATCTCTGCATTGTGCCTTGAAGAGAAGCAACAGAATATTTGTTACCACTCTATGATTAGGAGTCATTTCTTCCTTTACAGTGTGGCTTCTACAACCACCACCCTTCTAAAATGAGTGTGTCCAAACTGTGATTCAGAAAATCTGAGATCATAGGCCAGGCACAGTGGCTCACGCCTATAATCCCAGCACTGTGGGAGGCCGAGGCAGGTGGATCACAAGGTCGAGAGATCGAGACCATCCTGGCCAAAATGGTGAAACCCATCTCTACTAAAAATACAAAAATTAGCTGGGTGTGGTGGTGTGTGCCTGTAGTCCCAGCTAGTCGGGAGGCTGAGGCGGGAGAATTGCTTGAACCTGGGAGGCAGAGGTTGTAGTGAGCCGAGATCGCACCACTGCACTCCAGCCTGGCGCCTGGCAACAGAGCAAGACTCCGTCTCAAAAAAAAAAAAAAATAAAGTAAAAGGAAAAGAAAAGTTGAGATTATGTTTTCCTGGTGAATAGTCAGATTAATTTGGCAGAATCCTAGGACACACAAAAAGAAGTTATGGGAAAAGAGGTAGAAAGGTGCCAGCTAAAGAGTTTCAACTTTATTCAGTAGACAAAAAGGGATCCATTGAAAGATTTCAAATGAAGACGTAAGTTATATAGCAAATAGGAGGATTCATTTGACAGCTAAATGTAGGAAGGTTTGGAGGGGAGAGAGAATAGATTGGGGAACTATTACAAGAAGTGCTGTGACCCCTGGAATTACACAGAAGGGGAATGGCCATAAAGCCCTTCTTCACATTGTGTATTTGTTTCTCCTGCCCCAGCGAGTAAACTTAATGAAGTCAGATACTTTGTCCATTTGACTAGAGCAATGTTGAGCATATTGTAGGTGTTAATTGATATTTGTAGAACAAATAAAATAAAATAATTTAAAAGAATTTGAGGGCTGGGCATGGTGGTTCACACCTGTAATCCCAGCACTTTGAGAAGCCAAGGCGAGCAGATCACCTGAGGCCAGGAGTTCGAGACCAGCCTGGCCAAAATGGAGAAACCCCATCTCTACTAATAATACAAAAGTTAGTGGGCATGGTGGAGAGCGCTTGTAGTCCCAGCTACTGGGGAGGCTGAGGCAGAAGAATCACTTGAACCCAGGAGGCGGAGGTTGCTGTGAGCACAGATTGGACTACTGCATTCCAGCCAGGGCGACAGAGTAGAATTTGAGACACTTTACATTTCATAAGAGAAATCAGAAAGGACTTTCAAGACAGGTTTACTAACTTCACTCACCTTGTTGATGCATCTGGCATTCCTCTTCTACACCTCAAACATTTGAGCCATCTCCTGGGATACAGTATGTATAAGGCTAGAAAATTCTCACCACAAGTAAGATTTACTGAATTTTTAGATTATGTGTCACACCATATCTGCAGTAACAGACTGGGACAGATTCACCAGTGTTCTTCACTAACCTTGTACACATTCTTCCTGAACAATAGTTTCCATCACTGATCTCCTAATAGCAGACTGTTGAATGCTACCAAGAAAATCATATCACTGTGAAGATTGATGTACCATAATTTCATGTCTTCCTAACCCAGCTGAAACATTTTTCTGCCTGTCTCACTTCAGTTATGTCTCACTATTCCCATTAGTTTGAATTTTTTTTTTTTTTTTTTTTGAGATGGAGTCTTGCTCTGTCACCTGGGCTGGAGTGTAATGGCATGATCTCGGCTCACTGCAACCTCCACCTCCCAGGTTCATGCGATTCTCCTGCCTCTACTGAAAATACAAAAAATTAGCCAGGCATGGTGGTGTGCACCTGTAATATCTCTGGAGTAGCTGGTATTACAGGCACACACCACCATACCTGGCTAATTTTTTGTATTTTCAGTAGAGACATGGGGTTTCACTATGTTGGCCAGACTGGTCTTGAACTCCTGACATCCTGATCCACCTGCCTCGCCCTCCCAAAGTGCTGGGATTACAAGCATGAAGTTCAGACTTTTATTTTTTGAAACAGGGTCTTGCTCTGCTCCCGACGCTGGAGTGCAGTGGCAGGCTCTCGGCTCACTGCAGCCTTGACCTGCTGGGCTCACAAGCCATCCTCTCACCACAGCCTCTTGAGTAGCTAGAACCATAGGCACATGCCACCAAGCCCAGATAATTTTTAAATTTTTTGTAGAGATGAGGTCTCATGTTGCCTAGGCTGGTCGCGAACTCCTGGGCTCAGATGATCTTCCCGTCTCAGCCTCCCAAAGTGCTGGGATTACAGGTGTGAGCCAGTACACCCACCTGGCCTATTTCAGACTTTTACCCAAGAAAGGCAGCTACCCCATCCTTTCTGCCCTTTCAGTGAATTACTATGCCTCCAACCTCAAAGAAATAGAAGCAACCAGAAATTCTCTCAACTTGGGCTAGGTCAGTGGCTCAGGCCTATAATCTCAGCACTTTTGGGAGGCTGAGGTGGGTGGATAAACTGAGTTCGAGACCAGCCTGGCAAACATGGTGAAGCCCTGTCTCTACTAAAAATATGAAAATTAGCTCAGCATGGTGGCATGCGCCTGCAATCCCAGCTACTTGGGATGCTGAGGCAGGATAATCGCTTGAACCCAGGATGCAGAGGTTGCAGTGAGCCAAGATCACGCCACTGCACTCCAGCCTGGGCAAGAGAGTGAAACTCTGCCTCAAAAATAATAATTTTTTTTAAAAAAGAAAGAAATTCTCTCAACTTGATCACTGTGGCAGAGACTGGATGCCAAATACCCATTTTCCTTACTTAATAACTAAACCGGGAATAAGGACTATTTCCCAGACACTCTTGCCGCTAGGTGCAACCATGAATCTAACTTCTGGCAGTGAAAGTGTTGTGTAGAACTTTTAGGAAGGCATCTTTAAAAAGAGAGGCCATGGAAATCTCCCTCCACCCCTCCCGCTCTCTTTTCACCAGGTTAGAACGAGGGAAAGATGGCTGGGTGCGGTGGCTCATGCCTATAACCCCAACATTTTCGGAAGCTAAGGCGGGTGGAATGCTTGAACCCAGGATTTCAAGACCAGCCTGGGCAACCCATCTCTACTAAAAACACAAAAATTAGCCAGACATGGTGGTGGGCACCTGTAATTCCAGCTACCCTGGAGGCTGAGGTACAAGAATTGCTTGAAACTGGGAGTGGAGGTTGCAGTGAGCCAGGGTTGTCCTACTGCACTCTAGCCTCGGTAACAGAGCAAGACTCCGTCTCAAAAAAAAAAGAAAAAGAAAAAGATACAGAGAACATAAGCAGCCAACTGCTAGCCAGAGCAAACTTCAGGTTGACAGGGACAGCAGAATTGAATAGATGAAGTGTGGACTGACTTTGTGGAGCTGCCATACTACGGTGGACTGCCAACTTCAGACATTATATGTCTAAGCAATGGCTGTTTTGGGTTTCATATGCAGCTGAGCTTAACCTAAATTAATGCTCTTACCCTCCAACTTACAAACTTCTTTGCTCCACATCTGCCTTTTGGTTTTTGCTTCACGTCCCAATGAATGTGTATCTTCCTTTGTCTAAATCCAGTTCTTCCACTTGGACTTAAAGTTTCGAGTTGTTTTGTTTTTTAATTCCATTTCATGTTGTATATTTGGATAGGCAATGCATTCACATGATGCAAAATCAAATAATATAAAGGGTTACCTAGTGAAAGTATTTCTACTATTCTTGTCACCCAAGAAATCCAGTTTACCATTCCCAGAGGCAATCAAGGATACCAGATTCATTCACTACCTTTCAGAGATATTATTTTAGTATACACTTGATCGGAAGAAATGGCTGAACATAAAAAAGAACGAGTTCATGTCCTTTGCAAGGACATGGATGAAGCTGGAAAGCATCATTCTCAACAAACTAAAGCAGGAGACAGAGTCTTACTCTATTTCCTAGGCTGCAGTGCAGTGGCCTGATCTCGGCTCACTGCAACTCTGCCTCCTGGGTTCAAGCATTCTCCTGCCTCAGCCTCCTGAGTAGCTGGGACTAAAGGCATGCACTACCACACCTGCTAATTTCTGTATTTTTAGTAAAGACAGGGTTTCACCATGTTGGCCAGCCTGATCTCAAACTCCTAACCTCAAGTGATCTGCCTGCCTCAACCTCCCAAAGTGCTGGGATTGCAAGTGTGAGCCACCGTGCACAGCCTTGAGTAATATTTCTTTCTTTGCTGTACATCCATAGAACCATTTCCTGAGTCTTTAAGTAGTTGCTTAAAACAAAAATTTGCACTAGCCTCACTGGGTAGCAGGGGCTGTGCAACTTCTTATTTTGTCATGCTGGCAGTGGAACACCTGAACTTAATCTTGTAGCTAATAAACTCTCAAAGATTCTAAGCAAGGACATATTTCGTTATGAAAGTTTTCAATTATGAGGAAAATTTAAAGGATTTTACAGTGAACATCTATGTTCTTACTCTCTAGATTTCACCATTAGCACGTTGTTATCCTTGTTTGCTTGCATGTCTGCCCATGCTTGTATTCACTTTCCATCCAATTCATCTTTTATCCATCTTGACTCACTACAACCTCTGCCTCCCAGGTTCAAGCAATTCTCCTGCCTCAGCTTCCCTAGTACCTGGAATTACAGGTGCCTGCCATCACGCCCGGCTAATTTTCGTATTTTTAGTACTATGTTGGCCAGGATGGTCTGGATCTGTTGACCTCATGATCTGCCTGTCTTGGCCTCCCTAAGTGCTGGGATTACAGGTGTGAGCCACCAAGCCTGACCAAGATTTTCTGTTTATCTTTGATTTTCTGTTGTTTAAATACATATGCTTGGGTGTATTTATGTATTTGTTTGTTTAGTTTTGGTATTTATCCTGCCTGGTATTCTCCAAGATTCCTGGATCTGGGATTTGGTGTCTCTCATTAATTTTGGAAAATTTGGCCAGGTGTAGTGGCTCATACCTGTAATCTCAGTACTCTGGGAGGCCAAGGTAGGTGGATTACTTGAATTCAGGAGCTTGAGACCAGGCTGAGCAACAGAGCAAAAACCCATCTCTACAAAAAAATTAGCGGGGCATGATGGTGTACACCTGTAGTCCCAGCTACCTGGGAAGCTGAGGCAGGAGAATCGCTTGAGTCCAGGAGGTAGAGGTTGCATGAGTGGTGATCGTGCCACTGCTCTCCAGCATGGGTGAGAGAGGGAGACCCTATCTCAAGAATTTAAAAATTGGAAAATTCTCTGCCATTGACTTCAAATATTTTTTTCTGTACCTTTCTCTCTTTATTCTCATTCTGGAATTCTCATTAAATGTATGTTACACCTTTTGTAACTGTTCACATGCTCATTTTTTTTCCTTGCTCTTCATGTTTTGGAAGTTTTTATTGGCATATCTTCAGGCTCTCTAATTCTTTCCTTGTCTAGTCTGCTCACGAGCCCACCAAAGGCATTTGTTTCTGTGTGTTTTATTTCATGTGCTGTCTTTTGATTCTTTCTTAGTTTCCATCTCTCTGCTTACATTACCTACCTGTTCTGGCATGTTGTCCACCTTTTCTATATGAGCCCTTAGCAAATTAATTATAGTTATTTTACAGTTTGATAGTTCCAACCTCTCTGTTATATCTGAGCCTGGTCCTGATGTCTTTTTTGTTTTCAGACTGTTTTACTGCCTTTTAACATGCTTTGTAACCTTTTTTGTTGAAAGCTGGACATGATGCATTGGGTAAAAGGAATTGAGGTAAACAAGCCTTTAGTTTGAGGTTTTATGTTTATCTTGCTAGGAATTAGGCTGTGTTTGTTTGTTGTAGCTATAGGTATTAGAGGCTAAAATTTCCTCTAGTGTCCTTGTTTTTGTTTATTTATTTTTTTAATTTTTTTGAGACGGAGTTTCGCTCTTGTTACCCAGGCTGGAGTGCAATGGCGCCATCTCGGCTCACCGCAACCTCCGCCTCCTGGGTTCAGGCAGTTCTCCTGCCTCAGCCTCCTGAGTAGCTGGGATTACAGGCACGCGCCACCGAGCCCAGCTAATTTTTTGTATTTTTAGTATAGACGGGGTTTCACCATGTTGACCAGATGGTCTCCATCTCTTGACCTCGTGATCCACCCGCCTCGGCCTCCCAAAGTGCTGGGATTACAGGCTTGAGCCACCGTGTTTTTGTTTATTTTGTGATAGGGTCTAGCTCTGTTGCCCAAGCTGGAGTCCAGTGGCATGATCATGGCTTACTGCAGCCTCAACCTCCCATGCTCAAGCAATACTCCCACCTAGCTTCCCAAGTAGCTTGGACTACAGGCACATGCCACAACACCTGGCTAATTAAAAAAATTTTTTTTGTAGAGATGGGGTCTCACTCCATCTAGGTGTTGTCTAGGCTACACCACACCCTGCCTAGGGTTCTTTTTTTTTTCCTCTCTCTCTTTTGGTGTCTTTGAGTTTCCCTAGAGACTTCTTCTTCTTCTTTTTTTTTTTGAGACGGAGTTTCGCTGCTGTTACCCAGGTTGGAGTGCAATGGTGCGATCTCGGCTCACCGCAACCTCTGCCTCCTGGGTTCAGGTAATTCTCCTGCCTCAGCCTCCTGAGTAGCTGGGACTACAGGTGCACACCACCATGCCCAGCAATTTTTGTATTTTTAGTAGAGACGGGGTTTCACCATGTTGACCAGGATGGTCTCGATCTCTTGACCTTGTGATCCACCCGCCTCGGCCTCCCAAAGTGCTGGGATTATAGGTGTGAGCCATTGCGCCCGGCCGAGACAGCTTCTTAAAGAAGTCTGAGCTTTACAGTCCTTCAGCAGTAATCCCCTGTTACTATACTGGAGCATGGTTAATATGGTAGTACACTGTGAGAGTGTTATAGGAGTTATTAAGAAATTATTTTAGGCAGATAGTCAGGAAAAAGGAGTCCTTGGGAAGTTTTTATTTCCTTTAAAGCAGGTTCAGAAACGTTTCTTGTCTAGCAGGAAAGCCTTGGCTTTTTTTTTTTTTAGAGGAAAATGGAGTCTTGTTCTGTCACCCAGGTTGGAGTGCAATGGCTCAATCTCGGCTCACTGCAACCTCTGCCTCCCGGGTTCAAGTGGTTCTCCTGCCTCAGCCTTCTGAGTAGCCGGGATTACAGGTATGCACTGAAGAAATGAAATGCAAGATTATAAAATTAACACAAGACAAAAGTATGCCAAATTGCAGGGTCTTTATTGCCGGCGACCACGGAGGACTCACGTCTCTCCAACCCGTGGCCCTGAACTCAGGGGGATCAGGGTATTTAAGCTGAAAAACCACATCCTGGTTTTAGGATCAAGGGGATGCAGGGCAAGCAACTTAACAGAAGCTTATTTTGGCAACTACTGATAAGCAAAGGCCAGCAACTCTAACAGTTACTGATAAGAAAAAGGCAAGCAGCTTTACGTGATGGGCATTCTTTAGAGCAAGCTAGCAGTTTTATTTACCGAAGCCAAGGTCAGCAGTTATTGCGAGGAGAATGGGGCAGCCGTTACAAGTTATTTTTGGAAAAACAGCTTTGTCTTATAAAATGGCGTTGCTCAGGTTCTAACTCTAGGCCCACTATAGCACAGCACCACCACACCTGGCTAGTTTTTGTATTTTCAGTAGAGACGGAGTTTCACTATGTTGGCCAGGTTGGTCTCGAACTCCTGACCTCATGATCTGACCACCTCAGCCTTCCAAAGTACTGGGATTACAGGCATGAGCCACTGCACAGGGTCAACTTTTCATATTCTTTCTTTTTTTTGAGATGGAATTTCGCTCTTGTTGCCTATGGTGGAGGGCAATGGTGCAATCTTGGCTCACTGCAACCTCCGCCTCCCAGGTTAAAGCAATTCTCCTGCCTCAACCTCCTGAGTAGCTGGGATTACAGGAATGCGCCCCCATGCCCAGCTAATTTTAATATTTTTAGTAGAGATGGGATTTTTCCATGTTGGTCAAGTTGGCCTTGAAATCCCAACCTCAGGTGATACACCTGCCTCAGCCTCCCAAAGTGCTGGGATTATAGGTGTAAGCCATTGTGCTTGGCCCCAACTTTTCATATTCTACTTAAGAGTTAAAATTGTACCATGTCATGAGATGTAGAAACCTTGCATCTGTGTAGGTCCATTTGTTTCCTTTCCATTTTATGCTAAAATTGTCCAGTGTATTATATCTACATATACATCATGTGGTTTAAGTTTTACTTTAAATCGTCAAGTATTTTAAAATTAAAAGGAAAAACAAGTATTTTAAGTATACACAGATAAATTCTTTTTAAGATTATTTATTTAGAGACAGGCTGCCACCCAGGCTGGAATGCAATGGCATGATCATAGCTCACTGCATCACCAAACTCCACCATGCCCAGCTACTTTTTGCATTTTTAGTAGAGATGGGATTTCACCATGTTGGCCAAGCTGATCTTGAACTTCTGACCTCAGGAGATCTGCTTGCCTCAGCTGGGATTACAGGTATGAGCCACCATGCCTGGCCTTGGTGTGGTCTTTTTCTTTTACCTTTGTGGTATATTTTCTGAATTTCTTAAATCTGTAAATTTGTCATTCACCAAATTTGGGAAACTTGAGACCATATTTCTCCTTTTTAGTTCTGCTCTATTATCATCCTAGCGTGAGAGGTATGCACATAACAGTTATGCATGTGTTAAATCTTTAGATGTTGTCTCGCATATCCTTGAGACTATTCCTTTTTAAAAAACTTCTTTTTCCTCTGTCCTTCAAAATGGATAATCTGTAATTATCTTAAAATTCAAATTTTCCTTTGTCATCTCCATTCTTGTCGATCCTATCAGATATTGTGATATTTCTGGAATTTCCTTTTGTTATTTGCTATAGTTTCTATTTCCTTGCTGGGATTTACTATCTTGACATTTGTTATGAGTATTTTCCTTTCCATTGTTGAACATGTAAGAGCTGTTCCAAATGCTGAAAACAGAATCTTGGGAGTTGACTTCTACTGAATGTGTTTTCTCTTGAGAATAGGTCATATCTTTATATTTCTTTTTATGTCAAGTTCCTATATACAAAGGGTTGTAGCCTGGATGTTGAAATTGCTATACTGTAGATACTCTGGATTCTGTGATATGCCTCTGGAGGTGTTTTTGTTGTTGTTGTTAAGCAGGAAATTAATTTGGTTTGGCTCTATTTCTCTTGGGCAGCACATCAAATGTCAGGTCAGTTCTTTCATTCTTAGATAGGATATTTGGATTCTTCCCTACATATTTGATTCATGATTCAGCCAAAGATGAATTTGGGCCTTTCGCAGACAAGATGTCTTAAAAATGAAATACCCAGCCAGTGCCACTCCTCTCTTCCAAGGATCAGCTCCCTTCCAGGATCCGCCTGGTCTTGCTCCATTCCAGTATCTTTAGGTAGTTGGGTTTTTGCACCAGAGAAATTTTTTTTTTTTTTTTTTTGAGACAGAGTTTGCTCTTGTTGCCCAGGCTAGAATGCAATGGCGTGATCTTGGCTCACTGCAAACTCTGCCTCCCAGGTTCAAGCAATTCTCCTGCCTCAGCCTCCCTAGTAGCTGGGATTACAGGCATGTGCCAGCCCACCCAGCTAATTTTGTATTTTTAGTAGAGATGGGGTTTCCCCATGTTGGTCAGGCTGGTCTTGAACTCCTGACCTCAGGTAATCCACCCACCTCGGCCTCCCAAAGTGCTGGGATTAAAGGCATGTGCTACCACACCCAGCCTCCCCTAGAGTTTATAGTTGTTAGATATGATAGAGTAAATTCATTAGGATCTGATTTGTTGTGCTGGAAGCAGAATCTGGAATTATCTTAAGGTCATTTGGGTGACAGGTTGGATAATAAACTTGAGTTACTAGAATAAAGACTCATGTTAGAAAATTATTACAGTAAGGCCGGGCGCGGTGGCTCAAGCCTGTAATCCCAGCATTTTGGGAGGCCGAGGCGGGTGGATCATGAGGTCAAGACATCGAGACCATCCTGGTCAACATGGTGAAACCCCGTCTCTACTAAAGATACAAAAAATTAGCTGGGCATGGTGGCGCGTGCCTGTAATCCCAGCTACTCAGGAGGCTGAGGTGGGAGAATTGCTTGAACCCAGGAGGCGGAGGTTGCAGTGAGCCGAGATCGTGCCATTGGACTCCAGCCTGGGTAACAAGAGCGAAACTCCGTCTCAAAAAAAAAAAAAAAAGAAAATTATTACAATAATTCACACTGATGAGGGCCTCCACCAAATTAGTAGCAACGAGGATAAAGATGATGAATTAGAGAAAAACCTAAGAGGTAAAATAACTGAATTTTATGGTTTAGTCCACAGGAGATGGTGAAAGTACAAAATGACTTTGTTAAATTGTTCTGCAAATCAGATTACACACTAGTGGAAATTATATGGTATATTATTTAAGGTATAGGCTAGCAGCAGTAAGAAATTGATGTCTATATATTGTATACAGACATAATTTTCTGCCCTTTCTCACAATTCTGCAGTTGATCAGTCCAGACTTAAAAGATGACCCTTCTTCACATCATCTCTCAGGTAATCAGATTGTATTCATTTTGTTGATTCACCATCACTAGAGTGTTTTCCTAATTTTCATGTCAATATAGTAACCACTATGTACGTGTTCCATCCTGCGGGAAGAGTAAAGAGCAAGTGTTGGGCAAGCAATGTCAACTTTAATTTTATATATAATTTGCACATACCACATCTGCTCATGTCCCAGTGGCCAAAACCTAGTCATACGCTCAAAACTAATTACAAGGAAATAGGAGAAACATGGACTCTACTGGGTTAGTCAAAAATTAGAAAGTGATAGTGGCTCTATTAGTAAAAGGAAAAGTGGGAGAGTGGATACTGGAGAGCAAGAGTGGCCTCTGTCATTAGTCAACCCCTCTGTGAGCTAGGTATTCACGAAAATCTTTTTTTTTCTGCTGCAGAACAAATTTAACTGTTCCTCAAGGGAAACAACCCAAAGTTCCATTCATAGCCTAAATCCAGCAAAATGTTCAGAATCTCTGGGTAACTGTTATTCAAAGGAAGGAGGAAAAACAAGACAATAACTGTCTGTTTGGCAACCTCCTCTACTCTTCACATACACAAGCAGATGTGCGTGCATGTGTGTGTGTATATGTGTATAGCAAAATACTGTCACAACTGTAAGTATACCAAATGTAGGCCTACAATGTAGTACAATAAATCATAGGAATAATGTAATTTGTGTTGGCTGTACAATAGCCTCATGTAGAATAAATACAAACTTACAAGGGAGTGCAAACAGGATAAAGAAGATATAGTGATAACAATGCTTGAAAAGAGGATGAACAACAGTACTTGTTCATCCATATAAAGTTGGTATAATTTTGGCCCGGTGCAGTGGCTCATGCCTGTAATCCCAGCACTTTGGGAGGCCGAGGTGGGTGGATCACCAGGTCAGGAGTTCAAGACCAGCCTGGCCAACATGGTGAAACCCCGTCTCCACTAAAAATCCAAAAATTAGCCAGGCGTGGTGCCATGCACCTGTAGTCCCAGCTACTCAGGAGGCTGAGGCAGAAGAATTGCTTGAACTCGGGAGGCGGAGGTTGCAGTGAGCCGAGGTTACGCCACTGCACGCCAGTCTGGATGACAAAGCAAGACTCTGTCTCCAAAAAAAAAAGATGTTGGCTGGGCGCGGTGGCTCACGCCTATAATCCCAGGACTTCGGGAGGCCAACTAGGGTGGATCACAAGGTCAAGAGATTGAGACCATCCTGGTCAACATGGTGAAACCCTGTCTCTACTAAAAATACAAAAATTAGCTGGGCATGGTGGCGCGTGCCTGTAGTCCCAGCTACTCAGGAGGCTGAGGCAGGAGAATTGCCTGAACCCCGGAGGTGGAGGTTGCGGTGAGCCGAGATTGCGCCATTGCACTCCAGCCTGGGTAACAAGAGCGAAACTCTGTCTCAAAGAAAAAAAAAAAGTAATATCGACATATATATTTTGACACAGTAATTCAGGTGTGTAATTTCAATACTTTGGGAGGCAGAGGCAGGAGGATCACTTGGGTCCAGGAGTTTGAGATCAGTCTGGGCAATATAGTGAGACCCCTTCTCTACAAACACACACACACACACACACACACACACACACACACACACACACACACACGCCACATGTGGTGGCACATTCCTATAGTCCTAGCTACTTGGGAGACTAAGGCAGGAGGATGGCTTGAGCCCAGGAGTTTGAGAGGTTAAAGTGAGGTTTGATTGTGCCACTGCACTCCAGCCTGCCTGACAAAGCAAGATCATCTCTAAGAAATAAAACAAACAGAAAGGGTTATAAAGGAAAACAGATAAACCAACATTTTTACATTTTAAAAATTATATGCTGTAATCAAATGGTACTAAATGTAGAATTTAATAATTAAATTCTAAACCTGTAATCTAATGGAAGCCTTTAATAGGAAATATTTATTGTACTTATATTGGATAAAATAAAAACATTTAAAACATTTGACACTTACATAATATTCAGCTTGCCTTAACCTAAGTACTATCATTAGTTATATGTATTTTAATTCCAAAACATCAAAATTTTAATGATAAATTTTCTCAGAGAATAAAAAGATTTACATAAATTTTTGAATTAAAAACAACATAGTTAAGCAGTGTAAAAATTAGCTTTCCACACATAATTGAAAGATTCAATTTTTTTTATTATCCCAGCAAACATTACACTAGAGAAAATGATTGGGAAAATACAAATAAGTTCATTAAAAACACAGACTGATTATTCATATCTATTACATTCAGAATTATGCAAAACAATTAGTTATATTGCAAAGCTGTAATTCCTTTTCTAACAAAGCATGATTTTATAAAACTTTAGTGTTGCCACTGATTCAATTTTAATACAAAATATTTATATACACAATACAATATAAAAGTAAACTGTGTAGTGCCTTCCACAAAGGGATATATTAAGGCGCTTTACAAATATACCAATATTTTGACCCAAATTACTTTTTGCTTTAGATTAAAATGAACAGGCTGAATGTTCTAGTTTAAATACCAAAGGGATTTTTGTTTATTAAAAATTTTTTATCTAAAATACCTTGGGTAACAGCAGCAGCAATGTCTAAAAATTTTCCCACTGTAATCTCTAATTTCTAACATATTAAGTCAAAATAAAACAATTCCACTCACAGTTTTGCACTTTGCAACAGCAGAAGATAACTTTTTTAAAAAGTCAATCTCAAAGTGACTTTTTAGTCATACATTCTATAGTTTCTATTACAAATAAGAAGGTAGAAAAGATACAGCAGTAGGGCCTGCCTTATGATGTCACTGGACAATACATAACAGTATCTACAATTACATAATTATAGAACACATCTTATAAATACTATTGATATGCATTAAAAGGGTAAGTAGAATAAAGACAGCAAGTAAATTATTTTAAAAAAGAAAACATATAGAACCAATGTTCTCACTTCATTTCAATGGAAAGCATCTATATTTTTAACATTGTTTTTTTCATCTTTTTGGTCAGGAAGCACCAGATTATATACTAGAAGAAGTAGATGTAATTTTGGAATAAGGTAGCTGATACATACATTCAAACTGTTAAAACTGCTGATACCAAAGGCATGCATACTGCTTAAGATAAATGCAAAAGGCTTGTTGTGTCAGAGGAAATTTTAAAAGAATACAAATTTGCGCCAGGAGTGGTGGCTCACATCTGTAATCCTGGCATTTTGGGAGGCTGAGGTGGGCATATAACTGGAGCCCAGGAGTTCCAGACCAACCTGGACAACATGGCGAAACCCCATCTCCACTAAAAATATAAAAATTAGCTGGGCTTGGTGGCGCATGCCCAGCTACTTGGGAGGCTGAGGCAAAAGGATCGCATGTGTCCTGAGGTCGAGGATGCAGTGAGCTGTGAAGTGCCACCACATTCCAGCCTGGGTGACAGAGTGAGACCCTGTCTAAAAAAAAAAAACAAAAAACAAAAAAAGAATACAAAATTTGTAGTGTCTGTTACATTTCAGCAATAGGGGCAATATAGATTTTGTGGGAACAGAAGGGGAGGAGACAGCACCTTTAGTTTTCCTACAACACAAACGTAACAAGTTATTTTCTACTGTATTGCACCATAGTCGAGAAGTAAAACAACTAAATGAAAATTTAAATAAATCAGATTGAAAAAGCCCAAAGAGCAAGAGGAATACCTTATAAATGTGAGTACCCACCTACGAATTCTTGAACTACTTTGTTTTGCACAGGATTTTATGGGACTAACCAAATGTTCCATGAACCATGAGGTGAAGACTGCCATTTCATGATAGGGTATTTTCTTACAATTCTCTGATTAGAAATCCTTCAGAAATATTTCTGTATCAAGCCTGTAATGAGCCCAACATTTCAGTGACCTCCAAAGGGCATATTAAAACAATTTAATGTACCAGCAAGAAAGCAGTCTTAAGTTCACCTTGTATCACATGCTATAGAGCTTTTCCATCACAAATTATCAGTTTATATAAGACATGCCAAGTAGTGACTGGTAAGTTAAAAGCAAAGTTCTTAGTTTAATATATTGATTTTCTTATGGGACAGAGGTCCATAACCTAGAGCCTGTGACAGGTTTCAGTATGTCCAAAATCCCTTGAAACTGCATGTAACATTGTATGTGTATGTGTTGATATTTTTTTTTCTAGGAAGAGTCCACAGCTTTCATCAGATTCTCACAAGAACCAGTAACCCTAAAAGACCCACGAGAACACAGGAGTGGTTTTCAAGCTGAGCTCTGAAAGGACCATCCGTAGAAAGGTGGGAAGTATGGGTTAATAAGTTTTCTTTGCTCTGACTGTCCAATTCAACTGTAACAGCTGTGCCTTTAATTTTACTACATATATGGTTTCAATTAGCTTTTATGTGAAGGAAGCTAAAAGTCTGAAAATCATTACAATTATGCCTCCAATCCACAAATAGTAACTTTTGATAAAAACAATCCCATATCAGTGGAGTTTAAGAAAAGGAAATAAAATACAATACAAACTTTACTATGGTCAAAATAGAGCCTTTCCCCTCTTCCTAAAAGATAAGCTACATGTATTTTGGCATGAAACCTTAATCTTCCTTAGAACCTAAGCATTATACATAATAGGCATGTTCAAGAATAAATAAATTAGAAGGACTTGAATTTTCTAGTAAGACCACTCTGTAAATTTTCCTAATTATTAATGGCCATCTCAAGAGTTAATTTTTTCACCAATTAATCTGCCCTTAGATAAAATATTGCCAGATAGTCATATTTTCCTTTGCCAATAACAATCTGTATATGCAGCCCTGCTCCGAAAGAGTAAACAGGTAACATTGATGATATAATCAAAATAGTTACTATACTGGAAACGTATATGAAAATGTAAATAATTCTCTGCTTAGGATGGTGGGAAATATTTTAGCTTTTAGTATTGAAACATTTGATTTATGGCAGCTTTGTTCCCTTTTAAAATTGGAAGCAGCATCAAAAATACCAATATGGGGCTGGGTGCAGCGGCTCACACCTGTAATCTCAGGACTTTGGAAGGTTGAGGCGGGCAGATAATGAGGTCAGGAGATTAAAACCAGCCTGGCCAACATGGTGAAACCCCATCTCTACTAAAAATACAAAAACTAGCTGGGCGTGGTGGTGAGCGCTTGTAGTCACAGCTACTTGGGCGGCTGAGGCAGAATTGCTTGAACCTGGAAGGTGAAGGCTGCAGTGAGCCAAGATTGAACCAGTGCACTCCAGCCTGGTGAGAGTGAGATTCTGTCTCAAAAAAAACCCACAAAAAACAAAAAACAAAAAACAAACCCAATATGGAAAAAGAGCTAAGTAGTGCTTTGGCTTCTTTTAGAGCCAGTAATTCTTGAGAAATAAATGCAAGAAGATTAAATATTCCACAGAAGGGGGAAAAAAGATATCTGTACTATTTTTCCTTCTGGTGAACATATTATTTTTTCAACCTTGTATTCCTTAGTTTCAGGATGTGAATTATACAGATTATCATTAGCCTAGATACACTCACCAACATGATGGCTTAATTTCTCTAGCTTATTTTATACCAAAAACAAGGTTATGAGGGGAAAAAAGAGCTCTGTAAATACGTGGTATGTTTCATATTTGGTTAAAGCAAGATAAAACTAAAACTTTGAAAAAAAAATTCAAAAACTCTTGTCTTTTAAAATTATTTAGCATATATACAAATAGATACCAGGTTTCTCCTTTTAAACAAAGCACTACTTATTTCAAGTACTTTAAGTACCAAGAACTGACTATAATATTCAGTTCATAATTTACTTTCCTTACAACAATTTTTTTCTAAATACTGATTTAAAAGGCTGGAATAAATTAACATTTTAAAAGGATTTCCCATAATTTAGGAAAATAAAATATTGTACACAGAACACACATATGTAGCTCTGTCATATTTGCATAATTTTACTCTCAGAACCTCAAAACACCTCACATTCAGGCCCTTTTGCAAATCTTCATTAATTTATTTACTAGCGTGTTAAACATACACTAGATCTCGATTTTTAATCTCTGAGACTGTGTGTTGATCATCTTCATCCGACTGCTGCTCTGAGCCTTGTGAATTAATGTATTCATATTCAATAGGCTTCGGATAATTATATGGGTAGCCATTGTCATCAAAAAATCTCCGGAAGGTAAATTCATAGAATGCATGTTCAGGATGCTTTCCATTTTTATACCATCCATTGAGAGTGTCATTTACATTTTCTTCCTCAGCATCATCACTCCATAACTTATCAGGATCAACAGGATCAAAATTTGATGTATCTGTTGGGTGTGTGATTTTAGGAATGTATGAAGCAGACTGCTGTCTCAGGTCACTGGAGAAATCAATTGTTTTAAAAAATGGATGAGCTTTTATTTCATCAGCACCATTCTTGCCTAAGCGATCTTCGGGTCCTCGGCAAAGTTTAATAATAAGGTCAGAAGCTTCAGGACTGAGTTTAGCTTGTGGTGGAATGTGAAGAGATGTTTGCCAGTTGATAACCTTCAAAGATTTTTAAAAATTAGGGGGAAAGAGATAAATTAGAAAAATAAAAATTTCCTTCAAGTTTTATACCAAAAGTCTCACTGGGCTGTTTTTGTATTTTAAATAAATTATATGATATTTTGCTGGAAAATAATTTTTTCACCTATCCTGTCCTCTCCAGGCAACTTCTACTCACATTATAAGACTCACTGTCAGTTTTAATCTCCCTTAGTAAACCTTTTTGCCTACGGTGGAAATGACTACTTCTACTCTGCCTCCCCCGTACCATATATTTATTTCTATCATATTTCTAATACCTTGTGGTACCTATTTATGTTTATGTCCTTCTACTGAAATGTAAAATTCCATTAAGGCTAGGGATCATGTTTTAGTGATCTTTGTATCTCCTAATGCTCAGTAAATTGCCTGGCACATACTTAATGTTTCATAAAACTTTTTCTGAGGACAAGCGTGGTGGCTTTGCCTATAATCCCAGCACCTTGGGAGGCCAAAGTGGGAGGACTGCTTGAAGCCAGGAAGATTCAAAACTAACCTAGGCAACAAAGCGAGACCCCCTCTCTATAAAAAACTTTAAAAACTAGCCAGGTATGGTAGCATGCACCTGTAGTCCTAACTACTCAGTAGATTGAAGCAAGAGGATTCTGGAGCCCAGGAGTTTGAGGCTGCAGTGAGCCATGATTGCAGCATTACACTCCAGCTTGTCTCCAAAAAAAAAAAAAGAGCTCTGGTTATGAATAAAATGAGGAAGAAAGGAATGCCAAGTGAAGTCAGACTATGTAGTCTCTCCCACTGAACTCTTGGAGGCAGGGGAATTTGTATTAAACTCCAAGTACTATATTACACGGATTTAGGGCAAACTCTGTTAAGTGGTAGACTGCACTGTCATTTAACCAAGTTAAGATACCTTCAACTTGGGCAGACACTATGGCTCACTGTTAACCAGCCTGGCTAACTTTTGTATTTTTTGTAGAGATGGGGTTTCACCATGTTTCCCAGGTTGGTCTTGAACCTCGGCCTCCCAAAGTGATAGGATTACAGGCCTGAACCACCGCCCCTGGCCAAGTTTAATATTTTTTATTTTAAGGTATATTCAGGAGTTTTTAGTTTAAGCCAAAAAAAAAAAAAGAAAAAAAAGAAAAAAAAAAAGACTAGGCTCAGCAAAAGATTCAGATAATTCAAAGATGGAAAAATAAAATTATAGAAACTGAAGCACAGAGAGAAAACATGTAGAATAAAAGAAAGAATAAAGCATAAGAGAAATGGAGGACAACATCAAATGAATACCATATGTATAATCGTTAAGAGTCCCAGAAGGCACGAAGAAAGCAAAATAAATTGGTGAAGAGATGAGAGATTTTCCCAACACTGATGAGAGTCATTAATGTCTAAGTCAAGAAACTGAGTGAATCTCAACCAAGAAAAATACAAGGAAACTACACATAGGCAGAAAGCCAAAGTTAAAGAGAAAAAAATCCTAAAAGCAACCAGAGAGGTCCCAGTTTTAAGGAAGATGTACTTAATATATACTCTCCCCTATCTCTCTCCCTCAGAAGGCAGCTATAAAACCTGGTCAGGATGCATGAAGCAGCTACTTCAGGTCCCTGAAAAGTAAATAGTAACAGGTAGATTTGGGGAGAAGATGTAAATTTGAAGTACCACTAAACCTAGTGATAAGTTTACCATTTAAAAAAAATTAGTTTGGAGCAGTTTGGCGGTGCGGATCTGTATCTTGCTTCAACAGTGTTTGGATGGAACAGATCCTGGGGACTCTTTCTTCCAGCCTCCGACCACCCTCCAATTTCCTCTCCAGTTGCAACCTCCGGGACCATCTTAAACATAAGACCTGACACCATAAAAACCCTAGAATAAAATCTAGGCAAAGCCATTCAGGACATAGGAGTAGGCAAGGACTTCATGACCAAAACATCAAAAGCATTGGCAACAAAAGCCAAAATAGACAAATGGGACCTAATCAAACTCCACAGCTTCTGCACGGCAAAAGAAACAGTCACTAGAGTGAATCGGCAACCATCAGAATGGGAAAAAATCTTTGCAGTTTATGCATCTGACAAATGGCTGATATCCAGAATTTACAAAGAACTCAAACAGATTTACAGGAAAAAAACAAACAAGCCCATTCAAAAATGGGCAAAGGATATGAACAGACACTTTACAAAAGAAGACATACATGAGGCCAACAAACACATGAAAAAATGCTCATCATCACTGGTCATTAGAGAGATGCAAATCAAAACCACATTGAGATACCATCTCATGCCAGTTAGAATGGCGATCATTAAAAAATCTGGAGACTGCAGATGCTGGAGAGGATGTGGAGAAAGAGGAACACTCTTACACTGTTGGTGGGAGTGTAAATTAGTTCAACCATTGTGGAAGACAGTGTGGCGATTCCTCAAGGACCTAGAAATAGAAATTCCATTTGACCCAGCAATCCCATTACTGGGTATATATCCAAAGGACTATAAATCGTTCTACTATAAGGACACATGCACACGAATGTTCATAGCAGCACTGTTTACAATAGTGAAGACCTGGAACCAACCCAAATGCCCATCGATGATAGACTGGACTGGGAAAATGTGGCACATATACACCATGGAATATTATGCAGCAATAAAAAATGATGAGTTTTTGTCCTTTGTAAGGACATGGATGAATCTGGAGAACATCATTCTCAGCAAACTGACACAAGAACAGAAGAAATACCGCATATTCTCACTCATAGGCGGGTGAGAAAAATAAGAACACATGGACACAGGGAGGGGGTCTACTACACACTGGGGTCTATTGGGGGGAATGGGGGAGGGACAGCGGGGGGGGGGCTGGGGAGGGATAGCCTGGGGATAAATGCCAAGTGTGGGTGAAGGGGAGGAAGGCAACAAAACACACTGCCATGTGTGTACCTATGCAACTATCTTGCATGTTCTGCACATGTACCCCAAAACCTATAATGCAGTATAAATTAAAAAAAAAAAAAAAAAAAAATTAGTTTGTAAGAGACAGGATTCTCACTATGTTGTCCAGGCATCTCCTAGCCTCAAGCAATCCTCCCACCTCAGCCTCTCTAGTAACTGGGAATATAGGCCTGTGCCAGCATATCCAGCTCCATTTTTTTTCTCTCTAGGAGCCTGCAGGCTGGACTTGAGGTTGCCTAAAACTTGGAAGGAGCTGAGTACAGACAGAGAGCTCTAGGAGAAATCCTTCTAGTTCAGGCTCAGGGAGTAGAAAAGGAGTTTCCTGGTAGCAATGGAAGTGGCAAGTGATAATAAGAGCCAGTGTGCACCTAAAATTCTTAGAGAACCTTCCCTTCCAATTGGAAATAAAATAACAAAGCATGGGGCTGTGCCTGGTGGCTCACGCCTGTAATCCCAGTACTTTTGGAGGCAGAGGCCTGTGGATCACTTGAGGTCAGAGTTCGAGACTAGCCTGGCCAATATGGTGAAGCCCCGTCTCTACTAAAAATGCAAAAATTAGTGGGGCATGGTAGTGCATACCTGTTATCCCAGCTACTCGGGAGGCTGACACAGGAGGATTATTTGAACGAAGGAGGGAGAGGTTGCAGTGAGCCAGGATCATGCCTCTGCACTCCAGCCTGGGGACAGAGTGAGACTCCGTCTCATAAATAAATAAGATAATAAAGCATGGGGTCCCAAGAAGATGGGTTGAACCTCTGTTGCTCGTTTTCTCTCTGTGTCCTTTTGCTACCTTGTTCTGGATGCAGGTGCAATCATGAGATATTGGCAGAGTTGGGTAAGTAAAGTCTCACTTTCTGGTCAGAGAACTAAAATGGGGAGCTCCAGGGATGGGAAAGTACAGGGGACATCACAGAGTGGGAGGAGATTGGGCAAGTGACCCCATTAAGTTGCTTATGAACTGCTGGGCTGCCCCTCCAAACTGTACCTATGTGGATCTAATCCTAAGGAGCATAACAAAGACTTAGAGAACTGAACTAAGGAAAAGACCATAGCCTATGGAGAAATCTGCCTAGAAAGGAAAAGGCTTTGAAACTGACATTGAAATTAAAAAAAGCCACGTTGGAACTTGTGGCCTGAACCCAACCAGTTTTAATGCCTGTCAAAAAAATGTCAAAATTCTCCATAAGATCCAGAGTCTTGGCCAGGTGCGGTGGCTCACACCTGTAATCTCAGCACTTTAGGAGACTAAGGTAGGTGGATCACCCGAGGTCAGTAGTTTGAGACCAGCCTGGTCAGTATAGTGAAACCTTGTCTTTACTAAAAACACAAAAATTAACCGGGCATGGTAGCACGTGCCTGTAGTCCCAGGTACTTTGGAGGCTGAGGCAGGACAATTGCTTGAACCTGGAAGGCAGAGGCTGTAGTGAGCTGAGATCGTGCCACTACACTCCAGCCTGGACGAAAGAGTGAGACTGTCTTAAAAAAAAAAAGACCAGAGTCTTATAACATAATATTCAAAATGTCCAGGATACAATCCAAAATTACTTGGTATACAAAAAAAAAACCCAGAAAATTTCAACTAACATAGGAAAAGTCAGTCAGTATTGATATGACATAGATGCCAGAATTTTCTGACAAAAATTTGAAAGTAGCCGTCATAAATATGCTTCAAATAAGGATGAACACTCATGAAATGAAACTTAGGTCTCAGCAAAGAAACCGAAGGTATAAAGTATCAAAAAGAAATTTTATAATTGAAAAATAACCAAAATTAGAAAGTCAGTGGATAGGCTCAATAGCAGAGTGAAGATGTCAGAGGAAAAAAATCAGTGAACTTGAAGATAGGTTGCTACTGGCCAGGCATGGTGGCTCACTCCTGTAATCCCAGCACCTTGGGAGGCTGAAGCGGGTGGATCACTTGAGGCCAGGAGTTTGAGACCAGCCTGGACAACATGCTGAGAACCCTGTCTCTACTAAAAATACAAAAAATTAGCTAAGTATGGTGGTGAGCCTACAGTCCCAGGGAATCGACTCGGGAGGCTGAGGTGGAAGGATCGCTTGAACCCAGAGCTGGAGCTGGAGGTTGCGATGAGCTGAGATCATGCCACTGCACTCCAGCCTGGGCAACAGAACAAGATTCTAAAAAGATAGGTTGGCCGGGCGCGGTGGCTCGAGCCTGTAATCCCAGCACTTTGGGAGGCTGAGGAGGGTGGATCACGAGGTCAAGAGATCAAGACTATCCTGGTCAACATGGTGAAACCCCGTCTCTACTAAAAATACAAAAAATTAGCTGGGCATGGTGGCACGTGCCTGTAATCCCAGTCACTCAGGAGGCTGAGGCAGGAGAACTGCCTGAACCCAGGAGGTGGAGGTTGCAGTGAGCCGAGATTGCGCCATTGCACTCCAGCCTGGGTAACAAGAGCGAAACTCCGTCTCACAAAAAAAAAAAAAAAAAAAAAAAAAAAAAAAGATAGGTTGATACTAATTATACAATTCAATCAACTGTTCATTCTAAACAGCAGAAAAAGCCAAAAAATTACAGAAATCTGTGGGACCATACCAAAAGTTCTAACATTCTTGTGATTAACATCACAAGAGAAGAAAATGTGTGGTACAGAAAAATACTTAAAGATATGATGGTTGAACACACCCCAAATCTGATCAAAGACATAAACCTACAGATTTAAGATGCTTGGTGAATACCAAACAGAATAAACAGTGAGAAATTCATGCCCAGACGTATCATAATTACAATACTGAAAAAAATAATTATTTAAAGCAGCTAGAGAAACATACTGCATTACTTGAGGGATCTAAATAATTGCAGAAGTCACATCAAATTATGAATGATAGAAGGAAGTGGACATTTTAAAGTGCTGTAAGAACTAAAACCCAGAATTATGTATCAAGTGATAATACTTTTTTTTTTTTTTTAATGGAGATGGAGTCTCACTCTGTCACCCAGGCTGGAGTTTAGTGGTGCAATCTTGGCTCCCTGCAATCTCTGCCTCCTTGGTTCAAGCAATTCTTCTGCATCAGCCTCCCAAGTAGCTGAGATTACAGGCACACGCCACCAGCCCAATTTTTGTATTTTAATAGAGACAAGGTTTCACCATGTTGGCCAGGCTGATCTCAAATTCCTGACCTCAGGTGATTCACCCACCTTGGCCTCCGAAAGTACTGGGATTACAGGCATGAGCCACTGCATTTGCTCTTAAGTGATAATATTCGAAGATAGGCAAAATGTAGACATTCTCATATGAAGAGAAATTAAGACAATCTGTTGTCAACATACTTGCTCTAAAGTATTTGCTTAAGGAAGTTTTTCAGATGGAAGAGATATGATATAGAAGGAATCTTGAAACACCAGGAATGCAGGAAGAACAAGGAAAATGCTAAATATCCGGGTAAATGTAATTGACTATTCTTCTCATCTTGATTTTTTTTTTTTTTTTCAGACAGGTTCTCATTCTGTTGCTCAGGCTGCAGTGTAGTGGGGTGATTATAGCTCATTGCAGCCTGGAACTCCTGGGCTCAAGTGATCCTCCTATGTCTGGAGTAGCTGGGACCACAGGCATGTGCCACCATCTACCATGCCAGGCTATTTTTTTGCAATCCTCTTGCGTTGGCTTCCCAAAATGCTGGGATTGCAGGCATGAGCCACAGCACCCAGCCTCTCACCTTGAGTTCTTTAAAAGAACTTGATGGTTGAAAGCAAAACTGTTACATTGTTGGTGGATGAGGTAGGTTTTGAGACAAGGTCACACTTTATTGCCCAGGCTGGTATGCAGTGGTGCACTCTTAGATCTTACTGCAGCCTCGACCTCCTGGGCTCAGGAGAGATCCTCTCATCTAACTGGACCCCCGCCCCAAGTAGCTGGAACTGTAGGAACTGTAGGCATGTACAATCACACACCAGCATGCTAGGCTAATTAAAAAAAATTTTTTTGTAGAGACAGGATTTCACTATGTTGCCCAGGCTGATCTCAAACTCCTAGGTTCCAGTGATCCTCCTGCTGTGGCCTTCCAAAGTCTTAGGATTACAGGTGTAAGCCACTGCACCTGGCTAGATGAGGTTTTAAGCATATGTAGATGTAATGTATAAAATAACTACAAGCTGGGTGCAGGCTCACGCTTGTAATCCCAACACTTTGGGAAGCCAAGGTGGGAAAACTGCTTGAGCCCAGAAGTTCAAGACCAGCCTGGGCAACACAGTGACTAATATTGATTGAAAAATAAAAATAAAATTAGTCAAGTGTGGTGGCATGCACCTGTAATTGCAGCTACTTGGTAGGATAACACAGGAAAATCTTGAACCTGGGAGGCAGAGGTTGCAGTGAGCTGAGATCACACCTCTGCACTTGCAGCAGATTAAGACCTTGTCTCAAAAAAAAAAAAAAAAGAAGAAGAAGAAAAATAAAATAACTATAACATAAAGAGTAGAGAATAAAGGAGACCTATACAGCAGTAAGGTTCTACATTGAACTTGAAGTCGTAAAATATAAATTCTAGGTAGATAGTAAAAACTTATGCCAGGCACAGTGGCTCACTCCTGTAATCCCAGCACTTTAGGAGGCCGAAGCAGGTGGAGAGGTCAGGAGTTCAAGACCAGCCTGGCCAACATAGTGAAACCCTCCCTGTCTCTACTAAAAATACAAAAATTAGCCAGGTGTAGTGGAGGGTGCCTGTAATCACAGCTACTTGGGAGGCTGAGGCCAGATAATCGCTTGAAGTCAGGAGGCGGAGGTTGCAGTGAGCCGAGGTTGCGCCACTACACTCTAGCCTGGGCGATAGAGTGAGACTCCATCTCAAAAAAAAAAAACAAACAAACAAACACCTTAATATGTATTTTGTAGCCACTAGAACAACCACAAACAAAACTAAACAAAGAGATAATAGTAAAAACCACAGTAGAAAGAGACATCACAGAAAATAGAGTCGCAAGTATCGAGGATCTACCGTTCCTTAAAAACAATCATTAAACTGGAAAAAGACTATCAGAATAATTTATTTTAGAACTTTCGAACCTGATCAGCTACTTACAGCAGCCAGGAGAGTGCCTCATGAAGGGAGAGGCTGCTAAAATTTGGTTCAGACAGCAGCGTGTGTGAGCCCACTACCATCTACCACTCCTCAGTCCTGCGGCGGTCATGAAGACCACAGCTTGTCTTCCTGGAACAGCTGGTTAGTACCAAGGTGGGCAGTAAGAACTTTGCCCTCCAAAAATCTGAGGTTGTCCATTTTGGCTGGTGTTGGCGATTCCCTGAGGGACCAGCACAGATGCTTGCCTTTCTTTTACCTGCTCTGGCAGATTTAAAGAGACAGAGATCCATTTCTTTTTTTGACCCAGACATATAAAGAAATATGTCAGGTCACTGGCTTGGGTTATTTGTTTCCTTATTGTTGAGTTCTGAGGGTTCTTCATATACTGTAGATAAAAAAACCTTTCTTAGATATGTGATTTGTAAATATTTTCTCCCAGACTGTAGCTTGTCTTTTCTCTTGACTGTATGTGTGGTAAAGTTAATGTTGATTAACTTTTTCTTTTACAGATCATGATTCTGGGGTCATTTCTAGGAACTCTTTACCTAACCCTAGCCCATGAAGATTTTCTCCTGTTTTCTTCTACAAGTACTATAGCTTTAAATTTTATCTATACATATGTGACTCAATTTAAGTTAATCTTTGTAAAGGTGTCAGGTCACTTGAGGTTCAGTTTTTGTTTTTGTTTTTGTTTTGCAACAGAGTCTCGCTCTGTTGTTCCAGGCTGGAGTGCAGTGGCACGATCTCGGCTCATTGCAAGCTCTGCCTCCTGGGTTGAAGCGATTCTCCTGCCTCGCCTCCTGAGTAGCTGGGATTACAGGCATGCACCTCCACACTCAGCTAATTTTTCTATTTTTAGTAGAGATGGGGTTTTGCCATGTTGGCCAGGCTCTTGAACCCCTGACCTCACCCACCTTGGCCTCCCAAAGTGCTAGGATTACAGGTATGAGCCATCTTACCTGGCCTGAGGTTCAGTTTTCTTGTATACGGCTGACCAGTTTTTTTTCAATACCATTTGTTAGAAAACTGTCCTTTTTCCATTTGCACCTTTGTCAAAGATCAAATGGCCATAGTAGTGTGGTCTTTTTTTTTTTTTTTTTTTTTGAGATGGAGTTTCACTCTTGTTACCCAGGCTGGAGTGCAATGGCGCGATCTCGGCTCACCGCAACCTCTGCCTCCTGGGTTCAGGCAATTCTCCTGCCTCAGCCTCCTGAGTAGCTGGGGTGCGCACTACCATGCCCAGCTAATTTTTTGTATTTTTAGTAGAGACGGGGTTTCACCATGTTGACCAGGATGGTCTCGATCTCTTGACCTCATGATCCACCCGCCTTGGCCTCCCAAAGTGCTGGGATTACAGGCTTGAGCCACTGCGCCTGGCCAGTAGTGTGGTCTTATGTCTGCATTCTATATTCTGTTCCACTGATTTATGTGTGTACCTTTTTGCCACTTCACACTGTCTACATTATTGAAGCTTCACAGTACATTTTAAAATCAGATCGCTGAATGCTCCAACTTTGTTCTTGTTAAAAAATTGATTTTGCTATTCTTTCCCCCCACTTTTTTTTTTTTAGAAAAAATCTCACCCTGTTGCCCAGGCTGGAGTGCAGTGGATTGATCTCGGCGCACTGCAACCTCTGTCTCCCGGGTTCAAGCAATTCTCCTGCCTCAGCTTCCCAAGTAGCTGGGACTATAGGTACATGCTCCTGTACCTGGCTAATTTTTTGTATTTTAGTAGACTCCTGAGCCCAGTGATCCACCCGCCTCGGCCTCCCAAAGTGTTGGGATTACAGGAATAAGCCACTGAGCCTGGCCTTTTCTACTTTTTGTCCATCCATGTACATTTTAAAATTGATTCATCTATATCTACAAAAAATCCTGCTGAGATTTTGACTGGAGGTGAGTTAAACCTATAAATTAATTACATGAAAAGTTATACCTTTACTACGTTAACTCTTCCAGTCAATGAACATGGTATGTGTCTCTACTTATTTAGATCTATGATTTCTCTCTTTTCTTTTCTCCTGTCTCCCTCTCCCTCCCTCCTTACTCTCCTTCCCTCCTCTCTCTCCATCCCTCCCTCCCTCTCTCTCAATCTCTCTTTTTTGTTTGTTTTTTTTGAGACAGAGTCTCACTCTGTCACCACGGCTGGAGTGCAATGGCACTACATGGGCTCACTGCAACCTCCTCCTCCCAGGTTCAAGCAATTTTCCTGTCTCAGTCTCCCAAGTAGCTGGGATTACAAACTAATTTTTTTTGCATTTTTAGTAGAGACGGTGTTGCCATGTTGGCCAGGCTGGTCTTGAACTCCTGACTTCTAGTAATCTGCCTACCTGGCCTCCCAAAGTGCTGGTATTACAGGTGTGAGCCACTGTATCTGGACAAGATCTACGATTTTTCTTTTTTTGAGACGGTGTCTCACTCTGTCACCCAGGCTGGAGTGCAGTGATGCAATCTTGGCTCACCCCAACCTTTACCTCCCAGGTTCAAGTATTATCCTTGTAGCTCCTGAGTAGCTGGGGTTTATAGGTAGCCGCCACCATGCCTTGGCTAATTTTTGTATTTTCAGTAGAGAAAGGGTTTCACCATCTTGGCCAGGCTGGTCTCAAACTCCTGACCTCAGGTGATCTGCCTGCCTTGGCTTCCCAAAGTGCTGGGATTACAGGCGTGAGCCACAGCACCTAGCCTATGATTTCTTTCAGTAGCAATGTGCATACAGATCTTGCTCATGTTGTCAGATTTACATCAAAGTTTTTTATTTCAAAGGAGCTTCAAAATGGACCTTTTTGAGAATGAAATGTGTATGGTGTATGAGTGAGGGGGAATACAAGATTATGTGATATGGCATGATGGAGACAGGAGTTCACATGCAATTTTGGTGAGTTCATATCCCCTTACAAGTTCATTCTTTTTCTTTTTTTTTTTTTTAAATAAAAACTTTTTTTTGGAGAGGTGGGGTCTCACATTGTTGCCCAGGTTGATCTTGAACTCCTGGGCTCAAGGAATCCTCCTGCCTCAGCCTCCCAAAACACTGGTATTATAGATGTGAGCCACTGCAACCAGCCCGAATTCGTTCTTTAACTCCAGATTAAAATACTGTAAGTACTAATAAATAAAGGTCAATGATATAGGAACTTTGTGACAATTCTTTTGAAACAGATGCCATACCTTACCTTCATTTGTGTTTCTAATGGTGTTTGTGCCAAGAAAGGAGGTTGTCCCACCAACATTTCAAAAAGAATAACACCAACACTCCACCAATCACATAACTGTGTGTATCCTAAAATAAGATATCAAAGTTAGTTATTTATAAGCACTTTATAAATGCTCAGAATACAATTGAAATTAACATTAAATCACCAATTTATACTGTAAAATTAATATTTTTATTATAAGCCTGAAAAATAAGGCATATTCTAGTGTTATGTCTTGGCTGGTCTAAAGACCTACTGAGATTACATATGAAACCAAGTGCTTTACCTGTTCGTAGCAACACTTCAGGTGCAATATAATTGGGAGTCCCAACCAAAGAATGTGCTAGACATCGCTGGTGCTGGCGTGCAGCTCTCCGCTCTAATGGCTTCAGTCTGTCTCCACATCGACAGCTTGAGGGATCCCCCCACTCATTACTGAAATCCATGCTATCTTGCCTTGGATGGTCACCTGTACAATAAAAGAGTAAATAAAGAAAAGCAACAAGAACAAGAGTAAACCTGAAGTCTGTTTAATCCTTTGACATAATGGTTTAGGGTTAGCATTCTCCCTTGTGACAAATTAAGATGCAACGTATGCCAAATCACTGAGATATCAATAGGAAGGGTTTTATACACACACATACACACACACACACACACACACACACACACACACAAAGTCTAAGATTTAGTAATTTATTCAATGTTAAATGACAACAATATGAGTCATGGGGAGATTAAGGCCACTCTCTGTTACTACTCTGGACAAACTTTCAAAAAAATTAGATCAGTGTTTCATTCAATAAATGACAGTGGTAAGATAAAGGTCTTTTCTCAGGCAGGTTAATTCTAGTAGGAAAAGAAACAAAACAAACTACTAAACACATAAGAAACAGTGACATACCCCACACAGAGAATCAACACATGGATAGCTACATAAGACTGAATGGTTAGGGAAGACCAATTGAGAAGGTGATATCTGCTAAGCCATAAAAAACAAGAAGGACTCAACCATTTGAAAATCAGGACTAGGTATTCCACACAGAAATAACAGCAACAGAGAGAAGACCAGTGCAGCTGATAAAGGGGAAAACTATAGGAAATGGGCAAGAACCGTAGAAAATGGGGCAAGAACAAATACATGTGGGTTTTGCAAGCAATAAAAATAGTCTGCCTTTTACTCCAAGTAAAGTGAAAAGATACTGGAGAGTTTGAAGCAAGAAGATAACAAGATCTGATTTATACTTTTTTTAAAAAAAGAGTTATTTATGGGCCATGTGAAGTTTGAATGGCCTATCTGAAATCCATGTGAAGATAGCCAAGAAGTAGTTGGACGGTAATTTCGAATTTCAGAGAAAGGCCATTTCTGCAGAGAGATTTGGAAGTCATTGACATATAGATGGCATGAAGATACCTAGAGTTATGTATAAGAAATAAACCTAACTATAATAATTATCTGGGAAGTTTGATTAAAATATGATTTCCATGCCCCCAAAATTTTTGATTGAAAGACAAGAATAGAGCCTAGGAATCATATTTTTAAGAAGCTTTCCAAGTAATAATTCAGCTGTATCTGGGGAGACACTAAATTCCATTATGTTGAACATTAAGGTAGGTTCAATTCTTAGTTCTACTCACTTTAATGTCAATCAACTTGTGTTCACAGCAACACAGGAAGCTAATCTTACCTCAGAGGATTGTTGTGAGCATATTAGAATATACTGTAAAGCACCTAGTACATAGTATTTAACAAACGTTAGATTGACTTACACTTCCATTAGCGCTTGGAGGGATCTTGGTGAGGCAGTGTGGTGTAGTAGAAATAACATGGGCCCTGAAATCAGACAAACCTGGGTTCAAAGCCTAGCCCTTACACTTGATTTCTGTCTGACCGTGGGCAAGTTACTTCATCTAATTAGGGCTCAGTTTCTTCATCGGATCAAAGATCATAAAGTGTTTAGGGTTATATAAGTTGTGTAATAGTCACATAATGGAATCCTAAATAGCAGTTAAAATAAATGTTACATGAATAACATGAAGGAACCTCAAACAAGTCAAGACAAAAAATATATATAGAATTATATTTAAATAAAGGTTAAAGAGTAGGCAAAATGAAGTATTATTTAGGGATATATACATTTGTGAAAAAGTATAGATTAGAGAGCTAATGACAAAGTTCTGAAACAACAGTTATCTCTGTGGAGGAGAAAAGGGGAAGTGATTGTTTAGGGGCATCTAAAGTACTAATAATCTAGTTCTTTAACTGAATGGTGGCTATGAGGATTCACTAAAAAAATTATTAAAATGGTATTTGGCCAGGTGCAGGGGCTGACATCTGTAATCTCAGCACTTTGGGAGACTGAGGTGGGTGGATCACCTGAGGTCAGGAGTTTGAGATTAGCCTGGCCAACATGGCAAAACCCTGTCTCTACTATAAATACAAAAATTAGCTGGGCATGGTGGCGGGTACATTTCTACTAAAAATACAAAAATTAGCTGTGAGTGGTGGCAGGTGCCTATAATCCCAGCTATTCCTGAGGCAGGAGAATCACTTGAATCCGGGAGGGGGAGGTTGTAGTGAGCTGAGATTGCACCACTGCACTCCAGCCTGGCGGAAAGAGCAAGACTCCATCAAAAAAAAGAAAAAGTTATTTGTCTGACATACTGACAAATAAAATGTAAAAGGAGTGACTCAAAAATGTTAATATTTAGTAATAATCAAATCGAGCACATTCTTTTATTTTATAAGTCTAAGCACCTAAAGGATTCACCCAAGTTTATCCAACAGAATCAAGACCTGACCCATGTCTTCTGGCTCTTATCCAATGATATCATCATCTTATATTTTACTATATCAATAAATTACATTATTATGAACAATCTACATTTTGAGTTTACTTACCACTCTGATAGTACTTAGAATCGTGTGTCCATCTGAAGCCAGTGCAGAGGCCAAAGTCAGTCAATTTAATATGACCATCACGATCAATTAAAATATTATCGGGTTTGATATCTCTATGAATAAAACCCATTTTATGAACACTTTCAACTGCACAGGTAAGTTCTGCTATGTAGAATCGTGCCAGGTTTTCTGGAAAGATGCCCATTCTAATTAATAGGCTCATCATATCACCCCCAGGAATGTAGTCCATTACAAAGTATAAATTGTCTTTATCTTGGAATGAATAATATAGACGAACTACCCATTCATTGTCAGCTTCAGCCAGGATATCTCTCTCAGCTTTAACATGAGCGACTTGATTTCGAAGCAGAACATCTTTCTTTCGAAGAGTTTTTGTTGCATACAAAGCCTTAGTATCTACTTTCCTTGCTAGACAGACTTCACCAAATGCTCCTACTCCTAGTGTCTTTATCTTCACAAACATAGACTTGTCCATTTTAGCCCTTTTAAGACGAATGTAATTAGATTCTTTTTGGCAAAGCATCTTTCTCATTTGATCCTGGGCATCTTGAGATAATCCAACCTAGGCAAATAAACTAGACGTTAAATAAGAATTATCTTCAATATTAAATAATACGAATTAGCTTGGAAAAAATTCAGGCATATATTTATTAAAGGTTAAATGCATCATAATTTTTAATAAAGCATGTTAGAAATCTAGAAAACATTTAGAAGGAAATTAATGATCAAAAGTGCAGCTTAAGAGGTAGTTAAAAGGATATTCAAAGTGAGGACAGCTGTGGAGGGCAAGAAGAGGATACCAGAAGAATCAGCTTTCTACTCTTCACTAATGCACTCGGGAAAAAAAAAAAAAAGGTTCTCAATGTGAAACAAATATCTGTTAACGTGCATCTTCATTTATCTCTCTGTTATATACTTATTTAAGTGTAATGCCTAGGCCTCAAATATCCTTCCTCCCATTTTATCTTTCATGAAAAAAAAAAAATTCTCCTACTCCAGGCTCATTTATTCTAAAAAATTAATGTACCAAGAACAACAAAACAATGCCTTTTCTAACCCACCAATCCTTTCCCATTCTCAATAAATATATAATAGTCATGAATAATCTTTCCTTTTCTCTTTTTCAGGGCATTAGAGTAAAGGTGTGACTCATGGCCCACGACTAACACAAATTGCAAAGGGTTTCTCCTACTTGTTTGTTTACAAGATATCCTCTGGGTATTTAGGAATATTTCAAAGAATAGTCAGTGTGACTCATGAAGATAACAAAAAATAGGTTAAAAACAAAAACTAACTTCTAAGTATTATAGATACGGAATACGTGGATTTAGAAGGGAGAAATATTTTGGCTAATTAATAAAGAACTAATTAAAGGGTTTAAATAGAAAAGGAATTCAATTGGAAAAGTGGGGTCTAATTTTAGAAATGCAAGACTAAAACAGAGCAACCACATGCTTCTGTTAGGATTCACATTTGCATGCAAAATCTTTTAAGAAGGGTGACATGCCAGACTTAGTTCAGAACTGTTTCTCTTAAAATCTTACTTGCCTACACAGTAATGGAGACTACAGAAGTCAGCAAAGCTTCCAACACCATAAAAGTTTAAATCAGCTATTAGTGAAAGTGAAGAGGAAAAAGGAAAAATAAACTAAGAAAATACATACAGATAGACTTTAGTAAGAAATCCTAAGAACTAAAATATAGATAAGTCATAGAGATTATGGCATTTCTCATTTAATAAAATGTAAAATGGAATAAATATACTGTAAATCAGATTTGGAAAAATCATTTTATTTTTTATTTTTAAATTATTTTGTGATGGAGTTTCGCTGTTGTTGCCCAGGCTGGAGTGCAATGGTGCAATCTGGGCTCACTGCAACCTCCGCCCCCCCAGGTTCAAGTAATTCTCCTGCCTCAGCCTCCCAAGTAGCTGTGATTACAGGTACGTGCCACAATTGCATGGCTAATTTTGTAATTTTAGTAGAGATGGGGGTTTCACTATGTTGGTCAGGCTGGTCTCGAACTCCTGACCTCAGGTGACCTGCCTACCTCAGCCTCCCAAAGTGCTGGGATTACAGACCTGAGCCACCTTGCCTGGTGGGAATAATTTTAAAAGAATGGTTCTCTCAAGTACATAAAGGTATTTAATCACAAGGTTAAGCCTCTTGAATTGTGAGTGACAGATTAGGAGTCAAATCTTTGAACTCTAAGCATCTGATAAAAACAATAATGATGACAATACCATCTTAGTATCTAGTGAAGAGATCTATGTGTAATGACAACAAAATTTAAATAGGTTTATTTACTCTGATCTCCCTTTAGTATAGTTTGACTTAATTTCGACACATTTTTCTCCATTATATTATAAACATGAAATTAGAAGGGAGAAACAACTGAAGGGAACTTCTTTGACACTTTCTAGTAAGATCTATGTGATCAATAAACCTATAAACTTCAAATTTTCTACAAGTAAAAAGAAATGTTTCATAAGTGTATCAGGAGATGAGACCTACATATTACTAGTTTATCTTTAAATGTTGTAAGATAAAGTATAAAACCTAGAAAACAACCCTTGCTTCAATTTCCATATAAAGTATTATGTACACCTAAACTGTATATCGCAAATTATATTTTTCTTAATTTATACAAGATTTTATTATAGGAAATTCTGAGTAAATCTTGAAATAGTAAAATAAAATGGTTACAATCAAATGTACTTTAATATTTATTCACTTTTAAATTCTGTAACTGATAATATATTGTATTAAGCTATAAAAAGAATGAAAAATACTGGAGCACAATATTTTAAAATAAACACCAAGTAAACAGATGAATAAGTATAAAAATGGACATTTTAAAAGGTTTTACCCGCATCATTTCATTCTCTAATTGTTTTTTACGATGTAGACGCTGCTGATGAGATTTCAGTACATTTTCTACATGTTGCTCCATAAAGAATTTAAATGCTTGAGGAGAGTAACTTTGAATACGAGATTCCCTTCGCTCTTCATCTTTCTTGTTTTTCCTAACAGTGATGGGTGAAGTTGTAATTTGTTTCTTTTCTTTATCCCCACTATCAATATTTTCATAACTCTTTTCACTCTCATCCTCCTTGGGCAAGCTTGGCTGATCCTCTTTGCTAGGCTTACTGATTGATTCATATGGAGGAACAGATGGGTTTTGGTGCAGCAGATGTTTTGGGTAGGGTGGTGGTGGTCCTTGATAGTTTGGAGCTTCAGCAACAGGTGGCATCACAGTCACATTTGAAGTGGTTCCCTCAGAAAAAGGACTGGGTTGAACAGTTTGAATTGGCTGTGGTATCCAAGAAGGGTGTGTAGGTGCTAAAGCAGTCTGTAGCTCCGGTTTTAATACACGCATGCTTTTCACAGGCTGTTGAATAGGAGCTGGTGTAATTGCAGTGACTGTTGTAGCAGAAGGCTGAGAATTAGCAGAGTGACTTGCTCTATTTCCTAATGGGTTATTAAAAGAATTTGACCTCACTGGTATGTTAGGTTGCCAGGTAGGGATTTCATGCCCACTGCTCGGGGATGACTGGGCTGGAGCAGAAGATGACTGAGGCCAATTTGTCTGCAGTCCAGGCACATTAATGTTATACAGTTCCATGTTATGACTGTTTCTGTTTGGCACCATCATAGACTGAGGAATATTTCCATTTGCATATGATGAAGGAGCAGCAGATCCCCCTGTTTGTAAAGCAGAAGGGCTTTGTCCATTAGGTGTGGTCAGAGGATATGGGGGTGGTGGCTGTCGATTCACAGTGCCAGCAGGGACAACATTTTGGTGTATCATGAAATCAGTCTGTCCAGTACCATTCTGCATTCCAGGTCTCCCTGATGGAAAGTTAAATTTGCTAGAACTCTGCATGATGATTGGTTGTCTGCCAACAGGAACAGAACTAATGCCTCTCTGTCCCTGATTAGGAGGATTCATGGGGGAAGTGTTGAGAGGTGGTGGTGGATAGCCCTCTTGCCATGTCCCAGGTGGGACAGGAGAGATTCGGGAGATTACGTATTCCATGTTCCCAGAATAGCGCTTTGTTTGAGAGTTTGGTTCCCATGAAGGAGGAGGTGGAGTTGTACCTCTTGGAGGGGGAGTCTGGCCTCTTGGAGGTGGTGGAGGAGTGACACTCCTTACTTGAGGTGGTGGTAGGGGGTTCACTCTCTGTCCGTTGCTAGGGTGAGTTTGAGCAAATGCTGTTATACCAGATCCAGACAAAGGTCTTCCTACATCTGTCTGTGAGCTGGGACTCTCAGAATGATAGGCCACACTTTCTCCTAGTGGTGGGCCATGTCTCTGAGGAACTAAGGATTCTTTAGAACCTTTCCAGCTCTGTTTGCGGTTAACTGATTGTTGCACATTCCCTATGGTCATAAGAGAGATAAAGAGAAAAAAGAATAGTTATAAAAATAAAATTTCAGTAAGTGTTTTCATTTTATCTTTTAAAATTTTATTTATTTTTGACTGGGCATGGTATCTCACTCCTGGTCAAAATTTCAGCTCTTTGGGAGGCTGAGGTGGGTGGATTTCTTGAGCCCACGAATTTGAGACCAGCCTGGGCAACATTCTACTAAAAACACAAAAATGAGCCAGATATGGTGGCACGTGCCTCTAGTCCCAGTTACTAGGGAGGCTGAGGTTGGAGGATGGCTTGAACCTGGGAGGCAGAGCACTCAAGCCTGGGAAATAGAATAAGAACCTGTCTCAAAAGAAATAAAAGTAATCTTGATTGATGGCTCAAAATTCACAAAGTATAATATCATATCCACTTCTGTCCTTTAGCTGACCAATGTTTTTTAATAAAGTACTTCAGGGATATACAGATACAAGTTAGTACTATATATCCAATATGTACTACTACAATGCCTAGCTTTTTTCTTTTATTTTATCTTCTCTATTTACCACTATACTAACAAGCACTTTTCTCATTAAACAAAATGAAGATTCCATATCAGTACATAAAGTTATTTCCTCACTTTAAAAAAATGTTACCATGGCTGGGTGCCGAGGAGGCCAAGGCAGTTGGATCACAAGGACAGGAGATCAAGACCATCCTGGCCAACATGGTAAAACCATCTCTACTAAAAATATAAAAATTAGCTGGGTGTGGTGGTATGTGCCTATAGTGAGGGTGAGGCAGGAGAATCGCTTGAACCCAGGAGGCCAAAGCTGCAGTGGGCTGAGATTGTGGCACTGCACTCTAGCCTGGGTGGACAGAGCAAGACTCTGCCTCAAAAAAAAAAAAAAGAAATTTTTTTTTTAACAGATATAGTTTCATATATATACATGCATATTTTTAGATAAATTATTAGAGGTGGCATTAAGCCAAAGGGTATATCTATTTGTAATTTTCATAGCTACTACCGCTTTTAAATATATTTTAACATATATATATTATATATATATAATATATATTTATATATATATTATATATATATAATATATATTTATATATATAATATATATTTATATATATATAATATATATTTATATATGTATATAATATATATTATATATATGTATTTTATATATATATTATATATATTATATATATATTATATATATTTTATATATATATATTATATATAATATATATAATATTTTATATATATATTTTTTTAAATTGAGACAGTCTCATCTGTCACCCAGGCTGGAGTGCAGTGGCACAGGCTCACCACAATCTCCGTCTCCCAGGTTCAAGTGATTCTCCTTCATCAGCCCCCCAAGTAGCTGGGACTACAGGCACACACCACCATGCCCAGCGAATTTTTGTATTTTTAGTAGACGGGCTTTCACCATGTTAGAAACCCTGTATCTACTAAAAATACAAAAATTAGCCGGGCGTGGGGACGCACGCCTGTAATCCCAGCTACTTGGGAGGCTGAGACAGGAGAATTGCTTGAACTCAGGAGATGCTGGTCTCAAACTCCTGACCTCAATTGGTCTGCCTGCCTCAGTCTTCCAAAGTGCTGGGATTACATGTGAGCCACTGAGCCCTGTCTTTAAATATGGTTTTTAAAACAGAAAAATTAGCTGAACATTAAATAAGGTATAGATTTTACACAGCCTGTCTTTAATAAAATTTCCAAATCAATAAAACAAGCAAGAAAATATACAATACCAAAAAAAAATAGTATTTAAAATAGAATAGTCCAGCCACTTAGGAAAAATAAGATACTTTGGTATAAAAGACAATACATATAGTTGGTGTGGTGACTCACACCTGTAATCCCAACACTTTGGGAGGTCAAGGTGGGCAGATCATTTGAGGTTGAGAGTTCGAGACTAGCCCGACCAATATGGAGAAACCCTGTATCTACTAAAAATACAAAAATTAGCCGGGCATGGGGACGCACGCCTGTAATCCCAGCTACTTGGGAGGCTGAGACAGGAGAATTACTTGAACTCAGGAGATGGAGGTTGCAGTGAGCCAAGATCATGCCATTGCACTCCAGCCTAGGCAACATGAGCAAAACTCTGTCTCAAAAAGAAAAAAAAAGACAATATGTATATACATTCCAAAAGGACTAAAGGTGTAAGTATTAACGATGAAATCATGTAAGTGATAGAAAAAAACAAATGACCATTCAATAATATTGGGGTACCTCTTGGGAATGTCTTCCAGGCATGACAAAAGTAGAGATCTAAATACAAACACTCATTACCACGAAAAACAAAACAAAAAAGAATACTAATACATTTGAAGGTCAACATCATCCTGGGCAAAAATGTATCTATCCAACAACACATATGAGGAAAAACGTGGTAAAAAGCAGTGCATGTTCATAATGTTCAGTGGAACACTCCCTTTCATCTAGGCTGGGCAGTATTTTGGGTCTATGACTTCGGGGAACATTATCATTCTGGGTAAACCAGGTAAGTCCTCTGGCCATCAGGCTCTTTCTCACTTTCCTCAGACAGCCAGCTGAGGCCAAATACACCACGTCACTCATTCAGTTTTCAGAGTATACAGCCACCCCTGCTGTTCTGTGCCTCCCACAGAGTTCTCCATGTTCTTCCACTTCCCGAACCTTTCCACTATGCCCTCTGGATCCACTCGGCTCCACAGCCAGCAAATGTGCTTTATCAGTAATCTCTCCTCCAAGCTTTCCCACCACCTCCTTGAAGCCGGTTTTCTTCTGCTGATATTATTGTCCTTTCAGCCCTTTGAAATTAAGGTTTTCTTTAAAAATAAACTGGCCAAAGGATGGGGTTCTAACATTTGTTCTTACAGGTTGATATTATTCCTTTTAAAAAGCCTGCTCTTTTGAAGTTCATGCTATTTGTGAGGTCACACTAATTTCTCTCATCTAATGAGCTCCTACCTATTTGCTCTATCTCATTCAGCCACAACTTCAGCATTCAGTCTACCCTAAGCCCCACCTTCATCCACAATGTAACCTCAATATTCACAAGAATGAACCATCTACTGCCCTCATATCATAGCTTCTTCATCTCCCCTCTTCCACTCCACATCAAGTATCATTCTCATGATTGTATTTCAAATTTTGGTATCACTCAAATCTGCTCTTCTTTCAGAATCACTACTTTTTCTTATTGTTGTTTGTTTTTGTTTTTGAGATGGAGTCTCGCTCTGTGGCAGGTTGGAGTGCAATGACACGATCTCAGTTCACTGCAACCTCTGCCTCCCTGGGTTCAAGTTATTCTCCTGCCTCAGCCTCCCAAGTAACTGGAACTACAGGCCTGTGCCACCATGCCCAGCTAATTTTTGTATTTTTAGTAGAGATGCGGTTTCACCATGTTGGCCAGGATGGTCTCATCTCCTGACCTTGTAATCTGCCCGGCTTGGCCTCCCCAAGTGCTGGGATTACAGGCGTGAGCCACCACGCCTGGCCATTTTTTTTTAAAAGACTAAGTCTCGCTCTTACATGCCAGGCTGGGGTGCAATGGCGGGATCTCGGCTCACTGCAACCTCCGCCTCCTGGGTTCAAGTGATTCTCCTGCCTCAGCCTCCTGAATGGCTGGGATTACAGGTGCCCACCACCAAATCTGGCTAATTTTTGTATTTTTAGTAGATGGGGTTTGACCATGTTGGCCAGGCTGATCTTGAACTCCTAACCTCAGGTGATCTGCATTGGCCTCTCAAAGTGCTGGGATTCCAGGCGTGAGCCACTGTGCACAGCCAGAATCACTACTTTATATGTTTTATACTCCCAGACCACAACTACTTCTTTTGTTTACTCCTACTGCAAAAGTTTTTTTTTTTTTTTTTAATTTTTAGAGACGGGGTTTCACCATGTTGGCCAGGATCGTCTCGATCTCTTGACCTCGTGTTCCGCCCGCCTTGGCCTCCCAAAGTGCTGGGATTACAGGCATGAGCCACTGCATCTGGCCGTAACTGCAAAAGTTTTTAAATTTTACTAACAGTCCTTATCAAGATCTCCAAGTTGTTGTTTTTGTTCAAACGGAATCTTGCTCTGTTGCCCAGCCTGGAGTGCAGTGGTGCAATCTTGGCTTACTGCAACCTCTGTCTCCTGGGTTTAAGTGATTCTCCTGCCTTAGCTACTGGTATAGCTGGGATTACAGGCGGTACCACCCCACCTGGCTAATTTTTGTATTTTTAGTAGAAATGGGGTTTCACCATGTTGGTAAGGCTGGTCTTAAAACTCCTGACCTCAGGTGATCCGCCTACCTCAGCCTCCCAAAGCGCTGGGATTACAGGCATGAGCCACCGCATCTGGCCAAGAGCTCCAAGATTAATCCCCTACTTTATTAGACCTCCTTCTAAAAATTTTTATTCTCCTCACGCCTATAATCCGAGCACTTTGGGAGGCCGAGGTGGGTGGATCACGAGGTCAAGAGATCAAGACCATCCTGGTCAACAAGGTGAAACCACGTCTCTACTAAAAATACAAAAATTAGCTGGGCATGGTGGTGCGTGCCTGTAATCCCAGCTACTCAGGAAGCTGAGGCAGGAGAATTGCTTGAACCCAGAAGGCGGAGGTTGTGGTGAGCCGAGATTGTGCCATTGCACTCCAGTCTAAGTAACAACAGCGAAACTCCGTCTCAAAAAAAAAAATTTTTTTTAATCTCTTGAAACAGTCTTGCTGTCACCCAGGCTGGAGGGCAGTGGCATGATTATGAATCACTGCAGCCTTGAACCCCTGGGCTCAAGCAATCCTCCCATCTCAGCCTTCCAAGTAGTTGGGACTACAGGCATGCATCACCATGACCAGCTAATTATTTAATTAATTTATTTAATTTTTGTAGAGATAGTGTCTAAGTTGCCCACGTTGGTCTCAAACTCCTGGGTTCAAGTGATCCTCCTGCCCTGGCCTCCCCAAAATGCTAGGATTATAGGCAGGAGACACTGAACCCAGCCTATTTAAAAACAATTTTTGTAGAGACAGGGTCTCCCTAAGATGCCCAGGCTGGTCTCAAACTCCTGGCTTCCAACAACCCTCCCAGCTTGGCCTCCAAAGTGCTTGGATTACAGGCCTGAGCCACCACACCTGGCCCTCCTCTTTCTTTATGACACATTTTATCCAACTTAAATCCATGGTCTATCACTTTGTTCTTCCCTCTCTATTCTTTTTCTCCAAGATCTCCTTCTTTTCGTTCATTCATTAAATATTTATTGAGTATCAAGTATATGCCAGGCACTGCTCTAAGCAATCCAGTGACTTGGTAAGCAGCAGAACATCCCTGGCCGAAGGAACCTACATTTTTGAAGGAGGAGCCAGACAAAAAACAAGTGAATAAATAAACAAGGTAACTTCAGGGTATGGTAAATGCTCTGTGAATGAAACATAAATGGCATCAAATAATAGAGAGTAACAAGAGGATAGAAAGGGATAGGAATCAGTGGTCTAAAAAGGCTTCTCTAAGGCTGGGCACAGTGGCTCACACCTGTAATCCCAGCACTTTGGGAGGCCAAGCAGGGCGGATCACGAGGTCGGATCGAGACCATCCTGGCCAACACGGTGAAACCCTGTCTCCATTAAAAGTACAGAATATTAGCTGGTGTGCACCTGTAGTTCATCTACTCGGGTAGCTGAGGCAGGAGAACTGCTTGAATCCAGGAGGTGGAGGTTGCAGTGAGCCGAGATGGCGCCACTACACTCCAGCCTGTCAACAGGCCGAGACTGTCTGCACAGTGGCTCACGCCTGTAATCCTAGCAGTTTGGGAAGCCGAGGCGAGAGGATCACCTGACGTCAGGAGTTCTTTGAGACAAGCCTGGCCAACATGGTTAAACACATCTCTACTAAAAATACAAAAATTAGCTGGTTGTGGTGGCAACACGCCTGTAATCTCAGCTACCCGGGAGGCTGAGACAGGAGGATGGCCGGAAACCAGGAGGCGGAGGCTGTGGTGAGCCGAGACCATGCCACTGCACTCCAGCCTGGGTGACAGAGCGAAACTCTGTCTTAAAAAAGACTGCATAAAGGTCCTTAGGAGCTTAGTATTTTCCAAGAACAAAACAAACCCAGTACGGCTGCAAAACAGTAGATGAGGTGGGGAAAGTGATACTGGATGGGATCTAAAAAGCAGCCAGGCCACGGACAAGGACTTTGGAGAGAATAAGAAGCTGATAAAGGCAAAGGAGTATGCTCAGATTAAATTACCCTTTCAGGCTGGGTGCACTGGTTCATGCATGTCTCAAACAAAACAAAACAAAACAAAACAAACACTTTCAGCAATATTATCTATCTTATTTTGGACTTGTTTAGTGAAACTTCAGTCAGGGGTAATTCCAGCTATCTTTCTTTTTTTTCCACACTCACAAGAACAATGAATGTGATGCACGAATGTTCATTGCAGCACTGTTCACAATAGCAAAGATCTGGAACCAACCCAAATGCCCATAGATAGACTGGACAGGGAAAATGTGGCACATATACACCATGGAATATTATGCAGCCATCAAAAACGATGAGTTCGTGTCCTTTGTAGGGACATGGATGAACCCGGAAACCATCATTCTCAGCAAACTGACACAAGAACAGAAAATCAAACACTGCATGTTCTCACTCATAGGCAGGTGTTGAACAATGAGAACACATGGACACAGGGAGGGGAGCATCACACACTGGGGTCTATTGGGGGAAAACAGGGGAGGGACAGCAGGGGGTGGGGAATTGGGGAGAGATAGCATGGGGAGAAATGCCAGATATAGGTAAAGGGGAGGAAGGCAGCAAATCACGCTGCCATGTGTGTACCTATGCCACAATCTTACATGTTCTTCCCATGTACCCCAAAACCTAAAAGGCAATAAAAAAAAAAAAGAATAAATGATGCAATGGGCAGACTGATTCTACTATAATTGAGGATCAGCATCCTTCAATGGCATCAGCACCACCAGGAAACTCTACTCTTTCTATAATCTCCACTATTGCCAGTCCTTAGTCTCCTCAAACTGCCTGCCCCATCCATCAATCATCACTCTTAGAAAATGACTTGCTTTTCTATTTCAGAGAAAACAGTAGGCATCAGAAAGTACTACCCGTAGCTTCCCTATATAACCTAGGCCCGTTTGCTGCTGTTAGAGAAAAATGGCCGTACCTCTTTCTATCCAAGGCTAATATTCCCTCATGCTATGCTTTGGATCCTATTCCTCCTGGTTTCTCAAGAAGCTTACTTGATCCTCAAGGATCTCTTGAATATTTAATTTCATCCTCTTGACTGGAGTCTTCCAATTATTTTTTAAACATGTTTAAGTCTTTACTTAAAACAAAAACAAAAAAAGACTCTTCTTCCATTCCCATATACAGAGTTCTACCTCAAAGTGTTAGCCGGTGCTGGTGCACAAACTGATATTGGCCTTCCATGAGATAAGTATGGAAACTGAAAGTGAGGATTGAGAAACTTTTATAGAAATTTGACAGAATAAACTTATGTCTGTTAAATATAATAATAAAATATTTAAACTTATATTTTTATGTCATTTAAAATTTTAACCTTTTTTCTTTTGAGAAAGGGGCTCACTCTATTGCCCAGGCTGGAGTGTAGTGGTGCAATCACAGCTCACTGCAGCTTCAACCTTGCTGGCACAGGCAATCCTCCCACCTCAGCCTCCTAAATAGCTGGGACTACAGGCATCCATCACCACACCTGGCTAATTTTTTGTAGAGCCGGGGTTTCATAATGATGCCCAGGCTAGTCTCAAACAATTGAGCTCAAGTGATCCTCCCACCTCAGCCTCCCCAAGTGCTGGGATTACATGCGTGAGCTACCACGCCTAGCACTTAAATTTTCATTTTCTAATAATTTATTTTATTATATTTTATTAAATAATGAATTGAATTCATGAATTGGAAATCTGAAAAATCAAAGGTCTTCACCATAGATGGTTTGAAAGCATTACTCTTACTAATGTCCTCACTCTCTCCTCACAGAAAAACCTCTTAAAGGTATACCCTGTGTTCTTTGCTACTACATATCCTATTTAGTTCTCTACCCACTCCAGTCTGAATTATGCTCCCATGACACAAGTTACCTCATTTGTTATGGCCTGAATCCTCAATCTATATGCTGAAGTCCTAACCAGCAGTACCACAAGATGTGACTGTATTTGGTAATTAAGATTAAATTAGGTCATTAGGGTGGGTCCTAATGCAATATGACCTGTATCCTTGTAGGAGAAAATTTGGACATGGAGACAGGGACCCAAGACACATGCACATGCAGAGGGACACACATATGAGGCCACAGCAAAGCAGTGGCCATCTGCAAGCCAAGGAGAGCAGCCTCAGCAGAAACCAGACCTGCCAGTAACTTAATCTTAGACTTCCAGTCTCCAGCACTGTGAGAAAATAAATCTCAATTGTTCAAGCCACCCAGTGTGTGTTATTTTGTTATGGCAGCCCTAGCAAACTAATACACCATGTCCTAAAGCCAACAAGATTATTTTTTAGTTCTCATCTTGGTTGATATCTCTTTCTTAGCAGTATTTGGCATTTTGACCATTCCCTCCCTTTCTTGAAACATTCTCTTACTTTGGCTTCCAAAACACCGAAAACCTTATTGGTTTTCTTCCTTCTCTTTTAGCTCTAATTTTTTAATTTTTTTTTTGAGACAGAGTCTTGCTCTGTTGCCCAGGCTGGAGTGCAATGGCGAGGTCTCAGCTCACTGCAACTCCACCTCCTGGGTTCAAGTGACTCTCCTGCCTCAGCCTCCTGAGTAACTGGGATAACAGGCATACGCCACCACGCCCAGCTAATTTTTGTAATTTTTGTAGAGATGGGGTTTCACCATGTTGGCCAGGCTGGTCTCAAACCCCTGAGTTTGTGATCCTCCTGCCTAGACCTCCTGAAGAGCTGGGATTACAGGCATGAGCCACTGGCCTTAGCTATTTCTTCTCTGTCCCCTTTGTAGATTTATCCCTTCTTACTAGCTATTAAATAATAAGCTTGGTTGCAGGCCATCTTATTATTTTGATTTATGTAACATCCCTTAGGTGACCTATTTCATATCATGGCTCATACATACATATCCAGCTCCCTACTTGATGTCTCCACTTGGAAAACTAAAGCCAGATTTATGATCTTTCCCACCCAATTCTATTCTCTCTTAATATTTCCTTTCTTAATGATGGGTATTATTATCCATCTATTTTTCTAAGCCAAAAACCTAAGCGTTATCCCCTTCTATTCCCTTCTATCATCACACCCTGTATGCAATCTATTACCAAGTCCTTGTCAATTTTACCCCTCCCATTCCTCTTAATTCATTCATTTTCTTCACTGCTATTACCCAAGTCCAAATTACCCTCACAAACTACTATGTCTCCTATCACACACACCTGCCTTCTTATCTGTCCTTGCTCCTAATGCATTCTCATCCACTGCAGCCATTTTTCTGAAATACAAATCTAATCATGTTGTCACCCTGCTTAAAACACTTCTACACCCTTCTGCTGCTCTTAGAATAAAATTAATCAACAGTTCTGCAGAGTCAGGCCCCTATGGACTTCTCCAGTCACATGTCACAATCCTTTTTTCAGTGCTCCAAGCATTTTCTTTTTTTTTTTTTCTTGGTGTGGCATCAAAATCTGCCAAAGCAGCCAAGCACAAGGACACTCACTAAACCCATCCCCATTAACTCTGTACTTCTTCAGATATCAGCTTTATTATCAGTTTATGAGGAAGGATTTTTCCGATCTTCTTGATTAGGTAAAAAACAAAACAAAACAAAAAAACACCCACTATTATATGAGTCTACAGTACCACATAACTTTCCTCTCTTCATTCACACCATATATAGCTGTAATTCTACACGTATCTGTATGATTATCATCTCCCTTAACAGAATGTAAGCTCCACGAAAGGGCAAGAACTTGCCCAATGCAGAGCAAAGAGCCTGAAACAGTGGTTGACCAATAAAAATCTGCTGAATAGGAAGAATAACTTCAGCCCTCTTATAATTTTTTTTTTTTGAGACAGAGTCTCGCTCTGTCATCCAGGTTGGAGTGCAGTGGTATGATCTCGGCTCACTGTAACCTCTGCCTCCCAGGTTCAAGCGATTCTCCTGTCTTAGCCTCTCGAGAAGCTGGGACTACAGGTGCACGCCACCATGCCTGGCTAATTTTTGTATTTTTAGTAGAGATGGGGCTTTACCATGTTGGTCAGGCTGGAATAGAAATCCTGACCTCATTATCTGCCCACTTCAGCCTCCCAAAGTGCTGGAATTAATTACAGGCATGAGCCACTGTGCCCAGCCTGTCTTCGTCTTTTAAAAATTGATTTATGGCTGGGTGCGGTGGCTTACGCCTGTAATCCCAGCACTTTGGGAGGCTCAGGTGGTCAGATCACAAGGTCAGGAGATCAGACCATCCTGGCCAACATGGTGAAACCCCATCTCTACTAAAAATACAAAAAATTAGCCGGGTGTGGTGGTGCATGCCTGTAGTCCCAGCTACTGGGGAGACTGAGGTAAGAGAATCGCTTGAACCTGGGAGGCAGAGGTTGCAGTCAGTCGAGATCGTGCCACTGCACTTCAGCCTGGGTGACAGAGTGAGCTTCTGTCTCAAGAAATAAAAAAGGCAAAGACAAAATTAAAAGAGGTAAAGTGGCAATTAAGAAAATAAGCAATAAACAAATGCAGTGATCAAAGAAATGCAAATGTAAAATAAGATGGTATTTAAACAGACAAAAATAACAATAACCAGGCTTTACAAACAGACATTCTCACAGTAAACTGATAGGGAGAATATAAACTGGTACTACTGGCTGGGCGCGGTGGCTCACGCTTGTAATCCCAGCACTTTAGGAGGCTGAGGTGGTCGGATCACTTGAGGTCAGGACTTTGAGACCAGCCTGGCCAACATGTGAAACGCTGTCTCTACTAAAAATACAAAAATTAGCCAGGCCTGGTGGCTCATGCCTGTAATCCCAGCTACTTGGGGGGCAGAGGCAGAAGAACTGCTTGAACCTGGGATGCGGAGGTTGCAGTGAGGTGAGATTGTGCCACTGCACTCCAGCCTAGGCAACAGAGTGAAACTCCATCTCAAAAAAATTAAAAATTAAAAAAATTATAAATTGGTACTACCTTTCTAGACAGCAGTATATATGAAAAGCCTTAAAGTTTTTTAAGTTTTCTAAAACTTACTTTTAAGAAATCATTAGGTATGTACAAAGATTTAGCTGTAAGGATAATTACTGCAGTGCTGTCTATAATGGCAAATAAAAAAGGAAACAAAGTAGATGTCCAAAAATGGGAGAATAAAGTATATGATACATCTTTTATTTATTTATTTATTGTTTTGAGACAGGGTCTAGCTGTTGCCCAGGCTGGAGTACAGTGGCAGGATCACCTGGCCTCAAGCGATCCTCCTGCCCCAAGGTCTCCCATAGTATTGGGATTACAGGTATGAACCACTGCACTCAGCAAATAAGTCTATTTTAATGTGGCTATTAAAATTATTCTGTAGAAAATTTAATAACAAGTAAATTTATACATGGTATATATAAGTGAAAAAAGGTTTTAGTATGATCCCATTTTTTTGCTTAAGCGACAAGAATTAAAATACACACAGATAAACCTGTTCCAGTTTCCCACAGGAGAAAAGACTGGGAAACAAAATACACTAAAATATTGTTATTAACAGTGATCTTTTGTTTTCGAAATACTCTACGTTGATAATATTTTAGTCTCATAATATGAAAAAAAAGTATAAAAAGAAAAAAGTAGTCTGAATGATGGGATTTGGAGAGCAAATAGATGTATTTCAGTTGCAGTATTACCAATCAAATAAATCTCAATCAAGACTGCTGCTTATCTGAATTATCTATTAACTTTTAAACGTGAGGGCCCCAAATCATTAAATTCGTTTTGGTGTAACATTATAACGTTATCTTAATTTGAGATTTTCATTTACTGGGATGCTTTTATAATTTATAAGAATGAAGATTTGATAGACTTCAGTATTTTTAAACTATACAGTATAAGAAGAGATGAGAAAATAAAATATTTGATTAATCACCTGGTTTCATGCTGGCATTAACAGGTCTGGCAGCTGCCGCAGCCATCTGCTCTCGTCGTGGATCTTGGTAACTCATTTTACTAATGAATTCAATTGCTGCTTCTATACTTCTGTTGTTTGTTTTCTGAAGAGCTTGTATAACCATATCCTGATATGAAGTTTAAAAAAAAGAAACAAAATTTAAATCTTATAAGTAACACAAGGGAAAGAACACTATGAGTTCCACTAGAGAAATCCACAATTATGAAGAACAGGACCCCAAACCATAATATTAATGTTTTACTTGTAGCTCCTAAAAACCTCACACAAAATCTCGACTTTAAACAGGTTGGGCGCAGTGGCTCAAGCACTGCATAATCCCAGCACTCTGGAAGGCCGAGGTGGGCAGATCACTTAAGACCAGGAGTTTGAGACAAGCCTGGCCAACATGGTGAAACCCAATCTCTGCAAAAAAAATTAAAAATTAGCCAGGCGTGTGGGCACACGCTTGTAATTCCAGCTACTCAGTAGGTTAGACATGAGAATTGTTTGAACCCAGGAAGTGGAGGTTACAGTGAGCTAAGATGACCACTGCACTCCAGTCTGGGAAACAGAGTGAGATGCTGTCTTGAAAAAGAAAAGAAAATCATCAAATCTTTCAAATGTTTCTTTAGCATTTTCACCTTTATGTAACATATTTCTATTTCCTCCTAGGATGAAAAAATTTACATTTTTTAAATTTTTATTTTTTTCAACACACCATTGTTGGCTTGAATTAGGATTAACTACTTTGGATACAATCATAGCAACATGATTCTGATCATTTATAATTCTTATATAACAATCACAGACAATCAGATTGTTAAAAAGGTAGCAATCAAAGTATCGGAAACTACTTGTTTGGGCTGGGCGTCGTGGCTCACACCTGTAATCCAGCACTTTGGGAGGCTGAGGCAGATGGATCACCTGAGGTCGGGAGTTCAAGACCAGCCTGATCAACATGGTGAAACCCTGGCTCTACTAAAAACACAAAATTAGCCGAGCATGGTGGTGCATGTCTATAATCCCAGCTATCTGGGAGGCTGAGGGAGGAGAATCCAGGAGGTGGAGGTTGCAGTGAGTCGAGATCATGTCATTGCATTTCAGCCTGACAAGAGTGAAACTCCATCTCAAAAAGAAAAACCAACTTTTTTGTATCATTGAAGTATTTTATTAAACATATTGCCATTGTATATAGTAGTTCTGGTTCTTATCCTCTTAGAGATTACGTTTCCAGAGAACTACATTACAGGGATGCAAATGTAAGACAAAAGAAGATACTTAGACTGTATATGATTATGTGATGAAGACTTAAAGACACTATACTATAGTATAGTAAAGACACTATACTATAGTATGACAAAAATAACAGAGGATTTGGAATCAGACAGATGTGGGTCTGAGTTCTAGCAGCTCTGTAAAGTAGCATGACACTTGGCAAGTTATTTCACATTTCAGAGGCTCAGCTTCTTTGCCTGTAATAGGCTCACAGAGTTGATGTGAGGATTAAGTAAGAAAACATGTAAAGCACCAACCACAGTGCCTGGAGCTAAAATGTTGGCTACTCTCTTCCGCTCCTTGAACTTTATGTTTTATGTAAACATAAATCATTCACTATCATGCAGAAAGTATGCTGACATGCATTTTTCAAGAGGGAGGCAACTACTTACTTGTCCTAGAAGATTCAGTATTTCAAATGACATTTTTAAACGAGAAATGACTTAGTAAGACTGTTGGGTGAACAGGCTACTGACAGATGATCCTCCTATGTGAAATGATTAGAGAAGAATGTGAGACCAACCAAAGAAAGGATGTGGTAAGAACTTATTGCATACCTAAGGTCCCTTCTCCCTTTCTTGGAAAAAGTTACTGATTTTGTTGAAAGAAGCAAGGGTTGCCATAAAACTTTTGCCATGCCTGTCTGATCCAGATACTGGTCCTTCCTAGATCCTGTTTCCTAGGCAACAGATCTAATACCTGTGCTACAGCATGTTGCCACCAAGAAGTAAAATTCAAGAGACTCATAAGAGTCCTACGCTCTGAAATCTTTAAGACACTGAGCTAATGATAGTTATATAAACTCAATTACTATCTACCTTAAAGCATTATTATTTGGATTTTTGTTAAAACCAAATATTCGCAAATGTAAAATAATAAAAATTACCCAAGTTAAAATTCATCAATGAGTGTTTAATTGTAAAACTGGTTAAGTCAAGTGAACTGTATATGTATTTATGCTATTATTACACAGCAGTCACACCTCAGTTGGTAAGAAAATTAGCACCTATTACCCTTCACCAATATTGTGGGAATCCTTTTTCTTTTTTTTTCTTTTTGAGACAGAGCCTTGATGTCGCCCGGGCTGGGGTGCAGTGGCATGATCTCAGCTCACTGCAATCTCTGCCTCTTGGGTTCAAGCGGTTCTCTTACCTCAGCCTCCTGAGAAGCTGGAATTACAGGCACCCGCTACCAGGCCTGGCTAATTTACATACCTTTTTATTAAATACGTAAAAGGTTTTGTATTTAATAAAACAAAAACCTGGCCTTGTGGGCCAGGTTGGTCTAGAACTCCTGACCTCAAGTGATCCACCCACCTCGGCCTCCTGAAGTGCTGGGATTACATGTGTGAGACACCTCGCCTGGCCCATATTCTTGTTAAATGCACTGGAATTTCAGCCTTGTGATTTTGATTACTATGCTAACGTTTATGTTTGAATATTTATTGCTATGTTTTAAACTCTTTTTTACGTCTGTAAAAACATCAATCAAGCTTTCATCAAGTTGAGGTGTTAGTGCCAGTGTGAAAAAGAGCATGCTCAAATCAGTAACTTTGGAATGGTAGTCTTTTTTTTTTTTTTTTTCATTAGAGACAGGGTCTCGCTCTGTTGCCCAGGCTGGAGTGCAGTTCTGCAACCATAACTCACTGCAGCCTTCATCTCGTGGGTTTGAGTGATCCTCCCACCTCAGCCTCCTGAGTAGAGGGGTACTACCAGCATATGCCACCACATCTGGCTAATTAAAAATTTTTTTTTGTAGCAATAGGGTCTCACTATGTTCCCCAGGCTGGACTTGAACTCCTGGGCTCAAGCAATCCTCCTGCCTTCGCATCCCAGAGCACTGGAATTAGAGGTGTGAGGCATCACACCCAGCTAGAAGTCTTTTTTTTTTTTTTTTTTTGAGACAGAGTCTCACTCTATTGCCCAGGCTAGAGTGCACTGTCGCGATCTCAGCTCATTGCAACCTCTGCCTCCCAGGTTCAAGCAATTATCCTACCTCAGCCACCCAAGTAGCTAGGTCTACACACATGGGCCACCAGGCCTGGTTAATTTTTTGTTTGTATTTTTTATACAAATATTTTTTGTATTTTTTTTGTACAAACTTCACCATGTTGGTCAGGCTGGTCTCGAACACCTGGCCTCAAGTGATCCACCAACCTTGAACTTTCAAAGTGCTGGGATACAGGCGTGAGCCACTGCGCATGGCCAGAAGTCTTACTTGATAAGAAAATATGTCCACATAATTATGCTTTTGGTTTTCATGCTTATAAGCAAAAATATACCCCAGTGATTGTATTATGTGCTCCAAGAATGCATCAATCCTATTTAACATTTATTCCTATGAGAAAATTAATCTTGAAATATTTGAGCTTTTAATTTTACAGGGTCATCAGAAACATATTCTCAAAAAAAATAAAGGCACTATCTTGAACTTGGCATAGCTAATAAAAGGAGTAGGTTAGGGTTTCTGAAATGATAAAAAAGAATGAACTGAAAACTAGATAACAATTTTGAAATACCAAGTTAGGATCTTGAACAAGATAAACCCTACAATATCATGGGATGCTACCAGAATGAGTGATTCAAGGAAGTACAAGTAGACTGCCAGATTCTTTATATCACCATTGGTATAAATAACACCATACTTCATTATTTGGACAAATGAGGAATGATGTCTAAATACTTTCATAAAGCAATCTCGTGACAATTTGAAATGTGTAATTATAATAAAGCTAATATATTACTTGTGTAGTAGAACTTTAATGAAAAAAAAGCACAAGCATATCTTTCTAATACAAACCAATTATTGTTATTATGACCAATAAGGAATAGAGCACTGACCAATGCCTTAGATTTCTTAAAACTGTCTTTATTAGAAAGAACTTTAAGGCCAGGCGTGGTGGCTCACACCTGTAATCCCAGCACTTTGGGAGGTCAAGGCAGGTGGATCATGAGGTCAAGAGATCGAGGCCATCCTGGCCAACATGGTGAAACCTCATCTCTACTAAAAATACAAAAATTAGCTGGGCATGGTGGTGCACACCTGTAGTCCCAGCTACTCGGAAGGCTGAGGCAGGAGAATCGCCTGAAGCTGGGAGGTAGAGGTTACAGTAAGCCAAGATCATGCCACTGCATTCCAGCCTGGGCGACAGAGCAAGACTGTCTCAAAAAGAAAAGAAAAGAAAACTTTTAATTACCTTAAAGGTATGGGCCACATCTGGTACAATTTGCTATCCTGACTGATGGGTGAGGTGCACACACAGTAAGAGCTCCCTAAGTACATATTACTGGGTGACTTAACTGACATAACACATTACCACTAGGGGCTTTTATAGCTATGTGATTTCATAACTTCTCTTTGCTTAGCAAATGTAAAAGGAAAAAGTAAGATCAATAATTATTCTTTGCCTTTTGGCTAGGGGATTAGGAAGAAAGTGCTTGGGACAATCTCCACTCAAGCCATTTCTTTAATCATCTAAATACTAACCAGAAAAACATTATCCCATGTCTTTCCCTCCTCTTCCTCTGTTTCCTGGTTTAAATCCAGTATTTTTAGAACACTGAAGTATAAAAATGATAGAAAATAATATTAATCAAATAGGTAAATAGAATGTGCCAGAAAGAATTTTTCCCTTATAGTTTAGTTGTAAATCTCCCTTTTAAAATCTTTTGCTATAATGCATACTTAGGTTCTTACTTTTTCTTTTTTTTTTGAGACGGAGTCTTGCTCTGTTGCCAGGCTGGAGCACAGTGGCGCAATCTCGGCTCACTGCAACCTCCACCTCCTGGGTTCAAGTGATTCTTCTGCCTCAGCCTCCCAAGTAGTTGGGACCACAGGCGCGTGCTACCACGCCCAGCTAATTTTTACATTTTTAGTAGAGATGGGGTTTCACCATGTTGGCCAGGATGGTCTCGATCTCTTGACCTCGTGATCTGCCCACCCTGGCCTCTCAAAGTGCTGGGATTACAGGCGTGAGCCACTGCGCCTGGTCAGGTTTTCACTTTTTTAATTAAATACAGAAATATATGGAAATTTGGTCACACACACACACACAAAAAAAAAACGATAAAAAAAAAACAATGAAGAAATTTTAAGGGTAGTTATCGTTATACAGTGAAGCTAAATGTAATTTTCAATTTCTTCTTTATACTTTTAAATTGCTAAGAGAGAATAGGTAATATTTTTTGCAATCAGGAAAACACGTTACTATAACTGTGAAAACTGTAATTAACTCTTTTTTTGGGATGGAGTGTCCCTCTTGTTGCCCAGGCTGAAGTGCAATGGCGTGATCTCAGCTCACTGCAACCTCTGCTTCTTGGAGGCAGAGTGATTCTCCTGCCTCAGCCTCCCAAGTAGGTAGGATTATAGGCATGCACCACCATGCCGGACAAATTTTGTATTTTTAGTAGAGACGGGGTTTCACCATGTTGGTCAGAGTGATCTCAGACTTCTGATCTAAGGTGATCCGCCCTCCTCAGCCTCCCAAAGGGCTGGGATTATAGGTGTGAGCCACTGCGCCCAGCCTAACTTTTGATTATTCACATTTAGTTACAGTTTACATTGCCAATATTTATCTAAAATAGCTCCTGACACCTAAAATATTCATGCTCACAAGGTATGTTATAGTAAGAAACAAATTTCACTGATAATCTAAACAAAATCATTAAATATACAGATTATGAACAAATTTCAAAATGAATTCTGAAGATAAATATTAAAGAATTGGCATAGTTAGCCTGAAGTGAAATTTTGTTAGTTTTTGTAAATTTAAGATTTGGGCCTGAGAACACAACTGCTTACTACACAAACCCATAACTATATAATTCTTTCTCCCTACTATGAAGTTAAATTTCATATTCTCAGAACTATCATTTCCCCAACAGACACTTAGTTCACCATTGTTATTTCACACAAACAGATGTCTTTCCCCTACCCTCACCTGTGGCTTTCTTCAACTGCACTTCCATTCTGACTTCATGACCTGGCCTTTTAAATTCCAGAAACTCCAGAATTTAGTGATACATATCACAGAAGAAACTAAGGAAATAACAATTATTTTGTTATGATAATTAATGGAATTGTAAACATAACATTCTTTGCTGATAGAATATGTAAATTTGTATACACGGATAAATTCTCTTAAAGGAAACATTTTGGCATCTTTTCACCCCAAAAATGTTATGTAGCATAAGGTAAGAAGAATCCATTGTCTTTAAAAGTTCTTACCTCATCAAATCCAGCAGCTTGTAAGTCTTGAAGCATTTGTGGATTAACTTCTGAAGTACTACGAGAATTTGTTTCATTTGCAAATGGAAGCAGAGAATTTCGAATTTCCTGCAAGGCTTTATGATGTGTCCCAAATTTGGGTGGATTTCTGACTTGTCGAGGATCTTCAGTTGACATTTTACTCATGTTATGCTCAGCCTTAGCAGCATCTGATGGTTTAGATAAATTCCTAAGGGATTCCCGAATTTCTTTTAACATTTGTCGGCTACTGCCAGTATAGTTACTGGCAGGAAAGGTCTTAGGCCTCATTTGTCTATATCCTTCTGGCTTTTCACTCCTCTTCATGAAAACATCTATATATGTAGCCCACACGAAAGACTTCTTTATTTGATAGATCCAGAGCTTTCTTCTGAGCAAAAATGAAAATGATCCTTCAAGGAAGTCCCCAGGACTATTAAAATTCTTTACAATATAAATAATTAACTCTATAAAAGAAAGAAAGAAAGGAAAGCTATAAAGTAATTAATAAAGCGTATTAGAGGAAAAGTCCATTGATATAGGGGTTAAGAGATTCAGGTTATAGTTTTGACTCCATTAAGGATTACTCCCGGATCAGGACAAGTTACTTATCTCTCCATGCCTACTTCCTAGCCTATAACATAGATTTACCTTAAGTAGTAGCCATGACAATTAAAAAAAAAAAGAGTTCTTTAGTAAGCATATAAAGTATATATACAAATGCAAGGGATTATTAAGTGAATAATAAAATAGGTAACCTCTCATTACCAACTTCACCTAGTGGATCAAATTTTAAATTTTACAGATCAGACTTCAATATTTCTTTAGAAGGGTACTGCTGCTTTAATTTTTTTTTTTTTTTTTTTTTGAGACAGAATCTTGTTCTGTCACCCAGGCTGGAGTGCAGGAGGGCAGAGGTGTGATCTTGGCTCACTGCAACCTCTGCCTCACAGATTCAAGTGATTCTCATGCCTCAGCATCCCAAGTAGTTGTGACTACAGGCATGTGCCATCATACCCGGCTAATTTTTTTATTTTTTAGTGGAGATGGGGTTTTACAATGTTGGTGAGGCTGATCTCAAATTCCTGGCCTCAAGTGATCCACCTGCTTTGGCCTCCCAAAGTGCTGGGATTTCAGGCTTGAGCCACTGCTTTAAAAAGATTTTTAAACCACTATTCCAGAAGGCCCCTTTAGGCTTCAAAAACATGCCTGAGTTTATTTCCCAAGCTGTGAACTAGGACTCTGATATGGTTTGGATCTGTGTCCCCACCAAATCTCATGTCGAACTGTAGTCTCCAATGTTGAAAGTGGGGCCTGGCGGGAGGTGGTTGATCTTGCAGATGAATCTCTTGAATGGCTTAGCATCATCCCCAGAGGTTAATGCCACTGTGGTATGGTATTAACCTCACCACAGTGATTAAGTTCTCGTGAGATGTGGTTGTTTAAAAGTGTGCAGCACCCCCCGCCTCACTGTCTCTTGCTCCTGCTATGTGAAACCCCTCGCTCCCACTTTGTCTTCTACAATAATTGTAAGTTTCTGGAGGCTTCCCCAGAAGCTGAGCAGATACCAGCATCATGCTTTTGGTATAGCCTGCAGAACCATGAGCCAATTAAATCTCTTTTCTTTATAAATTACCCATTCTAAAATTATTTCATCGTTTTTTTTTTTTTTTTTTGAGATGGAGTTTCCCTCGTTACCCAGACTGGAGTGCAATGGCATGATCTCGGCTCACCGCAACCTCCACCTTCTGGGTTCAAGCAATTCTCCTGCCTCAGCTTCCCGAGTAGCTGGGACTACAGGTGCCACCATGCCCAGCTAATTTTTGTATTTTTAGTAGAAATGGTGTTTCACCTTGTTGACCAGGATGGTCTCGATCTCTTGACCTTGTGATCCACCCGTCTTGGCCTCCCAAAGTGCTGGGATTATAGGCGTGAGCCACCGCACCCAGCCAAAGTTATTTCTTTATAGCAGTGAGAAAATGAACTAAAACAGGCTCTAAAGACAGAAAGCTTATCAGCAATGGGAGAGGGAAAGGCTCTCAGGTCAACTTGTCTTATTCCTCAGTTAATGCATGTCTTCTATTCAAGAACAGTCACCTGAAGACTATGTAGCTGGGTACCATTGGCTCACACCTGTACTCACAATATTTTGGAGGCCAAGGGAAGCATACAGCTTGAACCCAGGAGTTTGCAACTAGTCTGTGCAACACAGTGAAACCTCATCTCTATGAAAAATTTAAAAATTAACCAAGCATGGTAGTGCACACCTGCAGTTCCAGCTACTTAAGAGGTTGAGGCAGGAGGATCACTTGGTCCCAGATCAAAGGTGTAGTGAGCCGTGATTGCGCCACTGTGCTCTAGCCTGGGCAACAGAGACATACCCTGTCTCAAAAATAAATAAATAAATAAATAAATAAAGGCTACTTAAATGTCCCCTACTGACAGGAAAATCACTAACACATCAAAGTCATTCAATTTGTGTTCTGCAATAATTGTCAGAAATGTTTTCTTTGTATGGAGCATTATGAAATCTCACTAAGTGCCTAATGAGAGCCTGTTATGGGCCAGTGCTAGATACTTTTGCCTAACCCTCTTATCCAGCCATCCAAAAAGTTCTGTGAGCTATGTTTGTTATCTCTACTTTGTAGATGTAAAAACTGAAGTTCGGAGAGTTTGGGTAAAATAGTGTGTAAGTAGTACTGCTGGGATTTGAAACTCTTATCATCCATAGGAAGTCTATTTCTAATCTAATTAAATGTAATTACCATTCATGTTACATAAAGATATCTACTCACTCATAGGTGGGTGAGAAAAATGAGAACACATGGTCACAGAGAGGCAGTCTACTATACACTGGGGACTGTTGGGGGAAATGGGGGAGGGACAGCGGGGGGGCTGGGAGGGGATAGCCTGGGGATGAATACCAAGTGTGGGTGAAGGGGAGGAAGGCAGCAAAACACACTGCCATTCGTGTACCTATGCAACTATCTTGCACGTTCTGCACATGTACCCCAAAACCTATAATGCAATAAAAATTAAAAAAAAAAAAAAAAGATATCTACAGATAGACATATAAACATTGCCTTTCTGTCATTTAGGTATCAGCACTGTTACCTCCTAAATGAGTTTTCCTTGGTCACTTAATTATCTTGTTTTATTTTCTTCACAGTACTTGTCACTAACTAAAATGATCTTACTAAGATCAAGAAACTTGTCCATTTCCCCTCACTGAAATAAAAGCATCATGAAAGAAGAGGACCTTGTTTGTCTTGTAACTGCTGTCCATCCACCATCTATAACAGGACGTGGCACACAGTGGGTGCTTAATAAATATACACGTTAGGCCGGGCACAATGGCTCAAGTCTGTAATCCCAGCACTTTGGGAGGCCGAGGCGGGTGGATCACGAGGTCAAGATATCAAGACCATCCTGGTCAACATGGTGAAACCCTGTCTCTACTAAAGATATAAAAAATTAGCTGGGCATGGTGGTGCGTGCCTGTAATCCCAGCTACTCAGGAGGCTGAGGCAGGAGAATTGCCTGAACCCAGGAGGCAGAGGTTGTGGTGAGCCGAGATCGTGCCATTGCACTCCAGCCTGGGTAACGAGCAAAACTCCATCTCAAAAAAAAAAAAAAAAAAAAAAAAAAAAAAATACACGTTGAACAAATAAAATAAATATGTGTCTCCTAAACATTCCTAATTCCTTTTACTGCTCCTTAATTCTAGTCATGCTCTTCTGGATACATTCTAATTTGTCTAAATCCTGTGAGTACTAGAAAACCACAGCACTTGTAATGAAAAAAACAACAAAAAATGAGATTGAAGTACTTGTTCAGGGGCTGGGCATGGTGGCTCAGGCCTATAAGCACAGCATTTTGCGAGGCCAAGGAGGGAGGACTGCTGGAGCTCAGGAGTTTGAGACCACCCTGAGGAACATAGGGAGACCATTAAAACAACAACAAAAAAGAACAACTTCTTCTGTTAAATTAGTAGCAATGTGGACTTTGCCATTTAATTCTCTGAAACTGACTCCTGAGATGTAAATTGGTTATCAACATCTACCTTACAAATTGAACTAGGATTAAGAGGAACAATGCAACACAAGTAAAGGAATATACATACATACACTCAAGTATGTGAAGATGTAGGCTGCTCCTTGCAACATCATTTATAACAGCAAAAGTTGAAACCAGTTTAGATGTTTATCAGTGGAAGATTGTTCAAGTAATTCATAGTACATTTATATAATATGCATCTAAGTCAAAAAGAATGATGTTCTATACAATGTACAGACACAAACAGATACCCAAATGTATCCTAAGCAAAAAAAGCAAATTTACCATACTGTCTATAAAACTAACTTATTTTCTATTCTAAAATTAGATTATGACTTATTGCTCTGTAAATATGCTCAAAAAAAACCCTTTAAATGAGTAAACTTAGGGTTCTGTTTTGTTTTGTTTTGTTTTGAGACAGGGTCTCATTCTGTCGTCCAGGCTGCAGTACAGTGGTGTGATCACAGCTCACTGCAGCCTCAACTTCTTGTGCTCATGTGACCCTGCTGCCTCAGCCTCCTAAGTAGCTAGGAATGCAGGCACATGCCACCCTGCCCAGCTGATTTGTTAACTTTTTGTAAAACAGAGTCTCCCTATCTTGCCCAGGCTGGTCTTGAACTTCTGGGTTCAAGTGCTCAGGTGACCCTCCTGCCTCAACCTCCCAAAGTGCTGGGATGATAGGCATGAGCCACCCCACCTAGCCTGGGTAAATTTTATAGTACGTAAATTATATGTTAATAGAGCTGTTAAAAACATACCCACTTTAAATTCTTAAAAATTTATATTTATAGAAATTAATTATACACACACACATATATTTGCAGCAGGCCTGAGACAGGACAAAGCCCTGTAGCAACCACAAATCAGTAATCTCATGGTGCAATTGCTAAATTAGTTACGAATCAATCACAAGCAGCTCACATTTCTCTACTTTGGAAAAAAATAAGCTTTTTCATTGTTCAAAAATTATACATATTCTGTCTATAATATAATAATACATGAGTAATCATTTCATAAATGAAATTAGGATGGACATATCTTGTGCTTTTATGAAGGAAGCTGGTCCCTAAAGCATCTTCTTTTCTAAGCTTTCCCAAAATATTAATTTAACAGCTTACTAACACATTTTTCTAGGTTTAACATTTAGCTCACCAGTCTAAATTTTACAGAATTCAATTCTGGCCCTTTCTAAAAGTGAAGATACTTTCTATATCAGGTCTTCTTAAATCTACTATTTCTCCATGATCAAGGATTAACGTTGTGGAATCCTACGTCAGTTCTCTTAGCATCTGGGTTGCGATTCATTTACAGGATCTAGGTATTCTTTTAATATCACTTATTTTGGGTTTCAACCACAAGTTAATCATCCTTTTATTATTATTGCTATTTTACCATTTCCAAGATCATTCTGAGAGAGAGAAAAAAAGAAACATAATTTTGCTTTTGTCAAATTATTCGCTTCCATTTCCCTATAATGGGACCTGGTCACCAGCAGGTAGCGCAAAAATATTTGAACTTAGAAATGCGGGTAACTTGCCCCTTCTTTCTGCTGTTAAGAAAATACAGCATAGGCCGGGAGTGGTGGCTCACGCCTATAATCCCAGCACTTTGGGAGGCTGAGGCGGGTGGATCACAAGGTCAAGAGATCGAGACCATCCTGCTCAACGACTTAGTAGAAACACCATTTCTACTAAAAATACAAAAATTAGCTGGGCATGGTGGCACGTTCCTGTAGTCCCAGCTACTTGGGAGGCTGAGGCAGGAGAATTGCTTGAACCCAGGAGGCGGAGGTTGTGGTGAGCCAAGATCCTGCCATTGCACTCCAGTCTGGGTAACAACAGCAAAACTCGGTCTCAAAAAAAAAAACCAAAAGAAAAAGAAAATTCAGCATGAATCCTTATTGAAAAATTCAAGGATTTATATTAATACATACAGTAGAATTAAGTAAAAGTCCCTCATAATTCACCTTCCTCAAGAGTAAGAATCACTGTAGTGGGATGAATAACGGCCTCTTAAAAAATATTCCTGAGCCAGGCACAGTGGCTCTTGCCCGTAATCCTAGCAGTTTGGGAGGCCAAGGCGGGTGGATCACCTGAGGTCAGGAATTCAAGATCAGCCTGACCAACATGGAGAAAACCCCATCTTTACTAAAAAGACAAAATTAGCCAGACATGGTGGCACATGCCTGTAATCCCAGCTACTAGGGAGGCTGAGGCAGGAGAATCATTTGAACTGGGGAGGTGGAGGTTGTGATGAGCTGAGATCATGCCATTGCACTCCAGCCTGGGCAACCAGAGCGAAACTCTGTCTAAATATATATATATATATATATTCCTGTCTTGGACCTGTAATCCCAACACTTTGGGAGGCCAAAGTAGGAGGATCACTTGAGCTCAGGAGTTCGAGATCAGCGTGAGTGGGCAACATGGCAAAACCCCGTCTCTACAAATAATACAAAAAATGAGCCAAGTGTGGCAGTGTGCATGCCTGTAGACACAGCTGTTCTGGAGACTGAGATGGGAGAATCACTTGAGCCCAGGAGGTGGAGGCTACAGTGAGCCATGACTGTATCACTGCACTCCAGCCTAGGACACAGAGTGAGATCTGTCTCAAAAAAAAAAAAAAAATAAGATATTCCCCTTTCTAATCTTCTCTGGAACTTGGGATGTTACAGATGTGATTAAGTTAAGGATTTTGAGATTAAGGGATTGTCATGGATTAACAGGGTAAGTACCACATGCAATTACAAGTATCTTTTTGAGAGACAGAAGGAGATTTGATTCACATAGAAAAAGAGAGAAGGCAATGTGATGATGAAGGCAGACTGGAGTGATAAGGCCAGAAGCCAAGGATGTCAGCAGCCAACAGAAGCTGGAGGTGGCAAGAGACAGCTAGTGTCCTAGAGCCTCCGGAGGGAAAGTGGCCCTGCTAATGCCTTGATTTTAGACTTTTGGCCTCCAGAACTATGAGAGGATAAATTTATGTTGTTTTAAGCCATCAGGTTTATAGTGATTTGTTACATAAGACACAGGAAACAGACACAACAATAATTACTATTAATACTGAATATTCTAATATATACTACTAGTAACCAAAATGAGATCATAATACACAAAATTGGACATCTCATTTTTTTTTTACATAATCATGGGCAATTACAAGAAGACAATGGGGGTCTGGGGTTTACGCTTATAATCCCCATACTTTGGAAAGCCCAGGTGGGAGGATCACTTGAGGCAAGGAGTTCAAGACAAGAAGAGAATGTATTGTCCAAATTCACCTTACCCTACTTTTTCTCCCATAATATTGCATGAGATTCACATTCCATGCAGTATATGTTAGGAAATGCTGGACCAGAGAGATTCATTCTAGTGCTCTATTCTATAACTGTACTCTGATATAACTCCTAACACTGAGTACACAAAAGTCAGAGAAAGGACTGAGTTCTGGTATATGTCTAACAATGTGGTGTAGGTTTAAATAACTGAAAACTTACTTTAAGCATATCTCTATCATCTACCTGTTGAAAATACTTGTGGATAAAATAAATAACGTCTGGAATTTATTTCAAAATAATTTGGTTGTGTGCTGAAGGGGATGGGGATATAAATGAGACAAAAGTTGTCATTTGTTGAAGACTGTTGTAGCTGAGTAATGGGTATATGAAGGTTCACTGTACTAGTCTCTTCTTATTATTTGTTTTGTAGAGACAAGGTCTCACCATGTTGCACAGGCTGGTCTTGAACTCCTGGCATCAAGCAATCCTACCGCCTTGGCCTTTCTCTTTACTTTTGTGTACTCTTGAAATTTTCCAAAATAGAGAGTTGAAAAAGAAAAAAAGGAAAGGAAATGACTGGATCCTAGAATGGTTCTGCCACAAATTCTTATTTAAATATACACACTTAAAATACATGGGATATATTTTAAAGAAACTGTTGTTTCTATCAAATGATATCACTTCATTTATCAAGGGAAATAAGAGAAGCATTACATTGAACATTCAATTTTAATGGTAAGATGATCTATATCTTCTGATATCAAAAACACTGAAATGGAGGAATTATGTATATCTTTAGCCAATTGATTTTGGTAAATATATTATGGCAGAGACTATATTCACATACAATACTTACCTCCATTTCCCAGATTAGCTCTGGCCAAAGTTGGGTGAGCAGATGTGACATACCTCAAGTCTGGACTGAGGCAGTTAGAAGTCACTTTGCTTTGGTTTTCCTGCTTCAATTACAATGTAGGTTACATTTTGAGATGGTGGTTTCACAATATGGAAGGAAGATGGATCCCTAAGCTGCTGGCTGCAGAGCCCCTACTGACTCGCACTGAACTGTGTGCAAGAGAAACATTTCTGTTGTGTTAAGCCATTGATATTTTGGGATTTGTTACCACAAAACAGTCTAATAATATTGTGGAAGTAGACAAAGACTGCCCAAATGGAAACAAGCAGAGGCTATTTAATCAGATCTTACTATATAGGTAGGGAATCAGCCACTGTCAACTTACACTTGGCAAAGATTCAAAGGCAAGCCGGGGAGTGGGAAATCTTTACACTAAAAAAAGCGGGAAGACTTCAGGTATGCTCTGATTGTACGTTGCTGGCATGGGAAAATGAAGGTGGGCTAACTGGCATAAACCAAAAATAAAATGCTAAGTCAAGCCTCCTCTCAGCCAAGGGCATTAGAAAATTAACCTGAAAAACTAGTTCCAGCCATGATGGGAAGAGGGGTTTGGCCATGCCTCATTATTCCCTCCTCCCTTTTGGAATTCTGGCACAGCTGACCAGCATTAACATTAAGACAAATCTTAAGACTGACAAAACAGACTCTTTGTAGCAACAGGACACCCAATTCCAGCCTGACTCTAGCATAGTATCACATGACAGATGGCAGGCCCTTAAAGAAATCTAAGTATTTGACCCCAAATTATGTTTCTTTGCCATATCTTGAAACTGTCCTGAAAAACTGTCTCTTGTGGGGAAAATCTACATTCCGAAGATAATTGCCTTCCTTTTTCAGGCCTTTTGCCTGATTCAGGATAGAATCAAACCTGATAAGAAACATTTACAGTGTATTGTCTCTGAAGCCTGCTACCTAGCGACTTCCTTTACACAACCGGAACCTTGGTCTCCACAAGTCCTTAACTCAGACATTCCCTCCTGTTGATTCTATCTGCATAATGGAAACCATAGTCTCCATAATCCCTTATCTTTTTTTTTTTGAGAGTCTTACTCTGCTGCCCAAGCTGCAGTGCAGTGGCATGATCTCGGCTCACCATAACCTCTGCCTCCCTTGTTCAAGTGAATTCTCCTGTTTCAGACTCATAAGTAGCTGGGACTATAGGCATGTGCCACCATGCCCAGCCAATTTTTATATTTTTAATAGAGACAGGGTTTCGCTATGTTGGCCAGGCTGGTCTCAAACTACTGACCTCATGATCTGCCTGCCTCAGCCTCCCAAAGTGCTGGGATTTACAGGTGTGAGCCACTGTGCCTAGCCAAAACCCCTTATCTTAACCTAGATACTCCCTTCTATTGATTCTAGATCTTTAGACAGTAACAACTCAACCAACTGACAATCAGAAAATCTGTAAATCTACCTATGACCTGGAAGCCATCCACTTCAAGTTGTCTTGCCAATCTTACATATACTGATTGATGTCTGTCTCCCTAAAATGTATAAAAACAAGCTGTCCACCACCTTGGACACATGTTCTCAGGAGCTTCTGAGGACAGTGTCATGGGGCAATGGTCACTCATATTTGGCTCAGAATAGATCTCTTAAAATATTTTACAGAGTTTGACTCTTTGTTGACACTGGAAGCAGGGTATCCTATGTGGCTGGTTTGGGAAGCATATTTAGCTTTCTCTGGGTCATCCCAAATTGGAATTAGGTACAAAGATTAAGGAAGCTGGTAGTTACTGACCAAGTCCTGACAGTTTGGGCCTACTGCTACAGAGGTCATGGGTCAGAGTTCTAGTTTCATATATGATCTGGCCATTGTCCATCTGTAGATTCAGTCTTTCATTACCCTAATACAGAAACTGGTACCTAGAAGTGAGGTGCTGCTGCAATAAAAACCTATGCAGCACTGCCTTAGTGATACTGCCTTAGTTGTCAGGCTGAGGGCTGAGAGGAAACAGATACCAGAGACTGGGAAGATGGAGGATCATGATTTATAGTGGCAAAATATTTGGTAAGCTGTTACCTTTAATAACTTTCCATATAACTACAAGATCAGTGAGCATACAAAGAGGCTACTGACCTTGCAATTTTATTAAAAAAAAAAAAAAAAAGTTTAGAAAAGAGGATCTTGGAAGCAAATACTGACTGCTACTGTTTATTTGGCAAAGTATTATAAGTAAATGATGAGCTCAAGAAAGAAGCAGCAGATTTCAAAGCAAACATAGAAGGGAATAGAAATGTTCAGAAATTTAAACTCTCAAAGGATTGGAGAAGCAACTTGCACCTAGACCCGCAGAGTCAGGATTAAAAGACTGAGTAGAGATACCCGCTGAAAACTCTTAGCTAACTACTGCTTCAGGGGTAAAGAACACCTTAAGGATGTAGACTTCCTGTCAAACCTAATAGCCTCAAATAACCAAATGAGTAAGACTCCATCTCAAAAAAAAAAATTTTTTTTTCTGAAATCATCTCAAGTTCAGACTAAAAAACTCCTAGTCTATTCAAAATTTAAAACCCTTTGGCACCCCACTTTTTTTTTTTTTTTTTTTTGAGACGGAATTTCACTCTTGTTACCCAGGCTGGAGTGCAATGGCGTGATCTCAGCTCACCGCAACCTCCGCCTCCTGGGTTCAGGCAATTCTCCTCACTCAGCTTCCCGAGTAGCTGGGATTACAGGCATGCGCCACCATGCCCAGCTAATTTTTTGTATTTTTAGTAGAGATGGGGTTTCACCATGTTGACCAGGATGGTCTCGATCTCTTCACCTCGTGATCCACCCGCCTCGGCCTCCCAAAGTGCTGGGATTACAGGCGTGAGCCACCGCGCCCAGCTGGCACCCAACTTCTAAGAACAACAAGCTAGTTGAGAAAGATTTGTACTTTCCAAAGGGAGGATACTCACCCAACACACACTTCACAGGTCATGGAAAACGATGAGAGAGTTCCTTCCAAATAAATCAAGGTCCAATCTCCCCTACCTCCAGGACTGGCTGCTTAAACAGAATCTGCTGCTTATCTCTCATTATTCTCCTTTTCTAGGAGTAGTGCTTACTGTGGCCTTCCTAGCAGTATTCTACTCTTGTGTACTGTGGTGAGTGAGGGGAAGAGAAAAGGAAGAGTGATAGAGAAAAAGAGACACAGTGAGAGAGAGACAGCAAGAGAGCATACACATGACACACAGGACACATTACTTCACAGGTCCCTGGAGCAAGAGGAACCATATCTGGACCTGATTAAGAGAGCTGGACATGTGGACCAAAGGACCTATAAATCTTGCCTCTATCACTGATTAGGGCCCTATTTGTTAGCAAAAGAATAACATAATACCAGGAACATCATTCCACAGTAATAAGTGTCATGTTTCTTTTTATTTTATTTATTTTTAAATAGAAATGAGGGTCTCTCATCTCTACTGACGAGTCTGGTCTCAGACTCCTGGCCTCAAGCGATCCTCCCACCTTGGCCTTCCAAAGTGTTGGGATTACAGGCGTGAGTCACCATGCCTGGCCAGTATCATGTTTGTTTGATAAGCATGCTGTTCTACATTTTAATATTTCTAAAATTTAGGCTGGGTGCAATGGCTCATGACTGTAATCCCAAAACTTTTAAAGGCTGAAGTGGGTGGATCTCTTGATCACAGCTGTTTGAGATTAGCCTGGGCAACAAAGGTAGACCCTGTCTCTACAAAAAAATAGAAAAAAAAAACCAGCCAGGTATGTTGGTGTGTACCTGCAGTCCCAGCTACTGGGGAGGCTGAGGCTGCAGCGAGCCGTGACTGTGCTACTACACTCCAGCCTAAGCATCAGAGCAAGACTCTGTCCCACAAAAAATAAATTAAAATAGAGTATATCTTGAGATCAACGTTAAAAGATATTTTCCAGGTCCACAGCAGAGTAGTTCTGGAGTAGCAGTCATTGCACATGCCTAACTTAGCCATAAATAAAAGGCAAAATCTCCTTGTTACCTCAATTGCATTATTTTCTTTTTTTTTTTTTGAGACAGAGTCTTGCTCTGTGGCCCAGGTTGGAGTGCAGTGGCATGATCTCTGCTTACTGCAACCTTCACCTCCTGGGTTCAAGCAATTCTCCTGCCTCAGCCTCCCAAGCAGCTGGGATTACAGGCACACACCATTACACACAGCTATTTTTTTTTGTATTTTTAATAGAGATGTTTCACCATCTTTTATTTTTATTTTTATTTTTTTTATTTTAAAGAGAGGGTTTCACTGCGTTGGCCAGGATGATCTCAATCATCTGACCTCGTGATCTGCCCACCTCAGCCTCCCAAAGTGGTGGGATTACAGGCGTGAGCCATCATGCCCAGCTACTCCGTAACTTTCTTTTTTTTTTTTTTTTTTGAGACCGAGTTTCACTCTTGTTACCCAGGCTGGAGAGCAATGACACGATCTCGGCTCACCGCAACCTCCGCCTCCTGGGTTCAGGCAATTCTCCTGCCTCAGCCTCCCGAGTAGCTGGGATTACAGGCATGCGCCACCATGCCCAGCTAATTTTTTGTATTTTTAGTAGAGACAGGGTTTCACCATGTTGACCAGGATGGTCTCGATCTGTTGACCTCGTGATCCACCCGCCTCGGCCTCCCAGAGTGCTGGGATTACAGGCTTGAGCCACCGCGCCCGGCCTTATTATTATTTTTTTAAAGTTCAGACCCTCATCAAAAATACAAAAAACAAACAAGTATCATCGATTAGTTTGTCCAATTTAGGAAAAAAACAGGTACCATTACATAAGATTGGGCTGAATTAAGATTACCAGAAAGGTACCCTAGCTGGGTGCAGTAGTGCACCTGTAGTCCCAGCTACTTGAGAGGCTGTGGTGGGAGGACTGCTCAAGCCCAGGAGTTGGAATCCAGCACAGGCAACATAGCAAGTCCCCACTTTAAAAAAAAAAAAAAAAAAGGTGACTATGTCATAGCTTTGACCAGATCCGTAATAAGGACAGCAACAATAATATGTGCTGTTTCTTTTTTTAGCAGCATAGTCTCATTCGTATAAACAGTGATATTCAGGAAACTGTATACTGACATTTTCTTCTGTTCACTTTCTAATAATTGTGGGATCAAAAGTGAAAAATGCTGAAAAATGACTGCTGCTTCTACTTGGCGAAAATGTTATTCAATGACTAACTTTTGTGATGTATAACAATCTCCCAATAATATAAATAAAACATCTAAAATAACTAAATAACCAGAGTTAGAACCATTCCAAGACTATGTATACAGCATAACAAGGACTAGCAATGAAAACAAAAATAAAAACGACCTACACAATGAAAGCCAGATATTATACATTTAAAATATAGCAAAAATTTTTTTTACTTGTTTTTGGAGAGCAACAAGGCATATTCAATCAATATTTAGGCATAGAATGTGCTGTTCCAGGAATGGACCATGATCTAGTTTCTTGCAGTAGCAGCCAATGGAACTAACACAATGCTACTTCTTTCACTGTTCAATCAAACTCTTCCACTGCCTTAGGGAATCAACTACCCCATTTTACCGTCAGAGATAAGCTTTGTTTTCGTAGCAGAGAACATTCATTCCAACTACAATGTCCTACCTTTTCTTCCTCATGAAGGAAAATTGATAAAAATTTTTAACCTTCAATAAACAATTCGTAAAGGTCTGACAAGCTTCGTGATTGCTAACATTCAAATCCATTTCCAAAACTGGAGTTATACAGTATTATTTCTGTGCATGAGACTATACCTATTGTTCACAAGATTTATGAATAACTTCTGGAGGATGATACGTTTTATAAGTCGTATTAACATATGAGTTGACAAACATTAAATTATGTTCCATTAGAAATTGACAGAGAAGTCAGAATGGGGATTAAGTCATCTGGAAGTCATTCATTGAGCTACAAGCCCTTTCAGGTTATAAAAAACGCTGTTCCCTTAATTGTCGTTCCTTCATTTTCTGTATTTATATACACACACTCCTACTCCGTAAAGACCTCTCCACCTCTCCCACCACTTCCAACTATGAACAGTAATCTCAAATCACACTGAACTAGACGTAAGAGACTCCCAGGATTTCTTCAAGATAATACCCAGGATCAGGGCCCTCTGGGATTCAAAGAACTGTAGCTCTTTCACTGCAAATTTCCTTCAGAACCACCTTTCCCCTTCCTTCCAGGTGGACACCGCCGACTCGCGTTTTGGGGGTGGGGTGGGAGACAGTCGGCGCAAGGCCGCCAGCAAGGTAGACTCTTCCCAGCCCAACGTGCACGTCTGAGGCCGAAATGCCTGGGGCTCTTCCTGCAGCACCGGGCGCGGCCAACCCTCGCTTCTCCCGGGCAGGGCTCAGCTCAGGTCAATGCAACCAGCCCAGTCAGGCCCGGAGCTGACCGCCTCGGCCCGCCAGTCCACAGCAACCTCTGGACCCCCGCCAGCGGGGATGGGCGTGGGCCCCAGCGGCCACCGCCCCGCCAACTCGAGCTCGGGAGAAGTGAGCCCCACCCGCTACGCCAGCCTCGGACCTACCTGGAGGGGAAAGGAGAGCTCCTGGACAGCGGCCACCGGCCCGAGGGCGGGCGCCTACACGGCCGGAGCCCGTCCCAGCAACCCCAAGTATCCCTGGTGGGGCAGAGCGGGTAGAGACGCCGGAGGGCTGCCGCGGGCCACTGTGGCCGGTCGCGGGGGTCGCGAGGACCTGGCTCTCCCCTTAACACCAGGCCACCGCCGCCGCCGCCATTTTGCCTTCCACTCAATGTCGCCGCCGCCGCACTCCGTTGCAGGTTTCCCGGATGTGGGCATTTCCCGGCGTCGCTTGCGCGGGGGCCGAAGACTAGGGGCTTCTGCCCGCTCTGCCGCAGCTAGGGAGCGCGAAACCAAGGCCTCAGAGCCTTCGTGAGCGTCGCCCCACGTCGCTGCCGCCTGCCCCTGCCCACAAGACTCGCCCGCGGCCGTGGGTTACGGCTCTCTCCTGCCCAGCCCACTCGGTTGATTGAATCCTTTTTCCCACTGATCTCTTTCTCTGGACCGAGCAGGGATGCGCATTTCACGGAGCTTCGTTCTCAGAAGGGAACAACTATGAGTTGTTCTGGGAAACCTCGCTGTGGACCTCAAAATTCGAGTTTTGGCGCTTTGAAATAAAATTTTATTCTTGCTTAGCGTTCTTTCCCCAAACAAGCCCATGAGCTTCCAGCATCTGTATTTTCTGAATCAGCCAATAAGAAGTTCTTGAACCAGGACCGATTGATTAGCAGAGTTTAGAGGTCTTACCTGTCAACTGCATCTGTAGAAGGAGGTCGTTATTGCCATAACTGGAATAACGGTGACGGTGTGACAAGAGGTTTTACTTCTTGTAAAGTTGAATGGAAAATCTGGGATGGGATCATTGGGTTTGATGTGTAAGGTACTGTCCGCCCTCTGTGAAGAATGCCTTTGCCAGTTTTTCCTCTAGAAAATATAGTGTTTTCAAGTACCTTCTTTCGTAATTTTTCTACTATAGACTACAAAAAAATTAAAGATGTCTTTTTCTGATGTTAAAGTAATAACTGGCTGCTTACTGTATTCAGAAATCCAAATGTGAAAACCTGTTAAAAGATTGTGTTCCGCTGGCCACGGTGGCTCACGCCTGTAATCCCAGCACTTTGGGAGGCCAGGAGGGCAGATCACAAAGTCAGGAGTTCAAGACCAGCATGGCCAACACAGTGAAACCCCGTCTCTACTAAAAATACAAAAATTAGTTGGGCATGGTGGTGCACACCTGTAGTCCCAGCTACTCGGAGGCTGAGGCAGGAGAATCTCTTGAATCAGGGAGGCAGAGGTTGCAGTGAGCCGCACCACTGCACTCCAGCCTAGCACTTTGGGAGCCCAAGGCAAGTAGATTGCTTGAGTCCAGGAGTTCAAGACCAGCCTGGGCAATATAGTGAAACCCCATCTGAATAAAAACTGCAAACAATAATCAGGCTTGGTGGTACATGTTTGTAGTCCAGATACTTGGGAGACCGAGGTGGGAGAATCACTTGGGCCCAGCAAGTCAAGGCTGCAGTGAGCCAGGGATCATACTACTGCACTCCGGCCTAAGTGGGAGTTAAATCTTGTCTCAAACATCTTTCCTAATCAATGGGATTAAAATGGAGAGAGCATGCTGGGCTAATTATGTAGAAAATAATTAGCTTCTACAAAAGATACAAAGAAAATTGTTAGTCCTTTCCTATATTGAAATGAAATTTTTCTTAGAACAAGAAGGATAGGCCCATATTAAGGATTAAAAACCATCTGTATTAACTCCTGAATATAGGAAGTGTGGCTTAGGAGAATCACATGTGAATACTTCAGAAAGCTGAAACAGCATTACAAAGGAATATTATTCCTAGAAAAACGGTGGCAAGGTTTCTGTCATAATCAGCAACGTAGACAATGTATGAAAAAGTGTTTATCTTGGAAGTCACACTTAAGAGGGCCTCTGGCCAAGCGTGGTAACTTATGCTTGTAATCCCAGCAGTTACAAGCATGGTAGGCTTGTAGACCTTGTAGTTACAAGCATGGTAGGCTGTGGCAGGTAGACCACGTGAGGTCAGGAGTTTGAGACCAGTCTGGCCTATGTGGTAAAACCCCATCTCTACTAAAAATACAAAAAAATTAGCCGGGTGTGGTGGCACATACCTGTAATCCGTGCTACTAGGGAGGCTGACAGGAGAATCGCTTGAACCGGGAAGCGGAGATTCCAGTGAGCTGAGGTCGTGCCATTGCACTCCAGCCTGGGTGAGGGAGACTTAGACTCAAAAAAAGAAAAAAAAAAGAGGACCTTTGACAAAGAGGAGCATTTTTTAAAGGGACAACAAGATTGTGAGTTAAGCTCAGGTCAATTAATAGTGATTCATTGCTTACTATGGTTCAGATACTGTTAAACATTGTACACTAAGACATGGGCCCTGTTCTTGATCTTGTAGCCCAGTAGGGGGAGACAGGCTCCTTAACACACTGCTTTGAACACAATTTAAGTTCTGCACAATGGGCTTTTGAAGCAGAGTGCAACTTAGTCCAGATTGCTGGAGGCCAGTAAAAGCTGTCTGGAGAAAATGACACCTAGAAGGAGTCTTGAAGGATAAGAAGGATTTAGCCAAAAATGGCAAGAAACAGTAAGAAGGAAACCTTCACTGGAGAGACTATAATAATCACTTGAATATTTGAATATGAGAGGAATTTTGTGTGGGTGGCTCCTGAGATAAGACAAATGAAAACAAATTTCAGTTCAGTATATGAAAATTCATTTATTTAGTGAAACCCTATGGTAAAGGATCCCAACACAGAGCAGACTCAAATATAACGTAATTGGTGATTGGCTCATCTCATAGGCTCACATGATCAGCGTGTTAACATACACCAGGACTGTACCTTTTTACAGGATTGTTTTGGGTCCCACTCTTACACTAAAATCCTGCCATAATGCTGTATCAATTAGAGCTGTTCAAATGTGAAGCCGTATTGGAAAATGGAAATATTTATCACCATATATATACATATATTTTTTGAGATGCAGTTTCACTCTTTCGCCTAGGCTGGAGTAAAGTGGTGTGATCTCAGCTCACTGCAACCTCTGCCCCTGGGTTCAAGCGATTCTCTTCCCTCAGCCTCCTGAGTAGCTGGGATTATAGATGCCTCCCACCATGCCCAGCTACTTTTTTTTTTTGCATTTTTAGTAGCAATCAGGTTCTGGCATGTTGGCCAGGCTGATCTTGAATTCCTGACCTCAGGTGATCCACCCACCTTGGCCTCCCAAAGTGCTAGGATTACAGGCATGAGCCACCATGTTTTTAAGTATAGGGTGGATGATAATTTACTGGGAATACTGTAGAAGGAATCATGAATTTTAGGTTGGAGATGCTCACCCAAGGTACTTTCTACCTCTAAGAACCTGCAACCCTTGAAAGCAACTATAGTTTAATAAAGGCAGTGACAATGAATAGATTCATAAATTATGGTGTTATATTACATATAGCTTAGTTTCTTATTAAAATTGGCAGAACTTGTCAACTGGCATGAAATGTAACACTGTTAAAATGTATTCCTCTTATGGTTACAAATACCCTGAAAGCCTTAAAGCCTCTACCACTTACTCACTTATAATGATCAAGGGAAATTTTATATATGGCTGCTAGAAATTGAGAAGATATTAGCAACATATATGAAAACTTAAGAGTTTTTGGCAGTGGTCATTACAGATAAAAACAGAAGAGGCCAGGCTCGATGATTCTTGCCTGTAATCCCAGCATTTTGGGAAATCAAGGTGGATGGACTACTTGAGGTCAGGTGTTCAAGACCAGCCTGACCTACGTGGCGAAACACTGTCTCTACTAAAATTATAAAAAAATTAGCCAGGTATGGTGGTGTGTGTCTGTAATCCTAGATACTTGGGAGGCTGAGGCAGGAGAATTGCTTGAACCTGGGAGGTAAAAGTTGCAGTGAGCTGAGATCAGGCCACTGCATTCCAGCATGGGTGACAGAGCGACTGTTAAAAAAAAAAAGAGAGAAAAGAAAGGAAAGGTGAGGTGAGGCAAAAAACAGGCTTACTATTCACTATACATGGAAAATGTGCCACTTAAGAGCCAGGGTCTTTTCCACGAATGAGAATGAGTTTGAGGCCCATTCACAGCAAGGATGTTGGCCTGCTGAGTAGGATCTGAGGGTGCCTGCACTAGGCAGAGAGGGCCACTGCCTCAGCAGGCTTTAGGCTATGGTAATAGACATTTGTACAAAGGGAAATAGAAGGGCAAAGGAAAATCCATAGCTATGGTGTTTTTAAAAAATTATTTTATTTATTTATTTTTGAGGCACGGTGTCACTCTGCCACCCAGGCTGGAGTGCACTGGTGCAACCATGGCTCACTGCAACCTTCATCTCCCAGGCTCAAGCAATCCTTCCAGTTCAGCCTCCTGAGTAGCTAGAACCACAGGCACAAGTCACCATGCCTGGCTGTTTTTATTACTGAATCAGAAAGAGTGAAAATTGGTCCTGAAGCATTGTGAGCCACTGAGTTTTCATTGTTCCCATTTGGTATGAATGTATAGTATATATTTCTCTGCCAAAATACTGTGTTTAACTATAAACACCTCCTCCAGGCCCCGAGCCATTCATTACTGCTAAAACAATGTTTTTATTAAGAAGCCACCTTGTCTTATAGAATTTCTCAACAGTTGCATCTGATGTTGTCATTTAACATGTTCTTTTGTTTCCTGTAGTGTCTGTAAACTGGCAGACAGGTAAATCAGGTTTAGTTTTGTTACTAGGAACTGGGGAAGAACAGCTAGGCTGCTAACAGTCCTTGAACTGATATTTAGGGTAATGGCAATTATCTGAATTATCTGGTCTACTTTTCTTTTTTTGAGACAGAGTCTTGCTCTGTTGCCAGTCGCCAGGCTGGAATGCAGTGGCGCAATCTCGGCTCACTGCAACCTCCGCCTCCTGGGTTCAAGCAATTCTCCTGCCTCAGCCTTCTGAGTAGCTGGGACTACAGGCATGCACCACCACTCCCAACTAATTTTTGTATTTTTAGTAGAGACGGGGTTTCACCATGTTGGCCAGGATGGTCTCGATCTCTTGACCTCGGGATCTGCCTGCCTCAGTCTCCCAAAGTGCTGTGATTACAGGCGTGAGCCACCGAGCACGGCCTGGTCTACTTTTCAGTGCTGGGAAAAAACCTACCCTGAGCTGAACAAGTGTATGTTTTTGCTTACTCCTGGAATGCTACAAAATGAAAAACAAGTAGTTCCTTCTGGGCAGGAAATTTCCTATGTGGTGTTATTTACTCCTTTTGTATGACATCAGGAAACACATAATATCTACTTGTGTGAAAAGAAGAAAACTTCAGATGCATTAAATAATTAAATTCCAAATGCAATCATTACATGCAAAATAAAAAAACCACAAAATAAAATGAATTACAGATTAACATTTACATAACTCTAGGACAGGATAACATGATGCCAGGGGACAAAAAGTATTAAGAAAGAAATCAAATGATTTGGCCAGGTGTGGTGGCTCACCTCTGGAATCCTAGCACTTTGGGAGGCCAAGGTGGGTGGATCACCTAAGGTCAGGAGTTTGAGACCAGACTAGCCAACATAGTAAAACCCCATCTCTACAAAAAATATAAAAAACTGGGCCGGGCGCGGTGGCTCACGCCTATAATCCCAGCATTTTGGGAGGCCAAGGCAGGTGGATCACAAGGTCAAGAAACTGAGACCATCCTGGTCAACATGGTGAAACCCTGTCTCTACTAAAACTACAAAAAAATTAGCAGGGCATGGTGGTGCGTGCCTGTAGTCCCAGCTACTCGGGAGGCTGAGGCAGGAGAATTGCTTGAACCCAGGAGGTGGAGGTTGTGGTGAGCCGAGACCGTGCCATTGCACTCCAGCCTGGGTAACAAGAGCGAAACCGACTCAAAAAAAAAAAAAAATGTTGGGCGCGGTGGCTCACGCCTGTAATTCCAGCACTTTGGGAAGCCGAGGCAGGTGGATCACGAGGTCAAGAGATCAAGACCATTCTGGTCAACATGGTGAAACCCCGTCTCTACTAAAAATACAAAAAATTAGCTGGGCATGGTGGCGCGTGCCTGTAATCCCAGCTACTCAGGAGGCTGAGGCAGGAGAACTGCCTAATCCCAGGAGGTGCAGGTTGCGGTGAGCCGAGATTGTGCCATTGCACTCCAGAGCCTGGGTAACAAGAGCAAAACTCTGTCTCAAAAAAAAAAATATATATATATATATATATATATATATATGTATAATTAGTTGAGCGTGGTGGCACATGCCTGTAATCCCGGCTACTCAGGAGGCCGAGGCAGGAGAGTCACTTGAACCGGGGAGGTGGAAGTTGCAGTGAGCTAAGATCATACCATCGCACTTCAGCCTGGGTGACAAAGCAAAACTCTGTCTCAAAAAACAAAAACAAAAACAAAAAACAAAGAAATCAACTGATTTGACCACACATGAAATGCAAATTCTATGAAAAGCACCATAAGTAGCCTGGGCAATTGTGAAACCCCATCTCTACTAAAAGTACAGAAATTAGGCATGGTGGTACACACCTCTAGTCCCAGCTATTCAGGACGCTAAGATGGGAGGATTATCTGAGCCCAGGAGGTCAAGGCTGCAGTGAACCATGATCATGCCACTGCACTCCAGCCTGGGCGATGGGAGTGAGACTCCATCTCAAGGAAAAAAAAAATCAACAGAATAAAGATTTTAAAAAAAGCCCCATAAGTAAAGCTAAAAACTAAATTAAAAAATACCTGTATCATACAACCAAAGTCAAAAAAACAAACAAAAGAAAACCATATATAAAAAGATGTTACAAATAAGAAAATGCCAAACTACCTCAAAAAATGAAAAGGATATAAGCTAAGAATAAAAGCAAGTTTTAAAAGAAATGCAAATTAAACCAAACAGGTATTATAGCGGTAATCATAACAGTGAGAGGCTGGAAACATGAAATAATAATAGGCAACCAATTGAAATAAATTATGGTACACACACCTACAGCTTAGAATATTAAGTAGCAGTTCAAAATGATAATAGAAAACATGTGTTTACTGCTAGGGAATGTGCATCCACAAAAATAATATATATATTTCATTTTATTAAGAAATTATATACATTGATGGATAGAAACGGATATGAAAAGAGTATTGTCTGTTTGAAATTCTAAGTACTTAAAACTTTCTTTTCTGTAATTTATTTAATAACAAAAAGTCTTTAAAAAATTAGTCCCAGCAATAATACTATAGACAGATCAAAAACCCAAAAACCCCTGAGGTAAAGTGGCATTAAAAAAATTGAAAATAGGCAGGGTGTGGTGGCTCACACCTATAATCCCAGCACTTTCAGAGGCCGAGGTGGGCTGATGACCTATGGTCAGGAGTTCCAGACCAGCCCTGGCCAACATGGTGAAACCCTTTCTCTACTACTAATTAAAAATTAGCCAGGTCTGGTGGCACACACCTGTAATCCTAGCTACTGGAGAGGCTGAGGCAGGAGAATTGTTTGAACCTGGGAGACAGAGGTCGCAGTGAGCTGAGATCATCATCCAGCAACAAGAGCGAAACTCTGTCTCAAAAAAAGGAAAAGAAAATATTTATTAGGACAGAAAAGCAAAACTTTATCATAATTCCATAATTATGATTATTGGAATTATAAAGTAAATGAACACTTCAATTGTCTAATAGCACTGATTTATCATTAAGGTCTCAGGTCAATAACACATTTAAGATCTAACAAATTTTCGAAAGACAGTTATCATTAAAGTATCTTAAAACACTACATTAGGTCATTATTATCCCTGCAGACAAGAATAAAGATGGCTGATAAGACTATAGGTGGCTAAAACAAAAGGATTAAAATGGCAAAATTCTGGTGGGGGGTGGGGACACAGGTAAAAAAACAATAAGAAAAAAATGGCACAATTCTTCACTCTGATTATATCATCATTTGATTAATCACACTTGTTAAACATCGAATTTTAATTTGGAAGTCAATTTGCTTATCAATATCCAATTCTACTTTATCACACAATGTCCAGTTTGGCAATTTTCAACTATGCCGTGAATCTAAACAAAAGATAAATTCCTTAGGAAAAATGTTGTGTTTGTTCCCTTTTCAACAGAAATAAAGTTGGGTCTAAGGAGTTGAAAGAGTTCTGCTCAAAAACCTATTCTGAAAAAGGAACTTGTCAACACATATTCATCGTTAAAAAATTTCGGGATGGGCACAGTGGCTCAGACCTGTAATCCCAGCACTTTGGGAGGCTGAGGCAAGCAGATCATGAGGTCGAGACATCGAGACCATCCTGGCCGACATGGTGAAACCCCATGTCTACTAAAAAACACAAAAATTAGCTAGGTGTGGTGGCGCACCCCTGTAGTTCCAGATACTCAGCAGGCTGAGGCAGGAGAATTGCTTGAACCAGGGAGGTGGAGGTTGCAGTGAGCCAAGATCGCACCACTGCATTCCAGCCTGGCAACAGAGTAAGACTGTCTCCAAAAAAAAAATCTGTCTCAAAAAAAAAAATTCGAACATGGCTATACATCTTTGTTATTTTTGCTCTACTCAATTCTTTCTGAAAACATTTACTATAATTATTAAGGAAATAAAGTGTGGAAGGATCATAGGAAATACTTGCAATAAAAAGAATAATCGTTAGCATTGGCAATTGCCACTAGAAGGCGTATACTCCACATACTACTAACAAAAAATTGTAGGAACCCATTGGTGGTTCCCATAACCACCACTAATGTGTTAATTCCCATATCAAAAACAAAGAACTAGTCCCATGAGCTGTCAATAATACTCTGAAGGCAACCTATTCATCAGCACCAGGATCCCACTGTTTTCTTCCACATGTTCACAATCTTTGCCTTCTGTCATCCATCGGATTCTACAACTGTTGTGGGAGTATAAGGCTGACAAAAGCCAAAACTGGGCATTGACATTAATGGTAGTTTATTGATGCTTCCCCTGCAAATCTCATATTTTCTGATAATAAAAATTTGCACAGATGTTGGATTTCAAAAAGCTAATTGTGTGTTCTATCTGAAATCTTAAAATTACAGTACTTCTATGAAAAAAGATGTCTAGTAACATAAATTGCTTCTGCATCGGTTCCACAAACAAGACAAGCACCTAAAACATCCAAACTGTTCACAGACAGAGTCCTACTGGGAAGTAAGCTTGTGATTTCAATTCGGTCTTTTGCAGGATCAGTGCTGAGCCAGGAACTAATGACAGACTGGTGAACATTAGCTTGGTTACTAATGCTATGAGACAAAAATGTACTGGTTCTTCCTCCTGGAAGAAAACAAGAAAAGAAAAAAAATTTAAGATGATTTTTATATTAGTAAACATGCAAACTTCTACTGAACTTAGACAGGTGATAATTTCAATATGTTTAATTCTCAGAATAACAGGTTAATAATTCCATTATTATACAAAACCATTTTTGACCAAAGGCTTATTCAGTGATATTAAATATTCAAATTTCCATGAGATAATATGGATACCAAACTTGAAGTCTTCAGGCAAAGCAGATGATTTCAACTGACTCCTTCCGTTAATCTTTTATTGGAAAGTCTCAGAAAGGTAGCAAAATGGCCAGCAGACAAGTTGAATACAGAAAGAAAAAAAAAAGAAACCAAAAATGTAGGTAATATAAACTCTTGGGTAATAAATGATCATGAGAAAGAATTTCTAGACACATTTCTAGTTGAATATTTCTAGATTTATATTTCTAGGCCGGGCGTGGTGGCTCACACCTGTAATCCCAGCACTTTGGGAGGCCAAGGCGAATGGATTGCCTGAGGTCAGGAGTTCGAGACCAGCCTGGCCAACATGGAGAAACCCCATCTCAAAAAATATATATATATTTCTAAATATATATTTGTTACTATTATTTCTAAAAATATAATTGCCTAACCTCGAATCTTTTTTTTTTTAAGGAGAGAAGGAAAGAAAAGAAAAGGAGTGAGTCTACTCTTCGTATGCTCTCAGGACAGCGTCGTTTGCCTCGTGCATCTGTGTCCTCTGACCTAACCCATCACTTCCTTTTCCTCAGCCTCACGTGGGGCCGCCGCCAAAATGCAGATTTTCGTGAAAACCCTTACGGGGAAGACCATCACCCTCGAGGTTGAACCCTCGGATACGATAGAAAATGTAAAGGCCAAGATCCAGGATAAGGAAGGAATTCCTCCTGATCAGCAAAGACTGATCTTTGCTGGCAAGCAACTGGAAGATGGACGTACTTTGTCTGACTACAACATTCAGGAGGAGTCTACTCTTCATCTTGTGTTGAGACTTCGTGGTGGTGCTAAGAAAAGGAAGAAGTCTTACACCACTCCCAAGAAGAATAAGCACAAGAGAAAGAAGGTTAAGCTGGCTGTCCTGAAATATTATAAGGTGGATGAGAATGGCAAAATTAGTCGCCTTCGTCGAGAGTGCCCTTCTGATGAATGTGGTGCTGGAGTGTTTATGGCAAGCCACTTTGACAGACATTATTGTGGCAAATGTTGTCTGACTTACTGCTTCAACAAACCAGAAGACAAGTAACTGAGTTAATAAAAGACATGAACAAAAAAAAAAAAAAAAGAAAAGAAAAGGAGTGAAGGAGAGGAAGAAAGAGGAAGAAAAAGAGGGAGCGGGAACGGAAATGTTGCTTTATTCTAAAAATGGGTATTAATAGTGGCCAATCAATATTTCATTTAGCCCTATGAGTAGGTGTGATGTGGTACTGACAAGAATGTGTATTTTGTATATTTAAAGTGGAGAGCTCTATAAATATTTATTAAGTTTACTTGTTCCAGATCTGAGTTCAAGTCCTGGATATCCTTATTAATTTTCTGTCTCATTGAGTCTAAATCTCTTTATAGGTCTTATGTATCTGGGTGTTAGGGTCATTAGCTCTTATTGTTGCATTGATCTTTTTACCACTATATCTTTGTTGCTTTGAAATATATTTTATCAGATGCGAGACTTGTAACTCCATCTTTATTTATTTATTTATTTATTTATTTTTGCTCTCCATTTGGTTGGTAAACCTTTCTCCATCCCTTTGTTTTGAGTCTTTGTGTATCCTTGCATGTGAAATGGGTCTGGATCCAGCATACTGTTGGGTTTTGGCTGTATCTTTTGATTAAGGGATTTAGTCGATTTAAATTTAGGATTACTGCCATTTGATGTTAACTGGCTGTTTTATCCATTCACTGATGTAAATTCTTCTTTATATTGATGCTCTTTACTTTTTGGTATATTTTTAGAAAGGCTAATACTGGTTGTTTCTTTCTATGTGTAATGCTTCTTTCAGAAGCTCTTGTAAAGAAGGCCTGGTGGTAATAAAATCTCTGAGTACTTGCTTGTTCATAAAAGATTTTATTTTTCCTTCAGTTGCGAAGCTTAGTTTGGCTGGATATGAAATTCTGGGCTGAAGGTTCTTTTCTTTAAGGATGTTGAATATTGGCCCCCACTCTCTTCTGGCTTGTAAAGTTTCTGCTGAGAGATCTGCTGTAAGTCCGATGGGCTTCCCTTTGTGGGTAACCTGACCTTTCTCTCTGGCTGCCCTTAGTATTTTCTCCTTCGTTTCAACCCTGGTGAATCTAACGATTAAGTGCCTTGGGGTTGCTCTTCTTGAGGAATATCTTTGTGGTGTTCTCTGTATTACCTGGGGTTGAATATTGTCCTGCTTTGCTAGGTTGGGAAAGTTTTCCTGAATAATATCCTGACGAGTCTTTTCCAGCTTGGATTCATTCTCTCTGTCACATTCAGGTACACCTATCAAACGTAGATTAGGTCTTTTCACACAGTCCCATATTTCTTGGAGACTTTGCTCATTCCTTTTTATCTTTTTTCTCTATTCTTGTCTTTTTGTTTTATTTCATTAAGTTGGTCTTCGACCTCTGATATCCTTTCTTCTGCTTGAACAATTCAAGTGTTTAAACCTGTGCATACTTCTCGGAGTTCCCATATTGTATTCTTCAGTTCTATCAATTCACTTATATTCCTCTCTAAATTGTCTATGCTCATTAGGATTTCGTCAAACCATTTTTCAAAGTTCTTAGTTTCTTTACATTGGGCTACAACATGTTCTTTTAACTCACAGAAGTTTCTTATTATCCACCTTCTGCAGCCTGATTCTGTTAATGGAATGCACTCGTTCTCCATCAACCCTTGTTTCCTTGTTGATGAGGAACTGTGATCCTCTTTAGAGGGAGAGGCATTCTGATTTTGAGTATTCTCAGCCTTCTTACACTGGTTTCTTCCCATCATTGTAAATTTATCCACCTGTCCTCTTTGTAGTTACCAGCTTTCAAATTAGGTCTCTGAGTGGACATCCAAGTTGTTAATTCCCAGGGCCGAAATCTGAGCAACCCGCTGTGCCGGCCAAAACAGCAGCGTTAAGACTGATGGTGCTTTTCTGCCTGGGAATCCCTAGTCTGGCTTCCTTCTTGAGTCGGTAATAGGCGACTCTGCCTTCCTGGAGCTCCAAACGTCGGTCAGAAGGGGAACCAGTCCTGTTTACTCTGCACCAAGAGCTGCCGTGTCGAGGTGCCGGCAAAACCGCTGCGCCAGCCATTAAAGTTGCAGGGCTCCATCCACTGGGAATCTTCTGGTTCGTGAGCGATAAAAATTTGTAAGTGTGGCATCCTCTTGTTCTCTGCGCTTTCACTGGGAGCTGCAATCCTGAGATGTTAGCGATCAGCTATCTTGGATTGTTCCTCACCTCGGATCTTTTTTATGCTTTTTAGATAAATGTTCTTAAAAGTAAATAAAAACACTACTAGATTATAAGCTTTTATCTCTAACAGAGCACTGCACTTAATATAGAGTAGGCCGGGCGCGGTGGCTCAAGCCTGTAATCCCAGCACTTTGGGAGGCCGAGGCGGGTGGATCACGAGGTCAAGAGATCGAGACCATCCTGGTCAGCATGGTGAAACCCCGTCTCTACTAAAAATACAAAAAATTAGCTGGGCATGGTGGCGTGTGCCTGTAATCCCAGCTACTCAGGAGGCTGAGGCGGGAGAATTGCCTGAACCCAGGAGGCGGAGGTTGCGGTGAGCCGAGATCGTGCCATTGCACTCCAGCCTGGGTAACGAGCGAAACGCCGCCTCAAAAAAAAAAAAAAAAAAAAAAAAAAAAAAAAAAAAAAAATATAGAGTAAAGTGAGGCAGGCAGAAGCAGTATATTTCCATTTTAGGCATTATTTATAACTTTCCTTTCAACTTGCTGTCATACCAAGTAAGTACAAATTTAATTCACTCAGCAAATGACTGAGTACCTACTATGTGTCAGGCTCTGTGCTAAGTGCTCTGTGCAAAGTCCCTATGTCTTAAAGCTTAAAGATTAGTACATTTAAAATCTTGCTAATCCTTTAAAATATGGCTCAACCTCCTTCTCTAAGACAACTTTGAAGACAACCTCTAGTTCATGTTTTTCTTTTCTTTCCTTGAACCCTCAGCACTACTTTGTAACAATTCTTATATCCTAATTGAACTTTCCATGCCTCTGTCCATGACTATGTCTTAAGAGCAGTTCGCATATTTCATATTTGTTTTACCTTTTCAGTGTCTAATATACTGTGCCTTGCAATAGAAGACACAGGATAAAGTTTTATTTCCAGTCTAACCAAGGTTCCTTAAAAGTAAACTTGCAAGTTCAAGACTGTGTGGTTAGCGGAGGAAGGAAATAAAAACCAAGTATATACTTAGTCAATTCTTAGATGAAACTGTTCATTTCTCCATAGATGAAGTTAGCATAGACATGCATGCATGTTCCACACATGCTCTCCACTCCAGAATTTTACTAGAGAAGTTTTAAAATTTTTTCCCCTTAATTTTTTCTATCTTTTACTGTTCTTACATTTTACATTGCTCTTGGACACTGTAAAGATTAACATATTATTCAAGCCACTGTGATAAGACTCCTTTCCTCATCTCCCTGTTTTCACTTTTCTCCTCCCAACTCCCACAGTCTAATGTCCTTATCATGGGCTACAAAGTCTCATGACTCCTCAGCCACCATCCCTTATCTCCTACCACTCTACCCTGCTGGCTGAGCTGCAACCATGGTGTCCTTGCTGTTCTCTGCCTGTCTCAGGCCCTCAGCATTTGCTGTTTCCTCTGCCTGGAATGATTTCATGTCACTTACACCTTCACTTCTCCTAAGACTCTGCTCAAATGTTCCTTCTCTCAAATGGTCTCTCCTTAGACTCTCACTAGAGTAGCTCCCCTCACCTCTGTCTCTATTCTTTATCCTCCTACTCTGCTGTATTCTTCTTCATGGTAATTAGCAGTATATTTTGCCATGTTATTTTCCTTTTCCTTAATTTTTTTTTGAGACAGAGTCTCGCTCTGTTGCCTAGGCTGTAGTGCAGTAGCACAATCTTAGCTCACTGTAACTGCTGCCTCCCAGGTTCAAGCTATTCTCCTGCCTCAGCCTCCCTAGTAGCTGAGATTACAGATGCCCACCACCATGCCTGGCTAATTTTTGTATTTTTAGTAGAGACAAGGTTTCACCATGTTGGATCAAGATGGTCTTGAACTCCTGGCCTCAGGTGATCCACCCACCTCAGCCTCCCAAAGTGCTGGGATTATGGGCATGAGCCACCATGCCTGGCCTCCTTTTTCTTTTCAGTTCTCTTTCCCACTTTTCTGTGCTCTGCTATATACTGTAGGGGGTAGAAGTCGGCAAACTCCACTTTCCAGGCTGCTTTACCATCTGCCATCCAGTGGGCCTGCCAATGGGAGGTATTCATGGTGGGTGACTGGAAGGCAGAGGGAAGAAGCAGCTCCTTCCTGCTCCAGGTTTCTGGCAATAACATTGGTGGTAGTTCCAGCCTGGTTGAGGTAGTGCCTTTTCTGCTGATTCAGAACCAACTTTTTTTTTTTGAGACAAAGTCTCGCTCTGTCACCAGGCTGGAGTGCAGTGGCAGGCTCAGCTCACTACAACCTCTCTCTGCCTCCCGGGTTCGAGCGATTCTCCTGCCTCAGCTTCCCAAGTAGCTGGGACTACAGGAGCCCACCACCATGCCCAGCTAATTTTTGTATTTTTAGTAGAGACGGGGTTTCATCATGTTGGTCAGGATGGTCTCAATCTCAGCTTCGAGATTCGCCCACCTCAGCCTCCCAAAGTGCTAGGATTACAGGCGTGAGTCACTGTGCCTGACCCAGAACATGTACAGTGTTTCCAACAGTGCAGCAGCAGGGGTACTAACGATTATCATTTCTGGGTGCTCTCTTTTCTTCCTAGTTGTTCTCCCAGCACTCCTCCTATTCCCTTTTGTTTTCCTAGCCCTTCTAACACATGTGAGACCGCTTCCTTCTACCTCTAAGGTAGTTTCTGATACTTTGATTGGACTCTAATGTCTATTTTTTAACTGTCTGCTAGAATATTTGTTCTATATATTGACATTTTGTTCTGCTTACTGTTGTACACCTTAACACCTAGAAGAATGCCTACCACATGGTAGGCATTCAGTACATATTTCTGAATGAATAAGCAAACGAACTTTGGAACCACAGACAAACCCTCAAAAACAGGAAACTTGGAAAATGCAAAAACACACACAAATCCTTGATTAGAAGTATATAGGTTTTGGCTGACGATAACCTACCACTGACTATAATGAGGAAAGCAGACCTTTTTTTTTTTTTTCAGATGGAGTCTTGCTCTGTCACCCAGGCAGGAGTACAGTGGCATGATCTCGGCTCACTGCAACGTCCACCTCCTGGGTTCAAGCAATTCTTCTGTCTCAGCCTCCCGAGCAGCTGGGACTACAGGTGCATGCCACCACACCCAGCTAATTTTTTGTATTTTTACTAGAGACAAGGTTTCACCATATTGGCCAGGCTGGTCTTGAACTCCTGACCTCATGAACCACCCTCCTCAGCCTCCTAAAGTGCTGGAATTACAGGTATGAGCCACTGCGCCTGGCTGAGATCAGGCCTTTTAACCTGAGAGGAAACCAGTATCTTCAGTTACATCAAGTATCAATTTGCTTCTTGCCACTCACGCAAACTTGGCAATGCAATATAAAAGATTTGCCTGTGTCTATGCTATGGCATGAGGGTCCAGGTTAATGGCACTCACAAAGGAGAAGCCTGGCTGTCTAAAGTGAGCCAGCTTACAGCATTTCTAGCCATCAGCCATACAGTAGTAAGTAACTTAACAGTCAGATTTCAAGCCCTGTGATAATCAAATTTACTCTGAGGTAAGAGAATAAAAATGTTTTGCCATTAAGTAAAAAATATGATATGTCTAATTTGGTATTTAAAAGTACAATAAGGCCGGGTACAGCGGCTCCTGCTTATAATTGCAGCATCTCTGGTGGCCCAGGCAGTAGGATTGCTTGAGCTCACGACTTTGAGACCAGCCTGTGTAGGACAGTGAGAGCTTGTCTCTACAAGGAAAAACAAAAAATTAGCTGGTTGTGGTGGCAAGTACCTCTGGTCTCAGCTCTTTGGGAGACTGAGGCAGGAGGATCACTTGAGCTTGGGAGGGTGAGGCTGTAGTAAGCCGTGATTATGCCACTGCAGTCCAGCCAGGATGTCAGAGTAAGACCTTGTCTCAAACAAAACAAAACAAAATAAAATAAAAGTATAAGGCCAGGCGCAGTGTCTCACACCTGTAATCCCAGCACTTAGGGAGGCCGAGGTGGGCGAATCACAAGGTCAGGAGTTAAGACCAGTCTGGTCAACATGGTGAAACTGCATCTCTACTAAAAATACAAAAAATTAGAAGGAAAAAAAAAAGAAAAATTTTGCTGGGCGTAGTGGTGGGTTCCTATAATCCCAGCTATTTGGGAGGCTGAGGCACGAAAATCACATGAACCCAGGAGGTGGAGGTTACAGCGAACCAAGACTATGCCACTGCACTCCAGCCTGGGCAGCAGAGCGAGAGAGTCTGTCTCAAAAAAACAAAAAAAAAGAGTTAACAAAATTACTCATAACAGGCTGGGCACAGTGGCTCACACCTATAATCTCAGCACTTTGGGGAGGCTGAGGTGGGCTGATCACTTGAGGCCAGGAGTTTGAGACTAGTCTGGCCAACATAACAAAACCCCATCTCTACTAAAAATTATTAGCCAGGTATGGTGGCACACAACTGTAATCCCAGCTACTAGGGAAACCGAGGCAGGAGAAAAGCTTGAACTCAAGAGGCAGAGGTTGCAGTTAGCTGAGATTGTGCCACTGCACTCCAGCCTGGGTGACTAAGACTTTTTCTCAAAAAAGAAAAAAAAGGCCAGGCACTGTGGCTCACTCCTGTAATCCCAGCATTTTGAGAGGCTGAGGGGGGCAAATCATTTGAGGTCAGGAGTTTGAGACCAGCCTGGCCAATACGGTGAAACCCCATCTCTACTAAAAATACAAAAAAATTAGCTGGGCATGGTGGCCCTTGCCTGTAGCCCCCAGCTACTTGGGAGGCTGAGGCATGAGAATTGCTTGAATCCAGGAGGTGGAAGGTTGCAGTGAACTGAGATTGCACCGCTACACTCCAACCTGGGCAACAAAGCGAGACTCCATCTTAAAAAAAAAAATTAAACATAGCAATATTCATTAAAAAGTTTTACCTTGATTAAAGAGTAACGACTTTTCAGGTACATCTGTGGAGGCATCCCAATGCCAAAGGGATCCATCTTCAGAGCAGGTAAACAGATGATCTGGGTTGGATGGGTGAAAGTGAACTTCCCACACTAAGAGATAAGAACCAAGAAGCTCATTTCTGTGCAGATTTGCTGAACAAACAACATTAACCCCCATCTCTAGGCATCATCTTCCATTATCCTCCATCACATACCTTCAAGCCTCAAGTCTATCATAAAATTTAAAGGCTTCAGAATTAAAGAAAAGACATAACTCTCCAATAGCTATAACATGGAGAAAGGGAAAAGAACACTTCGGGAGGCTGAGGCGGGTGGATCACCTGAGGTCAGGACCAGCCTGGGCAACACGGTGAAACCCGGTCTCTACTAAAAATACAAAAATTAGCCAGTCTTGGTGGCACATGCTTACAGTTCCAGCTACTCGGGAGGCTGAGACAGGAGAATCACTTGAACCCAGGAGCTGGAGGTTGCAGTGAGCCAAGCCTGCAAAACTGCACTCCAGCCTGGTCAACAGAGTAAGACGCTGTCTGGAAGAAAAAAAAGAAAAGGAAAAAGCAGCCAAATAAATTTGTGTACTGGGCAAGGAAATAAATGAAAATATTGCTAAAACATTTAACCTATTACATTTTTTTATGAAAAAGGTGTGTGTGTGGTTTTTTTTTTAAATAGAGACAGGGTTTTGCTATGTTGTCTACCTTGGTCTTCTACTCCTGGCCTCAAGCAATCCTTCTTCCTCAGCCTCCCTAAGAGCTGGGATTATAGGTGTGTGCCTGGCTAGGAATGACTATTTTTAAGGAGAAAGTCTTTTTTTTCTTTTAAGATGTAGTCTCACTCAGTTGCCCAGGTTGGAGTACAGTGGCGCGATTTTGGCTAACTGAAACCTCCTCCTGGGTTGAAGTGATTCCCCTGCCTTAGCATCCCAGTAGCTGGGATTATAGGTACCTGCCACCATGCCTGGCTATTTTTGAATTTTTAGTAGAGACAGAATTTAACTATGTTGGCCACGCTGGTCTCAAATCCCTGGCCTCAAATGATTCACCTGCCTTGGCCTCCCAAAGTGCTGGGATTATGGGCGTGAGCCACTGAGCCAGGCTGGAAAAATTTTTTTTTTTAATTGGTAAGTTCATGTTTTTCAACTCCTGTGTCATTAATATATGAAGATTGTATCATTGAAAAGACTGAGAAAGACCCTAATAGAAATATAAAAATGATTTCTAAGAGGCAATATCCAATATTGATTAATGCCAAGATTCTGAATACTTCTGGTCTCTATCATAGAAATAGCAACTGACTTCTTACAAACAAAAATTTGGAAATGTTCCAAAAATTTGAATCCAGTTTCAGATGGAGGGATTTTTATTTGTTGATTATTTATCAAGAGAAACTATTTCTTAGCCCACATATTTATGCTTCATACTTTAGGAACACAGGTCAGTGACAAAATTCTACGTAATTCAATGCAAAAAATTTCTCTCTTATTTTGAAATAGTCTTGCTCTGGCTCCCAGGCTGGAGTGCAGGGTGGCATGGTCACAGCTCACTGCAGCCTTGACCTCTCAGGCTTAAACAATCTGCCTATCTCAGCCTCCCAAGTAGCTAGGACTACAGGCATGCGTCACCATACCCAGCTAATTTTTGTTTTTTATTCTTGAGATGGAATCTCGTTCTGTCGCCAGGCTGGAGTGTAGTGGTGCAATTTTGGCTCACTGGCAACCTATACCTCCCAGGTTCAAGTGATTCTCCTGCCTCAGCCTCCCAAACAGCTGTGACTACAGATGTGCGCCATCACACCCAGCTAATTTTTGTATTTTTAGTAGAGATGGGGTTCCACCATGTTGGCCAGGATGGTCTCGATCTCCTGACCTCATGGTCTGCCTGTCTTGGCCTCCCAAAGTGCTGGGATTACAGATTTGTCACTGAGCCTGGCTAATTTTTTGTATTATTTATTTATTTATTGAGATGGAGTCTTGCTCTGTTGCCCAGGCTGGCGTGCAGTGGCACAATCTTGACACACTGCAACCTCTACCTCCTAGGTTCAAGCAATTCTCCTGTCTCAGCCTCCCAAGTAGTTGAGACTACAGGCATGTGCCACCATGCCCAGCTAATTTTTGTATTTTTAGTAGAGATGGGGTTTCACTATGTTGGCCAGGCTGGTCTTGAACTCCTGACCTCATGATCCACTCGCCTTGGCTTCCCAAAGTGCTGGGATTACAAGTGTGAGCCACTGTGCCTGGCCTAAATTTTGTATTTTTAACAGAGACAGAGTTTCTCCATTTTGCCCAGCTTGGTCTCAAATTCCTGGGCTCAAATGATCTGCCTGCCTTGAACTCCCAAAGTGCTAGAATTACAAGCATGAACTACCATGCCCAGTCCCAAAGAAACTGTTATGTATTCCAAAATCACATTCCAATCTAAAAGATATCAGCCTTCCTTGTTTCCTCAAAATCTTTTATGGAATCATAATTTCTTTCTTTCTTTCTTTCTTTTTTTTGAGACAGAGTCTTGCTCTGTCACCAGGCTGGAGTGCAGTGGCATGATTTTGGCTCACTGCAACCTCTGCCTCCCGGGTTCAAGCAATTCTCCTGCCTCAGCCTCCTGACTGGCACTACAGGTGTGCACTACCATGCTAATTTTTGGTTTTTTGTTTTTGTTTTTAAAGACAGGGTTTCACCATGTTGGTCAGGTTGGTCTTGAACTCCCGACCTCAGGTGATCCACCTGCCTTGGCCTCCAAAGTGCTTGGATTACAGGCGTGAGCCACCACACCTGGCTAATTTTCGTATTTTTAGTAGAGATGAGGTTTCTCCATGTTGGCCAGGATGGTCCTGATCTCTTGACCTCGTGATCTTCCCACCTCGGCCTCCCAAAGTGCTGGGATTACAGGCGTGAGCCACTGAGCCTGGACTCTTTTTTTTGAATAATAATTTCTATAGAATTATAATAAAAAAAATTAGCCAGATGTAGTGGCACACACCTGTAGTCCCAGCTACTCAGAAGGGCAAGGCAGGATCATTTGACCCCAGGAAAGTTGAGGCTGAAATGAGGTACCACGTCACTGCACTCCAGCCTGGGCAACATAGCGAGCCCGTATCTACAAAAATAAAAAATTAGCCGGGTGTGGTGGTGCATGCCTGCAACCTCAGCTACTCAGGAAGCTGAGGTGGGAGGATTTATTGAGCCAGGGAGGCGAGGCTGAGGCTGCAGTGGGCTGTGATCCACTGCACTTCAACCTGGATGACAGAGACCCCGTTCAAAAAAAAAAGTATAGGTCTGGGTATGGTAGCTCACGCTTGTAATCTCAGCACTTTGGGATGCCAAGACAGGCAGATCACCTGAAGTCAGAAGTTGGGAGACCAGCCTGGTCAATGTGGTGAAACCCCATTTCTACTAAAAATATAAAAATCAGCCAGGGGGCACATGCCTGTAGTCCCAGCTACTAGGGAGGCTGAGGCAGGAGACTGGCTTGAACCTGGGAAGTAGAGGTTGCAGTTAGCTGAGATCACATCACTACACCCCAGCCTGGGCAACAGAGCAAGACTCTATCTCAAAAAAAAAAAAAAAGTATGATCCATTCTGGCATGATATCAAAGACAGAGTGATAAAATGAAAACTTTCTGTCCAGTCAAATCATCTCCACCAGAATCAAAAGGCAGGGAAAAAAAAGCTTATAAATCTATCATTCATATTAAAAAAAAAGATGCAACAATAAATTGAGGAGCACAGCATTCATTAGCAAATATGACCAATAGCCTGCATTTGCATGTGAAAAGGGCATTCTTGCACACTTAACTATGGCAATATAAAATGGCATGATTTTTGTTACCTTTTTTTTTTTAGGGGGGCAGGGTCTCACTGTACTGTCCAGGCTGGAGTGCACAGGTGCAATCATAACATACTACAGCCTTGAATTCCTGGACTCAGGCAATTCTCCTGCCTTGGCCTCCTCAGAAGCTGGTGCATGCCACCCCACCTGGCTTAAATTAGTATTATTAACTTTTCAAAGAGGTTATGTTGCCTAAGATGACCTCAAACTCTTGGGCTCAAACAATCTTCCCGCCTCAGGCTGAGTAGCTAGAACTACAGGTATTTGCCAATGTGCCTGGTTTAAACTGGTATTATTTTTGTGTAGAATACTCTTGTCAATGGATTATGCAAAATGTTTGACCTATCAACTCTACTTCTAAAAAATTAACCTAAGAAAATAAGTAGGCCAGGAGCAGTGGCTCACGCCTGTGATCCCAGAACTTTGGGAGGCTGAAGCAGGTGGATCACGAGGTCAGGAGTTCGAGATCAGCCTGAACAATATGGTGAAACCCCGTCTCTACTAAAAATACAAAAAATTAGCTAGGCCCACGGTGGCATACACCTGAAGCCCCAGCTGCTCGGGAGGCTGAGAGAGGAGAATTGCTTGAACCAGGAGGTGGAGGTTGCAGTGAGCTGAGATTGTGCCACTGCACTCCAGCCTGTGTGACAGAGCAAGACTCTGTCTCAAAAAAAAAAGAAGTACATAAGGCTGGGCATAATGGCTCATATCTGTAATCCTAGCACATTGGAAGGATGGTATAAGTCAAGGAGTTTAAGGCTGCCATGAGCTATGATCACACCACTACTATACTCTGGCCTGGGTGATAGAGAGAGACCCTGTCTCCAAAAAAAAAAAAAAAAAAAATCGTACATAAATATCTAAGGATTCTAAATACAGTTTTGGATATAAGACTGAAAACTGTGGCTGGTATAGTGGCTCATAGCTTACACCTGTAATCTCAGCACTTCCTGAGGATCACTTGTTTGAAACCAGGAGTTTGAAACCAGCCTGGGCAATAAAGCAAAACCCCATATCCACAAAAAACAAACAACAACAAAAAAAATCAGTTAGGCATGGTGGCACATACCTATAGTCCTATCTACTTGGGAGGCTGATATAGGGTATCACCTGAGCCCTGTAGGTCAAGGGTGTAGTGAGCCATGACTGCACCACTGCACTCCAGCCTGGGCAACAGATTCAGACCCTGTCCCTTAAAAAAAAAAAAAAAAAGCCAAGCACAGTGGCTAATGCCTGTAATCCCAGCACTTTGGGAGGTTGAGGCGGGCAGATCATCTGAGGTCAGGAGTTTGAGACCAGCCTGACCAATATGGAGAAAACCCATCTCTATTAAAAATTCAAAATTAGCCAGGTGTGATGGCACATGCCTGAAATCCCACCTACTCCGGGAGGCTGAGGTAGGAGAACTGCTTGAACCTGAGAGGCTGAGGCTGTGGTGAGCAGAGATGGTGCCATTACATTCCAGCATGGGCAAGAGTGAAACTCTGTCTCAAAAAAAAAAAGAAACATGTTAAAGAACTTAACTGTCAAGTAAAAAGAGATTAGGTAATTATTTAAATTAAAAGCTATCAGGTAAAATGATCCACGTGTGTCATTATGAAAAGGTGCTTATTATATGTCATATAACTCACCCAATAAAAACTTTCTGTATCTCCACAATACTTACTTTCAGCTTCATGAGCCTTCAGCAGAGATACAGGCATAGTACCTTGTCTAACATCCCAAATACTCAACATTCCATCTTGGCCACCAGTAGCTACAACATGCTGTTGGTTGGGATGTCTATCAACGCAGTGGAGTGGCACTCGGTCACCAGTTCTTTTGTGGGAGATAACATTGACACCAAAATCAGATAAAGTATCATTTATCTTTGTGTGTAACACAAGAAACATGTTTTTTGTTGTTGTTGTCATTTTCGAGACAGGGTCTCACTCTGCTACCCAAGCTGGATTGAGGCACTGTGATCGTGGCTTATTGCAGGATCAAACTCCCTGGGCTCAGGTGATCCTCCCACATCAGCCTCCTCCTGAGTAGCTGGGATTACATGTGTGCACCATCACCCCTGATTAACTTTTTGTAGTTTTATAGAGATGGGGTTTCTCCATGTTGCCCAGGTTGATCTTTAACTCCCAGCCTCAAGCGACCTAGCCACCTTGGCCTCCCAAAGTGCTGGGATGACCAGCATGAGACACTGTGCCCAGCCTGGATTTTTCTTTTTTAAGAGAAAGGGTCTTGACCAGGTAGGTTTAGTGGCTCATGCCTGAAATCCCAGCACTTTGGGAGGCCAAGGCAGGTGGATCACTTGAGGTCAGGAGTTCAAAACCAATCTGGCCAACATGGTGAAACCCTACCTCTACTAAAAATACAAAAACTAGTCAGGCATGGTGGGTTTTTTGTAGAGACGGGGGTCTTGCTATGTTGCCCCAGCTGATCTCTAACTTCTCACTGCAGGTGATCCTCCCAAGTGTTGGGATTACAGGCGTTGAGTCACCATGCTCAGCCAAGAAACATGTTTTATATGGTAACTAAACAACAACTTAGTGGCTGGAGCTACTGGTTCAATCTTTTTTTAAAATTTGAGACAGAGTTTCATTCTTTTTGCCCAGGCTGGAGTGCAATGGTGTGATCTTGGCTCACTGCAAACTCTGCCTCCCTGGTTCAAGTGATTCTCCTGCCTGAGCCTCCCAAGTAGGTGGAATCACAGGCACATGCCACCATGCCTGGCTAATTTTTGTATTTTTAGAAGAGACGGGGTTTCACCATGTTGACCAGGCTGGTCTCGAACTCCTGACCTCGTGATCCGCCTGCCTTGGCCTCGAAAAGTGCTGGGATTACAGGTGTGAACCACCATGCCGGGCTTGGCTAAATCTTAATGATGTCAAAAAATGAACTAAATTAGATATATTTCCAAATAGTACAATTTTGAAATGATTCAAGGCCACAATTATTCATTCTCACTTCAATATGGAGACATAGAATGAAGGATAATCTGATGATAAGATGTACAAATCATATTTCCACTTCTTAGATTTCTTAAAAAATCATACATGAACTGTACTAAATATTAATCATCTTATTTTTTTTTTTAGATGGAGTTTCGCTGTTACCCAGACTGGAGTGCAATGGCACGATCTCAGCTCACCGCAACCTCCGCCTCCTGGGTTCAAGCAATTCTCCTGCCTCAGCCTCCCGAGTAGGTGGGACTACAGGCACGCACCACCATGACCAACTAATTTTTGTATTTTTAGTAGAGATGGAATTTCACCTCGTTGACCAGGATGGTCTCGATCTCCTGACCTCGTGATCCACCCGCCTCAGCCTCCCAAAGTGCTGGGATTATAGGCGTGAGCCACCGCAACCGGCCTATTTATCATCTTATTAAATGCTTAGTTTTTGTAACTATTTTTTCAGTGTGACACATTCTATTTTTGTATGAGAAAAGGTTGTACACCTAAAAGGGGGGATTTCTGCTCAGAAAAATATCTGGAATTATATTTTTCCCCTAATCATTGTATCTGGAATATATTTTATCCATTAATCATTGAAAGAACAGAAATAAGTTCTCCACGAAATAATACAAACTTCAAAGAGTAAAGGTTCTGAATCACTATAACAAATAATTACTAAATGAAAGTAGTGTTGGGCCGGGTGTGGTAGCTCACGCCTATAATCCCAGCACTTTGGGAGGCCGAGGTGGGTGGATCACGAGGTCAAGAGATCAAGACCATCCTGGTCAACAAGGTGAAACCCCATCTCTACTAAAAATACAAAAATTAGCTGGGCATGGTGGTGCGTGCCTGTAGTCCCAGCTGCTCGGGAGGCCGAGGCAAAAGAATTGCTTGAACCCAGAAGGTGGAGGTTGCGGTGAGCCGAGATCGTGCCATTGCACTCCAGTCTGGGTAACAACAGCGAAACTCTGTCTCAAAAAAAAAAAAAAAAAGAAAGTAGTGTCAACCCCATTAAGTTATGCTTTCTCTACCAAATTTAATCAGGGATTACCCTCTTAAAATGTAATTAATATAGCTTAAAGCCAATTGCTATAAACAACCAAACACTATTTTGAATTACATTACTGAAATTACAAATCAATACTTACAGTGACAATATCTGAGAAGGCTCATTTCCTTGTTGTCTGAAATCCCATATTTTCAACTGTCCAATTGAATTCACAGTAAGAATCTCAGGAGTTCGAAGAAAGGTTACAGCATGGAGTGTACTACTATCTGCATTGTCTAAAAATTTTTAAAAATGGTAATATGTGTTAATGAGTTCCTTTTTTCCAAGAAAATCTTAAATCCCACTTCTTTCATGGATTGCTAGATTACAAATACAATTTCCAGTAACTCATACTTTAAATTTCTATAAAAAAGTGCACAATAATGTACATGTTTAAACTGATTCTCTTCGGATGGAAAAATATTACAGGACATCTGAACTGTTTTGTTTTTCTTTTTATTTTTTTGAGATGGATATTGCCGTGTAGCCCAGGCTAGAAGGCACTGGTATGGTCTCGGCTCACTGCAACCTCTACCTCCCAGGTTCAAGTGATTCTCTTGCCTCGGCCTCCCTAGTAGCTAGGATTACAGGAACACACCACAACGCCTGGCTTATTTCTGTATTTTTAGTACAAACAGGGTTTCACCACATTGGCCAGGCTGGTCTTGAACTCCTGAGCTCAGGTGATTCACCCACCTCGGCCTCCCGAAGTGCTGGGTTTACAGGTGAGGCACTGGGCCCAGCCTTGAACTGTTTTAGAAATGGAAGGCTGAGTTTTCATACATTCTTTTTTAACTCTTAAGACTGTTCCCAGCACTTTGGGTGGCCGAGGCAGGTGGATCACGAGGTCAAGAGATTGAGACCATCCTGGTCAACATGGTGAAACCCCGTCTCTACTAAAAATACAAAAAAAATTAGCTGGGCATGGTGGCACTTGCCTGTAATCCCAGCTACTCAGGAGTCTGAGGCAGGAGAATTGCCTGAATCTAGGAGGCAGAGGTTGCGATGAGCCGAGATCGTGCCATTGCACTCCAGCCTGGGTAACAAGAGCGAAACTCCATCTCAAAAAAAAAAGATTGTTACCCTGCATTTCTGAGAGAGTTGTTCAAGCTCCCCTAAACCCAATCTTATTTCCCACTAGTTCCTGACCTAGAACTTCCCTTCTATTGGGCCAAACCCCAGTGCTTTCTACAGACCTCATGCCAACCTTGTATTATTCTGCAGACTCATCCCAAATCTACTTATTTTCATCCTCATCAACTCTCGCCCTCTCTATGAAGTCATTCCTGATTGTTATAAACGGTCCTTTTGTTGATTTCCTGGTGTTTAGAACTTACTCCTCATAATTTAACATATACTTTATAGACTTTAGTTTGTGCTACTCCTCTACATTGCCACCAGACAAAGGTCATAAATTAACAAATAAGTGATGTTGCCCAGTGCAGTGGCTCACGCCTGTAAACATTTTGGGAGGCCGAGGTGGGCAATTCACTTGAACCCAGGAGTTTGAGACCAGCCTGGATAGCATGGTAAAACCTCATTTCTACAAAAATTAGCCAGGCATGGTGGTATGCATCTGTGGTCCCAGATCCTTGGGAGGCTGAGGCAGGAGGACTGCTTGAACCTGGGAGGCAGAGGCTACAGTGAGCTTGGATCATGCCACTGCACTCCAGCCTGGGTGACAAAGCAAGACCCTGTCACAAAAAAAAAAAAAAAAGTAATGCAATTTAACTCAGAACTGAAAACCATAATAACACAGAAGGCCGAGCACGGTGGCTCACACCTATAATCCCAGCACTTTGGGAGGCCAAGGTAGGCAGATTACATGGTCAAGAGATCAAAACCATCCTGGCCAATATGGTGAAAGACATCTCTACCAAAAATACAAAAATTAGCTGGGAGTGATGGTGGGTGCCTGTAATCCCAGATACTCAGGAGGGGAGGCTCAGGCAGGAGAATTGCTTGAACCTGTGAGACGGAGGTGGCAGTGAGCCAAGATCATGCCACTGCACTCCAGCCTAATGACAGAGTGAGACTCCATTTAAAAAGTAAATAAATAAATAAAACAAAACAAAAAAATGGACTCATGGGCTCAATTCCTAGCGATTCTGATTCAAGAGGTCTAGAGTGGTGGACAGTTAAAAAAAACTTCCTCAGCAAGTCTTACTGAAGCATAGTTGAGAACCAATACACTGAGTTTTCCACCTACAAGATGTAAGCTCTGATTTTGCATTATAGACTCCTTGCAATCTGGCCCGTTTACCCTTCTCTTGCTTTATCTTTCATCTCTCCTACATAAATATCTAAAGTCGGGTCAAACTATACTTTTTGTCATTCTCTGAAGGTCTTTATTCTGTCTCTGGCCTATTCCCTTTGTCTAGCATGCCATCTTTTAGTATTACTTATGTAGAAAAAAACTATTACTACCTGCTCGAAGATGCTTTATCTGATAATCCCCTCTGGCCAAAGAAAATAAAAGGTTTCTGTCTCCTCTAGTCAGTCATTTGTACTGGCCTCATCAATATACTGTCTTGACAAAAGGATCCTGTCGTGTGTGTGTGTGCGTGCGTGTGCGCACATATATATATATATTTTTTTGAGACACAGTCTTGCTGTCACCCAGGCAGGAGTGCAATAGTATGATACTGGCTCACTAAAGCCTCCGCCTCCTAGGTTCAAGCAATTCTCATGCCTCAGCCTTCCAAGCAGTTGGGATTATAGGCGTGTGCCACCACTGCCAGTTAATTTTTGTATTTTTAGTAGAGACAGGATTTTGCCAGGTTGGCCAGGCTAGTCTTGAACTCGTGGCCTGAAATGATCTGCTTGCCTTGACCTCCTGAAGTGCTGGGATTATAGGCATGAGCCACTGCGCCCGTCCATGTATTTTTATATCCCTCAATCGTTTAACATTGTGTTTACTTTTGAGACAGGGTCTTGCTCTGTTGCCAGGCGGGAGTGCAGTGGTGTGATCTCAGTTCACTGCAACCTCCGCCTCCTGGCTTCAAGCAATTCTCCTGCCTCAGCCTCCCCAGTAGCTGAGACTACAAGTGTGCACCACCATGCCCAGCTGTTTTTTATTGTTGGTAGATACGGGCTTTCACCATGTGGCCAGGATGGTCTGGATCTCTTGACCTCGTGATCCACCCCACCTGGCTGTGTTTACTTAGTATATCTTAAGTACTCAATTACTCTGTGAGAGATGAAAGAAATAAAATGATTTTTCTTTTTTTGAGATGGAGTCTCCTTCTGTTGCCAGGTAGGAATGTGGCAGTGCCATCTCAGCTCACTGCAACCTCAGCATCTCAGGTTCAAATAATTCTCCTGCCTTGGCCTTCTGAGTACCTGGGATTACAGGCATGTATGTACTACCACACCCAGCTAACTTTCATATTTTTAGTAGAGATGGTTTCAACATGTTGGCCAGGCTGGGATTTTTCTTACCTATGGTTCTTACAGCTTCCTTGTGATCAGCTCTGAAGAGATTTATTCGACCATCCTCTCCAACTGTAACAATTTCTGGGTTGTTACACACAATACTTGTACATGGTGCACTGCTATAGGAAGGACTGCCGGGGCCTGTGTGGTAGTGAGCTGTAGTCCATTGCTGGTTGACTGACAGAGTCTAGGCATCAGAAATGAGGATACTATTAAAGAAAGTTTAAGGAACTAGCACTTCGTCCCAACGAGAGTATCTTTAAATTCTGATTCAAACCCTTCTAGAAGAATAAATCTCTCTTTTTTCCTTTAGAGTAATGAAATCTAGAAACTACTTCTATCAAAGTTCTGTATAATGAGGTTGGGTACAATGGCTCATGCCTGTAAACCTAGCACTTTGGGAGGCCAAGGAATGAACCTACATCTAAAATATAATTCTCTGGCCCACCACTGTGGCTCATGCCTATAATCCCAGCACTTTGGGAGGCAGGTGGATCACCTGAGGTCAGGACTTTGAGACCAGCCTGGCCAACGTGGCAAAATCCCATCTCTACTAAAAATACAAAAATTAGCCAGGTGTGGTGGCACCTGCCTGTAATCCCAGCTACTTGGGAGGCTAAGGTGGGAGAATAACTTGAACCAGGAGGTGCAGGTTGCAGTGAGCAAACAACACACAACTGCACTCCAGCCTAGGTGACAGAGACTCTGTCTCAAAAATAAATAAATAAATAAATAAAATAAAACATAAGGCTCTTACCGGTTTTTGTAAATGACTCAAAAAAGCACTTAACATGAACTGGGTCTTGATATTTACTAGGCATGTGTATTAGAAAGGTTACCTTTGGCTGGGCGTGGTGGCTCACACCTGTAGTCCCAGTACCTTGGGAGCCCAAGACAGGCGGATCACTTGAGGTAGGGAGTTCAAGACCAGCCTAACCAACATGGAGAAACCCCATCTCTACTAAAAATACAAAATTAGCTGGGCATGGTGGTGCATCCTTGTAATCCCAGCTACTGGGGAGGCTGAGGCAGGAAAATTGCTTGAACCCAGGAGGTGGAGATTGCGGTAAGCTGAGATCATGCCATTGCACTCCAGCCTGGGCAACAAGAGCAAAACTCTGTCTCAAAAAAAAAATTTCACTTTTCTATTTTATTATTATTATTTTTTTCCTAGAAAACAATATTCTATCACAAAAAAATTCACTTTTCGAACTAAAGTTCTTTACCTGGTTATTTGGATGGTGAAGGAAAACTGTTACACATCCCGTTGATGAAGCAGTGACAATTCTTTCCTGGTCAAAAAACTAAAGAGAAAATTTTTGCTTGTTGAAGATTCAGAAATATTAGTAGGGAGGAAGTACATTTGTTTATTTAACTTGATTAGTAGTAAAACTTGTAACAATTTTGAAAAGTGAAGTCTATGAGCGCTAAGCAAATAAATAAAATGTGTTAATGGAGATTAAAGTCCAAACTGCCATACAAATAAGAGTATTTTCTTTTTTTTCTTTTTATTTTTTTTAGTAGTGATCAAAAATAAGAGTATTTTCATGAATAAACAATATTTTTTTCCTAAACATATTCACTTACAATTGATTTAATTTGGGATCAACAACAAAACCTTAGAGAAATTACAGGCTCACGCCTGTAATCCCAGCATTTTGGGAGGCCTAGGTGGACGGATTGCTTGAGCTCAGGAGTTCAAGACCAGCTTGGGCAACATGGTGAGACCCCGTCTCTACAATAATACAAAAACGAGTTGGGCTTGTGGGGAAGCAGAGGTTGCAGTGAGCCAAGATCAAGCCACTGCATTCCAGCCCGGTTGACAGGCGAGACTCAGTTTCAAAAAAAGAATACAAATTTTAAAAAAGAAAATATTTTTCCTAGGGCTAGGTAGCTTTCTAGAGAATAAAATGCAGGGACTCTCCACATCAGGGTTTGAAAACTTAGTTTCATCCCCACCACTCACTACTGGTTTTGAGACTTCGGCCAAGTTAAGTTCTCTAAATGTGGTAAATCTTTAAAACAGGAGTACTAATCTCTACTTAGGGAGTTGTTATGAGAATTCAAAAAACAAAATGATGTAAAACCCCCTGTGCAGTATCTGTCACATAGAACATGCTCAAGATATACTAGTCTCAGTTTTTTCATTAGTAAAGATAACAATACTTTATTCACCGGCATGCAACAATAAATTAACTTTTGTAAAGCTCCCAAAACGGTACTTAGCACATAGCCGATGGTCAATTAATAAAACGTATGATTAAATCTGTATCCCCTTTACCAGTCATTTTTCTGCCACTAAATGGCTAAATGATGTCGGGCAAATTATAACTTATAGGGCACTCAGTTTTCTGTAAACCAGACAACTTCTACGATCCTCTGCTTGTTTAAATGTATTACTCAGTATTTTCAAATTTAGTTTTTGCATACTACAAAGATTTACCTGTAAATCCATTATATCACCATGGTGTCTGATATCACACAATAACTGATGGTCTCCTTCAAACCCTCCATCAGAGTCCAAGTTTTCAAAATCTCCAATAGACCACAGTGAAACATAATTTTCCTGTAAAACAAAAAGTTTTGTCTTGAAATGACATAAACGTCAACTCTCGGGAAATAAAAGTAGTCCTGCCGTCAGGAAACCTTGCTCCAAAACATTTCAGACAAATGGTATGGTGAGTTTAAAACGCAACGAGATACGAGGCTCAGGCACACCGGCACCGGCTCTGAACCACGGGGTAACCGCGTCTGAGACAGGGGTCCCGGGGACCTAGAAGTGCGAGAAGAACCAGAAGGTGGGAGTTGGCGCGCGGGCGGACAGGAGTGCAGCTCAACCGGAGAAAGGGAAGAGGAGGTAGGGGCTCCTTAGCAGGGATACCTCATTGTCCCAAGATCCCGTAGCGAACGTTTCCGCGGTCTGCAAACTTCCCGGAGGCAGCGGTCGCCAGCGGGTTTTGCTGATTTTCTGAGACACAAACTTCGCATAAATTTCCTCCATGCGGAAAGCAAAGGCAGCAGGTACTGGGAGAAGCAAGCACAATGCGCGCCTCTCAGCCCCGCCTCTTCCCGCGGAGCTCTGATTGGATGGGACTACAGGAGCGAGACGGTGGCTGCAGAGAGTCAATTCTTGTCTGTAGCCAGTGTAGGAATACTCAGCACTGCAAATTGGGAGAACTTAGCCTGAAAGGCCCATCTCACAAAGCGGCTCTGAACAAAGGCAAGAGCGCTTTGGCCTTTGAGCAGTAGGACTTGCTCCTAATCTGCAATATCAGTATTTTCTTGTGTTCAGTAATTGTTCAGTGTAAAATTTAAGAACAAAAATAGAAAAACATCAATGCAGTAGAAACCACCTTGAAACCACACCTAAGCAGTTGCAGATCACTTCGCAAAGAAAACGATTCAAAAGTCCTTACTAATGTGAGTACCTCGAATAAAGTGCCAACCTACTATCCTAAACCTCTCCCTATTGTCTCTCAAACAAATACTTTGCTTCAAAGTTAATACACACTGTCAAAGCCTGGAGTTGGAATTCTGAAGACTCCAGTTTTAGTTTAGTTTTTAGTTGTTTTTTTTTAAAAAAAAAAAAAAAAAAAAAAACGAGGTTTCACCATGTTGGTCAGGCTGGTCTTGAACTCCCGACCTCAGGTGATCCGCCCGCCTTGGCCTCCAAAGTGCTTGGATTACAGGCATGAGCCACCACACCCGGCCTCCAGTTTTAGTTTTGTTGCCAATTGCCTAGCTTTGGTCAAGCCAATTATGTGCATGATTAATAATGAGGTTGGTGATATCTATTGAAAACGGCCCAGGAATCCGTTTTCTAGGTTCCTTCTGTGCTTTTGGTTGCACCTGTAGTATTTTTCCCTTCCTCTTTATTCCTCAGAATCCTGCCTATCCTTCAAGGATCTGCTATTTCCTGTACCATTTCCCCTGATGACCCCAACCAATGTGGATCTAAATCAACATCGCTTTTTTTTCTTTTTTAAGACAGAGTCTCACTCTGTGGCCCAGGCTGGAGTGCAATCTCAGCTCACTGCAACCTCCGCCTCCCAGGTTCAAGTGATTCTCCCACCTCAGCATCTAGGGCAGCTGGCTACACGCCGACGCCATGCCCGGCTAATTAACGCATTTTTTCTGTAGAATCGGGATTTCACCATATTGGCCAGGCTGGTCTCGAACTCCTAACTTCAGGTGATCCGCCCGCCTTGGCCTCCCAAATTGCTGGGATTACAGGTGTGAGCTAGCACTGGATATGTAGAGTTTGTTTTTTTTTTTTTTTGAGACGGAGTTTCGCTCTTGTTACCCAGGCTGGAGTGCAATGGCGCGATCTCGGCTCACCGCAACCTCCGCCTCCTGAGTCCAGGCAATTCTCCTGCCTCAGCCTCCTGAGTAGCCGGGATTACAGGCGCGCACGACCATGACCGACTAATTTTTCTATTTTTAGTAGAGATGGGATTGCACCATATTTGCCAGGCTGGTCTCACACTCCCGACCTCGTGATCCCCTCGCCTTGGCCTCCCAAAGTGCTGGGATTACAGATGTGAGCCACTGTGCCCTGCAGTTAGTTTTCTTGATGCATATTCTTCCCCCATCAGAATGTAAATGCTATTGAATACAAGAGGTATAAGTTATTCATCTAAGGCCGGGCGCGGTGGCTCAAGCCTGTAATCCCAGCACTTTGGGAGGCCGAGGCGGGTGGATCACGAGGTCAAGAGATCGAGACCATCCTGGTCAACATGGTGAAACCCCGTCTCTACTAAAAATACAGAAAATCAGCTGGGCATGGTGGCGTGTGCCTGTAATCCCAGCTACTCAGGAGGCTGAGGCAGGAGAATTGCCTGAACCCAGGAGGCGGAGGTTGCGGTGAGCCGAGATCGCGCCATTGCACTCCAGTCTGGGTAACAAGGGCGAAACACCGTCTCAAAAAAAAGTTATTCATCTAAAAAGATGAACCTCCTTTACACTAAAGATATTCATACCTGTGTGTTGGTTGTTTCTTCAAGAAGGGCCATGATATGCTTGTTTGTTGTTTTATCTGATATTGGTAGTCCTACTTCACAGGGATAGTTTACAGAAGCACTGCGTGTAAATCCAATCCGTCTGGGTCCGCTTTAGAGTTATCAGGTTCCTATCAAGGATTTGACTTTTTTCTTTTCTCCAAACGGAGATCATCAAGAAGTGTAGAAAGATGAAATGAAAACTATTAAGTGGGTTACAGCCCCAAATCGGCAATTTTATTCATGTTTAATATTGAAGTAATACTGTAATATTGAATATTGTTTTGCCTGTAGTTTCATTAATGGTCACAGAATCCCAGAAAATAAGTAATGTTGATTTTGGATTGGAAGCAGGGGCAGCGTCACAGTTTACAAAATAAGGTAAAAACTAGAATTTGTAAATTGTACTGGCATAGTGGCACAGGTGACTTAGCTTTGTTTCCTTCTAAAAGATTACTGGACTAAATGATGGCTGGATTCTGACAGTCTCAGTTCTAATTAAAATCAGCGATTTGCACGCGACAAGCAGTGTTCTCGGTGAGCTTCTCACTGATGGTCTTTCAGAGGTTATAACAATAAACCCATGGTGGAATTTGTGAGGTTTAACTAGGTGGAAATGCACACTTAAGTAGGGAGTAACACGTTCACTAAAGGACATACTGGTATTTTTTTAACCAATCGCAACTCTTTACGTTCGCATTATTCTAAAGGAGCAAAGCTTTGCACCCACCCCCAACCCCCATGTTCTGTTATTCTTCCACTCTCTGAGAGCTTTAGAACCAGGGTTCCAAAGTCTCTGCTTAGCCTAACAGTGACGTGCTTGTCACAAAGCCAGAGGCCGGTGTCCTCGGGTTAGAGAGGGCCTTTGTCCTTGGGTTTTATTCTTCTTACTGTATTATTCCGGCTCCACTGAACCAAATATTAGTCAACTGGGTTGGGCGAGGTAGGACGGATGAAGCCCACCGTCTAGCAATCTGGACACCTATACGAGCAGATCCGCCGCTCGAAACAGCTGACCCAACGGCGACTGCAGAACTACGGGCAGCGTCGGTAGAGATCTACCCTACCATCCCGCGGTCCAGCTCGCTGACCGGAGACGCAGCCCGGAATGTGACTGATCAGGCTACGGAGCCTGGCCGCAGGGCAAAGGCAGTGCAGTCCGAGGCCTCAGACAGGGACACGCAGAAGCGGCAGTGGCGCTGACTCAGCCCGGCCTCCCTGCAGTCCCCGGGCAACTGCAGCAGCAACGGGCGCGGGCGGCTGAGCCACACACCTCCCCCGCCATCGGCCCCACCCGGCCACACCCTAGGCCGCGCGGCGTCACAGAGCGCATGCGTGCCGCGGGGGATGCCGGGAGCGCGCAGTGGCGGCAGCGGCGGCGACGGCAGTAACAGCGGCGGTTACAGCGGGGACGCGAGCGGGGCGGTGACGGTGTGGGAGGTGGTCTCACTCTTGGGGAAACTGCTGGGCACCGTCGCCGCGCTGAAGGTGATTCTGTACCTGCTCCGAGTGTGCTTAGCGATGGCCTGGAAATCCGGCGGCGCCAGCCACTCGGAGCTAATCCACAATCTCCGCAGTAAGTGCCATCTCTGCGCGTTGTGGGGCAGCTGGGGCAGGCTGGGCCTGGACCGAGTCCTCCTGGGCAGTTCCGGAACGTTCTGTTTGCCTCCGCGCGCCTGCTGGAGGGCTTCGGCGCAGGGTTGCCTCGGTAGTCCCGAATGGCGTGCGCTTGCAATCGCCTCCCTCGGGACCTGTCACTCGTCGACGACGTGGACTAGAAAGGGAGAAAAAGAGCCAAGGGCCGCTGCTGGTGGGGGCAGGGGCAGTCGTCTCCCTGCAGGCCCTGCGGGAGGGAGTGCGGTACAGGTGGTGCTGCTGTCACTTGGGTCCGCGTCCGGGTCCGGCATGCGAGGGGCGTGCCTTCTGGGTGGGAGTGTGTGGGCTAGGCCTTATAGAGTGAGCTGGCGCTCAGGAGAGGCCACCTTCGCCCCCTGCATTTTCTCATCTTCCCCTTGCTTCATAATAAACCTCGCTGCAAGCTTTCCGTCTAATGCAGCCTCCCCCGCCCTCCGTTTTTTCCCCGGGAGGGAGATGCCACCGTCTGATACAGGCGAGGGGAGGAAGATGAGAGTATTGCCATTGCAGATGCTGGGAGAAATTTCTCGGGCGGCTCTCCAGTGGAAAGCTCCGTGGGGGGCGGAGAAAGAGAATCAGGGGATGCTGTTCCTGAGAGACTTGTATTTCAGGAGCCTTTACAAGTCCTAGATCAGCAAGGGGTTGTGTCTGTGGTTCTAACTTTTTTCAGGGCTACCACAGGCTTTAAAAACCTTGTGTGGAGTTTCTTTATACCATTCTTTTTAGTTATTGTATTCCTTCCTCTGATGATAATTTTAGGGTGGGATGAGTGCTGTGTCACTTTCTTTTTTTAAACTGAAATATAGCGTCCCCGTTTTGTTGGGAGACTAGAAGGGCCACAGTCTAATAATCTCTTTGGTCAGAATTTATAGCACTCTTCTTTGCTACTAACTTTGCAGTAATCATCTTGCCACATGGTATTTTTAATTGTCCTGTGTTACTTAGCTTTTCATGTGTTTGTCTCTTTAAGGGCTGGCACCTTAAAAAATTTTTTTTTGGCTGTGCTCAGTGGCTCACGCCTGTAATCTCAGCATTTTGGGAGGCTGAGGTGGGTGGATCACCTAAGTTCAAGAGTTTGAGACCAGTCTGGCTTAACATGGTGAAACTGCGTTTCTACTAAAAATACAAAAAATTAGCCGGGTGTGGTGGTGCGCACCTGTAATCCCAGCTACTTGGGAGGCTGAGGCAGGATAATTGCTTGAACCCGAGCGGCGGAGGTTGCAGTGAGCTGAGATCGGCCATTGCACTCCAGCTTGGGCAACAAGAGCAAAACTCTGTCTCCAAAAAAAAAGTGTCAGCATTTAAACCTTCACCATGGCCAGGCGTGGTGGCTCACACCTATAATCCCAAAATGTTGGGAGTCTGAGTTGAACATATTGCTTGAGTCGAGGGGTTCAAGGCCAGCCTGGGCAACATAGCAAGACCCCATATCTTACAAACCACCACCACCAAAAAAAAAAAAAAAAAAAAAACCCTAGAAAAATTACCCTGGCATGGTGGCACTCCAGTACTCAGGACGCTGAAGTTGGAAGATCACTTGAGCCCGGAAAGCAGGGTTTGCAGTGAGCCAAGGTCATGCCACTGCACTCCAACCTGGGGGACAGTGAAACCCTGTCTCAAAAAAAAAAAAATCCTTTGTTACCAAACACTAAAGACTCAGTTTCCACCTTAAGTATTGTCCCTCCACCAAAAAAAAATTCAAAATTACATATATTAAATACTGGCCGGGCACAGTGGCTCACGCCTGTAATCCCAGCACTTTGGAAGGCCAAGGCCGGGTGGATCATGAGGTCGGTCAGGAGTTACAGACCAGCCTGGCCAGCATAGTGAAACCCTGTCTCCACCAAAAATACAAAAATTAGCTGGGTATGATGGGACCTAGTGCCTGTAGTCCCAGCTACTCGGGAGGCTGAGGCAGGAGAATTATTTGAATGTGGGAGACGGAGGTTGCAGTGAGCTGAGACCACGCCATTGCACTCTATCCTGGGCGACAGAGCGAGACTCCGTCTCAAAAAAAAAACAAAAAAAGTACCAACCAATGTGCCAAACAGTACTTCGAATTTCTCTCAAGTCACCTTTGTCTGTCTAGCACAGATTTAGGCATATTATGGACACTTAATGGGCATTTATGAAAAAAAAGGGATGACTATTAAGTTCTTAGAGAAGTTTAAAGAAAAACAAATATTTTTTTTTGAGCGAGAGTTTTGCTCTCACTGCCCGGGCTGGAGTGCAGTGTATGATCTTGGCTCACTGCAACCTCCCCCTCTCGGGTTCAAGTGATTCTCCTGCCTCAGCCTCCCAGGTAGCTGGGACTACAGGCATGCGCCACCATGTCTGGCTAATTTTTGGTATTTTTAGTAGAAACAGGATTTCACCATGATGGCCAGGCTGGTCTCGAACTGCTGACCTCAAGTGATCCACCTGCTGCAGCCTCCCAAAGTGCTGGGATTACAGGCATGAGCCACCACACCCGGCCGAGATGTCAACTTTGGTCAGGCATTGTCAGGTTCATTTTATGGAATGATGCTTGATTGAAAATGAACATTTATGTGCTGCAACAGTGGTATGAAGTATGATTTGGCTTCTCATGGATGGCACATAGGCTTAATATGTTGTAAATATTTTTATAAAATCCCTTAACATGATCTCAGTGCCCTATTGCAGTATGTGTACTTGAAAGATTTTGTACACAAATTGTCATTAAGTAATTTACCACCAGTAGGTTATCATAGAAGGCACTTGGCTGTGGCAGAAATTCGTAATCAATCAGGCTCTTAAAATCTCTCCTTTTTGGGCCAAATTGTGGTAAGCCAAGACTAGATAGATCTTTTCTGAGTGGTTTCATAATCACTTTAAGATATATCACTACTGTTCTTAAGCTGAAATTTCTGAGGATGTTTTTCTGTCAGAAAATTTAACGAGGACTATTTAACATACACGGATGTACAAATGTTGATTTTGCAAATATTTAGTTTTATACTAGATTTATGATTGGTAAGAGGAAATTAGAGTAGTAAAGTTGTTTGGCCTCTTTTGTAAGACTTGTGCAACTTCAGTTTCAACTTCTTGCTGAGGTAATTCTAGCTAATAGTTTTATTTTTATTTATTAGCTGATCATACAGGTAATAGTTGCTAATGTGAAAATTGCAGTTGACACAAAATTTGAAAATATTGCCTTCCTTCCTCATTATTCTACTGTATATATTCTTCCTAAATTAAAGGATTTTAATTGAAATCTTAGAAAAAGGTGAAAATTGTGATTATATTGATGTTGAAATGAAACAGTCTGCTTACTGGAAGAGGAAGGAAATTACGGTTTTAATTTTTTTTTTTTTTTTTTTAGGAAATGAAGCTTAATATAATTTGTTAAGAATATTTTGTTTTCCTTTTGTATTAGAATCCATCATAATAGGAATATGGTTGTATGATTTCATAGTTGATGCATCATTTATAGACTATTTTAGATTGTAATGGTAGATTTCTTATGTCATGGCTTATAACCACTCTTAAGTAATTTAACAGTGACCAAAACTTGAGCATGCTTCAAAATCTCCTGGATCAACTGTAGAGCCTTTCAGAACACAGATTGCTGGAGCTTGAGAATTTGTATTTCTAACAGATTTGTAAGTGGTGTACTGCTGGTCTAGGGACCACATTTTGAGAACCAGTGACATGTGGCATTTAACTTGAAATGTGGACAACTGAAGAACTGAAATTCAGTTTTATTTTAATTAATTTAATGAAATAACCACATGTATCTAGTAGTTACCATATTAGGCAGCATAGGTCTATAGAAATGAAAAATAAAATGATTTTATGATTATGAACTGGTAATATGCTCTTGAAACAAATTAGCCTAATTTAAAACAACTGTGAGTCTGCTTAATCCAGGGAATGTGACATTTAAGTAATGCTTATATTAGAGTTTATTTTCTACTTGTATTGATATAATTTCAAGCCATGGTAAAATTTAGGAAGGTGGCATGAGTAGGTGAGGTGATGTACTGGAGCAGGGGTATTTAAACCAGAGGGTTTGTGGGAGGTTAACAGATAGGCTTCAAATGCTAAATAGTCATCCCTCCCTTATCACATGGTTTTGCTTTCTGAAATTTCAGTTACCTCAAGTCAACTGAGGTCTGAAAATATTAAATGGAAAATTCCTGAAATAAGCAATTCATAAGTTTTAAATTGTGTCCCATGCTGAGTAGCGTGAGGAACTCTCTAGATGTCCCACTTCATCCTACCCGTGACATGAATCATCCCTTTGTTCAGCATATCCATGCTGTCTGCACTACCTGCCTGTTAGTCACTTAGTAGCCTGTTTGGTTAGCAGTGATTGTCACAGTATCACAGGGCTTGTGTTTAAATTATTCTTGAGCCGGGCCTGGTGTCTCACGCCTGTAATCCCAGCACTTTGGGAGGCCGAGGAGGGTGGATCACGAGGTCAAGAGATTGAGACCATCCTGGTCAACATGATGAAACCCTGTCTCTACTAAAAATACAAAAAAATTAGCTGGGCATGGTGGCGCGTGCCTGTAATCCCAGCTCCTCAGGAGGCTGAGGCAGGAGAATTGAACCCAGGAGGCGGAGGTTGCGGTGAGCCGAGATCGTGCCATTGCACTCCAGCCTGGGTAATGAGCGAAACTCCGTCTCAAAATAAATAAATAAATAAATAAATAATTCTTATTTTACTTAATAATGGACCCAAAGTACAAGAATAACGGTGCTGGCATGTTATTATACTTGTTATATTTTATTATTCATTATTTTTGTTAATCTCTTAATTGTGCCTAATTTATAAATTAAACTTTGTTATAGGTATGTTATGTATTGGAAGAAAACATAATATACAAATGGTCCTTGACTTAGCAGTGGTTTGACTGACAAGTTTTTGACTTTACTGGATGTTAACCTGGCATAAGGGACATAAACCTGCTATAAGTCAAGGAGGGCCGAGTACGGTGGCTCACACATGTCATCTCAGCACTTTGGGAGACTGAGGCAGGAGGATTGCTTCAGTCCAGGAGTTCGAGACCAGCCTGGCAACATAGTGAGAATAACATTTGTTATTTTCTCTACAAAACATAAACAAAATTAGCTGGGTATGGTGGTAGATTCCTGTAGTCTCAGCTACACGGGAGGCTGAGATGGGAGGATCATTTGAGCCCAGGAGGTTGAGGGTGCAGTGAGCCAGGATCATGCTACTACACTCAGCCCGGGTGATGGAGCAATACCTTGTCTAAAAAAAAACCATGTTGAGCATCTATATGGGCTGTATGGACCTTGGTACTGTGTGCAGTTTTGGGCATCTATGAAGGGTCTTGGACCGTATTCCCTATGGATAAGGGGGAACTACTATACTGGACACTGAAAACAATTGTTCTTTTATCTATTTTTACTAGTAAAAATAATTTAGTCCATTCCCCTAATGCATCAATTATTTCTACTTATGTTTCTTTTGCATTCTTGATTTGTCATTTTACATATGTAATGTTTATAGAATTTGTCATTCAGTCAGCTGATATTTGAGTGGCTTCTATATAACAGGCACTGGGGATATAGCAGTGAACAAAACAAACATCCACTCCCTCTTGTAGCTTCTAATGGGAGCAGCCAAGTATAGTATGTCACATGATAAGTGACAAAGTAGGAAGGGAGGACAGAGTGTGTGGGGCAGTAGGTTTGTAGTTGTAGAGAAGGCCTCAGTAAGGTATCATTAGACCAAAGATTTGCTGGAGGAATTGATACAGATCATGCAGGTAGACTTGGGATAAGCATTCCAGGCAGAAGAAATAGCAAATTCTAGATTTGGATTTAGGGTTTGGGAGAAAGATTAGAGGATCCAACACCAAGGTTTTAGGCCTTGGCAACTGGAATGATTTGCCATTTTCTGAATTGGAAGTGGTGAGTGAGCAGCCAGGGTTATTCTGTGAGGAGGGGGAATGTGGGAAATCAGGAGTTTATTTTGAGGAATGTCAGGTTCTTATAAGACATGTAAGTGGAGATCTTTAGTAGCTATTTGAATATGCAAGAATTATGATTATTTGGGTTTTTGTATACTAAAAGCATTTACTTTTGTAAATTATTCTTTTTTTTTTTTTTTTTTTTTTGAGACAGAGTCTCTGTTGTCCAAGCTGGAGTGCAGTGGCGTGATGTTGGCTCACTGCAACCTCCTTTTCCTGGGTTCAAGAGATCCCCCAACCTCAGCCTGCCAAGTAACTGGGACTACAGGTGCACACCACCATGCCTGGCTAATTTTTTTCTGTGTAGAGATGGGGTTTCTAAATGTTACCCAGGCTCATCTCAAACCCCTGCGCTCAAATGAACTACCCACCTCAGTTTCCCAAATTGCTGGGAATACAGGTATGAGCCACTGCACCTAGCCAGCATTTAGTCTTAATATTCCATTACTTTTCTATGTACATGGGAAAAATATAACCAGCTAGTAAAACCCTAAGAAATTGAGGCCTCAGAGTGCAGAATATACCTCCTCATTCTGGCTTATTTCAAGCCAGTTTTATGGATAGGTACTAGTAAGTAAACTTAAAATCCTGTGTGTATATTTACATTTAAATTATTTAAAAATAAATAAAATTGGCCGGGCACAGTGGCTCATGCCTGTATGTAATCCCTCTTTTGGGAGGCTAAGGTGGGTAGATCACCTGAGGTCAGGAGTTCGAGACCAGCCTGGCCAACATGGCGAAACCCCATCTCTACTAAAAATGCAGAAATTAGGGCTGGTGCAGTAGCTTACACTTGTAATCCCAACACTTTGGGAAGCCAAGGTGGGCAGATCACCTGAGGTCAGGAGTTCAAGACCAGCCTGACCAACATGGTGAAACCCTGTTTTTTTTTTGTTTATTTTTTTTTTGTTTATTTTTTTAAATGCGAAAATTAGCTGGGTATGGTGGCAGGTTCCTATAATCCCAGCTACTTGGGAGGCTGAGACAGGATAATCACTTGAAACTGGGGTTGAAGGTTGCAGTGAGCCAAGATTGCACTATTTCACTCTAGCCTGGGTGAAAGAGCAACACTGTCTCAAAAAAATAAAAAATAAAAATAAATAAAAATAAAAATTTATATATTGAGTTATACTAACCACATTTCAAGAGCTCAGTAGCCACATGGAGCTAGTGACCACCCTGTTGGACAGTACAGATAGAGAATATATCTGCCATTACTGAAGGTTCTTTTGGATTGCCGTAGATCTTGATGCTTGGTTGTATTACATTCTTGTTAATGAGATCTTAGGCTGTAGGAGGGGAAAGCTACAATTGTGCTGTTACAAAAACGTTTTTATTAATATATTTAGCTTTCATTAAATGCTTTCAGGGTGGCAGTATAAGACTAAAGATTATCAGACAAGGGTTATGAAGATAACAGGAGGGTTAGCATCTTATATGGTGCTTTGACACGATTGAAGTGGTTTGGTTCAGCAGGGTAAAGGCTTTAGGGACAGTGGTGTTTAAATATTTGAAGAAATGTCATGTAGTAGAGGGTCAAACCAGGACAAATGGGAGGCAGATTTTGGCTCATTATAAGGAAGTATTCACAAAGCTATCCTAACAATCAAAGAGTTGGCTTTGAAAAAGTGTTTTCTGTCACTGAATATGTTGAAGCAAAGAATAGTTGACCATTTCACTGTAAGGGATATTGTAGAAGGGATTTTGTCATCAGATTCGAATGTACACTAGATCTCTAAGGACCCTTCAAAATCCAAGATTCTGTGATTTCTTTTTTTCTCAGTGTACATAGATTCTGTGATTTTAAAAAATATTTTATTTTTTGAGACAGAGTCTCACTCTATTGCCCAGGCTGCAGTGCAGTGGCATGATCTCGGCTCACCGCAACGTCTGCATCTCCGGTTCAAGTGATTCTCGTGCCTCAGCTGCCCGAGTAGCTGGGACTACAGGCATGTGCCACCATACCCCACTAATTTTTGTATTTTTGGTATACATGGGGTTTCGCCATGTTGGCCAGGCTGGCGGACAAGTGATTCCTGACCTCAAGTGATCTGCCCGACCAGTCTCCCAAAGTGCTAGGATTATAGGAGTGAGCTGCTGCGCCCGGCCAATTTTTTTTTTTTTTCCCCTCAGATAGAGTCTTGCTCTGTTGCCCAGGCTGGAGTGCAGTCGTGCCATCTCAGTTCACCGCAACCTCTGCCTCCCAGGTTCAAGCAATTCTCCTACCTCAGCCTCCTGAGTAGCTAGGACTACAGGCATGCACTGCCATGCCCAGCTTATTTTTGTGTTTTTAGTAGAGACGGGGTTTCACCATGTGGCCAGGCTGGTCTCACACTCTTGACCTCGTGATCTGCCCACCTCAGCCTCCCAAAGTGCTGGGATTACAGGCGTGAGCCACCGTGTCTGACCCAATTTTTTTTTAATAGTGTTATTGATTGCATGAAATTACTTGTGGAGTGTATGAGTTTTAGTAGCCAACCACAGAAGTTAACAGTTTAACATTAACGTATAATGTTACTTGCATTTTAAGTTTTTAGTAACATTGTAGTTTGTCAGAGATGTAAAGGAATCCAAGGAACATATCCTCCTTTGAGAAATAACATTTAAACACTATGTATCAAGCTATTAAGGTAAGCTTTGCACAGTGGCAGTATAGTAGCCAAGGAGGTTTATTTGAAGCACGATTATTGCTAATTGAAAACTTTTCCCAATACCCCGTCATGACAGCTTGAAATATAGTTGACATTGGCAACTTTTGGCAGTCTCTACAGGGACTGAATTTTTAAAAAAATGGTTATTAAAGTATAGAGAAAGATATATTTTATTTTGCTTTTTCCCCCATTGGTTGGCAGAGAAAGATACATATTTTAAAATAATCTCTGGTTCTTAGAGAATATGCTTTACCGTAACTTGCCATCCCATAAAATTCTTTCTTGATTATGTTATGAATTTAAAACTAATTCCTTTCAGACTTTGTCAGTGGAGAAAAAATACATTGGGAGTGTCTCAGCCTCTACTTAGCATCTGTAATACCAGTCATTCTGAATAGGAAGAAAAAGATGAAAGTTTTATTATTATTATTACTATTATTTTTTTTTGAGATGGAGTTTCACTCTTGTCTTCCAGGCTGGAGTGCAGTGGGGTGATCTCAGCTCACTGCAACCTCCGCCTCCCAGGTTCAAGCAATTCTCCTGCCTCAGCCTCCCAAGTAGCCGGGATTACAGGCACCTGCCACCTTGTGCTCAGCTAATTTTTGTATTTTTAGTAGAGTCGGGGTTTCGCCATGTTGGCCAGGCTGGTCTCAAACCCCTAACCTCAGGTGATCCACTTGCCTCGGCCTCTCCAAGTGCTGGGATCACAGGTGTGAGCCACTGTGCCCGGCCAAGTTTTGTTAATTTCTTACTGTTTTCCCATATATGTTGATAGCAGAGAAGAAATATAGGGTAGATGATTAACAGCTATCTAAGTCTTATAAACTAATATAATAAGGTAATATTTCTTTTATTGAGATGTAACCTTGTAACAAGCTTAGAAAAAGTTTCTATATGACTTGAAATCCATCTGTAGCTTGTTTTCTTTCTCTCTTTCTCTCTCTGTCTCTCTCTCCTTTCTCTCTCCCTCTCTTTCTCTCCCTCCCTCTCTCTCTCTTTCTCTCATCATTGCAACCTCTGCTGCTAGGGTTCAAGTAATTCCCCTGCCTCCGCCTCCCTAGTAGCTGGGACTACAGGCGTGTACCATCACGCCTGGATAATTTTTTTGTATTTTAGTAGAGATGGAGTTTCACCATGTTGGCCAGGGTGGTCTCAATCTTCTGACCTGGTGATCCAGCCACCTCGACCTCCAAAGTGCTGGGATTACAGGCCTGAGCCACCGCCCCTGGCCTTTTTTTTTTTTTTTTTTTTTTGTAGACGGAGTTTCCTTTGCTCTTGTTCCCCAGGCTGGAGTGCAATAGTGCAATCTCAGCTCACTGCAACCTCTGCCTCCCGGCTTCAAGCGATTCTCTTTCCTCAGCCTCCTGAGTGGCTGGGATTACAGGCATGCTCCACCATGCCTGGCTAATTTTGTAGAGACTGGGGTTTCTTCCTGTTGGTCAGGCTGGTCTTGAACTCTTGGTCTCAGGTGATCCGCCTGCCTTGGCCTCCCAAAGTGCTGGGATTACAGGTGTGAGCCACTGCACCCAGCCACTCAGGCTGGTCTTATTTGCCTCTTAATTTGCCTTGTGCATGAAGGTACATTGTTCAGTTGCTATAATGAAGACCAAAACAATACCTTAAACAAAATAAATGTTTCTCTCTCTAATAGCAATCCAAACAGTTCAAGGCTAGTATGGTAGTTCCATGGTGCTGAAAACCTAAGACTCCTGTCTTGTGGCTCTGTTCTTTTCCTCATCTGCAAGGTTAAAGATAGTGTACCTTCACCATTTCCCTCTTCCAGCCATTGGGGAGATAAGCAACAGAAAAAGGAAAACACCCATGCCTTTTAAGAGCATGATCTGGAAGTTGTATATGTAAATTTTACATATGTTCCATTGACAAGAACTTAATTGTAGGGTTACACATAATCACAGGGAGACTAATTGGGAATGCATCCAAATAAAATTCTATCACTATATACTGGATTATAGAGGATGCAGGTAAAAAGAAAATATACATACATACATATATATATATATATATATGCACACACATACAAAATAAAATTCGATCACTATGAAAGTAAAGAAGTCCTTGCTGTATCTTGCTAATTTTTTTTTTTTTTTTTTTTTTGATACGGAGTTTCGCTGTTGTTACCCAGACTGGAGTGCAATGGCACGATCTCGGCTTACCACAACCTCCGCCTTCTGGGTTCAAGCAATTCTCCTGCCTCAGCCTCCCAAGTAGCTGGGACTACAGGTGTGCACCACCATGCCCAGCTAATTTTTGTATTTCTAATAGAGACGGGGTTTCACCTTGTTGACCAAGATGGTCTCGATCTCTAGACCTTGTGATCCACCCAAAGTGCTGAGATTATAGGCGTGAGCCACTGCGCCCAGCCTAGTATCTTGCTAATCGTAAGGGTGGTGTGTGTGTGTGTGTGTGTGTGTGTGTGTGTGTGTGTGTGTGCGTGTTTATGTATATATACATATATACATATATATGTATATATACATATATATACACATATATATGTATATATACATATATATACACATATATATATATACATATATATACATACACATACATACTATCTATGATAGGCTAGGAGGATTGAGATTAATTTTTAATCAAGTAATATGTGTATTCAAGTAATATATGTACATATTTAAAATATACAGTATAAGCCGGGTGCAGTGGCACATGCATGTAATCCCAGCACTCTGGGAGGCTGAGGCGGGCGGATCACAAGGTCAGGGATTTGAGACTAGCCTTACCAACATGGTGAAACCCGGTCTCTACTTAAAAATACAAAAATTAGCTGGGCGTGGTGGTGCACACCTATAATCCCAGCTAGTTGGGAGGCTGAGGCAGGAAAATTGCTTGAACCCAGGAGGTGGAGGTTGCCTGAGCTGAGAGCTCAGCATTGTACTCCAGCCTGGGCGACAGAGTGAGACTCCGTCTAAAAAGAAAAAAAAAGAAAAAGATACAGTACCAGACTCATTGCTTAGAGTGAACCACTTTAGCTATGTTTTTGTTTTTTTCGGTTCTTGTGATTATCTTCATATCTCTAAATCATATGCTTAAACTGCTGTTTCATGTTTTATCTACTTTAGACATCTTACGTTGACCTCCTACCAAGATGGATGAGGATTTACACAATACAAACCTATCCCCTTACATCATATAGTTATTATCATAGTTTTTGGTTCCTCTTTTATGGTTACCTCTGTAACTTTGTTTTTTTTTTTTTTTGAGACCTAGTTTCATTCCTATTGCCCAGGCTGGAGTGCAGTGGCGCGATCTCAGCTCACTGCAACCTCCACCACCCAAGTTCAAGTGATTCTCCTGCCTCAGCCTCCCGAGTAGCTGGTACTACAGGTGCTTGCCACCATGCCTGCCTAATTTTTTGTATTTTTAGTAGAAACAGGGTTTCTCTGTGTTAGCCACGGTGGTCTTGATCTCCTGACCTTGTGATCCACCTGGACTTGGCCTCCCAAAGTGCTGGGATTACAGGCAAGAGGCACTGTGCCCAGCCACCTTTGTAACTTTGAATAATATACTTTAACCTCTAGTTTTTGTTCCACAATTTATAAACTGACATTACTTCTTAACCTGTCTACTTCATAAGAAAGGGTATTAGGGAGTTCCCACTCTCATTTCCTAAATGATTGACAGTTCTTTTACATTGTCAAAGTTGATAACATTTACATTTCATTCTGAGCAGTAAATAAATCTTCTGCACCTTATTGTTGATTTCAGAAGTTGACAATCAGTAGCCATCATTAATGTTTATGACTATAGCCATACTTTGCTGAATTGTGTAGTGTGTTGGGTTTATTCCCTGCTGTTTGTTTCCTGTATTACAGACCTTTCTGCTATTGAAGACTGTCCAATATTTTTCCTTTTTTTAAAAACATCAGTTGCTCGAAATCTTGTCACATTTTAGTTTTCTTCATATGTAAATCATATCTCTTGTATAGTGTGTTTTTTTCCTGGAATTTGATTTATCCTCTGTACCCATTTTCATCCACCCTTCAAGTTAGGAAAAGAAACATATTTTTCTTAGCATGACCCTAATTTTTTCAAGCTTTTTATTATTTGGGTGATAGCTTGGATTCTATTGCATTCTCCTTTTTGAATACTGTTCTCATTTGGATCAGTTGCATACTTGGACCAACATTAGCCATTATTATAATCATTTAATTAGGGTCTTTAGACCCTAGGGCTGCAAGCAGATGGGGTATGGGTGGTTCTCAAGCTGTTCTCTATTTCAGAAAACCCTAATGGTAATTGCAGGTTTAACCCTAATTAGTCTCTACATGCAAAGTACAACATCAAATTACTTTGCTGTTTGCTAGAAATATTTTAGGGCACTGGCATAGGGCACTATGATATTTTATATATATCACAGATTACCAAAAATAGAAAATGATTTAAAAACTTAGTAAATATAAAATAGTTTGGTTTAAGCATTTTAAAATTTTTTATTATTATTTCTTACCCTATGGACATGCCCAAGTTTAAGCATTTTTTAAAACATGGGATCTTGGGGCAAAAATAAATAGTAAGAAACTTGTGAAAATTTTGGAAACCACCCAGTAATGCCTAAGAAAAGTTTTATTCTGCACCTTGATGGGTTCTGCCTTTTAATAAATGACTGATGGCATGCTATTAATAACAATTTAGAAGCAATTCCATATGCCTCCATTTCCATAGAGCCAAAGAAGCTCACATAAATTTGATAGAAGTATATTATCAAGCTTGAAGGAAATGATTTTCTTTTCTTTTTTTTTTGAGACAGAGTCTCGCTCTGTCACCCAGACTGGAGTATAGGGGCATGATCTCAGCTCACTGAAACTTCCACCTCCTGGGTTCAAGCAATTCTCCTGCCTCAGACTCCTGAGTAGCTGGAATTCCAGGCACACACCACCATGCCCAGCTAATTTTTTTTTTTTTTTTTTTTGTATTTTTAGTAGAGCTGGTGTTTCACCATGTTGTCCAGGCTGGTCTGGAATGCCTGACCTCATGATTCGTCCACCTCTGCTCCCAAAGTGCTGGGATTACAGGCATGAGCCACTGCGCCCGGCCGATTTCTTTAACTTGCTTTGATTTTTAGAATGTGCCTCAAGTAAAATCTTTAAGATGTCACACTTTAAGTGTCCATCTAGAGAAGGATGAATACAGTGAATATGATGATGGTTTCAAAAACTGATGAATAATTGGCAATGTTGCATGAAGCTGCCTAACCTGAAAAAAATAAGGCTTGAGGTAGTCATGATATATGTTCAGATATGTAAAAAAAGGTTGACGAGATAGAAATTCAATATATTCTTTGTGACTTCAGAGAATAACACTAAGGGTTTCATGTGAGTGAATTATGAAAAGGGAAATTCATCTAATAATCAGAATGGTCTGAATGAGCTAGTAAGAACCACAATAATGGAACTCTTTTAGTAGAGAATATGGTACCAATTTATGAAGTTAGACTTGATGACTCCTAAAGCCTCTTGTGGTCTTGAGAGTCTATGAATCACCCTCTGGAATTTGAATTAATATCAGGGCAAATGAACCACTCAAGAAGTATTTTGGAAAGTAGTAGAACTCACTAAGCTATTTGAATATGTTAGAAGCAGTATAGTGATCAATAGAAATCTAACATATTAATTTGAATAACCCTACCCCTTATTTGCTCTGTTATCTTGGACTACTTAATTAGTTTTTCTAACCTCAATGTTATGATCTGTCAAATGAAATAATAATAGTGCCTACTTTATAGGCTTGTTTGAGACGACTTAAGATTGATTCTGTTTATTAGAACTGTATCTTTAACATGGTAAACATTCAGTAAATATCACTGCTACTATTACTCTGCTTTTAGAACTTAAAAAAAAAAATGCTTTCAGGCTAGCGACTGGGGCTCACGCCTGTAATCTCAGCACTTTGGGAAGCTGAGGTGGGAGGATCACTCGAGGCCAGGAATTTGAGACTAGCCTGGGCAACATAGCAAGACCCACTCTCTACAAAAATACTTTAAATAATTAGCCAGGTGTCGTGGCATGCTAATGTTGGCCTAGGTGTTGGGATGGCTAAGACAGGAAGAGCACTTGAACTCAGGAGTCAGAGGTTACAATAAGCTTTGATGGTGCCGCTGTACTTCAGCCTGGGCAACAGAGCAAGACCCTGTCTCTTTAAAAATAACAAAGTACTTTCAGTGTTTTATTCTACTGACCTTTTTGAGTAGCTTGCCTATGCTTCTTTGTGTAGAAATAATATTTTCTATTTGGGTAATTTATCCAAAATTTATGTTTTAAAATGGAAATACCATTTATGTTTGTCTTTGCTAGTCTATTACTATTTACATTGTTTTCTCTGTTTGATGTGCCTTTTTTGGTAATTAAAAAAATATTCATTGTTACTTGGAAAGTTTGTATTTATACCTTTTATAGTGTTGTTAATTGACCTTAATTTTTTTTTTTTTTTTTTTTGCTGGGCATGGTGGCTCACGCCTGTAATACCACTAGCACTTTGGGAGGCGAGGCAGGTGAATCACCTGAGGTCAGAAGTTTGAGACCAGCCTGACCAGTATGGTGAAATCCTATCTCTACTAAAAATACAATATTAGTCGGGCATTGCGATGGGTGCCTGTAATCCAGTTATTTGGGAGGCTGAGGTAGGAGAATTGCTTGAATCCAGGAGGCAGTGGTTATAGTGAGCTAAGATCGCACCACTGCACTCTAGCCTGGGCAACAAGGGCAAAACTCTTGCTATTTGATCAATCTGTGTGAAATGGTATCCTTTGATTCCTTCTATTACCTGTACAACAGTGATCTAATTCTACTTTCCCTTTATTTCCTCCTCTAATTGTTTTTATTCTTTCTACTTTGTCAGAATATATAACATTTAAGTGCTATTATTTTACCCATGTTCCTATCCTTATTTTTGTCTTTGCTATACAATTGGGTATGTGTCCTTTGCCAACATATCCCTGGTTATCTCTTGGTTAGATAAAACACATCCTCTAGAAGATTTCTCAGAAAGGGCTTCTGTGTACAACATTCTCTGAGTTCTTACATATTCAAAATGTAGAACTCATTCTCTGAGTTCTACATTTTGAATATGTAAGATTCAAAATGTAGAAAATCCTATAGCCTTGATTTTGAAGGACAACTTGGCTGGGTATAAAATCCTTGGCTTACACTTAAATTCACCAGTTTTAAGAATACAATTTGAAAAAATGTGACACACAGATACAGTGTGTAACTACTAACTTTGTTATGATGTAGAACATGGGTTAGCAAACTACAGGCCACCGACAAAATTTGGCCTCCTGCCTGGTTTTATAAATTTTTATTGAAACACAGCCACACTTTCATTTATGTAGTGTTTCTGGCTGTTTTTGCACCTCAGTGGCAGTGTTTAGTAGTTGCAACAGAGAGTATATGGCTTGTACATTCTAAAATATTTACTATTTAGACCTTTACAGTTGTTTGCTGATCTCTGCTAGAGAACGGTTCTTTCACCAAAAAAGTTTTTTTGTGTCTCTTTGCAATTAATCTCCTCCCTTCTATCCCTTAGCAACTACAGATAGGCCTTTTACCACTATGGTTTTGGCTTTTCTAGAATGTGTTAAAAATGGAATCATACATAGTCTCCTTGTCTGGCTTCTTTCACTTAGATTAGTGCTTTTGAGATTCATTCATGTTGAGTATATCAGTAATTCGCTCCTATTTTTTTTCTCTCTTGGTAGAGACAGGTTCCCACTATGGTGCTCAGGCTGGTCTTGAACTCTTGGGTTCAAGTGATCCTCCTACCTCGGCCTCCCAAAGTTCTGGGATTATAGACGTGAGTCACTGCACCTGGCTCTTCACTCCTTTTTATTGTTGACTTGCATTTTCTTTCCTTGAATTTCTTGAAATGCTGCTTTATTTTCACTTTGCTTTGAATCTTGCTCTTAATTTTTATTTTTATTTATTGAGGCAGGGTCTAACTCTGTCACCCAGCTTGGAGTGCAGTGGCATGATCAGGGCATACTGCAGCCTTGATTGCCCAGGCACAAATGATCTTCCCACCTCAGTCCCCTGAGTAGCTGGGACTACAGGTATGTGTCACTATGCCAGGCTAATTTTTTAAATTTTTTGTACAGATGGTTCTAGTCATGTTGCCCAAGGGTGGTCTCAAACTCCTGGACTCAAGTAATCCACCTGCCTTTGTCTTCTAAATTGCTGGGATTACAGATGTGAGCCACTACATCCAGCTTGTTTGTTCCTCTTAAGAAATCTGTGGTGACCTAATTTTTTGTTGGTTTGTTTTGAGACGAAGTCTCATTCTGTCACCCAGGCTGGAGTGCAGTGGTATAATCTTGGCTCACTGCAACCTCTGCCTCCTGGGTTCAGGTGATTCTCCTGCCTCAGCCTTCTGAGTAGCTGGAATTACAGGTGCATGCCACCATACCTGGCTGATGTTTGTATTTTTAGTAGAGATGGTGTTTTGCCATGTTGGCCAGGTTGGTCTTGAACTCCTGACCTCAGGCGATACACCCACCTTGGCTTCCCAAAGTGCTGGGATTACAGGCATGAGCCACATGCTCAACCTGTTTGTTTGTGTTTTGAGACAGGGTCTTACTCTACTGCCCAGGCTGGAGTACAGTGGTATGATCCTGGCTCACTGTAGCCTTGACTTACTGAGCTCAAGTAATCCTGCCACCTCAGCCTCCAAGTAGCTGGGACCACAGGCGAACACCACCACACGTGGTTGATTTTCAAATTTTTTATTATAATAGGTAATTTGATCTTTTTGCCTTATTTTTTTTGAAATTGAGTCTCATCCTGTCACTCAGGCTGGAGTGGATTGCAGTGGTGTGATCTTGACTCACTGCAGCCTCCGCCTCCCAGGCTCAGGTGATCCACCTTAGCCTCCTAAGTAGCTGGGACCACAGACATGCACTACCATGCTTGGCTGGTTATTTTTTCTTTTTTAATTTTTTTGAAGACAGAGCCTCACTCTGTTGCCCAGGCTTGAGTGCAGTGGCATGATCTCAGCTCACTGCAGCCCCCACCTCCTGGGTTCAAGCAATTCTTGTGCCTTAGCTTCCTAAGGAGCCGGGATTACAGGCATGTAATCCTGGCTAATTTCTGTATTTTTAGTAGAGATGGGGTTTTGCCATATTGGCCCTGCTGCTCTTGAACTCGTGGCCGCAAATGATCCATCCGCCTCAGCCTCACAAAATGTTAGGATTATAGATGTTAGTCACCATGCTAACCCAGCTAATTATTTTTGCCTTTGTGTTCTGAGAATTCTTTTTCTTTCCTTTAAAATCTTCCCGGTAATATGTTTACTTCCTGGTGCATTTTCTTAGAATATAGTTTTAAATACTAGTTTTGTTTAATCAGCAGAAATGTTTTGATTTGCATTTTGTTTTCTTTTTACATTAGTTTTGAATGACATTGGTTTGATTTTTTCTTTTTTTTTTTTGCACCCAGCCTTGAGACAGGGTCATGCCTTCTCACCCGGGCTGGAGTACAGTGGTATGATCATAGCTCATTTTAACCTCAAACTCCTGGGCTCAAGCAATTCTCCCACCTCAGCCTCCTGAGTGTTTAGGACTACGCGCTTGTGCCATGATGCCCAGCTAATTATTTTTGTCGTTGTTGTTATAGAGACGGTCTCACTATGTTGCCTTGCCTGATCTCAAGCTCCTGGGCTCAAGCTATCCTCCCTTGTTGGACTCCCAAAGCTTTGAGATTATAGGCATGGGCTGCTGTACCTGGCCTTTATCTCAAATAACTAATTGTTAGGGAAGGCAAATACATATTATTGATCTTGGTTCTCTTCTTGAGAAATTCACTTCTCCTGGGCTCTACAACAGTATATTGGCCTGGTCTTCATCCTGCCTCTGTGACTGCTCCTTATCTTTGATGGCTCTGCTTTCTTTGCATGTCTTTTAAATGTTGGCTTTGTTTTTCTTCTCTATTTATTCTCCGGCCACTTTGAATTCACTTTGATTGCTTCAGTTGCCATCCAAAATAAATAGAAATCTATATCTCTATTCTAGATCTCTTTTCTGAGCTCCAGATTCATGTGTCCAACTGACTACAGAACGGCTCCAGTTGTATGCTCCAAAGCCCCTAACTGAATAGATAACTTACTGTTTTCCCCCTTAACTTTGATCTTTCTCCAGGATTTCTTTAAATCAGTAAATGACATTAGCATCTCACCCCCAAATCCAGTCAGTCAGGTATATGTTACCTACCAAACATCTCATTATCCTTCTACTTTTCTTTGTCCTTATTGTTATTAAAGACCAGGTTGCTGTTATCTGGGCCATTGCAGCAGCTTCTCATCGTTCTACCAGTTCAGTCTGTGCAGCACAACTGGTGTAATTATTCTAAAATACCTCTGATCGTGTCTCTCTCCTGAAAATGTTTACCTCATTTGTTTTAGAAAATGGAATCATCAAGACAGATAAAGTATTTGAAGTGATGCTAGCTACAGACCGCTCCCACTATGCAAAATGTAACCCTTACATGGATTCTCCACAATCAATAGGTAAGCCTTAGATTTCTGAAAATGTCACACTTTTCATAATTTACTTTATGATTTTTGTAACTATAAAAAGCCTGGGACACAGATATTTATTATTACCTTTTTTTTTTCTTTGAGATGGAGGCTTACTCTGTCGCCCAGGCTGGAATGCAGTGGCGAGACTCACTGCAACCTCCTCCTCCCAGATTAAAGTGTGTCTCCTGCCTCAGTCTCCTAAGTAGCTGGGACTAGAGGTGCACACCACCATGCCTGGCTAATTTCTGTAATTTTAAGAGAGATGGAGTTTCACCATATTAGTCAGGCTGGTCTTGAACTCCTGACCTCAGGTGATTCACCCATGTTGGCCTCCCAAAGTGCTGGGATTACAGAAGTGAGCCACCGCACCCAGCCTCTTATTACCTTCTTAGTTTGAATTTTATGACTCAGTATGTTTCATAATCCCAAGCATATCTATTTTAATAAAATGATGTATGTTTTTCTATTTTCTCAAACAATATATAATATGTATAAAGAATTAAAAACATTTTTTAAAATAAAATATTTTAGTGAAAAAAATTTTTAATGAAAATTTAGAGTATTAGCTGAGTGCTAAGTTTTCTTTAGGGGCCTTAGTGTTGACTAAAAATTAGTTTTCAGGTTAGGATTAATTTTTTAAATCAATATTTAGATCAGTAAGTGTGCTTAAGTTATTACTGACTTCTCTGCTTCACTTGCCCTGATTTTTTGGCTTATGTTTGTTTTTTAGAAAGTCCTATATTTAACTCATTCTCCTGAAGCAGGTTTTGCTAAACTGCTGAGCCTTGGCAGTGGGCGCCTTTGAGGCTTAGAAGTGCCTCAGGATTCTGTCAGCCAGCTGCCATGCTATCTTCTTTTGAAGCACTGTAACAGTCAGCAGAGAAGATCCTGGGGAGCTTCTGAACCCCGAAGGCACCTGCTACCACCGCTCAGTGAAAATTGCTTCAGAGGCAGAAAGAAGCAGGTAAATAAGTTTTGAGAAAGAACACCAGAAGAAAAGAAACTAAAAGTTAAGAACCAAGAAAGGATGTGTGAATTAACATTAGATGATAAGATAAAGAATAAAATGAAGTCGTTTATTGGTCTTTTAAGCTATTTTTTCAGTTATTCTAGTTTTTTTTTAAGTTGATGGAAATATGAAGCAATTTAATTTTGCACAGATTTAGTATACCTATTATATATGAAAGCTTATTTTTTAAAAAAACAGTCTGAAGGAAAACCAAGCCAAAAATATATCAACTCTCAACTTACTGAAATTCTTTCTTTCTTAGCTGACTCTATAGAAGAAGAAATTTTTAGCTGCCAAACTTTGAAGGGACTGTTTTACTAGATAAGCACATTGCCCTTTGGCATAATTATATTTTCCAATTTTAACTGCTGGGTGGCAATACTCTAACAGACATAAGTTTTATTTCTTGAGATCATAAAAGCTAAAACAAAATTATTGTGAAAAAATAACATATGGGTGTTAGAAAAGAAATTATGTAAAATAGTCTATTTTTGTATCAGTAGTTCTCTTCTTGTTTTGCAGGTTTCCAAGCAACAATCAGTGCTCCACACATGGTAAGTTAAGTTTGTTTATTTGGTTACAAATGGATCACATTTTTCTCTATAGTCATTTTCTTTGGTAAAGAGGGTTTAAAGAAAGTTTGAAATTTTTAAATATTTCAGTTTATCATCTATGAGTTATGTAATTTAGCAATGAACATCATTTTCTTTTTTGAACATCTTATTGTTAATACAGGGTCTGTTGAAGGAGACTTTTTAGGTAGAAACTGGCATATTAAAGTTTTTGGTGGTTGTCAGTATCTGTGACGTGTAAAAATTGAACATAAAAGCTTATTTAGTAGAGAGTTATTTAAAAGAGATAATATTAAATAGTATAATGGACATTTTATAGAAATCTTAAGTTGGATATTATTTCACATTTTATGTGGAAAATTTATTAGGGAATAGTTTAAGCATAGCAGCCATTAAGCTGCATAGGTCCTTGAGAAGGACTTATTTTGAGTGATCTAGCAGTTTTCATCTGTTAGGAATTTTCTTGGGTTTTATTTTATTTTTATTTTTTTGAGACAAGGTCTTACTTTGTCACCCAGGCTGGAATGCAGTGGTATGATCATCACAGCCCACTGCAGCCTTGACTCCTGGGCTCATGCAGTCCTCCTACCTCAGCCTCCTAAAATGCTAGGATTATAGCATGAGCCACTGTGGCCAACCTTTTCTTAGGGTTTAAGTGTGAATACTCTTATATTGTTTTATAGGAAAGAACCATAGCTTTTCTTTTCTTTCTTTTTTTTTTAGATGGAGTCTTGCACTGTTGCCTAGGCTGCTGGTATGCAGTGGTGTGATCTTGGCTCGCTGCAACTTCTGCCTCCTGGGTTCAAGTGATTCTCCTGCCTCAGCCTCCCGAGTAGCTATGGTAGCTAGGATTACAGGTGCCCGCCACCACACCTGGCTAATTTTTGTATTTTTAGTAAAGACTGTGTTGGCCAGGCTGGTCTTGAACTCCTGACCTCATGATCTGCCTGCCTTGGCCTCCCAAAGTGGTGGGATTACAGGAGTGAGCCACCGTGCCTGGCCTTGTTTTTTTTTTTTTTTAAGACCGAATTTTGTTCCTATTGCCCAGGCTGGAGTGCAGTGATACAATCTCTGGCCACTACAGCCTCTGTCTCCTGGGTTCCTGCCTCGGCCTCCCAAAGTGCTGGGATTATAAGTGTGAGCCACTGTGCCTGGACACAACAATAACTTTTCTGATTTTCTGCAAGTATTTGGAGTTGGAGAAGCTCTTATTTAAACTTAATATATGCATTTATAGTGAAACTGATAATTATGCTAGAAGAAAACAGACATTTATAAAAATTGAATAGTAATGACTTTTTGAAACATGACAGAAAACACAGAAGCCATAAAAAAAAAACCTGATATCTGGGATTTTTGCAAAGAATAAATGTTACAAGCAAAAGTTAAAGAGGAAAAATTGGCTGAGTGTGGTGGCTCACACCTGTAATTTCAGCACTTTAGGAGGCCAAGGCAGGAATATTGCTTGAAGCCAGAAGTTTGAGACCAGCCTGGGCAACAAAGCAAGACTCTGTCTCTACAAAAAATTTTAAAACTTAGCTGGGTGTGGTGCCATGTTCCTATAGTTTGGGCTACAAGGGAGGCCAAGACAGGAGGACTGTCTGAGTCCAGGAATTTGAGGCTGCAGTAAGCCCATGATTGTGCTACTGCACTCCAGCCTGGTGACAGAGAGAGACCCCTATCTCAATAATAATAATAATGATAATGAACAATAGAGGGAAATATTGTAATACATAAGACAGCATGAGAAAATTTCAATATATACGTATGTATGCATATATTTGTGTGTGTTTGTATCCCGTAAATTAGTAAGTAAAAAAACCATTAAGCACCCCCCGACCAAGATGCATAAAGGACAGGATTGATAGTTCATTGAACCGAAATACAAATGACATTGACATTTAAATAAATGAAAAGATGTCATCTTCACTTATTTAAAAAAAATTTTTTTTTTTTGAGATGGAGTCTTGTTCTGTGGCCCAGGCTGGAGTACAGTGGCATGATCTTGGCTCACTGCAACCTCTGCCCCCTGGGTTCAAGCAATTATCCTGCCTCACTCAGCCTCCCTAGTAGCTGGGATTATAGGCACCTGCCACCATGCCCAGCTAATTTTTATATTTTTTAGTAGAGACAGAGTTTCACCATGTTGGGTGGGCTGGTTTCGAACTTCTTACCGCAGGTGATCCATCTGCCTTGGCCTCCCAAAGTGCTGGGATTACAGGCTTGAGCCATTGTGCCTGACCCGTTATCAATTTTTTTATTCCGTTTCCTTATTTTTTTTAACATTTTAATTAATTTATTATTATTTGTGAGATGGAGTCTCCCTCTGTTGCCCAGGCTGGAGTGTAGTGACACAATCTCAGCTGCTGGAATGTAGTGGCACAATCTCAGCTCAGTGAAGCCTTTGCCTCCCAGGTTCAAGTGATTTGCCTGCCTCAGCCTCCTGAGTAGCTGGATTCACAGGTGCCTGCCACCACGCCTGGCTAATTTGTGTATTATTAGTAGAGATGGGGTTTCACCCCAGGCTGGTCTTGAACTCCTGACCTCAAGTGGTCCACCATCTTTGGCTTCCCTAAGTGGTGGTATTACAGGCCTGAGCCACTGTGCCTAGCCCTTAATTTTTTAGTTTTTGTTTTTTTGAGACAGGATCTTGCTCTGCTCAGGCTGAAGTACAGAGTCATGATAATGGCTCACTGCAGCCTAGACCTGCTGGGCTTAAAAGATCCTCCCACCTTAGCCTCCTGAGTAGCTAGGATTATAGGCTCAGACCACTACCCCTAATTTTTTTTTTCTTTTTTTTTTTGATACAGTGTCTCACTTTGTTGCCCGGCTGGAGTGCAGTGGCATGATCTTGGCTCACTGAAACCTCCGCCTCCCATGTCCAAGTGATTCTCCTGCTTCAGCCTCCTGAGCAGCTGGGATTACAGGCATGCGCCACAATACCCGGTTAATTTTTTTTCTATTTTTAGTAGAGACAGGGTTTCACCATGTTGGCCAGAATGATCTTGATTTCCTGACCTTGTGATCTGCCCATCTCAGCTTCCCAAATTGCTGGGATAATAGGCGTGAGCTACCGTGCCTGGCCCCACCACCCCTAATTTGTTTTTTTTTTTTTTTTTTTTAGAACGAAGTCTTGCACTGTTGCCCAGGCTGCAGTACAGTGTGGTGTGATCTCAGCTCTCTGCAACCTGTGCCTCGTGGGTTCAAGCAATTCTCTTGCCTCAGCCTCCTGAGTAGCTGGGAATACAGGCGCATGCCACCTGCGCAGCTAATTTTTTCTATTTTTAGTAGAGAGAGGCTTTCACTGTGTTGGCCAGACTGGTCTCAAACTCCTGACCTTGTGATATGCCTGCCTCAGCCTCCCAAAGTGCTGGGATTACAGGCATGAGCCACTGTACCTGGCCACCCCTAGTATTTTTAAAACATTTCTTATAGAGATGAGGTCTCACTATTTTGCCCAGGCTAGTTCTGAACTCTTGAGGTCAGGTGATCCTCCTACCTCAGCCTCCCAAAGTGTTAGGATTACAGGCATGAGCCACTGGGCCAGGCCTTTTTTTTTTTTTTTTTTTAAGATGGAGTCTTGCACTGTTGCCTGGGATGGGGTGCATTGGCGTGGTCTTGGCTTACTGCAACCTCTGCCTCCCAGGTTCAAGCGATTCTGCCTCAGCCTCCCAAGCAGCTGGGATTACAGGCACCCGCCACCACGTCTGGCTAATTTTTTTTGTATTTTTAGAGATGGGTTTTACTATGTTGGCCAGGATGGTCTTGAACTCCTGACCTTGTGATTTGCCTGCCTTGGCCTCCCAAAGTTCTGGGATTACAGGTGTGAGCCACTGTGCCCGGCCTCTTTTTTCTTTAAACCATAGATTAGGAATGGCTTTTTTGTGCATTACTCTATTCAAATAAATTAGTGATTAAAAAGAAAAGTTATAGTTTTAAGGTATCTGCAAACAGTTTGAACTGCTACTTAAATGAAAGACTCATGTAGAAGCATGGATACAGCTGGGCACAGTGGGTCACACCTCTAATTCTAGCACTTTGGGAGGCCGAGGCACGTAGATCACCTGAGGTCAGGAGTTTGAGACCAGCCTGGCCAGCACGGCGACATCCCATCTCTACTGAAAACACAAAAATTAGCCCGATGTGGTGACGGGTGCCTATAATCCCAGCTATTCAGGAGGCTGAGGCAGGAGAATCACTTGAACCAGGGCACAGGTTTCAGTGAGCCAAGATTGTGTCATTTCACTCCAGCCTGTGCAAAAAAGCAAAACTCCATAAAAAAAAAATGCATGAATGCTAAAGGTTATTTTAGAGAGCCAGTATCTAGCATGGTTGGGAAATTGACTGGAGTAGTATGCTTTCAGGTATTAAGGGAAATGCTTTGTGATTTGTTTTCTTTCCTCTGAAGTTTGATCTGGGTGTGCAGTTCATTGCCAAACAAAGCATAGCAATACTCCGTGGCAAAGGATGCACTTTAGAATAGCACCATAAAACAGCTTTATTAAGATATAATTCTTGCCAGGCATGGTGGCTCACGCCTGTAATCCCAGCACTTTGGGAGGCTGAGATGGGTGAATCACAAGGTCAGGAGTTCGAGGCCAGCCTGACCAACACGGTGAAACCCTGTCCCTACTAAAAATACAAAAATTAGTTGGGCATGGTGGCATGTGCCTGTAATCTTAGCTACTCAGGAGGCTGAGGCAGGAGAATCGCTTGAACCTGGGAGGCGGAGATTGCAGTGATCAAAATAAAAAAAAAAGATAAAATTCTTGGTTAGGCACAGTGCCTTGAGCCTATAATCCTCAGCACTTTGGAAGGCCAAGGCAAGAGGATCACTTGAGCCCAGGAGTTTGAGACCAGCCTGGGCAGTATGGTGAGATCCCATCTCTATAAAAATAAAAAAAAAAAATTTAGCTGAGTGTGTTAGTGCATGCCTGTTGTCCCAGCTACCCTGGAGACTGAGGTGGAAGGATTGCTTGAGCCTGGGAGTTGGAGGCTGCAGTGAGTCTTGATCACACCACTGTACTCCTGCCTGGGTGACAGATCAAGACCCCGTCTCAGAAAAAATTAAAAACAATATAATTCTTATACTACAGAATTCATCCCTTTAAAGTGTAGAATTCTGTGATTTTTAGTTTATTCAGAATTGTACAAACATCACCACTGTCTACTATGAGAACGTTTTCATCACTGCAGAAGGAAACCTTCCTTATACCCATTAGTAGTCAGATCCCAACCCTGCTCTGCTCAGGTCCTGGCAACTACTAATCTCTTTTTTGTTTCCATAGATTTGCCTATTCTGGACATTTCATGTAAATAGAATGTCATACTATGTTGCCTTTTGTGACTGACTTTTTAAATTTAGTGTAATGTTTTCAAGATTTATTCCTGTTGTAATGTGAATCAGTACTTCACTCCTTTTTATGACTGAATAACATCCCATTGTGTGGACATACAACATTTATTAACTGTTGATGGACATTTGGATTGTTTCCAGTGTTTGGCTATTCTAAATAATGCTGCTGTGAACATTTGTGTAGAAATTTTTGTGTGTTTTCATTTCTCTCTAGTATTTACATAGGAGTGGAATTACTAGGTCATATATGAAAACTCTGCGTTTAACATTTTGAGGAAGGGCCAAACCATTTTTCAAAGTAGCTGCATTATTTTACAGTGCTACTAGCAATGTATGAGAGTTCCAGTTTCCCTGCTTCCTTGTTAACATTTGTTATTTTCTTTTTTTAAAAAATTTTTTATGCATCCTAGTGGCTATGAAGTGATATCTCATTGTGGTTTTGATTTGCATTTCCCTAATGATTAATGATGTTGAGCATCTTTTCAGGTGCATATTGGCCATTTCTGTATCTTTGGAGAAACATTCAGTCTCTTACTCATTTCCTTTTTCATATATATAATTAAAAAGATTTTTTTTTAAAGACAGTATCTTGCTCTGTTGCCCAGGCTGGTCTCAAATTCCTGAGCTCAAGCAGTCCTCCTGCTTGTGCCCCCAAAGTGTTGGGATTACAAGTGTAAGCCACCACACCTGGCCTCTTGCCTATTTCTTAATTGGATTATTTGTCTTTTTATTGTTAAAACTGCATTTTATATAAATGTATTAAATATTTTAATTGTGTTAAAATACACATAACATAAAATTTGCCTTCTTAACCACTTTAAGTGTACCATTTAGTAGTGTTAAGTACATTCACACTGTTACGCAGTCATCTTCAGAACACTTTTCATCTTGCAAAACTAAAACTCATTCAATAACAATATACTCATTCAATAACAATTTCCCAGTTTTCCCATTCTTTCTTTACCTCAGCCCCTGGTAACTACCATTCTATTTTCTGTTTCTATGAATTTGGCTACTATAGGTACCTCATATAAATGGAATCATAAAGTGTTTGTCTTTTTGTGACTGGCTTACTTCACTTAACATATTCATAGCTTATGTCAGAATTTTTTTCCGAAATGAATGCATTTTTTTTTCTAAATTTTTAAATTCTTTTATGAGACCTTTTACATCTATCTTTTTTTTTTTTTTTTTTTTTTTTCTGAGACAGAATCTGGCTCTGTTGCCCAAGCTGGAGTGCAGTGGTACAATCTTGGCTCGCTGCAACCTCTACCTCTCGGCGATTCTCCAACCTCAGCCTCTCGAGTAGCCAGGATTACAGGCATGGCCCCCCAAGCCACCAGGCTAATTTTTGTATTGTTAGTAGAGACAGGGTTTCACCATCATGGCCAGGCTGGTCTTGAACTCCTGGCCTCAAGTGATCCACCCACCTCGGCCTCCCAAAGTGCTGGGATTACAGGCATGAGCCACTGTACCTGGCCACTAATACATTTTTAATTACTTTTATTTTCTGAGTAACCTATGAACCTTAATAAGGAAAGATACTTGTGTATCTATGTATGTATATAGTCACATGGAACATCTATATGAATGTTTATATGCATATACAGACAGTAAGCATACAGTACAAGTATGTGAGTAGGGTAAAATATTTTTGATTGTATTATATGAACAAGCAGTTGTGATCTTGGATCATTTATTGCATAAATCTTAGCAGTATTAAAAGAGAAGCAGAAAGTGAGGATGCAAAGAGAAATGACATCTACATTAATGAACCTTAAAATCACAAGCTTGGAAGTAACTGTAATCCTGGAATATTTTCCAAGCCTGTAAAGAAAAAAGTGACATGTGCAGTGGTGAAGAGATTAAAAGCAACCTGTTAAAATGGTATCCTGGTAGCAAAGAGCACACCTGTCATCCAGGTTTGGGATCCTAAATACCATTGCTTACTAAAAGAGACTAGCACTCCGTGGAGTAGTGATTGACACCTGTAAAGTGAGGAAGTACTGAAAGGCAGAGGAGGTAATGTCAGAAGGACATAGGAGCAGATTTGAAGAGGCTCCCAAAGGCCAAATTTGATAGAATTTGAGAATCAACAAGAATAATGATAGTAACAGATTATATAGCACGGTGAATTGAAAAACAAAGAAAAAATTTTAAGTCTATCGAGAATTAAAAAAAAAAGTGAGACAGGGAAAAAAATGAAAGTTATTTTTTTTCTTTTGTGTTTTTACTGAAAATGCTTTTGCAATGATTTTTTTTTTTTTTTTCAAAACAAACCAACCAACCCAGAAGAATGTTAATGAATGTAGAAGGAAAAATGAAATTTTAAAAATCAGTATTTTGACTGGGTGCAGTCTCTCGTGCCTGTAATCTCAGCACTTCAGGAGGCCAAGCAGGTGATCCCTTGAACCCAGGAGTTCAAGACCAACCTGGGCAACAAAGCAAGATTCTGACTCTACAAGAAATAAAAATAAAGATTACTGTTTTATAATCATCAATGTAATGAATTAGGCAAATATTATTAATGAATCTAAAATCATAAGGAGGAAGATTGTTGGAGAACAAAAATATTCATGTAGTCTCAAATTATTATTCCACATATTATTATTATTATTGTTTTTTTCGAGAGTCTTGGTCTGTCGCCCAAGGCTGAAGTGCAGTGACGTGATCTCTGCTCACTACACCCTCCACCTCCCAGGTTCAAGCAATTCTGCTTCAGCCTCCCAAGTAGCTGGGATATCAGGCATATGCCACCACACCCATCTAATTTTTATATTTTTAGTAGAGATGGGGTTTCACTATGTTAGCCAGGCTGGTCTCGAACTCCTGACCTTGTGATCCGCCCACCTCAGCCTCCCAAAGTGCAAGGATTACAGGTGTAAGCCACTGCACCTGGCTTACATATTATTAATTATAAAGAGATAAATAAGCCTTGAAATTAGAGTGATCTATTGGTGATTGCATTTACTAAGTGGTTGAGGTTGGCATGTCCAGTAGTGAGATGGCCCAATATCATGTAATTCCTTATGTGATGCTCTGGGGGAGTTGCCTAGCAAGACCTGTGTATGTTCTTGCTAGAAGTCTTTGTTCTGAATCTAACCATGAGAAAGTAGACACATCTAGAATGTAGTGCATGATGTGTGGGGACAACTGGAATTGGACGGGACTCTTTTTTTCCCCCTGACACAGACAGGGTCTTGCTCTGTTGCCCAGGCTGGAGTGCAAAGATCATAGCTCACTATAACCTCAAACTCCTCAGCTACAGTGATCTTCCCGCTTCAGCCTCCCAAGCAGCTAGGACTACAGGCTTGTGCCATGAACCACACTGAGATAATTTTCAATTTTTTTATAGAGATAGGGTCTCACTATGTTGTCCAGGCTGATTTCAAACTCCTGATCTCAAGTGATCCTTCTATTTTGGCCCTTCAAAGCACTGGGATTATAGGTATAAGTCACCATGCCTGGCCAGGACTCCTGAAATGATTCACTGTCCTGAAGAACAGAGCAAAGTGGTAGGTAGAGGAAGAGAACTAGGGAAACATTCTAGATTGGTAAATGTAATGCATGAACCTTGACTATATTGAGGGGAAAAAACAGCCATTTAACACATATCCGTGTGTTACCCCTAAAAGGGTTCTGTGGAACATTAGGAACTTTCTGGTTTGAAAGTTTGAAAAGTCTTGGATTATGTGAGGCTGTATCTATTTTTTTTTATTTTAAACTTATCAAATCGTATTCTTTTTTTCTTTAACATGTATAGTTTATTTTATTTATTTTTTATTTTTTTATTGCATTTTAGGTTTTGGGGTACATGTGCAGAACGTGCAAGATAGTTGCATAGGTACACACATGGCAGTGTGTTTTGCTGCCTTCCTCCCCTTCACCCACATTTGGCATTTCTCCCCAGGCTATCCCTCCCCATCTCCCCCCCACACTGTCCCTCCCTTATTCCCCGCAATAGACCCCAGTGTGTAGTACCCACTTCCCTGTGTCCATGTGTTCTCATTTTTCCTCACCTGCCTATGAGTGAGAATATGTGGTATTTCATTTTCTGTTCTTGTGTCAGTTTGCTGAGAATTATGTTCTCCAGATTCATCCATGTCCTTACAAAGGACACAAACTCATCATTTTTTATTGCTGCATAACATTCCATGGTGTATATGTGCCACATTTTCCCAGTCCAGTCTATCATCGATGGGCATTTGGGTTGGTTCCAGGTCTTTGCTATTGTAAACAGTGCTGCAATGAACATTCGTGTGCATGTGTCCTTATAGTAGAACAATTTATAGTCCTTTGGATATATACCCAGTAATGGGATTGCTGGGTCAAGTGGAATTTCTATTTCTAGGTCCTTGAGGAACCGCCACACTGTCTTCCACAATGGTTGAACTAATTTACACTCCCACCAACAGTGTAAGAGTGTTCCTATTTCTCCACATCCTCTCCAGCATCTGTTGTCTCCAGATTTTTTAATGATCACCATTCTAACTGGCGTGAGATGGTATCTCAATGTGGTTTTGATTTGCATCTTTCTAATGACCAGTGATGATGAGCATTTTTTCATGTGTTTGTTGGCCTCATGTATGTCTTCTTTTGTAAAGTGTCCGTTCATATCCTTTGCCCATTTTTGAATGGGCTTGTTTGTTTTTTTTCCTGTAAATCTGTTTGAATTCTTTGTAAATTCTGGATATCAGCCCTTTGTCAGATGGGTAAACTGCAAAGATTTTTTCCCATTCTGTTGGTTGCCGATTCACTCTAGTGACTGTTTCTTTTGCCATGCAAAAGCTGTGGAGTTTGATTAGGTCCCATTTGTCTATTTTGGCTTTTGTTGCCAATGCTTTTGGTGTTTTGGCCATGAAGTCCTTGCCTACTCCTATGTCCGGAATGGTTTTGCGTAGATTTTCTTCAGGGTTTTTATGGTGCCAGGTCTTATGTCTAAGTCTTTAATCCATCTGGAGTTAATTTTAGTGTAAGTTGTCAGGAAGGGGTCCAGTCTCTGCTTTCTGCACATGGCTAACAAGTTTTCCCAACACCATTTATTAAACAGGGAATCCTTTCCCCATTGCTTGTTTTTGTCTGGTTTATCAAAGATTATATGGTTATAGAATGTTGTGTTGCCTCCGATGCCTCTGTTCTGTTCCATTGGTCTATATCTCTGTTTTGGTACCAGTACCATGCTGTTTTGATTACTGTAGCCTTGTAGTATAGTTTGAAGTCTGGTAGTGTGATGCCTCCCGCTGTGTTCTTTTTGCTTAGAATTGACTTGGCTATGCAGGCTCTACTTTGGTTCCATATGAAGTTCATGGTGGTTTCTTCCAGTTCTGTGAAGAAATTCAATGGTAGCTTGATGGGGATAGCATTGATTCTGTAAATTACTTTGGGCAGTATAGCCATTTTCACGATATTGATTCTTCCTAACCATGAACATGGAATGTTTCTCCATCTGTTTGTGTCCTCCCTTATTTTGTCGAGCCCTGGTTTGTAGTTTTCCTTGAAGAGGTCCCTTACGTTCCTTGTACGTTGTATTCCTAGGTATTTTATTCTCTTTGTAGCAATTGTGAATGGCAGTTCGTTCTTGATTTGGCTCTCTTTAAGTCTGTTACTGGTGTATAGGAATGCTTGTGATTTTTGCACATTGATTTTATATCCTGAGACTTTGCTGAAGTTGCTTATCAGTTTCAGGAGTTTTTGGGCTGAGGCGATGGGGTCTTCTAGGTATACTATCATGTCGTCTGCAAATAGAGACAATTTGGCTTCCACCTTTCCTATTTGAATACCCTTTATTTCTTTTTCTTGCCTGATTGCTGTGGCTAGAACTTCCAGTACTATGTTGAATAGGAGTGGTGAGAGAGGGCATCCTTGTCTAGTGCTGGATTTCAAAGGGAATGCTTCCAGTTTTTGCCCATTAAGTATGATATTGGTTGTTGGTTTGTTGTAAATAGCTTTTATTACTTTGAGAAATGTTCCATCAATACCGAGTTTATTGAGGGTTTTTAGCATAAAGGGCTGTTGAATTTTGTCAAATGCCTTCTCTGTGTCAATTGAGATAATCATGTGGTTTTTGTTTTTGGTTCTGTTTATGTGGTGAATTACGTTTATAGACTTGCGTATGTTGAACCAGCCTTGCATCCCCGGGATGTATCCTACTTGATCATGATGGATAAATTTTTTAATGTGCTGTTGCAATCTGTTTGCCAGTATTTTATTGAATATTTTTGCATCTATGTTCATTATGGATATTGGCCTGAAGTTTTCTTTTCTTGTTGAGTCTCTGCCGGGTTTTGGTATCAGGATGATGTTGGTCTCATAAAATGATTTGGGAAGGGTTCCCTCTTTTTGGATTAGTTGGAATAGTTTCAGAAGGAATGGTACCAGCTCCTCTTTGTGTGTCTGGTAGAATTCGGCTGTGAACCCATCTGGACCTGGGCTTTTTTTGTGTGGTAGGCTCTTAATTGCTGCCTCAACTTCCGACCTTGTTACTGGTCTGTTCATAGTTTTGGCTTCCTCGTGGTTTAGGCTTGGGAGGACACAGGTGTCCAGGAATTTATCCATTTCTTCCTGGTTTACTAGTTTATGTGCATAGAGTTGTTTGTAGTATTCTCTGATGATGGTTTGAATTTCTGTGGAATCTGTGGTGATTTCCCCTTTATCATTTTTTATTGCATCTATTTGGTTGTTCTCTCTTTCCTTTTTTATCAGTCTGGCTAGTGGTCTATTTTGTTGATCTTTTCGAAAAACCAGCTCTTGGATTTATTGATTTTTTGAAGGGTTTTTCGTGTCTCTATCTCCTTCAGTTCTGCTCTGATCTTAGTTATTTCATGTCTTCTGCTAGGTTTTGAGTTTTCTTGATCTTGCTCCTTTAGTTCTTTCAATTTTGACGATAGGGTATCAATTTTGGATCTCTCCATTCTTCTCATGTGGGCACTTACTGCTATATATTTTCCTCTACAGACTGCTTTAAATGTGTCCCAGAGATTCTGGTATGTTGTGTCTTCGTTCTCATTGGTTTCGAAGAACTTCTTTATTTCTGCCTTCATTTCATTGTTTATCCAATCAACATTCAAGAGCCAGTTGTTCAGTTTCCATGAAGCTGTGCAGTTCTGAGTTAGTTTCTGAATTCTGAGTTCTAACTTGATTGCACTATGGTCTGAGAGACTGTTTGTTATTATGTCAGTTGTTTTGCATTTGCTGAGGAGTGCTTTACTTCCAATTATGTGGTCAATTTTAGAGTAGGTGTGATGTGGTGCTGAGAAGAATGTATATTCTATGGATTTGGGGTGGAGAGTTCTGTAAATGTCTATCAAGTTTGCTTGTTCCAGGTCTGAGTTCAAGCCCTGGATATCCTTGTTAATTTTCTGTCTGGTTGATGTGTCTGATATTGACAGTGGAGTGTTAAAGTCTCCCGCTATTATTGTGTGGGAGTCTAAGTCTCTTTGTAAGTCGTTAAGAACTTGCCTTATATATATCTGGGTGCTCCTGTATTGGGTCCATATATATTTAGGATCGTTAGTTCTTCTTGTTGTATCGACCCTTTTACCATTATGTAATGACCTTCTTTGTCTCTTTTGATCTTTGTTGCTTTAAAGTCTATTTTATCAGAGATGAGAATTGCAACTCCTGCTTTTTTTTGCTCTCCATTTGCTTGGTAAATCTTCCTCCATCCCTTTATTTTGAGCCTTTGTGTGTCCTTGCATGTGAGATGGGTTTCCTGGATACAGCACACCGATGGGTTTTGGTTTTTTATCCAATTTGCCAGTCTGTGTCTTTTGATTGGTGCATTTAGCCCATTTACATTTAGGGTTGATATTGTATGTGTGAATTTGATACCGCCATTTTTATGCTAGCTGGCTGTTTTGCCCATTAGTTGATGCAGATTCTTCATTTTGTTGATGCTCTTTAGCATTTGGTATGTTTTTAGAATGGCTGGTACTGGTTGTTCCTTTCTATGTGTAGTGCCTCTTTCAGGAGCTCTTGTAAAGCAGGCCTGGTGGTGACAAAATCTCTGAGTACTTGCTTGTTGGCAAAAGATTTTATTCTTCCTTCACTTATGAAGCTCAGTTTGGCTGGATATGAAATTCTGGGTTGAAAGTTCTTTTCTTTAAGGATGTTGAATATTGGCCCCCACTCTATTCTGGCTTGTAGAGTTTCTGCCGAGAGATCTGCTGTTAGTCTGATGGGCTTCCCTTTGTGGGTGACCCGACCTTTCTCTCTGGCTGCCCTTAGTATTTTGTCCTTCATTTCAACCCTGGTGAATCTGACGATTATGTGCCTTGGGGTTGCTATTCTTGCGGAATATCTTTGTGGGGTTCTCTGTATTTCCTGGGCTTGAGTATTGGCCTGCCTTGCTAGATTGGGGAAATTTTCCTGGATAATATCCTGAAGAGTGTTTTCCAGCTTGGATTCATTCTCTTCGTCACATTCTGGTACACCTATCAAACGTAGGTTAGGTCTCTTCACATAGTCCCACATTTCTTGGAGACTTTGTTCATTCCTTTTTGCGCTTTTTTCTCTAATCTTGGTTTCTTGTTTTATTTCATTGAGTTGATCTTCGACTTCTGATATTCTTTCTTCTGCTTGGTCAATTCGGCTGTTGAAACTTGTGTATGCTTCGCGATGTTCTCGTGTTGTGTTTTTCAGCTCCTTCAGTTCATTCATATTCCTCTCTAAGTTGTCCATTCTTGTTATCATTTCCTTGAATCTTTTTTCAAATCTTTTTTCAAGGTTCTTAGTTTCTTTGCATTGATTTAGAACATGTTCTTTTAGCTCACTGAAGTTTCTCATTATCCACCTTCTGAAGTCTGATTCTGTCATTTCGTTGCACTCATTCTCCATCCAGCTTTGTTCCCTTGCCGGTGAGGAGTTTTGGACCTTTGTAGGAGGTGAGGTGTTTTGGTTTCGGGTGTTTTCCTCCTTTTTGTGCTGGTTTCTTCCCACCTTTGTGGATTTATCCACCTGTCGTCTTAGTAGTTGCTGACTTTTTGATTGGGTCTCTGAGTGGACGCCCAGATGGTTGATGATGAAGTATTTCTATTACTTAGTTTTCCTTCTAACAGTCTAGCCCCTCTGCTGTATGACTGCTGAGGTCCACTCCAGGCCCTGCTTGTCTGGGGTACACCTGTAGCAGCTTCGGTACAGTGAAGGATACTACCAGTTTTTTCTTCTTCTGCTATCTTTGTTCCAGAATGATGCCCGCCAAATGTCAATCTGATTAGTCCTTTTTTGAGGTGACTCTTTGGATATACTGGGGTCAGGGAGCTGCTTGAGGAGACGGTCTGTACTTTATAGGAGCTCAAGTGTTGTGCTGTGAGCTCCGTTGTTCATTCAGGATTGTTGGGCGGGTGTGTTTGGGTCTGCTGCAGCAGAACTTATAAAATCCCCCCCCCCCTTTTTCCTCAGATGCTCTGTGTCAGGGATTTGGTGCTTTATGAGTATCCGTTGCACTGTCCTGCCAAGCTAGGAGGCAGTCCAGTCACTATTTGCCTGCCGAGGCTCTGCCCTCCTACCACGGGGTCCGCCCTGCTGCTGTGGGGCTCTGCTCTACTGTGGTGGCCTCCGCCCTGTTGGCTGAGTCTCTCTGTTATGGCGGGTTGCCTCGGCAATGGCAGGCTGCTTCCGCAATGGGCGTGTTCCTCAGTAGGGGCGGAATGCGTCAGTAGTGGCGGACGCCCCTCCCCCACCGAGCTGCACCATCCTGGATTCAGCTGAGACCACAGTAAAACTCTCAACCCCCAGTTTCGAATCACCGTTTTGTTTGTCCCTGTGGTGGGTGGGACCCGCCGAACCTGATCACCTGGCTCCCTGCCTCAGAGTCCTTTCTCTCTCTCTCTCTCTTTTTTTTTTTTTTTTTTTTTAATTTTTAAGTTGAATGGTTGACTCTCTCTCAGGTGTTTCAGTCGCCTGCTGAAAGGGCACTGGGATCTGTGTGATTTCCTGTGCCACTACCCACTGCACCGGCTCAAATCACGCTTCCCAGGAATCTCCTGGTCTGGCTCACTGTCCAAGTCCCGTTTAATCAGATGGATATGTTAATCTGCCCTCCTAAATCTCAGATTGCCGGTTTAACAGGGCACCCAGACCAGTGAGTTTTGTGCCGTGGCGCCAGCCGAAAGGGCCACACAAGCCAAAAGGGCTGCCCTGGTATCTCGTTTCTGTCCTACACCTGGGAATTTCCCCGTTCTGTGGGCAACAAAGGTCCGTCTGAAAATGTGGTTAGGACTCACCCTCTGCGCCTTCACTGAGAGCTACAATCCCGAGTTGTTCCTACCACGCCATCTTGGAAAATCCCCCGCTGTATCTATTAAACCCTTCTCTCCATATATTAGCTGGAGGAAAAGGTAACTTTAACTTTTTAAAAATTCTTTTTTTAAACTCCCAAGTGCTTAGAAACCTTAACTTTAAATAAAAGCACAACTTTTTATTATGGAAAATTATGGAAGAGTTCCAGTACCATATATACAAATAAAATAGTATAATGAACGAATAAATCACCCAGCTTTAATAATGACCAACAGTGAACTAATCTTGTTTTATCTAGCTCTCTCTCTCTCTCTTTTTTTTTTTTTGAGACAGAGTCATGCTCTGTGGCTCAGGCTGGATGGAGTGCAGTGGCACAATCTTAGGTCACTGTGCCCTTCACCTCCTGGTCACAAGCCATCCTCCCACCTTGGCCTCTCGAGTAGCTGAGACTGCAGGTGTGCACCATCACACCCACCTCATTTTTGTAGAGACGGGGTTTCTCTCTGTTGCCCAGGCTGGTCTCGAACTCCGGAACTTAAGTGATCCGCCCGCCTCAGCCTCCCAAGGCTGGGATTACAGGCGTGAACCGCTGCTCCTGGCCTAACTCTCTCTTTTGCTGAAGTATTTTAAAGTGAATTTCAAACATACATAATATTATTTAATGCCTGGATACTTTAGTATAAATCTCAATGACTTTGAGAATAAACTACAGTGCTATTATACCTAACAATGTGCTTTAATATCTTATGTTTAGTCCATCTTCAAACTTTGCCAGATACTTAAACATTTTTTAATAGTTAATTTGCTTAAATCAGTATCTACACAAAGTCTATACATTGTATCTTTTTGGTCTTGTTTCAGTTTTTAAAGTCTCTTAATTTTCAAAGAAAGGTCCCTTTCTTTTTTTAAAATGCCATTTGTTTATAGACAAAACTGGTTCATTTGTTATATAGAATTTTCCATATTCTGAATTTGATTAATTATTTCCTGATGGTGGTTGACTTATTCTTAAGTTTTTTTTTTTTTCAGGAACACTTCCTAATGGTCCTTCCTGTTGCATCATGTCAGGAGGTCCATAACATCTGGTCATCCATTTTTAGTGACTGGAATAAGTAGTTGTCAATTTTTTTTTAATTGTTACACACACAGTATAGTTCACACATCTTAAGTGTACAGTCTGATGAATTTCAATACATGTAGGTATGTATAACTGCTAGTTAGAAGGTTCTCTTGTGCCCTCTCTTAATTATCCCCCAGCCCCAGGGTAACCAGTATTCTGGCTTTTATCACCTAGATTCGTTTTGTGGAATAGGACATTTTCATTCTACCCTTCTCTGGCATTGGCTATTTACATTGATAAAATGTTTTTAAATTTTTGACATAATTTCTGACTTACAGAAATGTTGTACAAATAATACAGTTCCTGTATACCTTTATCCATACAGGGTCTTACCATTGGTAAAGCGAATCTCACCATTTGCTTTATCAATTATTCTCTCTCCCTTCTTTATCCCCTCCCTTGTGTGTGTGTGTGTATTATATTTCCTTTTTTCTGAGCTCTTTGAGAGTAAATTGCAGGCATGATGCTTTTTACTTTTAAAAATAAGGACATCCTCTTATGTAACCACAGTATAATTTTTGAAATTAGCATTAATATAACACTATTAGCTAATTTACAGACTTTATTCAGATTTCATCATTTGTTCTGATAATGTTCCTTATAGCGAAAAAAAAAATGGCAGATTATGAGTTTTTTTCAGTTGTCATGTCTTTATAGTTTTCTTTAAAGAATGACTGTGGAGGCCAGGCGCGGTGGCTCAAGCCTGTAATCCCAGCACTTTGGGAGGCCGAGGCGGGTGGATCACGAGGTCAAGATATCGAGACCATCCTGGTCAACATGGTGAAACCCCCTCTCTACTAAAGATACAAAAAATTAGCTGGGCATGGTGGCGTGTGCCTGTAATTCCAGCTACTCAGGAGGCTGAGGCAGGAGAATTGCCTGAACCCAGGAGGCGGAGGTTGCGGTGAGCCGAGATCGCGCCATTGCACTCCAGCCTGGGTAACAAGAGCGAAACTCCGTCTAAAAAAAAAAAAAGAGAATGACTGTGGAATGGTTCCTTATTATTTTATGGCCTTGAAAATCTTGAAAATTTTTTTGAATATGGGCCACTTATTTTATATAATGTCCCTCAATTTGAGTTTGTTTGATGTTTCCTCATAGTTCAGTATGGGTTTTGCATTTTTGCCTGGCATATCCCAGAAATGAAGTATCTTAGCAGAGGCATTTGATGTCAGTGTGTCCCATAATTGTGATGTTGACTTTGATCATCTAATTAAGGTAGTGTTGACCAAGTTTTTCCACTAGAAAACTTTTTTCTGAACTCCATTGTAAAATTACCGTTTTTCCTTTTGTGATTAATAAGTATCTGGGGCAAACCCTTTGAGATTATGTAAATATCCTGTTTATTTTTCAAATGTTAGTCCACTAGTTTTGGATTCCATTTATGATTTTTACCTGAATCAATCAGTTATTGTTGAGATGGCTGCCCAAAGGATGCTTTTTATCATTTTTTTCTACATGTATTTATTACATATGTATTTATTTGTTGGGAACAGTTTCCCCTATTTTTCATTTATATATATATATATATATAATGATGTATTAATTTATCACTGTGGGTTAATGGATACATATTTTTATCAAACAAGATCTGGTAGTAAATGTGTTTACTGCTATTGGATGTGATTTTTTTTTTTGAGACGGAGTTTTGTTCTGTCACCCAGGCTGGAGTGCAGTGGCGTGATCTCAGTTCACTGCAACCTCTGCCTCCTGGGTTCAAGCAGTTCTCTGCCTCAGCCTCCCAAGTAGCTGGGATTACAGGCGCCTGCCACCACACCTGGCTAATTCTTGTATTTTTAATAGAGACAGGATGTCACCATGTTGGCTAGGCTGGTCTTGAAGTCCTGATCTCAACTGATCTGTCCCCCTTGGCCTCCAAAAGTGCTGGGATTACAGGTGTAAGCCACTGCACCTGGCCAAATTTATATCCTTTGGCTTCTTATAAAAGAAGATTTTATATAGATTATTATCCTATAGACATACCTTATGTTTATTTCATCTTTTTTTTATGAATAGAAGGTTGGAGCTATCTCCCATTATTGATATTTGTTACTGTAATATATCCATACAAGAATATACTCCTTAATCACAAAAAAGATTGAACAAGCTGTTTATTGATATAAAAGGTCTTTCAACATATACTAAATTAAAAAATGGCATATGTGGCTGGGTGCAGTGGCTCATGCCTGTAATCCCAGCACTTTGGGAGGCCAAGGTGGGTGAATCACCTGAGGTCAGGAGTTTGAGACCAGCCTGGCCAACATGGCAAAATCCCATTTCTAATAAAAATACAAAAATTAGCCGGGCATAGTGGTGCGCACCTGTAATTCCAGCTACTGGGGAAGGCTGAGGCAGGAAAATCGCTTGAACCCAGGAGCGTGAGGCGGAGATCACAGTGAACCGAGATCACCCATTGCACTCCAGCTTGGGCAACAGAGTGAAACTCTACTTCAACCCCGTGCCGCCCAAAAACGCATATGTATTTGCTTGTATATGCAAAGAATGAATTCCTTCCTTTTTGGAAGGAATTACAAGAAACTAGTAATATTGGTTACCTTTACAGAGTGAAAAACCTGGATGGTTGGGAATGGGAATAAGGTAGAGACTTTTCACTTATAAATCTTTTAATCTTTTTACTGAATTAATTATAAGTTAAAAATTCATACATTGCAGGTCTAAAATTAGTGAAATACTTGATCTAAATGTAAGAATTCTACTCAAACAATTTCCTTATGTATTTACTGTGCAGAAAGATAAAAGGATATATGTTTTGGTTGTCTTGGTAGATGACAATAGTAGAAAAATTGGTAGAAAGTTGGCAACTTTATTTATATGCCATGATATGTGTACTGTAGTCGTAATGTTTCTTTTGTTTTCTTTTGGCAGCATGCATACGCACTAGAACTTCTGTTTGATCAGTTGCATGAAGGAGCTAAAGCTCTTGATGTAGGATCTGGAAGTGGAATCCTTACTGCATGTTTTGCACGTATGGTAAGAGCTTTATTTCTCATTCTGGTCCCAACAGAAAAATATTATATAATTTGGCTGTGTGTTTTTTTCACTAGTGGTTTTCATGTTTGTTTATTAGGATAGCAGTTGGAATGAGCATCACTTAGGATTTTGTTGTTGGAAGTGACAGAACATTCAACCCAAACCAGCAGAGCTAAAGGAAGTTTATTTAGTTTATATAACAAGAGTCTAGGGGTATATATGGTCTGTTGTGTGGCTGGATTTAGAAGACCAGATGTTGTTATTGACAATAGGTTTCTCTCTGTTTCTTGGTTTGGCTTTACTTTCCTCCACATGTTAGTGTCATTATCTGGTAAGCTCTACCCTTGTAATCACAAGTTGGTGACCAGTAGCTCCCAAACTACCTTCTTCCAAGTTCTCATTTGGCAGAAAAGACTAGAATTAGCCTGGTTTTTTTTCTTCTTAAAATTAGAGGTTTTATTGTGTTTGGTCCACAGTTGGTATTTCACATTATCTCATGGTGCAGGGCCCCTGGGTAGTGGTCTCTGTGCAGTACTTGATGGGGCATGTGGCGGGGGGAGATTGAGCAGTATAGGTTGTCAGGCTGAGAAAGGGAGAAGGAGGTCTGGGGGCTCCTAAAAACCTATGGAAGGATTGGATGCTGTGGCTCATGCCTATAATCCCAGCACTTTGGGAGGCCTAGGTGGGCAGATCACGTGAGGCCAGGAGTTTGAGACCAGCAACCTGGCCAACATCATGAAATCCCATCTCTACTACAAATACAGAAATTAGCCAGGTGTGGTGGAGCACCTACAGTCCCAACTACTCAGGATGCTGAGGCAGGAGAATCCCTTGAGCAGGGGAGGTGGGGGTGCAGTGAGCCTCGATCATGCCACTACTCTCCAGCCTGGGTAGCAACAACAAAAACCTACTGAGGCAACAGAGTGGGTGGGGAGGGAGGTTAGCATGGAGAGGGGAGTCAGGCTTAGCCCTAACAACTCAGAATTCTACTTCTTTGTATGGGCCTCGGTTTCCCCACTGGGCCCTGGGACAGATCTGAGGGTCCCAGGGAAATCTAGCTACTCTGAAACCTGAGATATTTAGAATAGTAGCCAGGCCCTGTCTCCCAGAGGAGTCATTTCCCAGAACCCTCTCCACTGTCTCCACCCAGAATGAGCCTGATTTCTTTCTTACTTTCTTTCTTTTTTTTTTTTTTTTTAAGACAGAGTCTCACTCTGTCACCAGGCTGGATCTCGAATGAGCCTGGTTTCTAAACATTCCTACAGATTTACCAGGAATGAAGGTAGAACTTCTGCATTAGAAAAAGTGCTCTTCACCAGGCGAGGTGGCTCACACCTGTAATTCCAGCACTTTGGGAGGCTGGGGCGGATGGATCACGAGGTCAAGAGATCGATTCCATCCTGACCAACATGGTGAAACCCTGTCTCTACTAAAAATACAAAAATTAGCTGGGCATTGTGGCAAGAGCCTGTAGTCCTGGCTACTGGGGAGGCTGAGGCAGGAGAATCACTTGAACCCAGGAGGTGGAGGTTGCAGTGAGCTGAGATGATGCCACTGCACTCCAGCCTAGTGACAGAATGAGACTCCTTCCCAAAAAAAAAAAAAAAAAAAAAAGAAATAGAAAAAAGTTGCTCTTAGAAAAATGCCTTGTTGTTATACTTCTACTTCTTATCATCAGAGCCTTATCTGGTAAATGGCTATCCAGTTGGATAATGTGTGTTGGAGTAAAGGTTGATCATTGCTCAGATAATCAAATCGGTTCAATTTGAGAAATATCATGCCTGGACCAGATTGGAAGATTCTGATCTAGTTAAATTGGGAGTTGTGGATCCACCCATGTAACTTGCTATAAATGTATAATCAGCAGACCCACCAGAATGTAAGCTCCAGGGAGTTGGGAATTTTGTTTGCTCCCTTTTATTTATTGATGGTACCCTAAACATTTAGAAAAATGCCTGGCACATAATAAGGACTTATGTATTTTTTCAAAAGTTTGGCTTATTTTGTAGAGGTTAAGTCTCATTAATGGATATCAGTGATTTTTTTTTAAGGTTAGAAATAGCATTTAACAAATGACTCATTTTCTATACTTGACATGTTTATGGTTTTAGAGGATATGTTCATTTTAAAAAATCATTTGGTTTCTGAGTTATCATTTTTTATAAAATGGCATTAATGTTTTTCACACATTTATCATGTGTGAACGCGCTTTGTGTTTTTTTTTTTTTTTTTTTTTTTTTTTTTGAGACGGAGTTTTGCTCTTGTTACCCAGGCTGGAGTACAATGGCACAATCTCGGCTCACCGCAACCTCTGCCTCCTGGGTTCAGACAATTCTCCTGCCTCAGCCTCCTGAGTAGCTGGGATTACAGGCACGTGCCACTATACCCAGCTAATTTTTTGTATTTTTAGTAGAGACGGGGTTTCACCATGTTGACCAGGATGGTCTCAATCTCTTGACCTCGTGATCCACCTGCCTCGGCCTCCCAAAGTGCTGGGATTACTGGCTTGAGCCACCGGGCCTGGCCCAAGCGCTTTGTGTTTTAAGGAGTAGTGCCTGTGTTTCTAAGTGCTACTGTATTTTTATGATGGGAATATGCCTTTTTCCTCCCCATTTTGTACTGAGGAACCTGATTCATAGAAGGAACGGTTGTCTGGGCGAGGTGGCTCACTCCTGTAATCCCAGCACTTTGGCGGATAGATTACCTGAGGTCAGGAGTTCAAGACCAGCCTGGCCAACATGGTGAAACCCTGTCTCTACTAAAAATACAAAAATTAACTGGGCGTGGTGGCACACGCCTGTAACCCCAGCTACTTGGGAGACTGAGGCAGGAGAATTGCTTGAGCCTGGGAGACAGAGGTGGCAGTGAGCCGAGATTGCACTATTGCACTCTAGCCTGGTCAACACAGCGAGACTCTGTCTAAAAGAAAAAAAGGAACAGTTAACTTGCCAGGGTTACACAGCTGTATGTAAGTGATGACACTTAGACAAGAACCCAGGTAGTCTGACTTCAAAGCATTTATAAGTGTTAATTTTTAAAATTTTTATACTTTTTCTTTAAAAATTTATATATATATTTATATATATATATATTTTTTTTGAGACCAAGTTTCACTCTTGTTGCCCAGGTTGGAGTGCAATGGTGCAATCTTGGCTCACTGCAACCTCTGCCTCCCGGATTCAAGCGATTCTCCTTCCTCAGCCTCCTGAGAAGTTGGGATTACAGGTGTGTGCTACCACACTCGGCTAATTTTTGTGTTTTTGGTAGAGACATGGTTTCACCATGTTGGCCAGGCTAGTCTTGAACTCCTGACCTCGTGATCCATCTGCCTCGACCTCCCAAAGTGCTGGGATTATAGGAGTGAGCTGCCGTGCCTTGCCTATACTTAATATTTAAATTTTCAAATAAAAAATAAATATGCAAGGAAGGGATTTTTGTTGATGCTTTTTGTTTTTCATATTCTGAGACAGGGTCTTACTGTGTCATCCAGGCTGAAGTGCAATGGCATGATCTCGGCCTCTGTCTCCCAGGCTCAAGTGATCCTCCCACATCGGCCTCCTGAGCAGCTGGGATCACAGGCGCAGGCCACCACACCTGGCTAGTTTTTTAATTTTTTTGTAGAGACGAAGTTTCGCCATGTTGCCCAGGCTGGTCTCAAACTCCTGGGCTCAAGCAATCTGCCTGCCTCTGCCTCCCAAAGTGCTGAGATTATAGGTATGAGCCACTGTATATATTTTCATGTTTTCTACTAACAGCAGTGGAATCAAGTGTAGAAATTCCTTCCTGTTAAATTCTTTATGTAACATCTTAATATTTAAAGCTATACTTTAGATGGAATTTAAATAAAAAATTATTGCACTACTATTAAATATTGGTAATTTTCTTCAAAGTTCTAGATTTAATCTAAAATAATTTTTCTTAGTATTAAAAGTTTTATTCAATGAGAGGGATAGTTGAGAAAGTTGTATATATGGTAAATAATTTCTGATAAACTGAGTATTTAGCAATCTAATTGGAGGTTTAAGCTATTTTTGTTTTCTCTTTGCAGAATATGACTTTAGATAAGGAAAAACTTCCATAATACTTTAGAAAAACAAACGTAGCCCAATGAGCTACTGAATTGTTTTCTCTTTTCCAGGTTGGATGTAGTGGAAAAGTCATAGGAATTGATCACATTAAAGAGCTAGTAGATGACTCAATAAATAACGTCAGGAAGGATGATCCAACACTTCTGTCTTCAGGGAGAGTACAACTTGTTGGTGAGTATCAGAAATCTTTAAAAATTTCTTCAGAGGCCAGGTGCAGTGGCTCATGAGGTGGGCGGATCATGAGTTCAGGAGTTCGAGACCAGCCTGGCCAACATGTGAAACCCATCTCTACTAAAAATATAAAAATGAGCCAGGCATGGTGGCGTGCACCTGTAGTCCCAGCTACGTGGGAGGCTGAGGCAGAAGAATCACTTGAACTCAGGAGGCGGAGGTTGCAGTGAGCTGAGATCGCACCCTGCCCTCCAGCTTGGGTGACAGAGTGAGAATTCGTCTCAAAACAAAAGAAAAAAAATTCTTCAGAGGATTTTTATTTTTCAGAAGATCCAATGCAAGCTCAATAATACTCAGAGGTAATTATTGCTTTTTTTTTTTTTTTACAATCACTTTTAAATACTAAAAAACAATTATTCTTTTGGCTCACCCAATGAGTATTTTCCCTGTCATCTCTTTGTGATTTTAATTTTGTATTTTCCTATTAACTACTGAGATTGAATTTTTTCAATGTGTTTGGCCATTTGAATTTTGTCTTTTGTGAGGTGCCTGTTCGGATATTTGATTGCTTGTATTTTTGTTCCAATTTCAGTATATGTGCTGCCAAAGCAAGCACTGTATTTTTGACTTATCGGGCTTCTAGCCCTTTTTCTGTATGTACATATTAGACATTTCTTTTCCCATCTGGGGTATGCCATTTCATCTTATTAGTATGCTTTTGATAAACAGAAATTCTTAATTTTAATGTAGTCAGACTTAGCAATTTTTTTCAGTGCTTTCTGTGTCCTGTTTGAGGATACTCTGATACTCTGAGGTCATGAATATGTCTCTTATTATTTCTTTTTTTTTTTTTTTTTTTTTGAGACGGAGTTTCGCTCTTGTTACCCAGGCTGGAGTGCAATGGAGCGATCTTGGCTCACCACAGCCTCTGCCTCCTGGGTTCAGGCAATTCTCCTGCCTCAGCCTCCTCTTATTATTGCTTAGAAGCTTTATCATTTTTAGCTTTTCATATTTAGGTCTTTGATCTTGCTGACATTGACTTTTGTGTATGTCTGAGGTAAAGGTGCAGTTGTTTGTTTTTGTATGTGACTATCCAGTTGTCTTCCACAGACACACTCAGTTCTGTTTAAAAAATAATATAAAGACCCAAGTGGCTACAATAGCCACAGCTGCCTGAGTGGCCGCCTCCACAGCCACCTCTCGCGGGATCTGGCTGAGGAGGGAGTGGAGGTGTTTTGCTGGCCTTGGGCTTTGCCCTGATCCTCTGTGGACACTGAAGGGGGAATACAGGAAGAGTCATCCACACCAAAATGAGTCTCATGTTGCCAGTGGGGGACATGAGAGATGATGAGATAGGTGAAGGTCAAGTGACAGATCACAAGATTCATCTTATGAAAGAATAGAGTCTCAACTCACTTCTTGTATTAGAAATGTTACTTCTCCAACATGACAGCAGCATGTTGCACGAGAAAAAGATCATAGTTCCTCCCGCCAAGCAGTCCTTGTCCTCAAGAAGCCTCCCCAAATAGCTCCATTAGCAGTGCTTGGAACAGCAGCAGAAATAGTCAGTCAAGTTTAGATAATAGCAGTTAAGACATTTGGGGAGATGCTGTTTGTATTTGAAAGTGCAAAAGAAGGAGCTCAGAATATAAGAACATCTGAACGAGTAACACCAATAGTGGCTAACACTGGATTTGTTGTAGACCCATCCACTTTTACTACACAGTCAAGTAGAATGTTGGTCAGGATGTTTGTTTGGATCTGGCTGAGAACATAACTTTATATGACCCAATGAGAAAGGAGAGTATGAAATAGCAGAGGTAATTGGTTCCACGGTGTTTCAAGCTATTCTGGATTACTATAAAATAGGAATAATCTGTTGTCCTGATTGCGTAACCATTCCTGAATTGAGAGAAGCATGGGACTATCCTTGTATCTCTTTTGAATATAGTACTATTAAGGTACTGTATATTGAGGTAACTTAAATAGGTGCTTCTGTCAAAGTATTCCTCTAGTAAAATTCATGTAGTTTGCTGCCCATGATGAGCAAAAAATATTTATCTTGGGCTTATTTGAATGATTTACAATGAGAGTTAAAACAGAATTTGTCAGTTGCTGTGTCACCCTTTAGAGTGAGTCACATGCAGGGAGTGTGAACATCAGAGGTGGTTTATTATCCAGTATGCCTTATCCTTAATCTGTTCACAGACATTTATTTACTAATACTTTTGTTCTTAAGAGTTGTGGGATCGGTGCAGTGGCTCATGCCTGTAATTCCAGCACTTTGGGAAGCAGAGGTGGGTGGGTCACCTGAGGTCAGGAGTTTGAGACCAGCCTGGTCAACATGGTGAAACCCTGTTTCTGCTAAAAATACAAAAAATTAGCCAGGTGTGGTGGCAGGCACCTGTAATCCCAGCTACTTGGGAGGCTGAAGCAGGAGAATTGCTTGAACCCAGGAAGCAGAAGTTGCAATGAGCTGAGATTTTGCCATTGCACTCCAGCTTGAGCAACAAGAGTGAAACTCTGTCTCAAAAAAAAAAAAAGTTGTGAAATAGGAAAATGAAGTGCTTTTCATTTACTAAATGATTATAAACTCCATTTTTTCATCAAAATAAAATTCCATTGTTTTAATGTTTCTGAACAACAAAAAATAAAAAGAATGAAAAACAACAGCAAAAAAGTGAATATCCAGTTGTCCCAGGATCACTTATTGAAAAATCTATACTTTCTCCATTATATACCTCCTGTGCTAGAATTCTTCACCTTAAGTTTGATCTGCACAGGTTTTTAAAGCATAGCTGTTTTCTTTCAGTGGGAGATGGAAGAATGGGATATGCTGAAGAAGCCCCTTACGATGCCATTCATGTAGGAGCTGCAGCCCCTGTTGTACCCCAGGCGGTGAGTTGGGATATTTTCTGTTTGTGTATTTTCTTCAACCAAAACTCTACAAGACTTAAATAGAAAAGACTTCTAGATGATGTTTAAAGTATAATTTAGACTTTTATATCACACATTTTGGTTACAGTTAGCTGTTACTCTTTTCTTTTTTCATATGCACACAATTGTATAAATGATGGGAAAATTACTAAGCCCCAGTTTGTGGAGCTCGTATTTGAAGCAGTGTTTGATCCAGGTAAGAACTAGGACAGCAGTAGAATTGGGAAAATCCCTCTGGAGTTTATGACCTGATAATCAATTTGATTTTTTTTTCTTTATTTGAAGCAGAGTTTTGCTTTTGTTGCGCAGGCTGGAGTGCAGTGTTGTGATCTCAGCTCACTGCAACCTCTGCCTCCCAGGTTGAAGAGATTCTCCTGCCTTAGTCTCTCAAGTAGCTGGGATTACAGGTGCCGACCACCATGCCCAACTAAGTTTTTTATTTTTAGTAGAGATGGGGTTTCACCATATTGGTCAGGCTGGTCTCAAACTCCTGACCTCAGGTGATCCACCCACCTCGGCCTCCCACAATGCTGGGATTACAGGCATGAGCCACCGCCCCTGGGCAGTTTGATGTTTTATTAAATACCAGAATGTATAAGGCCGTATTTGGTATATAGAAGATATGAGAAAGTATTTGCCATACATTGTATTCTCACAAAGCTTGTATTCCAGAAGAGATATGTCATATATGTAACTGGGAAATGAGTGATATGATAGCAAATAATTAACACATGGAAGGAAAATAAAATATGCATATGAGGGAGAGAATTGTCCGGTGAGTGGTCAAGGAGACATCACACAGAGATGGAATTTGAATTGAATCTTAAAGAATAGTAGGATATATGGCTGGGCTTGGTGGCTCATGCCTGTAATCCTAGTACCTTGTAAGTCCAGGGTGGGAGGATTGCTTGAGCCTAGGAGTTTGAGACCAGTCTGAATAATGTGGCAAGACCCTGTTAAAAAAAAAAATTAGCCAAGCATGGTAGCTCACATGACCGTAGACCCAGCTACTCTGGAGGCTTAGGTGGGAGAATCGCATGAGCCCAAGAAGTTGAGGCTGCACTGAGCCATGTTTGTGTTGTGGCACTCTAGTCTGTGGTCCTAGATTTCTGTCACATATGACTTTTTAGTTCTTGACTAGATGACCAGGGGACGAAAGTGCGACTGTTTCTTCTGGGTTCCGTTCTCCAACCTGGAAAGGGTTCTTTTTTGTAGGCTTAGATCAGTTATGAGAAACTGAAAGTTGGATAATTTGTTCTGGTCATTGACTTGCTGCTTATTGGCTGAGTGACTGGGAAAATTACTTAATTGCTTTGGCCCTGTTGATTTCTGTTTTTGTTGTTGTTGGTGGTGGTGTTTTTTAAAGTAGCTTATGCCTGTAATCCCAGCACTTTGGGAGGCGAAGGCAGATGAATCAATTGCACTCAGAAGTTCGAGACCAGCCCATGCAATGTGGCAAAACCCCATGTCTACAAAAAAATAGGAAAATTAGGTGTGGTGGTAGGTGCTTATAGTCCCAGCTACTCAAGAAGCTGGGGTGGGAGGACAGCTTGGATTGCATGAGCGTGAGAGGCTGTGGCTGCAGTGAGCCATGCTCGCACTACTGCATTCCAGGTACATTGAACCGGTGGTTTTAACACATTTTAACTGAAGTATTAACATAATGTAAAAAATTTTATAAGTCATAAATGAAAGGCTCAATGAATTTGAACATATGACCAATGGGTTTTTAACTTAAAAAATAATATTGTCAACCTAGAGTAAACAGTTAAAATCTGAAATAGAATTGTGCTTAAATGAGGGGGGTGGGTGCAGGGCCTATTTCTCCCTATTGAGACCCTGAGATGATCTTGAAAGACATTTCTAGATTTAATTGAATTGAATTTAAATATTATAGTAACACTTGCAAGTATTATAGGAGTGTGTATATATCTGATTAAATTCAAAGATGTACTGAAGGGGCTTTCTGGTTCAAGATAGCAGACTGAAGATGTTTATGCCTTCTCTTGGATATCACCCCAGGATAACTAGAAAAACAGAAGCATAAACTCCATACTCAATTAACTAGGAGACTATACCTGCAATCCTGCAATCCTCAGTGTGTGAAGATGGAAAGCAGACGGAATAATAGCTGACCCAGGAGGGTGGAGGAAGTGGAAATTAGAGACTGCAGAGTGAAATATTATGCATAAGCAGTTTGCTCTGCAAAATGCTGAAAAGGCTTAGGAATTGGTGGCATCATGACCTTGAAAATCATAGGTAAACCACGGGTCTGAAAAGAGGGAGTGCTGCTTGAAACTCTGCATGAGAAATAAACAGCACTAATCCCCTAAGTAAGAACTTTTCTAAAAACAGATGGACATAATTCTATAGTTTGAAACTGAATGCCCAACACAAAGAATTTTTAAAATAAGAAAAAAAAATGACCATATCATGTATATTCAGAATATTAGGGGATAGAGAGAAGATTCTGAAAGCCTCTAGAGGCCAGATGCAGTGGCTCACACTTGTAATCTCAGCAGTTTGGGAGGCCAAGGAAGGAAGATCGCTTAAGGACCTGAGATTGAGACCAGCCTGGGCAACATAGCAAGACCCCATTTGTACAAAACAATTTAAAAATTAGCCACATATGCTGGGTGCAGTGTCTCATGCCTGTAATTACAGCACTTTGGGAGGCCAAGGCAGGCGAATCATGAAGTCAGGTCAGGAGTTTGAGACCAGCCTGGCCAATATGACGAAACCCTGTCTCTACTAAAAATGTAAAAATTAGCCGGGAGTGCTGGCACGTGCCTGTAGTCCCAGCTACTCAGGAGGCTGAGGCAGAAGAATTGCTTGAACCCAGGAGGTGAAGGTTGCAGTGAGCCAGGATTGTGCTACTGCACTCCAGCTTGGGTGAAAGAGTGAGACTCCCATCTCAAAAAAAAAAAAAAAAAAAAAATTAGCCAGATGTGTCAGCCTGTCCCTGTAGTCTCATCTACATGAGAGGCTAAGGTGGGAGGATTGCTTGAGCCCAGGAAGTTGAGATTTCAGTGAACCATGATTGTACCACTGTATTCAGCCTGGGTGATAGAGCAAGACCCTGTCTCTAAAAAAATAAAATGAAAGCTTCTAGAAAAATAAAACCGATCTCCTGTTAAGGGACTGGTAATCAGAAAGGCACCAGACTGAAAAACAGCATTAGAATTCATAAGTCAGAGTACCAAACCATAAAATTCTGAGCTGAAAATTATTTCCAACCTTGAATTCTATATGCACACACATCACCAAATATAGTTTTAGGTTTGCAAATCTCCCTCTCTTTCTTTTAATATGTACTATATACTATTTCACCAAATTCTCCTGAAGGAATTGTCTTGAATAATTAAGTTGTCTTAAAATGTCTCAAAATTTAACATCTTAAAATGTCATTTTTGTTACCCAAAAATGGAATGAGGGAAGAGACAGTGGGAAAAAACAAAAGAGGAAACCACATAGGGCATCTTTATCAGAGAGAGGCATGAAAGTTTGCAGGATTATTACAAAGGGAAGGGCTTGGATGGAAGCTGTGCAGCAGGCCTGGAGTATAACCAGTTCAGATTTGGAGCTAGAGGAGGAAGCCACTAGAAGGGAGTCTAAAGAGAAGAAAAGAAAAGCATTAGTTAGATCGACTTGACTATGTGAAATTTTTATTTAGAAGCTATTGAAGGGTAGAAGGATTTGAAGATGGTTACAAAGAAAATTAAGTGAATGAAAAAAGAAAAGCATTCAAGTTTAGCTGAAGAGGAAACAAACTATTATATAAGAAAGGAAACAATCATTGGATGTCTCTTGACTCAGTAGCAAATCATAGTTACTGTCCTAACTATAATGATTTTAATAAAAAACGATTGGTTGCATTGGGGAAAGGAAGCAGAGTGTAGATTGAGAGTTCAATCCGTATCTAGCATTTTGAAATATAAAGGTAAATACTAGAAGACATAGTAGCTAAAAGGATTGAAATGACTGGATTTAGAGAGCAAGGTTGGGGTAGGGAGAGGAAGTCTGCCATCTTTCATTATAAGCCTTGACATTGAGAAAATCAAGAAGATAGACTTGCAGACAACAAAAATTTTGATTGAGGCCATCCTTCCCTTCTGGCCAGGCATGGTGGCTCACGCCTATAATACCAGCAGTTTGGGAGGCCAAAGCAGGTGGATCACTTGAGGTCTGGAGTTCAAGACCAGCCTTGCCAACATGGTGAAACCCTGTCTCTACTAAAAATATTAAAAAAAAATTTAGCTGAGCTTGGTGGTGGGCACCTGTAATCCCAGCTACTTGGGAAGCTGAGCCACGAGAATTGCTTGAACCTGGGAAGCAGAGGTTGCAGTGAGCTGAGATTGCACCACTGCACTCCAGCCTGGGTGATAGAGTGAGACTCAGTCTCAAAAAACAGACAACCAAAGTAAGGTTTCTTCTTTGATGTTTTTTTGTTAATCTATAAAGCTATATGAAAATGGTAACATGATTTAAAACTTTTCTGACTGTAAGAGCTTTCATTGAGTACTCTTGATTCTTCATTGACAGGAGTGTCCTTATTCTAACACTGCAGGGATTCTAGCCCTGCCTTCCCTCCTCATGGTATCAGTAAACCTGAGTTTAATCGCATAACTAGGGTTCCCTTATCCCTTCAGTGATGCCCTAGATTCTACAATAACAGGATAGGGATTCCTTGCTGATTTTCTACACTTTCTCCTCCCCTTCTTCTTCCTTCAAACTCACAAAGATTCAAAACAGGCACGCAGGCATTAGAATTTTATGCTCTGCCTTTGGCCTCCCCAAGAGGATAGTTATATATTAGGTGATTCAGTTCAAACGTTTTGAACCATACAGTTGTACCAGGTACTGTGTTAGATGGTAGAGGCACAAAGATGAATAAGACACGGTCCCATCCTCAAGAGTTTGTAGTTTAGTAGAGGAGGCCTATAGTTGAGTACTAGTGTAACAGTCAAAGTATGTACAGGGTGAGTATCCCTTATCCAAAATGCTTGGAACCAGAAGGGTGGATTTTGGATGTTTTCAGATTTTTTCACATTTTGGAATATTTGCATATGCATAATGAGATATCTTGGGGATGGGACCAAATCTAAACATAAAACTCATTTATGTTTTGTATACATTTTATACAACGTAGCCTGAAGGTAATTTTATATAATATTTCAAATAATTTTGTGCATGGTTTTGACTGTGACTTGCCACATGAGATCAGGTGTGAAATTATCTACTCGTGGTGTCATGTTGATGTTCAGAGTTTAGATTTGAGAGCATTTCTGGTTTTGGGTTTTCAGATTATCTTGATGCTCAATCTGTATATACTATTTATTTGTTTATTGAGACGGAGTTTTGCTCGTTACCCAGGCTGGAGTGCAATGGCGTGATCTTGGCTCACCGCAACCTCCGCCTCCTGGGTTCAGGCAATTCTCCTGCCTCAGCCTCCTGAGTAGCTAGCTGGGATGACAGGCATGTGCCACCGTGCCCAGCTGATCTTTTGCATTTTTAGTAGAGACAGGGTTTCACTGTATTGACCAGGATGGTCTCGATCTCTTGACCTCATGATCCACCCGCCTCGGCCTCCCAAAATGCTGGGATTACAGGCTTGAGCCACCGCGCTCGGCCTATTTATTTATTTTTAAGATGGAGTCTTGCTCTGTCACCCAGGCTGGAGGGCAGTGGCGTGATCTCAGCTACTGCAGCCTCTGTCTCTGGGTTCAAGCAATTCTGCTTCAGGCTCCTGAGTAGATAGGACTGCAGGCATCTGAACAACGCCTAGCTAATTTTTGTATTTTTTTTAGTAGAGTTGGGGTTTCACTGTGTTGGCCAGGCTGGTCTCAAACTCCTGACCTCACGTGATCTGCCCTCCTCGGCCTCCCAAAATGCTGGGATAACAGGCATGAGACACCATGCCTGACCTCAACCTGTGTATAAATAAAGTATGTTTCTGATTTCTGCCCATGGACACTAAAAGTTGTTTACAATGATGTCAAATGACTGTTAATGTAAAATCTGGGCTGACGGTAGCTCACGCCTGTAATTACAGCACTTTGGGAGGCCAAGGTGGGTGGATTATTTGAGGTCAGGATTTTGAGACCAGCCTGGCCAACATGGTAAAACCCCATCTCTATTAAAAATAAAAAAAATAGCTGGGCATGGTGGCAGTTTCCTGTAGTGCCAGCTACTTGGGAGACTGAAGCAGGAGAATTGCTTGAACCCAGGAGGTGGAGGTTGCAGTGAGCTGAGATCGCCTCACTGAACTGCAGCCTGGGCAACAGACTGAGACCCTGTCCCAATCAATCAATCAGTCAATCAATCAATAAAATATATATATATATATATATCTGTAACTTGGTGTGTATGTGCTTTCCTTTTCTTTTAGCTAATAGACCAGTTAAAGCCTGGTGGAAGATTGATATTGCCAGTTGGTCCTGCAGGTGGAAACCAAATGTTGGAGCAGTATGACAAGCTACAAGATGGCAGCGTCAAAATGAAGCCTCTGATGGGGGTGATATATGTGCCTTTAACAGACAAAGAAAAGCAGTGGTCCAGGTGGAAGTGATTTTATCTTCTGCTCTTTCTTCTTCCACACATGCAAGGTGAAAGGGTGTGGATTTTAAGACATTAGACTACAAGAGCTGTTTTTGGTTGTCGCCTTGATGCTACTCCATTATAACATCACAAACTCATTACATTAAAACTGTGAAAAATGTTGCATGGTCTGCCCTTATTTTGGTTTAACATACACATCTTTGGGAAAGGGAGGGTGAGACTTGGTTGGCACAAAAGCCTTTTTTTTTTTTTTTTTGAGATTTTCAGCTGCAATTCAGTGCTTTGTAAGGATTTTTTATTCAGTATCACTCTGTTTTTATATTTTAAAATCATTTTTATAGCAGTGGATGGTCATGGAAATAAAGAGTTTGGTCTGTAAAAGAGGCTGGGTACCGTGGCTCATGCTTGTAATCCCAGCACTTTGGGTGGCCAAGGCGGGCAGATCATTTGAGGTCAGGAATTCAAGACCAGCCTCACCAACATGGTGAAACCCCATCTCTGCTAAAAACACAAAATTAGCCAGTTGTGGTGGTATACACCTATAATGCCAGCTATTTGGGAGGCTGAAGCAGGAGAATTGCTTGAACTCAGGAGGCGGAGGTTTCAATGAGCCCAGATTTTGCCAAAGCACTCCAGCCTGGGAGACAGAGCAAAGCTCTGTCTCAAAAAAAAAAGAAGAAGGGGCCATTATTTCCTGCACTGCTCATTCTCTATTTTACCACCAAGGAGAAAGAAAGAAGGGAAAAGATAACAGTTGTCTCAGTTCTCTAAAAAGTCAGAATCCCAGAGAGGACATTTTACCTCTCAGTTTGATTTCTCTGTTTCAACCAAATCATAGATACCTGACAACCAATACCTGTTTTTCATTCAACCTTGTTTCAGAGTCACCATAAGGAATACACTTTTCCCCATTCCATAGAATAGGCCAACCACTGTTTAGGCTATTCTGGCTAAATTCTTAGAGGGGCAGGGATTCTACAAGCTAACCAATGAGTGCCCAGGTCTCACAAACCCACCCAAAGGGTCAGCAGCATGCAGCAACTTTCAGCACAGCATGGCTTCCTATAAAGAATGTCCACTTTTGTTTTATGTCTCAGCATAATATGAATATTTTGTTTGAAGCCAAGATTTTTTCTCTTCTCTTGTCCTCCCCTTCCCACTCCCTTCCATGAGGGAGAGTGACATCAGTACATAACAGTGCTATGAGCTCAAATTACTTGCAATTAAATGCCAAAATAAGACAGGCTTTACCGTTTCCTTGTCTTAGAATCTATTTTTATTTGACATACAGATTCTTATTATAAAATAATTATTTTCTTAAGAAGTAAAAGTGGTGGTAATAAGGTTTAATCTCTCAATTTTGTTTTTTACTCTTCACCAATAGCTATTTTCTGTGAATTATAGCCTGGAGCACAGCCACTGAAAAAAACCATTTTGGGCCAGGCATTTAATGCCTGTAATCCCAGTACTTTGGGAGGCCAAGGCGGGCGGATCACTTGAGGTCAGGAGTTCGAGACTAGTCTGGCTAACATGGTGAAACCCCATCTCTACCAATAATACAACAAAAAAATTAGATGGGCATGGTGGTGCCTGCCTGTAATCCCAGCTACTCGTGAGGTTGAGGCAGGAGAATTGCTGAAACCTGGGAGGTGGAGGTTGCAGTGAGCCGAGATCACACCACTGCATTCCAGCCTGGACCACAAAGCAAAACTCCACCTCAAAAAAAAAAAAAAAAAAAAAGGCAAAACAAAAAAACCAGTATCTTCAATTCATATTCTAAAAAGCACAAGTGAATTTTAGTTTGCAAGTAAATCTTTGTAGACCAAATATTTTAATGAATGCCTGCATGAATTTAAGTAAAAGCTGTTCTGTGAGAATTATAATATTGTTATTTAGAAGAATATACTAAGAGGAAGCAGACTGATAATTTGTCATTTAATAGATAATCTATACTGTAGGATAAAGGCAGCTTATTGGAGAAATAACTTTTAGATTATTTTCTTGCACAGTTTACAAAATTCAGTTAAAAAAATTGTCCAATAATCCCTCACTTACCTGTGAAATATGGGCTCTTTATTTCTTCCCTTCAAATTTAACAGCTTTTTCAAAACTTTGAACTTTATTTTTTATTGCCAACAAGTTGCTAGGATAGTACAAATAACTCCTAAATCTCTTCATCCGGAGTCATCGATTATTATCATTTTTCTACATTTCTCTCCTCTTTTTCTATATATACATGTATGTAATATTTTTTCCTGTTTCTTAAACCACTTGAGACTTGATTGCAAATATCTTGCTTCTTTACCCTGAGAGTACTTGTTTTTGTCTCTCAGATTACCTTCAGCTATGAGGCTTGTAAGCCTTTCTGGTAGTTTTATTGATTTTTCCACTTTTAACAGCTTTACTGAGGTATCATTTAGATACCATACAGTTTATTTTAGACTATATTTTTATTTCTTCCTTCCTCTCGCTGGCAGTTGCTGGTTCGAATGGTTTCTTTTGGAGCTGATAAAGCTGCCTTATGAAATCAGCTGACCTACAGACGATGCCTTTGCTCTCAGAGAGCTTGGGTTGAGATTGACCCATTCTACAGTTGCTAATGAACATTCTAAAGAAAAGACCACATTTTTGTCCAATTTTATGAATGTTAACTATTAACTCATTTGAACTCTGAAACACTCAACTTGTCATTTTACTATAGTGTAAAGATGACCATAGATCTAAAAGATAAAATTTTTCTGAATTTTGACGTTGAAGGAAGAAATCTATTTTTAGAATTAAAAAATAAAGAACTCAACAACTTTTAGGTTGAATACTTCGTGCTGGAGTAGCATGGACGATGTTTGGAATGGCTGACCCTCTGTTGCTTTCATTTGGGTAGTTTGCTTTTTTATTTAAAAAATATATTGCTTGGCGATCAGTGTATTTTTGCTGACTTAATAGTTGTATCTAAACTATTATAAAGTCAAACTATGCAATATGTAACTCCTACTTACATACTTCTCTTTTTTCCTCACAGGGATGAATTGTAAAGGCAACATCAGCTTGACCAGTCTATAAAATTACAGTGGATTGCTCATCTCAGTCCTCAAAGCTTTTTGAAAACCAACACCATCACAGCTTGTTTTGGACTTTGTTACACTGTTATTTTCAGCATGAAAATGTGTGTTTTTTTTAGGGTTTCTGATTTTTCAAAGAGGCACAGAGCCATATTGGTAGAGGAAGGATACAAAGTACAAATGTGTGTATTATTACTTTAACATGCCCATATTTTACTTGGAAATATTAAAAGAAAGGGTTCTGCAGAATGGAAAACTTATTTTGTGAATTGATTTTGAGGAGTGGTTTTTCTTTTCTTGGACACTTAATTCTGTTCTGATATTAATTTATCAGATTGCTTTTGTGCATTGGATAACACCACCATTCACAAGTTAAGATTCTTGGTATTTGGATGTCTGTTAGATGCTACTAAGAAAATAGAGATGAGCTTTCTTTTTAAAGCTTTTGATGTGGTGTCATAGAATAGCATGTTGTAGATACAATCAGCCGCTTTGTTACCTTAAAATTAGGCATTTGTAAATACTAAACCTTAAGATGGCAGGTGATGTCCTGTAAACACTCAGCTGTTCAGATTGGACATAACTGACTTAGTTCTTCCCTTCTTTCTCTCAAAATTATAGGAGACTTGGAGTTTAGTGTTGTTTTCTCTGTTCTAATTTGCTGCTGATAATGTATATGAACTTAACATGCTGTGTAAGCTGTGTCCTAGTTCTTGAACAGTTTATGCAGTGCTGCTTTGCCAAATAAAATTAAAAGTAAAAGAGGCATTGGTTGTTTTTGAATATAGAAGAAAGAACAGCAGGTCCACCAGATAGGGAATATTTACTATCACAGCGGGGAAAAACTATTTCTCTGATGTTTCCTTTTGTGAAGTCTGAGTAAGTAAATAGCATTAATCCAACTGTACCCTGTAGAACGTGACTACACTGCTTCAGGGCCAGGACCATACTTCAATCATCATTTCTCTTTGACTACCTAGCACAGGGCTTGTCCTGTAGTAGCTGTACAATAAATGCTGATGAGTGAGTAGTGAATGAATTGACAGGCAAGAGCAAGAAAGAAGTCAGGAAAGAACAGGATTGAGGATGAACATACCAAACCCCATCTCTCCCTATAAATAGATTTATTAATATAATGACTATAACTGAATTTCTAAGAAGGCAGTAGCACTTTGGTATCTTATTTAAATGTTGTGGTTTATACCTGTTATAATAAGACCTTAGTTTTTCTAGGAGTTCTAGAATTGAGGAAATAAAAGCTCTAGAATGAGCAGAATCAGCACTCCCAGCAAAAGCCCTTCTACTGGAGGGGCGTGTGTGTAATTCTGGCAAAGAACCTTTGTGAGTATGCGAGACACTTCCCCCCCAGCTCTTGAAAAAAGTCTTAAATATTACTTCTTTACAAATGGCTTTTAGGCTGGGTGTAGTGGTTCACACCTGTAATCCCATTTTGGGAGGCTGAGTCAGGTAGATCACCTGAGGTCAGGAGTTCGAGACCAGCTTGGCCAATATGGTGAAACCCTATCTCTACTAAAAATACAAAAATTAGCCGGGTATGGTTTCAGTAAGCTGAGATTGTGCCATTGCACTATAGCCTGGGGGATAAGTGTGAAACCCCATCTCAAAAAAAAAAAAAATTAAAAATTAATTTTTAAAAATGGCATTAAAATTATGCATACATCTTTTCACAAATGTCTCTTCTTTGGTAAGGTCTTAGCCACAGGAAACTAGCATTATTTGGTGCCCAAAACATGAGAGTTAAAGTTTATTGTTGGCTTCAGTTTGCTGCTGTTTATTGCTTCTATACTCAGGCCATGAACCCCTGTGGTTCAGGAATAGTGCATTTGAGGTAGTAGTAAAAGTCAAATATTCTTTATAACTTAAATTAATTCTTAAATGTATCCATTAGTCTGTGTCTTTCATAGCTATTGCCAACATTCTACTATATGTGAGTCTTTCTATTTGGTTTTGGGATAGAAAAAGGCCCTTCCTCTCAAGGAGTCTGAAGTCTGTTGAGGGGACAATTAGAGAAATATGGTAAGACAAATTTACTGCCACCTGATTAGTACAGTGCTATGCCTTCAGCGTTGTTCAAACACTGCTCTTGAACTCTACATGTTTGTGAATTAGAATTTTAGAATGTTGAATAAACAGGAATGGGCTTTAAAGGAGCATGAATAAATAGGTAGAAATGGAAATAATGGATTTTAGCTAGGCCTAAGAGTTTTTTACTGTAAGATCTATATATGTGTGCAGATTACAGTTAAGAAATGTTTCCTTAATCTTTAGTATTCATAATTTCTAAGACATTTCATTATGTCATTTTCCTAATAGAAGTGATTCTTTTACATAATATGAAGGGCAACAATGAAAACATTTCAAAAAGTTTGTCACTGTAGTGAGATCCTCTTGAAAGGAGATTTTTTGTTTCCTACAGATTTGGTTTTATTAAAGGCCAAATCAAGCTTTCAAAAAAATTTATGTAATCTTGGCCAAGCATGGTGGCTCACACCTGTAATCGCACCACTTTGGGAGTCTGAGACAGGAGGATTGCTTGAGGCCAGGAGCTCTAGACCAGCTTGAGCAACAAAGAGAGATCCTGTCTCTATAAGAAATGAAAATTAGCCAGGCATGGTGATATGCTCCTATAGTCCCAGCTACTTGGGAGGCTAATGCAAGTGAATTGCTTGAGCCCAGGAGTTTGAGGCTGTACTGAGTGAGGCTGTAGTGAGCTGGGTGCACCACTGCACTCCAGCCTGGACAACAGAGTAAAATCCTGTCTCTCTCTTTAAAATAAATTTTTTTTTTCCTTCATCGTTCCAGTAGAAATCTAAGAACCCCATCTCTTAAAACAAAAACAACTTATATAATCTAAGCCTGAATTGGGAATATCAGCTTTTTATTGAAGGTTTCAACTCTTCCAGCCAGTAACATTAGAAGAAAATGACATTCTGGGGGAAAATAATCCATTAACATTGTTCATGCAAGTATTTTCGTTCATTCATTCATTCATTCATTCATTTTTTGAGATAGAGTTTCACTCTTGTTGCCCAGGCTGGAGTGCAATGGTGCGATCTCAGCTCACTGCAACCTCCGCCTCCCAAGTTCAAGAGATTCTCCTGCATCAGCCTCCCAAGTAGCTGGGATTACAGGCATGTACCACCACAGCCAGCTAATTTTGTATTTTTAGTAGAGATGGGGTTTCTCCATGTTGGTCAGGCTGGTTGCAAACTCCCAACCTCAGGTGATTCACCTGCCTTGGCCTCCCAAAGTGCTGGGATTACAGGCCTGAGCCACCGCGCCCAGCCTCATGCAAGTATTTTCAATTCCACTGCCCTAATTTTAAAAACTGCCATGGTTCAAAAAAACTTCACTGAACTTTGAAAATTGGTATATAATATACCTAAAGCATCTTAAAAAAATCAGTTGATCTAAAATATAATAACATTTTTGAGTAGTAATGCTCATGAATTCTTTGAAGCTATTCTTGGTATGTGATTGTCAACCAGGAAACAAAGCTGCTTAGTTTTGTGTCATTAGCCAGGTGAGTATTTTTGGTTTTCACCTAAATGTTAACAAATTTTTGAGTAGTTTGATAATTATTAAAATAACTTATCCAAGTATGGCAACTGAACACTAATATTGTAAATGAAATAAATGGATTATTTTTAGTGTTCTAAATAGGGTTCAGAGGCTAATATTTTAGGTAAGTGCTAAAATTCTTGTAGTTATAAATCATTTCCTACAACTTACTGTGTTCTTAAAGAACTGAACAATAAGACAAATGGGTTCTGATTGGATTTCAGTTGGATCTCTGAATTCCTCTTACCATTTTTCAGAAAGATGACAGTGTTTTGTCCTGTCTACATGCTGAACCTAGCATGTAGCTCAAATAGAGTGCTGGTGAAAGAATCCCACTTGAGCAAACCAGCTGACCCAAGGGGCCAAGGAATGTATATGTGTTGTAATATGATAAAAAGGAAATCAGGCCGGGCGCAGTGGCTCACGCCTTTAATCTCAGCACTTGGGGAGGCCGAGGTGGGCAGATCACCTGAGGTCACGAGTTCAAGACTAGCCTCACCAACATGGCAAAACCCCATCTCTACTAAAAATACAAAATTAGCCAGGCGTGGTGGTACACACCTGTAATCCCAGCTACTAGGGAGGTTGAGACAGGAGAATTGTTTGGACCCAGGAGGCAGAGATTGCAGTGAACTGAGATCATGCCACTGCACTCCAGCCTGGGCAACCGAGTCAGACTCCATCTCAAAAAAAAAAGTCCAATAATTTCCTTATCCTTAATCTTTCTAATGCCTTTGCTACAATAATGGTTGTTGGTTCCCCACTTCCGGCTTCATATTTTTAATTGACTTTGTATTGTTTCACCAAGATTCTCTGTGAAATGGCCCTTTGCTTGGTGGGAGAGAAAATGCGAGTAAAATCTGACTTTCAGTTCCCACATAGTGCTGCGCTGTGTTAGGGGGCCCCCAGAACCTCTGAGATATGTTTCTGTCTGTCCCTCCCCTTACCACCTCAGTTTTTCCTTGTCTTTCCACCTCCCTGTCAGAAAAAAAAATGTTGAAGTCTCACAGATTGCAGTTCATGGTTCTGATTTCTTTATTCTATACACAAATCTCTAGATAATATATTTAGAGATTTATCAAGATCTCTAGTTTCATCTGTAGAACTGTTTTGTTTTAAGAATGCTACCTTTTGATTCATTTGGATTTGAGTCTTTGGACATATGAAATGACTATATGAAAATGAATGAGGAGCACCTTTTTAAAAATAGTCCATACACTAATCACAATTTTCCTGTTTTTTTTTTTTTGAGATGGAATCTTTCTCTGTAGCCCATGGGGGAGTGCAGTGGCACAATCTCAGCTCACTGCAACCTCCACCTCCTGGGTTCAAGCGATTCTCCCACCTCAGCCTCCCAAATAGCTGGGCTCTACAGGCACGCCACCACGGCTGGCTAATTTTTGTATTTTTAGGAGAGACAGGATTTCACCATGTTGGCCACGCTGGTCTCAAACTCCTGACTTCAGGTAAGCCACCTGCCTCAGCCTCTCAAAGTGTTGGGATTATAGGCATGAGCCACTGCACCCGGCCCAATTTCCCTAAGCTATTTTTGTAAGTTAAAATGATTTTTGCATTAAAACATTTTGAGATGTTTCCTAAATTTTGAAATAACCTTATAAAAAGATTTAAGCTGAGTAAGTTGATCTCTTTCCAATTTGCAGGGTGATGACATAACATGATTTTAAAAACTTATGTAATTTGAGAATTAAAATAAGTAAAAAAAAAAGATATGCTTAGACCTAAATACGGAAATATAGGAGAAGGCTCAGTTCTAACCGATCAATTCCCAGAAACATTCAGCTTTGGGATGTCTAACCTTATTTTTGTCCTTGGTGGTTTCCTATTTAGCTGGAGAATCTGTGTTTATCTGCTAAAGTAGCTATAACTTAAAATACTCATTTTATTTTTAGAATACTAGAATCCAGTAGGTCGGAAAATAGGGACAGGAATCGAGAATTCTGCAACACAGATGCTTAAAAAGCCAATGAAATGAGAAATTTGTGAATGGCAAACTGCAGTCTAAGCTTTTCCCTCTTTGTATTCAGCTTGGGAAGTTCTTTGTTAGAAATTCTCATTCAGTTTTAATCTGAAAAACAGTAGAAAACCTGGGGTCCAGAAAACAAAAAACTGAAGTAATTCTGCTAGGAACAAAGTGGCATCATCTACTTTGAGAAAAAACAAAAAAAAATTGTTTTGGGATAATATAATTGAACTCAACAAGGAGCTCAAATTACAGAATCTCAGGGTCAAGAGGCATCATCAACATGAAGTTGGGAAACGTCTGAAGGTAAGAATGGCGGCTTGTGTCCTGGGGCACAGCACAACTCGGTTTACACAGGTGAAGAAATCAACAGAGTGTGCCTTGAACAGCAAAATGGAAAGGCAAATAGAAATATGCATCTCAGCCAGGCGTGGTGGCTTATGCCTGTAATCCCAGCACTTTTGGAGGCCAAGGTGGGCGGATCACCTGAGATAGGATTACAGGCATGCGCCACCATGCCCAGCTAATTTTTGTATTTTTAGTAGAGACAGGGTTTCACCAGGATGGTTGGAGATCATCCTGGCCAACATGATAAAACCCTGTCTCTACTAAAAATATACAAAACTTAGCCGGCATGGTGGCGCATACCTGTAGTCCTAGCTATCTGGGAGGCTAAGGCATGAGAATTGCTTGAACCCAGGAGGTGGAGGTTGCAGTGAGGTGAGATCACACCACTGCACGCTAGCCTGGGTAAGAGTGAGACTCAGTCTCAAAAAAAAAAAAAAACTGTGTGGGTCAAAGGAAAATCTAGTAAAGAGCAATGTGGGCCGGGCGCGGTGGCTCAAGCCTGTAATCCCAGCACCACTTGGGGAGGCAGAGGTGGATCACGAGGTCAAGAGATCGAGACCATCCTGGTCAACATGGTGAAACCCTGTCTCTACTAAAAATAAAAAATTAGCTGGGCATGGTGGCGCATGCCTGTAATCCCAGCTACTCAGGAGGCTGAGGCAGGAGAATTGCTCGAACCCAGGAGGCAGAGGTTGCAGTGAGTCGCGCCATTGCACTCCAGCCTGGGTAAGGAGCGAAACTCCGTCTCAAAAAAAAAAAAAAGCAGTGTGAACAGCCATCAGTGACTGAAAGGAGGTGTTGCTGAGTGGGACTGAGTTGTGGGGTCAGATCACAGGTTTTGAAGTTACTGGGAGCCAGATGAAAAAAATCCTGGTAACTTTCCTATGAAAGCGAATGTATTGGGTACTCAGCTGATTTGAAACAGTGAAATGCTTATGGAAGGCTGGAGGAGTAGTGCTGTCTACTAAGAATGAAAGGAAAAAGTTTTTTTTTGTTTTTGTTTTTTGAGAAGGAGCCTCACTGCCAATCACACAGGCTGGAGTGCAGTGGTGCGATCTCAGCTCACTGCAACCTCCACCTACTGGATTCAAGTGATTCTCCTTCCTCAGCCTCCCAAGTAGCTGGGATTACAGGCATGTGCCACCACGCCTGACTAACTTTTTTTGTATTTTTAGTAGAGAGGGGGTTTCACCATGTTGACCAGGCTGGTCTCAAACTCCCTACCTCAGGTGATCCACCCACCTTGGACTCCAAAAGTGCAAGAATTACAGACGTGAGCCACTGCACCCGACCAGGAAAAAGTAAGTTTTAAGTGTTCAGGAGGAGGTTTAAGTGAGCCTTAAGAAAAGAGATGTAAAATATACCAACACATTTAAGAGAGAAACTGACACCTTTCCCTTTAAAATTATTTTTCAATTATCTTAAATGCAGAACTCCTCCAATCAGATAATCTACAGGTAAGATTACCTTTTTTTTCTTTTTTTTGAGACGGAGTCTCACTGTGTCACCCAGGCTAGAGTACAGTGGTACCATCTTGGTTCACTGCAACCTCTGCCTCTCGAGTTCAAGCGATTCTCCTGCCTCAGCCTCCGGAGTAGCTGGGACTTACAGGCACATGCCACCACGCCTGGCTAATTTTTTTTGTATTTTTTTTTTTTTTTTTTTTAGTAGAGATGGGGTTTCACCATGTTAGCCAGGATGATCTCGATCTCCTGACCTCGTGATCCACCCTCCTTGGCCTCCCAAAGTTCTGGGATTACAGGTGTGAGCCACAGCACCTGGGTGTAAGATCACGTTTAAAAGTCACATTCAGTCTACCTGGTAATATAAATATTTCATAGACCTTGATTCGCCTTCCCTCCAGAATGCTTTATGTGACCCTGGGTGAGTCACTTTCTCTAATACTTTATTTCCCTCATGATAAAATAGGGTTGATACGATTTAATCCAAATAATGCAGTAACAGCTCAGTCAATAATAGCAACTTATGATTATATTAAAAGGTAAAAAAGGCTAATAATAAAATACAATTTATTAAAGGAATCATGTTTACAAAGATACAGGGCATTTTTTTTTCTCAGATATTTCAACACCATAGCAACACGAAATTAATTTCTTCATGTCTAACAGATAGTGATGAAAGCTGCATGCCTCATCAATTTTTATTTTATTGGTTATGGCTATAAGTGACATCTTTCCATATAAAAACAAACTGTACAGCATCACATATAGAGTATAGACATCTTAAGTTCATTCACAAAGTTCATTTTTCTAAACTGCCCTTCAAAAATTTAAATCTTTGCTCAATTCTAAACATTTAACAAAATTAGCTTCCCAAGAAACAAAAATGATACCCAATTTCTTTGTTTTTCTAGAACTAATTTTCCATTTGTTCATGTATTTTGATATGTTATAGTCCCCACCCAAATTAAGCCCTTTGCTAAAAGAACAACCTACTTCATGTTCAGTCTAAAAATAAACTGTACTAGACTCTGGGTGTTTTTCAAATATTTTAAACTATTTGCCACTTATGGTAAAAATCATGTAAATAGGAACATCATGTGGCTGTAGACAGGCACCGTGCTATACATTCCTCTCAGAATCATTTCTACAATGTGTATAATCCTGGCCTTAAGTGATGGTGGGAATAAGTTGCCTTTAAAAGCCTACAAATTAAACTGCTCGGGAGGCTGAGGCAAGAGAATCACTTGAACCTGGAAGGCAGAGGTTGCGGTGAGCCAAGATCACACTACTGCACTCTGGCCTGGATACAAGACTCCATCTCAGAAAAAAAAAAAAGTTGGCTCATTCCATTGGATGTGGCATGATGACATTTTTACAAATGAGCTGCTGTGCTCTCAACCATGGAGCCGTGTCGACTTGATGTTTGAAGTATTAAACATTCTCCTTGTTCTCTTTACCCTCAACTAAGTTTCTGTTTGTTTTTGGCACACAAGATTCTCTGCTTCCATCTTGATTTCCTATCTCACTGCATCACAATCTTAGAGCGGTTTCTAATTCAAAGTCTGGGTTTTTTTCTCCCAAAGGTCAGTCTAAGGAGGCAGCCACCTATATGACATGATATCAGAGGCATTGGGAAGGATCCACACTCATCTTCCCCAAGGCTCACTGACCTGTACATAAGGTTTATAATTTAGGTTTATCTGCTATAAGTAACATCTGATTGAAGGCATGAACTTGCTTGAGATCCACACTCAGAAATGGGTTTAGAGGGGGAAAAGAATAATACTGGAGCTTAAAGGAGGAAGGAAAGGGCCACAGAACAAGGGGGAGCTGTGCCTGAAGCTGTCCAGCATTGGAAGGGGCCAACAGTTGGCTTCTAAAAAGTAAAGGATTAACACAGTCATCCTAAAACCAACTCCTGAGATGCTGAATTTTCTGTCTCAGCTAAGTGCAAATTTCTGTTTTCGGGGACAGCTTACATAAATCAGAATTATATTTTTAGAAATCTTTAATCATGAATTCCTCTCTAAATTTCAAAATATTTTATGACTTTCTAAGGCAAATTTTTTTCACAATAAATAATAAAGACAAAGGTTTGGGATTTCCAGAATTTTCTGGCCCAATTAAAAACAAAAGAGGCTGTAAATATCTAGAACTTAATAGAAGTATAGATTATAAACAAAACATGTCTTGCCCCAAGCTCTTTAAATTACATTACTATAGATACATCCCATTTATGAGGTAGTCGGATTCCTCAGATGTAATGGGACGAGCTTTTTTAAGTTTCTGTTTCACCAGTCGTAGTCGGCACACAACCATGAGAAGCAGCAGAGCAGTGATGGCCAAACCCAGTGCCAGGGGCAGCACTGCACCTATGAGAAGGTTAGACATGAAGAGGGCAAGCCAGTGATTAGTCACAGTGACAGCTACTGGTTACTATATGGTAAGTGATTTGCATGCACTATTTTATTTAATCCAAACAACTCAAATTGGTATTAGTATATTACCACCATTTTGCAGATTAAGGTGTAGTGAGGTTAAGTAATTTGCCTAGGAGGTTGTAAGTTGTAGGTCCAGGTCCCAAACCCAGACCTCTTTAATACCACATTCTGTACCAGCTTCCTATAAAACTCACATGGCATCAATGGGTACACACAGTACCATCTGATCACTCTTACATCTAACTGAAATAGGCATTCTGACCACAGGGAAATTTTTTGTTGTAGTCATAGACTATATTTATGAATTCATACATGATCATTCTCCAATTAAGTATGAATGAACTCCTGATTTCTTTTTCTGGTTAGGGCTTAAGAAATTTATTTCCTTGTCTAAATCCAGGGAACCGACTCAGTCAGTAGAACCTTTGTTGAAAACTAACTTCCAAATATGCTGGTGTGATTTTGGCCATTAAAGGAACACACTTTAGTTTTTCCTGTGAGGCGGATCCTAGACACCAGACTAGAAGTTGCAAGGCTTGCAGGAGTCTGGGAGGGACAGGGTATGCCAAGATCAGTCTTTTTTATCAAGCTTAGCAGGCTCTATTTTTAGTCTGATCTACTCTGCAGCCAGGCCAGGTCTGGAGATGATATGGTGGAACTATTTTTAGCTGTAGGGATCTTGCCAACTGGTGGAACTAGAGGAGAAACATCTCCCTTGTGTAGACTTATTCTATAACATTTCCTCTCATTTATTCATTCAGTCTGCATTAATTAAAAGCCTTCTTCCATGTGCCAGACACTGAGCTAAGTGCTGATAATCCTTTTATTTGTAAATAAATACCCCCCCAAAGATAAGCTAATGCCAAGAGTACCAGCTTTATAGCTTAAATCATCGACTTCTCACAACCACATAAGTTGATACTTCTATTATTCCCATTTTACAAATGAGGGTGCTAAGCCGTCAAGAATGAAGTAAGGGCCAGGCATGGTGGCTCAGGCCTGTGATACCAGCACTTTGGGAGGCAAAGGTGGACGAATTGCTTGATCCCAGGAGTTCGAGACCAGCCTGGGCAACATGGCGAGACCTCATCTCTATAAAAAAATTAGCTGGTTATGGTATGCACCTGCAGTCCCAGCTACTTGGGAGGCTGAGGTAGGAGAACTCAGAAAGTTGACGCTGCAATGAGCCATGATCAGGCTACTGCACTCCAGCCTGGGTGATAGAGTGAGAGCCTGTCTCAGAAAAAGAGACTGAAGTGAGGCTGGGCACAGTGGCTCACATCTATAATCCCAATGCTTCGGGAGGCTAAGGCAGGAGGATCACTTGAGTCTGGGAGGTAGAGGCTTCGGTGAGTTCTTAAACTGTATTCCAGCCTGGGTGACAGAGTAAAACCCTGTCTAAAACCAACCAAACAAATAAAAACACTGAAGTGGCTTGTCTAAGACTGTGAGTGGTAGAGCTAGTATATAACCTCAGACAGGACAGCCCCAGAGCCTGTGGTTTTAACCATAATGGCACTAAGGTACTCTACTTTTGCAAAATGTAAATGAGACAGTTTTTGAATGACTAAGTCTGGGTAGATAAACATTTCAATGGGAAAAAATGCAGCACAGTGTTATAGTTACTATGATAGAATTATATGTGAAGTATAGATGTATTAAGATAAAATAGGTGGTGCATCTATCTGGTCTGTAGGATTTTTGCTTGAGGGTTTTGATGTATGCTAGAAATTGTTGGGTGGTTGAAGCAGGTAACTTTATTTTTTGACATTTTCAGATTGAGATGCCTGGAGGCGATCAGGTGAAATTTTCTCTTAGGCTCTTGGATTATCTGGGCCTAAATACGTGGGAGCCTTTAGCATAAAGGTGGTAGCTGCAGTCACAAAAGTGGGTAGGACAGCCAGAGAGAAAGGAAGAATAAAGGAGAGCCAGGAACAAGGTCCTGGGAACCAACATTTAGAAGGCAGACAAAAGAAGAGGACCAAAAAGAACAGAAAAAGACCAGTCAGAGAAATAGGAGGACAACTGCTTTAACAAGTAGAGGTTTTGAGGAGAGAGACTAGTCCAGGAAGAAAGTGCTCAGCTGAATCAAATACTAACGAGAGGTCAAGTGAGGTGAAGCCTGGAGAGCCCACTGAATTTAGCAGCTGGTAATTCATTTATGGGAGGACAGAAGATGAAGGGATGCTACTTTGTTTCTTTACATATTAAGAGATCTGAATGTGATCACAGTCAGGGGAATGAGTCAGCAGAGAAACATCAAAAGTGTGGGAGAGCTGGGAGATGATGGAGAAATGTATCTGAGGAAATCGAGCTATATCAAGATCAGGGAGAGAGACCTTGGAAAGAGGGGACCACTCTTCCTTTAGTACTAGAGGAGAGGAAGATGGGTGAATGCAACCATATGAGGTTTTACATTTTGGGGGCAGGTAGCTGAGAAAGTTCACTCCAGACAGTCTTGATTTTCTGGGCTTAAAACTGGTCCCAGGTATAGTTGGCCGCCTCTTAAAGACAAGAGAACCTGGAACTGATGACACTCATGGGACTTCAACCTCTGGTATATTTTTAGAATCCCAGGTAAATCCTGAGCAAGATTCTCAAGAACAGTTTAGAAGTGTCTAGATGCCAAAGGAGGGGATGGGAAAGCTGCTTTAGAGACTGTTAGGTATCAAACAAAGTTTTGGAAGAGGCCTGTATTACTCCACAGAATCATGAAAGATACAAATTGGTGATAAACCTATGGCCTGGAATTGGATTCTACAGCTCTCAGTCCACACACAGCAGCTCTGGAGGTGTCAAGATGGCTGCCTGGTCTCTCCATGCCAGCAATTTGAGGCCTCAGTAGCTACTACTGCCTCCTAGTCTCCACCTGATGAAAGAAGTTCTGACAAGGCTAAGTGAGTGGCCCCAAGGTGTCATTCTCCCTCCATCTTCCTGTACTAGCCACATGAGTCGCTTATGTTACAAAGGAACAGGACAAAAAAAAGAGACTTTGGTGAAGACCCGTGGAAACCCCAGGAAGAAATCATTTCTCACGAATTGGACTGCAACACCCAGCCCCAGACCAGGGGACTTGCTTAAAGATGAATACCAGCATTTAGGCTAAAGGGTTAGGAAGCCGTGGCTGAAGCTTGCTGATTCCAATGCCAGGGCTCAGGTTTAACTATGGTAAGAATGAAACAGACGGCCGGGCGTGATGGCTCAAGCCTGTAATCCCAGCACTTTGGGAGGCTGAGGCGGGTGGATCACGAGGTCAAGAGATCGAGACCATCCTGGTCAACATGGTGAAACCCCGTCTCTACTAAAAATACAAAAAATTAGCTGGGCATGGTGGCACATGACTGTAATCCCAGCTACTCAGGAGGCTGAGGCAGGAGAATTGCTTGAATCCAGGAGGCGGAGGTTGTGGTGAGCCGAGATCGCGTCATTACACTCCAGCCTGGGTAACAAGAGCGAAACTCCGTCTCAAAAACAAACAAACAAAAAATATTCTATTTGCTAAGTCAGATATGAGGCTGGGGAACTGTCTGATCTGATTCCTGTTTAATGCTTTTATGATAAGGAAAATGAAATCCCCCAAAAGTACTTGCTAGAATATTGAAAATTGTTCTTGATTCTTAATATTTAGTTGGCTTAGTTTGGATAATTTGAGATTTGAGATCTAGCTCCTTCTAAAACACACCATGATAATATTCTCAGGAACCAGCTAGGGTGATGAATTATGTATTCTGTCCGTATGAATGGAAGTGACATTTAAAATATGTAACAGGATGGGCGTGGTGGCTCACACCTATAATGCCAGCACTATGGGAGGCTGAGGCAGGCCTCACTTGAGGTCAGGAGTTCAAGACCAGTCTGGCCAACACGGGGAGCCCCATCTCTACTAAAAATACAAAAATTAGCCAAGTGTGGTGGCGTGTACCTGTACTCCCAGCTACTTGGGAGGCTGAGGCAGGGGAATTGTTTGAACCCAGGAGGCAGAGGCTGCAGTGAGCTGAGATGGCACCACTGCACTCCAGCCTGGACAAGAGAGCGAGGATCTGTCTCAAAAACAAAATAAAACAAAATTTAAAAAAATAAAATACGTAACAACCAGAATGGGCACCAGCCAATTAGAGCTGAGACTCTGGGTACATATGGGTGGGGAGGCGGGAGGTGGGCTGGTTTCCCTCTTCCCTTGATAGGGCACAGGGATCCTTTTTTTTTTTTTTTTTTTTTGAGACGGAGTTTCGCTATTGTTACCCAGACTGGAGTGCAATGGCAGGATCTCGGCTCACTGCAACCTCCGCCTTCTGGATTCAAGCAATTCTCCTGCCTCAGCCTCCTGAGTAGCTGGGACTACAGGCGTGCACCACCATGCCCAGCTAATTTTTGTATTTTTAGTAGAGAAAGGGTTTCACCTTGTTGACCAGGATGGTCTCGATCTCTTGACCTCGTGATCCACCTGCCTCGGCCTCCCAAAGTGCTGGGATTATAGGCGTGAGCCACCGCGCCCGGCCTGGGCTCCTTTTATTTAAGTATCTCGGTGCAGGCTAAGTCCAGGAGGTCAGCAGACCGAGGGGTGAGGTACTTGACATCTGGATTATTCTCATATTTTAATATTGTCCTGATATTACAAATAATAGGGTAAAAATAAAGTTTTCTCAGTGTTTATAACTTAAGCTTATCCTAAAGCTTCTTTTACTAGTTAGTTTGTGGCATTTAAGACTAAAACCTGCCTTTCTACAGGACTGTGTCCAATGTCTTTCTAGTTAAAATCAACCAAAATTAATGAAATTATTGTATTCTTCTTCCATTGAGTAAATATTCTACTTCCTACACCCCTCTCTCATTCCTATTGTCTTCGTTGTCACTAGAGCACTTGGAAAGAGAACTAGGTTCTCTAAGACCTTTACTCTTCTTTCACCATAAGTAACTCAGTAATAACTGCCATTGTTTTTGTATTTGGCTCATGATATGAACCATGCAATGCATTAAATGCTTTAGATTAATTATCCCATATAGTCTTCTTAGCAACCCTATGAGGCAGGTATTGTTACTATCCTCATCTTACTAATGAGGAAACTGAGATCCAGAGAGATACGATAGCCTGCTCAAGGTCATAGAGTTTAGTGGTTAAGTGAGAATTTTTTTTTTTTTTAGACAGGATCTTACTCTGTCACCCAGGCTGGAGTACAGTGGCACAGTGTCATCTCACTACAGCCTTGACCTCCCAGGCTCAAGTGATCCCCCCACCTCAGCTTCCTGAATACTGGGACTACAGGCAAGTTTCACCACAACTTCTAATTTTTGTAATTTTTTGTGGAGATGGGATTTTGCCATGTTGCCCAGGCTGGTCTTGAACTCCTGAGCTCAAACAGTCCTTCTGCCTTGGCCTCTCAAACTACTGGGAATTACAGGTGTGAGCCACTGTGCCCAGCCTTGAGCAAGGATTTGAATTGTGGCATCTGACTCTAATTTGTGTTCTCCCACCATGCCACAAGTATGACATTTTCCACAGGTGTCACACCTGGAAGGGTTTGTAGAAAAAGCAACTGAGGTCCAAAGACGGCAGGTTACTATCATGAGCCCCAATATGCAGTGTAATATAGGCAACGAAGAGACAGTTCTTCCGGTCCACTGATGGACTGCTCCTGTCACGAACTCTCATGGCTTCATGGAATATACTCAGCCAGAGGACTTGCAGTTCTGAGAAGACTATACTCTGCAAAGGGTTTCCAAGGTGGACATTTACCTGTTTCTGGAGCTGGGTGTTCCCCTCCTCTTCCACTGGCCTTTGACTCAAAAATATAATTTTCCTCTTTTCTGTTCTTCCCTGACGAACTTTTATCTGCAGAAAAGAAGGAGAACATATAATGAAGGTATATGCATCAGAAACTTCAGGAAACAGATGTGAAAATACAGCCTTTTTGTTTGTTTGTTTGTTTGTTTGTTTTTGAGACAGAGTCTTCTTTTTTCGCCAGGCACCAGGCTGGAGTGCAGTGGCGCGATCTCAGCTCACTGCAACCTCTGCCTCCCAGCTTTAAGCAATTCTCCTGCCTCAGCCTCCCGAGTAACTGGGACTACAGGTGCGTGCCACCATGCCCAGCTAATTTTTGTATTTTTTTAGTAGAGACATGGTTTCACTACATTGGCCAGGATGGTCTCAATCTCTTGACCTCGTGATCCGCCTGCCTCGGTCTCCCAAAGGACTGGGATTACAGGCTTGAGCCACCATGCCTGGCCACCTTATTTTTTTAAGATGGACTTGGAGAAGAACTGTTTATTTCTCTAATAAACAAAGGCCTATGTTTGATAGTTAAGCAGTAAATAAAGTGACCCATTTAATAAAGCAGAGTATTCAGTTAATACGAAACCACTGACAGAGAAAGGGAAGACACCCTGCACCGGAACTACCACCACGCTTCTTGGAGAAGGAAGGGAGATCTCAGGCTAGAAGAGTCACAGGGAGTCTTTGGACATCATTCCATGAAAAGCAGAAACCAGAATGGTTTTTCTTTTAAGAATAAACAGGGAGTATATATAAGGCATTTACACATGCTCTTTCTTTCTCACCACAACTCTAGATGGCAGGTATAAATAGCTCAATTTTTTCTAGTTAGGCTCAGGATCAGGTTCCTACCCAGGTTCACACAAGTAGTAAGTGGGTCACAGGGCTGGGATGCAAACTGGTTTCTTGATAGAGACCAGTACTTCTAATTTAATGATATATTATTTAACTATTAAGTTATAATGTTGAAGGAAAAATTATTATTAACTTTTTTTTTTAAGACAGAGTTTTTCTCTGTTGCCCAAGTTGGAGTGCAGTGGCACGATCTTGGCTCACTGCAACCTCCAAATCCTGGGTTCAAGCGATTCTCCTGCCTCAGCCTCCCAAGTAGCTAGGATTACAGGTGCGTGCCACCATGCCCAGCTAATTTTTGTATTTTCAGTAGAGATGGGGTTTCATCATGTTGGCCAGATTGGTCTTGAACTCCTGACCGCAAGTGATCCTTACTTTTGAGACAGGGTCTGTGTTGCCCAGAGTGCAGTGGCACGATCAAGGAGTGATCGATCAGTGCATGATCAGTGCAGCCTTGACCTCCTGGGCTCAATCAATTCTCCTGAGTAGCTGGGACCACAGGTGTGTGCCACTATGTCTGGCTAATTTTTGTAATTTTACTTCTCCCTTCATTCCTTTCTTCCTCCTTGTGCCGTACTGCTGGGTTAGCTTGCAATGGGACTTCTATACATTCTGCTTTATCTTTCTCTTCAATAATAAAGTTGGAAGTAGGAAGATCACCTGGTTGGACACTCATGTCCTACTTTAAAAAATAATGAGCCAGGGGCTGGAAACAGTGGCTCACACCTGTAATCCCAGCACTTTGGGAGGCTGAGGCAGGTGGACCACTTGAGGTCAGGAGTTCGAGATCAGCCTGGCCAACATGGTGAAACCCCATCTCTACTAAAAATACAAAATTTAGCCAGGTGTGGTGGCACATGCTTGTGATCCCAGCTACTTGGGAGGTTGAGACAGGAGAATCACTTGAACTTGGGAGGTGGAGGTTGTAGCAAGCCAAGATAGTGCCACTGCACTCCAGCCTGGGTGACAGAACAAGACTCCATCTCAAATAAATACATAAATAAAAATAAAAACAACAATAAAAATAAAAATAATGAGCCAGGAATAAAAACAAAATGCCAAAATTCTCCAACTCCTGATTTTTTTTCAGAGGATTAACTGGTTTGTCTTTCACCCAATAAAAAAGAACATACAATAACTGGATTCACAATGTTCACCCCATTCTGTTTCTTCCCAATGAAGATGAGAGCTTGCTCACCCTAATGCCTTAGAAGAACTCAGTACTGAGAACAGCACTGCACTATTTTATTTTTTATTTGAATCAAGTGCCTTATACACTTGCTGCTCTCTTACCCTGGTTTCTTAGTGAATATCACTGGACTTGAAGGTTCTAGCAAAAATTCACACAGCACTAACATTTACTGGAGACAGAAATCATATTTACATATGATATCTCATGCAATCTTTGTAGCCATATTATGAGAGATTATTATCCTCTTATAGGTAAGGAAATGAAGTTTAGAGAAGTTAATTACCTAGTAGCTAGTAACTGGTGGTGCTGGAATTAGAACCCAGGACTGATCCAAAGTAGGAGTTTTCCATTGAATCATACTGCTCTCAAGGTCATGGCTAGCAAATATGAGTTTTTTACTTCAAGAACCAAGTTGACACTATACTTATTTACTCACAGTCAGGCAAAATAACACACTTTTAATTAATTTTTAAGAAGGTCTTGGGCAAAGCTCTATTGAAAATGCAGTAGAGAAATTGGCTAACTGTACTTGCAAAAGGGACCTAACATCGCAGGTTGGTTCATTGAAAAAACTATGCAAGTTCATTCTGAATCTTCAGTTGACCAAGACCATTTTCTTTTTCTTTTAAAAATGTTTTTGGTTTTGTTTCTTTTTTTTAAAGAGCAATTTTCTTAAATGCCCTTATTCCCTCGGGAGAGGAAGATGGTGATGTTTTAAGTGGGAGGGATCAGGTATCAGGAAGCGGGCAGTGTGCATGGGAGACTTCAGAAAGCACAGTTGCCACGGACTCTAGGATTACCCAGGGATCTTGCCCTGGCTTTTGGGCATTTGAAATGTTAATGTCTGCTGTTTACATTTCATAAAGGAATTCACTATGATTTCCCAGACTGCCTGATTCATTTTTCCTAGATTTCAGCATAAGGAATGCCATAGAGAAACGCTTTGCTTTCACACATCCAGTCACAGGCCCTAGCCAGTGTGGCGAATCAGAACAAAACAAAACAATGACATCACTTGCTTCTGGACACAGTTATTTTTGGTAATGATTCTCCGGAAGAGTTGATGTCTTAGGAAATTATTTTTCCTCTCTTCCAAATGTATTCTATTTACCATGCATGGCGACACATTCACAGAGGGAGTTGGCAGCTGGATGGAAGCTGTTTCCATTTCATTTCCAGCTGCCACAGAGCATGCAGGTATGATCTGGAAGAAAGCTGGCAACACCCGCTGGGGAAGTGGCTACCATGTGGGCCTGCATCCCAGCATGCTCCATAGCTTCCTGTGACCACCTGCTACACCAACTCAACTCACACAGACAGCATGGTCTCTTGCTGCTCAGTGGTAGATCATACTGCATGTCTGCAAAGCAGGTAAGAGGGAGCTCTCTTCAGGAAATGTTCGGTGTCTGCTAGGATGAGACTGCAGCGAGCCAGTGGCATCTGGTCTGTATGCTTGCTTACACTAGAAATTACATTTAGGCCTCAGTATAGCCATAAAACTCCTCGTTGACAGACATGCTCTTTGTTCATCTTCACTGTGGTACTAGCAAGCTTTGGAAGAGCCTTTACAGAGTGTCTAAAATTAGTTTGAAAGAATTCTAAGTTCATTCATTTTCCTATCATCCCTTCTCCATTGGTGAAGGCAGGATGATTAAAAAAAAATCACTGTTTGTGAATATATTTGTATTTGCCCATAGGATAATGTTTAACTCCTATCAGAATGCTGGAGATATTCAACTAATAATCGAGATAAAATGAACCATGAAACATTTTAAAACCAGTGGTTCCTTGGGAATAACCCACACATGGGTCAGGGGTTACAAAATAAAATATATTGTATAAACCATCGATAGATTTCAAATAATAAAAATCATGTTAGCCCCATTACAGTGTCCAAAACAATGCAGACTAAAACCCTGTAGAAGGTAGAGGGCGCCTTTTCCAAGATCACCATCTAAGTGTCCTAGAATAATGGGGTGTGGTTAGAGGTACCTGGTGAACACAGTGATTACATGATAGCTTCCCAAGAATAAGGTCAACAAAAGAGGACTTACTCTTAGAATAATTCTGTGGAAATAACCACTTGAATATTCTCATTTGTAAAAAGTAAATTTCCTTGAACTGGATCTTCCATGCTTTTGAGGATCTGTTCAGTCCTGCCCCATGTTGGAGCATGACCAGCTATGTGGATGGTCTGCGTGTCAGGCATCAACAAATTCAAACCGCCTTTCCAGAAATGTGATCTTACAGTTTCCAAATGGTTTCTCAGCAAGAAAAGAGTCTGACACAATGAAAAGATGGGATACCCAAGAAAAACCTAAGGCAGGTGAAAAAAACCTTTAAAAAAATCCCTTGTAAGAATGTCCTGTCTGAATAAAATGATTTCTATAAAACAGAAAGGTCAAAGTTGCTCACTCTAGTTACCACCAGAGAAAAGTGAAACAACAGGCTTTGGCATATTTCACAGGGGACCCCATGAACACGCAGGCAGAACTCCACGCCTCCGTACAGAAACCACACACTCTCCTAAGCCCAGGTTTCGGTCCAGTCTCTGACAGAATCTGGCTGACCCGCTGTGCTGGACAGGAATTCTCAAGTTTCCAAACATCAGATTCCATCAATGTGGATATAGCACCACTTTTCTAGCCCTCTGCAGGGCTGGACACCAGACTTCTTTCCTCAGGCTAGGCTGGATACAAGAGGATGGAACTGTAAAATGAATGACTTGGACCACACAGAGAACAGGCCCTACGGCTGTGACCACAGCCAACAACAATCCAGCCATTGCGCCTTTACAGGCTGAGCAAACACGGGCCACACTGCAGCTCTGTGCTCTTCCCACCCGGTGGCTCTGAGTGTACTTTAACTTACATGAAATCAGAGGCTGTACTGTATTCGCTGGCGTAACCTTATGTCTGCACATACCTTCATGTTGTCCTCAGTAACCTGTGAGGAACAAATCCCCAAAAGTGGAATTGGGTCAACGCACACAGAGTTTTGTTTTGTTTTAGAGATGAGACTTCACTCTGTCACCCAGGTTGGAGTGCGGTGGTGCGATTATAGCTCACTGCAGCCTTGACCTCCCAGGCTCAAGCGATTCTCCCACCTCAACCATCCAAGTAGCTGGGACTATAGGTGCATACCACCATGACCAGTTAATTTCTGTATTTCTTTGTAGAGATGGGGTTTTGCCATGTTTCTAGGCTGGTCTAGAACTCCTGGCCTCAAGCAATCCACCTGCCTTGGCGTTCCAAAGTGCTGGGATTACAGGTGTGAGCTGCTGCACCCAACCATATACATAGTTTTAAGGCTTCAGAAACTGCCCTCTGGAAGGCCGTACTAATTGCATTGCCACCAGAAGAGTGTGAGACTTGTTTCTCTCTATTCTTAGAAACATTAATTATTATAAGTCTTCATCATTGTCAATGTGATAGGTGAAAAACTACATCTCACTAGTCTGCATGCTACACTGTTAGTAGTAATCTTAGTATCTTGTTAACGAGTCTTCCATGAGCTAAGTCTTACTTGTCCTCACCACATGTCTGTGAGGGAAGGAGCCAGCAGTGGATTTAACTCATCCATATTTATTGTACTAGCTGATGGTCCTCTTAAAGCCCAGGCATGTGTCATGAACAATAATGCACTTTTAAATCTACTTATCGGTCTTTAACTTACATGAAATCAGAGGCTGGGGACTCTAGTCTAGTGGTCTTAAGGACAGCAGAAGGGGAGGGCAGCAGAGCTGCCATCTGAATAGAAACCACAGGATGTGAGTGCTCTTTCTAACATTTCCAAACTTCTGCTTTTTTCCCACTGTCTTCACCCAGGACTTTCAAAAATTGTGTTTCTGATGAATATTTAATAATACATGAAAATGCTCGAGTGAGGAAAAAGTTTTATAAAAGCATTACACTATTTTTGTTAAAAATGAGTAAATATGTATATGTGTATGAATAAAAGTAACCAGAAGAAAATGCAACAAAAAATTTTTTTGAGATGGAGTCTCACTCTGTCACCCAGGCTGGAGTACAGTGGTGCAATCTTGGCTCACTGCAACCTCCATCTCCCAGGTTCAAGCGATTCTCCTGCCTCAGCCTCCTGAGTAGCTGGGACTACAGGCGCATGCCACCATGTCTAATTTTTGTATTTTTAATAGAGATGGAGTTTCACCATATTAGCCAGCTGATCTCAAGGTCCTGACCTGGTGATCCACCCACCTTGGCCTCCCAAAGTGTTGGGATTACAGGTGTGAGCCACCGTGCCTGGTCGCAACAAAATTTTAATAGTGAGTTTTGCTAGATGCTTTTAACTTTCTTTGTATTTTTCTATATTTTCTGCAGTAAATCTGCATTACTTTAATAATTAGAAAAAACTCTAATATGTTATAATAACTGGACATCTAATCTCCCTGCATCTGCGAAAGGCCCTTCTTCACATCTTCATAACCAAATCCTAAGGCTGATTATCAAAAAGCAAAAGAAGAGATTATAAATCCATTGGAAATTGGGTGCTGACTCCCATCAACTGCAGGTGGTAGCCTGGAGTGTTATTTTCTTTTTTCCCTCCAACTTTTAAGCTCTGTGGTACATGTGCAGGATATGCAGGTTTGTTACATAGGTAAACATGTGCCATGGTGGTTTGCTGTAGAGATCATCCCATCACCCAGGTATTAAGCCCAGCATCCATTAGCTATTCTTCCTGATGCTCTCCCTGCCTCCACCCCCAACCCTCTGACAGGCCCCAATGTGTGTTGTTCCCCTCCATATGTCCATGTGGTCTCACCATTCGGCTTCCACGTGTGAGAACATGCAGTATTTGGTTTTCTGTTCCTGTGTTAGTTTGCTGTGTTAATGGCTTCCAGCCTGGGGCAGTATTTTCAAAAGGATTCTGAGCTAAGTCCACACTTCCCATGGGACAGTGCTGGCATCAATGAGCAACACATAGCATGGGTGAGGGCTGATGGGGTAAAGTATGAATGTCAGCCTATTTATCATTCCTCACTTGAAGTCCCTTATTAACAAATGAGGCAGCTGAGGTCCAAAGATATGAGTGACTTATTCAAGATTCTAAAGGTAGAGCCAAGACCTGGGCTTTGGTCTCTAACTTCAGCTAATTTGTTTATGCTCATGTGGTCCTCTCCACCACAGTGATGTGGCAGGAATTCATCCATCCTGACCTCTGACAACACAGATCTCTCCTATAAACTCTTTACCCCTTCAGCAGTCCTGCCAAAGACATCTGGTCTCCCCTGGCTCTGTTTCTTAGGTTGTGATGCTCTTCTCCATACAAACTGTCTTAAGCAGAGAAAACCCACTAAAACCACATCCAAAGGCTTGTATGTAGTGTCCAATTTTACCGGTAGGTGGCAGTACCAACAAGGAAGGGACCAAAAAAGCAGGCACTTGGCAGTGTACTTAAAACTGAGAAGGAAAAGGCCCTGCTAGAATGCAAGGTTTTGCAGACATATCTTTATGGAGGCACTTAAAATCTACAAGGTACGTAAACAAAAGAGTGGAAGGAAATACAACAAATATTAAAAGTAGTTTTCAAAAGAGGTGGTATTTTAAGTTCACTTTCCTTCTTAAATTATTTTTCATCTTCCATATCTTATACAATGAACAAAAATTTTTCATAATAAACTTATTAAAATTGTGTCTGGTTATTTCCATAGAACTTATGCAGAGTATGACAAGACATTTACAAAAGCTTTTGGAAATGTGATAATCTCTATTCTATCTCATGTTACATAATCATGCAAATAATAAGTGTGTAAAAAAGAAATTTAAAAGGATGGAATCCTGTATTATTTATTTATTTATTTATAGAGACAAGGTCTCATTATGTTGCCCAGGCTGGTCTCAAACTCTTGGCCTCAAGCAATTCTTCTGCCTCAGCCTCCGGAGTAGCTGAGATTACTGGTGAGTCACTGCATCTGGCTAAATCCTGTAATGCTTTAGTCATGTGAATGTATTTTAGATCAGGGCAGTGGCTCATACCTATATAATCCTAGCACTTTGGGAGGTCAGCCGAGGTGGGCAGATTGCTTGAGCCCAGGAGTTCGAGACCAGCCTGGGCAACATGGCAAAATCTCGTCTCTATAAAAAGTACAAAAATTAGCCAGGCATGGTGGTCCCAGCTACTCCGCCTATAGTCCCAGCTACTCAGAAGGCTGAGGTAGGAGGATCATGTGAGTCTGGGAGGTTGAGGCTGCAGGGACCTGTCTCAAAAAAACTTATTAGCCTTATTTTTCAAGTGATAGATTTAGTTAAATTGGAAGTATAAGGTTGAATTACTAGAACATCCATCTCTTTCAAGATGACTTTTTAAATGTTCCCTTGTTTGGGTGAAGAGGATTTACACAAATACATAAGGGTTATGCTGGTTCATCTTAAAACAACCTAAAATTGAACACTTAGGTTTCTGTAAGCTAAGTGGTAATGTAGTTACAATTATGTATTGGTACCTCTGGAGTACGTATATATGTATGAGTGTATTTAGTAAGTACAAATACTATTTATAAATTAGTGCAGATGTCAAGATTTTTCCCACTTTTTGGCCAAATTCTTAATCTTAACTCTTATTTCAAGATACTTCCTTAACACTCTTCAAACGTAAACTTAATTGTGAGACAAAGTTTGTCTACAGAAAACAAGGTTCTTCGTTGGAGAACCTGCCCTGAGTCCTTACCCGGCATCACAGGAATGATTTGACTCTCTGGTCCCCAAAAGGTGGAATGATTCCTCTTCTCCGTGTTTGGTAATGCAGGTGTCTTATTTGCGGTAGTGGCTTTGTGAGACTTTTCCACCAAGGATTCGTCCCCTGCGTCTTCACTCAGCCCTGTGATTCTTGGCTGGACAGGACTAGCAGCCGTGTGGGTTACCATCTTGCGGTCCAGGCCCACTGAAGTGTGGAGAGCTACTGTTATTTGCTGGATTTCTTTTCTGAACTTTACTACTGAAACCACTATATCTGCAGGTGATTTAAAATCATGGATATTTGGACATAATACCCATTCATCTAAGACATGTCAGAGCACCATAAAAATATATTCTCTCTTGTTTTCAAATGGGTAATCTGTTCTTTCTTCTTCTAATAGCTTTCCAAATGTTACACATAAAGAAATGGACAGGGCCCCACATGGTGGCTTATACACGTAATCCTAGCACTTTAGGAAGCAGAGGCAGGCAGATCACTTGAGCCCAGGAGTTTATGACCAGCCTGGGCAACATGGCAAAACCCCATCTTTCCAAAAAATAACAAATTATCTAGGTATGGTGGCACATGCCTGCAGTCCCAGCTACTGAGGAGACTGAGGTGGAAGGAACACCTAAGCCTGGGAAGGCTGCAGTAAGCCACGATCGTGCCATTGCACTCAGCCTGGGTAATAGAGTGAGACGTGGTCTTAAAAAGAAAAAGAAAAGGCCAGGCGTAGTGGCTCATGCCAGCACTTTGGGAGGCTGAGGCGGGCAGATCACCTGAGGTCAGCAGTTCAAGACCAGCCTGACCAACATGGAGAAACCCAGTCTCTACTAAAAATACAAAATTAGCTGGGCATGGTGATGCATGGCTGTAATCCCAGCTACTTGGGAAGCTGAGGCAGGAGAACTGCTTGAACCTGGGAAGCGGAGATTGCAGTGAGGTGAGATGCCATTGCACTCCAGCCTGGGCAACAAGAACAAAACTCTATCTCAAAAAAAAAAAAAAAAAAAACGGACAAAGACTACACTTAAATGTAAGGTTTTGAGAATCTTCGTCTTTCCTCAAATCCATACTTCATTAAACTTTCATCAGTCTTTCTTCTTTCTTAACAGGGCATTTCTATGTGTATGACATTATAAGGCTGATTTATAGCCCTGACTTCGCCACGCTCTGGTGTACTATAAATTTTCTTTAAAAATTTATCAAAATAAAACATCAGATCACTTCAGTTTTTAAGAAAGCACATGATATGCAGCATTTTAAGGATAGAAAGAACCTGGAAAATTGAAAAAAATTAAAACCATAAGCAATACTGAAAATTTGACATTTAGCACTTAGACTAGAGACATATTGAACCATCATTTAAGGCACAGCTTTTACACATAAAGTTATAACTAAAATAAGCAGCGGAGGGGCACTGCATTTGCATTTTATTCTCAGGACACGGACACAGACCTCCCGACTCCATCCCTTCCGGCCACTGCCTGGCAGTGTGACATGGCCAACTCACGATTCTGGCAGAAGTCTTCATCAGACCCGTCGGGACACTGCCGCACTCCATCACAGGCGAGCGTGATGTCAATGCAGCAGCCATCATCACAGAAGAAGTGGTAGCGCGAGCAAGTGTGTAAACATCCTGTTTGTAAACAAACCTCGTCACAGGAGCGCAGGAAAAGTTAAGATTCTCAAGATGGGGATGACAAAGGAGAGTCTGTGGGGATGATAAAATGCATTTGGGGCTGGGCGTGGTGGCTCACACCTGTAATCCCGGCACTTTGGGAGGCCAAGGCAGACGGATCACAAGGTCAGGAGTTTCAAGGCCATCCTGGCCAACATGGTAAAACTTCATCTCTACTAAATACAAAAAATTATCCAGGCGTGGTGGCATGTGCCTGTAGTCCCAGCTACTCAGGAGGCTAAGGCAGGGGAATCGCTAGAACCTGGGAGGCGAAGGTTGCTGTGAGCTGAGATGACACCACTGCACTACAACCTGGCCACAGGGCAAGATTCCATCTCAAAAAAAAAAAAAAATGCATTTGGGTGAAGAGATGCAAATAATGAGGCAAATCTAACAGTTTAAGCAACAGATTCTGGAGGTTGGAGGGATCTTTTTGAGCCTCCTGACTTCACTCTTCAAGCTCCTCAGGGGCTCTTGGTCTGAGGGCTGCTCTCTGTGCTTGCTTTGCCCAGGTGGTGGCACAGAGCAGCAGCAGCCCTGTCTCTCTCCACCCTTGCTCCTCTGCCTCAGTTGTATCCCTCTGCATTCATTTGTACACCCCATTGTTGGATCCTCTTCCTCTGGCTGTAGACTACTCTGCAGGAGGCCACCTAACACCATCCCACCCACTGGATGGCACTTGGCTATATTTTAACAGAGGTACCATTTTATTTATTTATTTATTTACTTACTTACTTAAGACAAGGTCTCACTCTGTCGCCCAGGCTGAAGTGCAGTGGCACAATCTTGGCTCACTGCAACCTCTGCCTCCCAGGTTCAAGAGATTATCCTGCCTCAGCCTCTGAAATAGCTGGGACCACAGACATACACTACCACACCGGGTTGATTTTTGTGTTTTTGGGAGAGATGGGGTTTCACCATCATGGCCAGGCTGATCTCAAACTCCTGACCTCAACTAATCCACCCACCTCAGCCTCCCAAAGTGCTAGGATTACAGACATGAGCCACTGTACCCAGCCCAGAGGTACCATTTTACATATGCTATGTCTTATATTCTTGTTTCCTGAGTAATACTTTTCACTGAGATTAACTTTCTACCACTGAATTCTAATTGTTGACTATTGTAACATCTCTAGTACTGTAGAGAATAAATGAAATCTTTAGTTACAGGCTGGCATGAATTTAGTTTCATGAAATAAGAAGATTTTCTCCCTTCTAGAGCTCTTAGGAGCTTTTAATTTGTAGTGCAATTCACAGGAGCTCCAAATATTTTCCTGAAATGCAATTTCCCTCTCCCCTGATTAAGCCAAGTTTATTAGACTTAGCTGGATGAGAACCGGGTTACAATCTGGTACTGGCAACATGGACTAAGGCATCAGGTTAGAAGCAGGTCATAGGAGCTCCACAGTTTTACAGGGACGGAGTGGACTAGACAATTCTCTCAGGAACATGAGGGAGTGGCAGATGATGTGATATTCCTTCAAAACCAAATGGCTAAGCACAGTTCACAAATCCAAGTGAAATCTTGGACACACACCTTTTTTTTTTTTTTTTTAGATATGGGGTGTCACTATGTTGCCCAGGCTGGTCTTGAACTACTGGACTCAAGCAATTCTCCTGCCTTGGCCTCCTGAAGTGCTGAGATTACAGGTGTAAGCCACGGCACCCTGCCTTGGACACATATTTTATTGAAATGTGGTTAAATCAAGAGGTTGAAAAAGGAGTCTGTCTGGGTGTAAGGCAATCTGAAGATGCACTGATCCAGGGTAAAGAAAATAAATGCTGGTAGAAGCTCCTGCAGAAGAAGAGGAAGCAAAGAGCCTGCAGTTATGACTGAGAACATGGGCCTGAAGGAGAGTCAGCTCCGGCTACTGGGAAGAAGCAGGGAGGGGAGGCAGGGGGATATTCTGGATATCAAACAGGATACGGTTCCTCCTCAGGTTTCTTAAATTCATGGCATCAAAATCCCAAATATCTCAAGGCTTTATTTATGCCTTGGTGGTTTTGGAGATGGATCCATATTTGTAAATTTTCTCTTTTTTGGATTAGCAGCCTCCAAACTTTTTTGATCATGCATTCTGATCTTTAACATATTGTTGAACAGGCATCTATAGTTTATTTATTTGAGACGGAGTCTCACTGTGTTGCCCAGGCTGAAGTGCAGTGGTACAATCTCAGCTCACTGCAGCCTCCATCTCCCAGACTCAAGCAACAAAAATATAAACTCTCCTATCTTCTTTCTCACCCTAAAAATGTCTTGAACAACTCAGGGGCATCCTATTTGAGACTGCTGAGCTAGATCATGTTGGAAGAGCTTGATGGCTTGCTATTTGAATAGATCATTTTTCTAAACGTGAAAAATGTTCAAAATATTAACTTATTAAAAATTGAACCAAGTTATGATCATATAGGCAGGGTACCTGTCACTGGTCTACCCCAGCTGGTGTCACCCTTGGTTACCATGACATCTGGGTTATTCATTGCAAGACCAACTACATACAATGGAGGTGAGGGAAACATTTGTCTCTTTTTCCTTTATTTTCCAATGTCTATCTGTAGTGTTTTATTAACTTTAATTCATAGCCTGTTATTCCAATATAACCAGTAAGTGATTCCAGACAGCAGTTAGTACTACACCAATTCTTTTTTATTTTCCATATAAAGTTATACACACAAGACCTATTTCCAAGCAGCTATTTAGTAATCAAAAGTGATTCTCACATTACTCTCTGCCACTTCAAATACAGTTTATTACCATCTTGGAGAAAGGCCAGAAATTTACAGCTGGCAATTTACTTCTGGAGCCGGAAAGCTGCCTGAGTAGATAAACCAGGGCAAACAAGTGGCTGGTGAGGTGCTGGCCATCTGCTCGTATCAGTGCAGGCCCTTCCTCCTTCCCAGGCACCTCAGTTGTACAAGACCGATCCTTTTCTGATTTCTGTGGGGATGACAGGGTATCTATGTCTTCCTCCTGAGTCCTTTCCTCCCAGAGTCAGCAGCTGACTAAGGCCCTGCCCAGGCGAGTCCTCTACCCAGGGAGAAAGCCCTCTAGAGGGCGCCCAGCTCCACACAAGTGAGCCATCCTTGCTGGAGCCAATGCCCTGTCTCCACCGGTCCTGGTGCCCATCCAGACAAGGAGCTCAGCAATGCTTTCAGTAGCTGGTTGGCTCTACTGTGCAGCTGCAATGAACCAGCAGGGCTGATGGAATCCGGGCTGGGTTGGACAGACACTGTTTCATGCTATCACTGGTGACCTCACAGTGCTGGTGTGGGCAGGAGTTTGGTGTCTGTCCCGTCCATTTCTGGTTACCCTCCTGCCTTACAGTGAGCTTAACCCCTGGCTGGACATGAAGTCATAAGCCAAACAAGTTTTTAATACAGCCTATGAAAATTATCAAGGTTGACAAGTCCTTAGGATTCTAAAATCTCTATAACTCCTTGGAAAACTTCATTTCCAGTATGCATACTAATCTCTGTTTTTGATAGAAGGCTAGATTCAATGTAGTAAAAGTAAAGCACAGTCCTGACCCAACTCTTTTCTTTTTCTTTTTTTTTTTTTAGATGGAGTTTCGCTCTTGTCGTCCAGGCTGGAGTCCAATGGCATGCTCTCAGCTCAATGCAACCTCCTCCTCCTGGGTTCAAACAAGTCTCCTGCCTCAGCTTCCCAGAAGCTGGGATTACAGGTGCCCGCCACTGTGCCCATTTATTTTTATTTATTTAAATTTTTATTGCATTTTAGGTTTTGGGGTACATGTGCAGAACGTGCAAGATAGTTGCATAGGTACATACATGGCAGTGGGTTTTGCTGCCTTCCTCCCCTTCACCCACATTTGGCATTTTTCCCCAGGCTGTCCCTCCCCTGCTCCCCTCCCATTGTCCCTCCCCTATTCCCAATAGACCCCAGTGTGTAGTACCCCCCTCCCTGTGTCCATGTGTTCTCATTTTTCTCACCCACCTATGAGTGAGAATATGTGGTATTTCATTTTCTGTTCTTGTGTCAGTTTGCTGAGAATTATGTTCTCCAGATTCATCCATGTCCTTACAAAGGACACAAACTCATCATTTTTGATTGCTGCATAATATTCCATGGTGTATATGTGCCACATTTTCCCAGTCCAGTCTATCATCGATGGGCATTTGGGTTGGTTCCAGGTCTTTGCTATTGTACACAGTGCTGCAATGAACATTCGTGTGCATGTGTCCTTATAGTAGAACAATTTATAGTCCTTTGGATATATACCCAGTAATGGGATTGCTGGGTCAAATGGAATTTCTATTTCTAGGTCCTTGAGAAATCGCCACACTGTCTTCCACAATGGCTGAACTAATTTACACTCCCACCAACAGTGTAAGAGTGTTCCTATTTCTCCACATCCTCTCCAGCATCTGTTGTCTCCAGATTTTTTAATGATCGCCATTCTAACTGGCATGAGATGGTATCTCAATGTGGTTTTGATTTGCATCTCTCTAATGACCAGTGATGATGAGCATTTTTTCATGTGTTTGTTGGCCTCATGTATGTCTTCTTTTGTAAAGTGTCTGTTCATATCCTTTGCCCATTTTTGAATGGGCTTGTTTGTTTTTTTCCTGTAAATCTGTTTGAGTTCTTTGTGAATTCTGGATATCAGCCCTTTGTCAGATGGGTAAACTGCAAAGATTTTTTCCCATTCTGTTGGTTGCCGATTCACTCTAGTGACTGTTTCTTTTGCTGTGCAAAAGCTGTGGAGTTTGATTAGGTCCCATTTGTCTATTTTGGCTTTTGTTGCCGATGCTTTTGGTGTTTTGCTCATGAAGTCCTTGCCTACTCCTATGTCCTGAATGGTTTTGCCTAGCTGATCTCAAACTCCTGACCTCATGATCCACCCGCCTCAGCCTCCCAAAGTGCTGGGATTCCAGGTGTGAGCCTGGCCAACTCTTTTATCCTCATTCTGCACACTGCTGGCTTAATTACCATCCAGATTCTGAGTTGTGAATACTGAGAATTCAAAAATGTCAGAGACTTACTGCAAGTTTACCAGAATGATGGCTAGTGACGGCAAAGCTTTGTGAAACTATAAGCTACAGGAAGTCAGGGACCATGAGTGCACCACTCTATCCCCTGGGCCTGACAAGGTCCCTGCACACTGCAGACACTGATACACAATGACCAAGTAATAGGATATTTAAACGTACAAGATCTTAGCACCTCTCCCAAAGTGAATTGTGTCTGTGGTGAGGGGTTCCCTCTATAATACTACAGTATCTTTAGTGTTGCTAAGTTCCATGCAATGGATATTTAAAAAAATTTTGATGACCTAATCTTTCTTAGAAATGTAGATGTTGGGCTGTGAGCAGTGGGTCATGCCTGTAATCCAAGCACTTTGGGAAGCCAAGGTGGGAAGATCACTTGAGGTCAGGAGTTCAAGACCAGCTTGGCCAACATGGTAAAACCCTGTCTCTACTAAAAATACAAAATTAGCCAGGTATGGTGGCCTATAGTCACTGTAGAGTGTACCACTGTCCTCTAGCCTGGGAAACAAGAGCAAAAGTATCTTAAAAAAAGAAAGCTGCCTGAGTAGATAAACCAGGGCAAACAAGTGGCTGGTGAGGTGCTGGCCATCTGCTCATATCAGTGCAGGCCCTTCCTCCCTCCCAAGCACCTCAGTTGTACAAGAACAATCCTTTTCTCATTTCTGTGGGATGACAGGGTATCTGTGTCTTCTTCACAAGTCCTTTCCTCCCAGAGTCAGCAGTTGACTAAAGCTCTGCCCTAGTTAACTGGAATGTAAGAAACATGGATGAAATAAGTAGGTTTTACACTGTGCAACAGAATGTGAGAACCATCATATGTATTTAAGGTATATTATTAATATGTCTAGGCATCTGTGTTAAGTGTCTATGAAAATGTGTAGGCAGTGCTTTCAAATTGATGTGTCCTTTTCATATTTCAATTAATTTTAACTGTACTCCTTAGCTGCACTCTTTTTTCTTTCTAAAACTTCTGATCAATTATATCAGCCGTGAATTACACCTAAGAGCCAAGTCTTTCTTCTATCCTGTGATGTGCCTTTTCCTTATTTTTATATGTATTTTTAATTGACAAAGAGAAAAGTATATGTTTATGGGGCACCATGTGATGTTTTGATATATGTTTACATTGTGGAATGATTAAATCAGGCTAACTGACATATCTATCATTTCCTCTACTTGTAATCCTTTTGTAGTGACACTTAAAACCTACTCATTTAGCAATTTCAAAACAGACAATACATTAACTATAGTCACCATGCTGGGCAACAGATCACCAGAACCTGTTCCTCCAGTCTCAGTGACACTCTGTACCCTTTGACCAGCATCTCTCCCTTCCCAGTCTGTCCCCTGCACAGCCTCCAGTAACCACCATTCCACTCTCTTCTTCCACGAGTTCAGCTGGTTTCTATACTCCTCAGCTTTCCTCTTGGAACAGATGCAACAAATGGACCACCCATCTTTAAACAAAATCCTCTCCTAGAATAGCCAGGCAATCGTCTTTGATGAAGTAAAGTCAAGAAAAGCAGAAGCACCTCTTCTCATCCCCTGGACGACTTTCTCTACCCCAACCCAGTAGCACCAGTGAAGCCCAAAACAGAACAGAGCCTGCTTTTGTTATTGTATTTTTAGCAAAGACTCTCTCATTCAGCAGTAACCAAAAATAAAATGGAATAGACCATGAGGTGCAGAGCAGAATGCAAAACGCCAACCTGACACCACCCTTCCATAAGCAGGGGGAAGTGAGGGAAGGACTTTCTTCTCACCTCCTGTGGAGTAGGCCATGGGAAGCACCGTCACTGACACGTTGTCAGAGCTTTTCTGCCCGGCAGTGTCCGTCACGGTCAGCTGGAAGGTGTAGGTTCCCTCCTGTAGGTGGGACAGCTTCAGGGTTCCTGATTGAAGCACCTGCCACAAAGAGGGGACACATCACATTGAGCAGCTGACCTGAGCCCTGAGTCCTACACCATCCCCAACTGAAGTCCATGTCTCAGAGCAGCCCAGGACCTGCCTCTGCACTCCGGCCTGAGGCTGCTAAACTACATCACACACTGTTGGCAGCTGCCCCACCTTGAACTCACCAGTTCTCCTTTATTTAGGCGACCAAGGCCTTGACTGACAATCTTGTCACTTGTCCGCAGCAGCTGCTGCTCCAAACCTGCACCTCATCCCCGGCTGCATGCTCAGGATCCAGGCCCTTCCGTCTCAGTAGGGGATTCTCAGCTTATGAGAATCAGCTTCAGGGAGAAAATCAGGACCATGACTAGGGTTCTACCACCCACCTCCTCCTGGGACCCTACCTGTACCCACTGTCACCTCCTTCTGACAGCCGGCAGGGAGGAGCTGTCCCTCTTGTGTTCCAGGCCAACCTCTTCTTCTAGTCCTTGCCCCCTTTCTTTCTAGGACTTTTAAAACACATTGACTTATTCTCTTTCAAATGGCTCTGCTATAACTATGCTCAAGTTTCTCTCATCCTAAGAAACAATCAAACGAAACAACAAATAAAAAATTCTCTGAGCTCCAAGGGCTCACCAGCCACAGCCTCGCTTCCTTCCCATCTCTACTTGGCTCCCTGAAAGGCCTGGTTGTTTCTGTTTGCTCACTTCCCATTTAGTCTTAGCCCCACCCATGTGGCTGCTTTCCCCACCATTTTCCCCCTGAAACAGTGCTGGCAAAACTCACTGACTGATCTAGCAAAAGTCACCCAGGTGTCAAGACCAGCAATACTATTTTTTTTTTTAATCCATGTTTGGCCCAACACAGTGGCTCATGTCTGTAATCCCATCACTTAGGGAGGCAGAGGCAGGTGGCTGACAAGGTCAGGAGATCGAGACCATCCTGGCCAACATGGCGAAACCTCATCTCTACTAAAAATACAAAAATTAGCTGGGCGTGGTGGCATCTGTCTGTAGTCCCAGTTACTCAGGAGGCTGAGTCAGGAGAATCTCTTGAACCCAGGAGGCAGAGGTTGCCGTGAGCTGAGGTAGTGTCCACCTGGCGACAGAGCGAGACTCCATCTCAACATAATAATAATAATCCATGTTTAACTGGCCATTTTACTGTATCTAATAACGCTGGCCACTCTGGGCTGTTTGAAAACCTCTGTTTCCTTGGCCTCCTCTTCTTCAAGTTCCCCCACTCATTCCTTGCGGAAGCCCTCCTGGGGGGCCTTTACTCCCTAACCCAGGGCTCCATGCTTACCCTCCACTCTCCCATCACTCACAGGCAGCTTGCTGAGCACAGCTGGAGCAACAGCTTCTGAGGCTCAGCTCTGTGGTGGGACTTTGGGAGTCATTCCTGGACATTCAGCCTAAAGACTGTTTCTTCAGCTGTCCTAATGATTGTATTATCCATTTAATATTCTATGTAAAAAAACATTCCTTTCGGCTTAAATGAACTAGTCTGGATATTATCCTCTGCAGACCGCTGACCATTTGACATTCTATTACGCTGATGCATTAATAATGGACTTTGAAATGACAGAGGATGGAATTGCACTATGGTAAGAACCATCTGCTTGTTTTTAATTAGGAAATCCTAGAATTTGGACTGACTTAGGCTTAGAGGATTTGTCAACACTACATGTACATACCCACAGGATGGTTTACAATCATTTAGAGGTGATACAATGAGATAGTGTGGTTGTCATATTTTATGCCATTCTAGTTAAGGTCTGGATTTCCAAGTCCTAGTCTCAGAGAGTCAGAGTCAATGGGTTGTTCAGGAGAGTGGGACCCAGGATTCTACACTTACCAAGCCCACCCAGGCAACCCATGATCACACTGAAAGAAACACTGGTGTGTGGTTAAGAGCACAGAAACTGGTAACCAATGGACATGGGTTTGAATGCCAGCCCTACCCCATACCATGCTTGGGCGATGATGTACAAGTCACTTAACTTCTCTAAACCTCAATTTTTTTCATTGTAAAATGGAAATAATAACAGCACCTCCTTGATGAGGATCAAATAAGATAACTCACATAAAAGAGCTTCACATAGGGCCTGGCCCATAGTAAGTGCTTAAATATATATCCACCGTCTCCACTGAGTGATTCTTATCTCTAACTGAACAACATAACACAATTACTCTTTACAGACAAAGAAACGAATCCCCGTGAAGTGAGTTTCATTCACTGAGACAGTGACAGAATGGAGACCTCGGGTTGTAAAACAGTCTACACTGGTCTACAAGCTGTCTATCACTTTCCCTGTAAAAGCCTTACTCCGGAGGGCTGGCAATGACAGCCACCTGCCCTTTGTTATTTCAAAGAAATGTTAGGCAATGTTTGTTGCCATGCTATTACACTGCTTTCAGTCTCAACTACATTGACAGAATGGAAAACAGAGGTCACTTACGTAAGTGCAAAAATACTAAAGGCAGCAGAGGGAGCTTTAATGACAATAAGAGAACTTCCAAAGAGCATAGAGTGGGCCTCTGATCCTAGAAATCAGAACCCACTGAAATAAAAGTGGAAGTCGGTCTGAGACTCAGGACAAGATCGGATAAGGTCTTATTCTCATCAGATAAGACTTGGGGCTTAGGTCTTATCTGTTGGATAAGACCAGATCTTATGCGGTCAGAAAAGATCAGAGAGTCACATAAATAAGACTGAAAACAAGACTAGAACTCTTGAGACCTCAAGGTTGTATTTGATGATCCTTCTTTCATATCTCACCTCCAATCCATCAGGAAATCCCATGGGGTCTGCCTTAAAAACACATCCAGAATTTGACCATTTATCAACCTGTCCATGGGTACCATCTTGCTCTGAGCCCACCCTGTCTCTTGCCTGGGTCACTGCAGTGGCCCGGAGGCCTGAGCTCTGGTAGGACTAGGGCCTGGTGCCTTCTTATTTTCTGGAAACTTTCCCTCCCAGGTCCACCCACAGTGAGAGGAGGGTCAGTTATGGCCTCTTCCTATGTATGGGCACCAGGCTGAACCAAGGTGAGACACACAGGGAAAGGTGCAGGTGGTGAAGCTCAGAGCTGTCTAAGTGGAGGGGTGGGCGGCTGTGTGGCAGGCTCTGGCTTTCTTTAATCATGGCTCAGAACCAGGCAGACCTTGCTGGTGGGCAGCAGTGCAGTAGTTTATGCCCTCGTTTACTGTCTCTTGGGACTTAGGAACACAAGGGAGCATGAGAACAAATGACAGGGACGCTGCGGGTATGTCCAGGTGAGGCCCTGCAGCCTTCAATCAAGTAAGGTGATGTGACAAAGCTGCTGTATCCCAGCTGCTCGGCCTGAATGCAGTCAAGAATCCCCAAGACTTCCGGGAAGCAGCAGCTGCTGCCCCCTGCCATGGTATGTGAGTGGAGGGGTGGGCTGCAGGATTGATTCCAAGCAGAGATTTAGAAGGTGGGTGTGACAGGGGGATGCTGAGTCATGACCAGATTCTGAGTGTGAACATTGGAGTGAGGTGGAGACAAAGTCAAGAGAGATTTTTAAAAACACCAAGGGGCCGGGCCTGGTGGCTTACACCAGTGATTCCTACACTTTGGGAGGCTGAAGTAAGTGAATCTGTTGAGGCCAGGAGTTCGAGACCATCCTGGCCAACATGGTAAAACCCCATCTCTACTACAAATATAAAAATTAGCTGGGCATGGTGGCAGGCACCTGTAATTCCAGCTACTCAGGAGGCTGAGGCAGGAGAATCTCTTGAACCTGGGAGGCGGAGGTTGCAGTGAGCCGAGATTTTGCCACTGCACTCCAGCCTGGGTGACAGAGAGAAACTCTGTCTCAAAAAAATAAAATAAACCAAGGAAGCACTAAGGCCAGGGAGCTGGGTGTGCCATCCATCTGGCTGCTGGCGTCACCCTGTGCCGGAGCTCCCTGCAAAAGAGAGTGAGTCACTGAGCTTCCGGTCGTCAAAGCTCAGCTGCTAACTACAGCTCTGCAGGCCTGCAGTTCACTAGGAAGCCTCTTGTCAACACTAGGGCTGAAAGGAAGAACATCTCTGGGTCAGGGGCCATCCCCACACCTGGCCTTGGCATGCTTCCCCACTGCCTGTCCAGGCACTGCCTCTCTGATGCAGGAAACACCGGGTCCAGATGCAGATGATGATAATCACCTTCAGCCTCCTCAGCACACTCCAAAATGTCCCTTCCTGGCTCTTTTCGTTCCTTTAGCTAACAACAGCGTTCTCTCTTTGCATTCAGCTATTTAGAAGACGTAGAACTGTCACATGGATGCTTTCCCTTCAAGGGCCCAGGTGACCCTTCTACACATTTTCTCCCATTAGGATGACACTGGAGAGAGGGTTTAAAGTAGTTCACAGACATGTTCCAAGTTTCAGGATAAAAAACTATCTACATATGTACACACAACATATCCAATTTGTAACTTGGAAAAAGACATGATCATAAAAACCAGGAGCTTCCAATCTCTGCTCAAGATCCCTGTTCAGCAGTACTTTGGTAGTTCGCCTCTGGCCAAATCAATGAATGACTCAGCCTGTTTTCTGACTCGACCCCATCTCCCTAGCTAGGAATTCAGTGGCTAGGAATACACGTTTGAGCTTCTCATATAGGTATAAACTAAATTACACACACACACACACACACACACACACACACACACACACACACTGTATATACATGGCTACAAAACTTAGTAATACCTATCTTTTAAAAATTATGTATAGTAAGTGGCCAGGATGCAGTTAGTCTGAAGTTGTTGGTGTAACTCATGTCCCTCCTTTAGCAAGCTTCCTTACGTGTGGTATTCTGAAGTCACTGCTATAGACTGAATGGCTGTGTGCCCTCCCAAGGTCACATGTTCAAACCTAATGCCCAATGTGATGGCATTTGGAGACATGCTCTCATGAATGAGCTTAGTGCCCTTATAAAAGAGGCCCCATATTATTAAAAAATGGAAAAAAAAATCCACCAGATGCTGGTGAGGTTGTGGAGCAAAGGCAACCCTTACACACTGCTGGTGGGAGTGCAAATTAGTTCGTCCATTGTGAAAAGTGGTGTGACAATTCCTCAAAGAACTAAAAACAGAAATATCATTTGACCCAGCAATCCCCTTACTAAGTATATACCCAAAGAATATAAATTGTTCTACTATAAAGACACATGCACACATATGTTCACTGCAGCACTATTCACAATAGCAAAGATATGGAATCCACCTAAATATCCATCAACAGTAGATTGGATAAAGACTATGTGGCACATATACACCATGGAATACTATGCAGCCACGAAAAGGAACAATATTATGTCATTTGCAGGAACATGGATGGAACTGGAGGTCCTTATTCTCAGTAAACCAACACAAAAACAGAAAACCAAATACTATATATTCCCACTTATAAGTAGGAGCTAAATGAGAACACATGGACAGAGAAATGGGAACAGCAGAACACTGGGACCTACTTGAGGGTGGAGGATGGAAGGAGGGAGAGGTTTAGAAAAAAAAACTGTTGGGTAATATGCTTAATATCCAAGTAAGGATATAATCTATACACCAAGTCCCCAACTCATTAGTTTATCTATATAACAAACCTGTACATGGATCCCTTAACCTAAAATAAAAGTTAAAATATATTTAAAATTAAAATTAATTAAAATAAAAGAGGCCCCGAGGGCTGCTTTGCCTCTTTTGCCATGTGAGGACACAGTGAGGTGGCTGGTTATAAACTAGGAAATGGGCCCTCACTAGACACCAAATCTGATTGTACCTTGATTTTGGACTTTCCAGCATCCAAAGTAGAAAGAAATTCATTTCTGCTCTGTAGAAGCCACCCAATTATAGTGTTTTATTAGAGGAGACCAACTGGACTAAGGTAATCATTTAGTTAGAAAATTTGAAGCAACTAATGAATGTAAATCAATACACTGATTTATGAATTACAAACCTCCTTAAATGTCCTACTTTCTATCATGTTCCTAAATGTCATATTTTACATCCTGACTTCAGATTTAAATGTATTATGTTTAACAATCATGAAAGTCAGTGTCATTTAATGAGCTGCCTGAAAAATATGTGTCTTTTGCATTTTGATGTATGATAGATTAATAGTTAAGTGGATACAAAATATCCTGTTCAAGGGCAGAAAATATATAACGTTAAATCTAGTGGATAGCCTCTTGGTTCTGACCAATCATCTATTCTGTTTTCACAAACGAAAAAGACAGATTAGGTGCTATGGCTCATGCCTGTAATTTCAGCACTTTGGGAGGTCAAGGAGGGAGGATTGCTTGAGTCTAGGAGTTTGAGATCAGCCTGGGTAGCACAGTGAGACTTCATCTCTACAAAAAGGTAAAAAAAATTAGCCATGACTATAGTTCCACCTACTCAGAAGGCTGAGGTGATAGGAATGCTTGAGGCTGTAGTGTGCTATGATGATGCCACTGCATTCCAGCCTGAGCAACAGTGTGAGACCCTGTCAATGAATGAATGAATGAATGAATGAATGAATGAATGAATGAATGAATGAGACAAGTCAGGAACATGAGCTTTCCTGTATGCTTCGTGCCTAGTACAATACTGGACACATATCAGATACTTAAAAATTACCTACTAATTATTTCATAACTAATCTGATAGCATAATTCCTTGCAGGATAAATACTTGTCTGGGTCACTTGCACATAAGAAGATGAACCCTAGAACCTGATCTTAAAGTATCACAAGACAAAGGGAGAAATCATTACTCTACCTGAGAACAGAGAGCAGGGGTGAGGAGCCTGTGCAGGTGGTGGAGACCAGGGGAGATGAGAGGAGGGATGAATGGCGCAAGAAGCAGAGGAGGTGGCCGCTCAGGGGAAAGCCTGATCAATGGACGCTACTGGGTGCTAGGGACAGTCAAGGAACTTAGGAACAAGGACATCTGACATCATTTAACTTAATTGTTTTGCTATGTGACTGCCCTCCCTCCATTCCCAACAACCTTCAAACTTAGCTTCATTTTGCAGCTTGAGGGCGGAGTGCATCAGTGTTCCAGACAGCAGGAAGCCATTCTTAGAGAAAAAGGAAATTATTTGAGAGACCCAATTCTCTTGCCAGAAATGTTGGGGTGTGAAATCAGGCTGCTCAAGTTAAAGAGATCAGAGATATAGCTCTTGAGGATTAATTACTGTTAAAGGAAAATTCTCAAAATGGTAAAACTATGACTCTCACACAAATGTAATATGAATATTTTTCAGAGACATTAGTTAAAGTGGGAACCAATAAGGTGTTGAACTGATTTAAGTAATCTGAAGACTACACATACACAGGCAATCATGCATGCCAAAAGAAGTTGCTAGGAGATGCAAAACTGAAATTGGTTTGCTAATTGGTACTGAAATGAATCTATTATTAGATTGGTTAGACAGACCAATGAGACAGAAAATTAACAAGGATATCCAGGACTTGAACTCAGATCTGGACCAAGAAAATCTAATAGACATTTACAGAACTCTCCACCCCAAATCCACAGAATATACATTCATCTCAGCACCACATCACACCTACTCTAAAATTGACCACATAATTGGAAGTAAATCACTCCTCAGCAAATGCAAAAGAATGGAAATCATAACAAACAGTTTCTCAGACCACAGTGCAATCAAATTAGAACTCAGGACTAAGCTAACTCAGAACCATACAACTTCATGGAAACTGAACAACTGGCTCTTGAATGTTGACTGGATAAACAATGAAATGAAGGCAGAAATAAAGATGTTCTTTGAAATCAATGAGAATGAAGACATAACGTACCAGAATCTCTGGGACACATTTAAAGCAGTGTCTAGAGGAAAATTTATAGCAATAAATGCCCACATGAGAAGCAAGAAAATATCTAAAATCATCAAAATTGAAAGAGCTAGAGGGGCAAGATCAAAAACACTCAAAAGCTAGAGGAAGACAAGAAATAACTAAGATCAGAGCAGAACTAAAGGAGATGGGGACACACACAAAAAACCCTTCAAAAAATCAGTAAGTCCAGGAGCTGGTTTTTTGAAAAGATTAACAAAATAGATCACTAGCCAGATTAATAAAAAACAAAAGAGAGAAGAACCAAATAGATGTAATAAAAATGATAAAGGGGATATCACCACAGATTCCACAGAAATACAAACGACCATCAGAGATTACTACAAACAACTCTATGTCCATAAACCAGTAAACCTGCAAGAAATGGATAAATTCCTGGACACTTGCACCCTCCCAAGCCTAAAGCAGGAAGAAGTCAAAACCCTGAATAGACCAATAACAAGGGCTGAAATTGAGGCAGCAATTAATAGCTTACCAACCAAAAAAAGCCCAGGTCCAGATGGGTTCACAGCCGAATTCTACCAGACATGTAAAGAGGAGCTGGCACCACTCCTTCTGAAACTATTCCAAACAATCCAAGAAGAGGGAATCCTTCCCAAATCATTTTATGAGACCAACATCCTCCTGATACCAAAACCCGGCAGAGACTTCACAAGAAAAGAAAACTTCAGGCCAATATCCATGATGAACATAGATGCAAAAATCTTCAATAAAATACTGGCAAACTGATTGCAACAGCACATCAAAAAGCTTATTCATCACGATCAAGTAGGCTTCATCGCGGGGATGCACGGCTGGTTCAACATACGCAAGTCTATAAACATAAGCCACCACAGAAACAGAATAAAAGACAAAATCCTAGTGATTATGTCAATAGATTCAGAGAAGGCCTTCGACACAATTCAACAGCCCTTTATGCTAAAAACTCTCAATAAACTAGGTATCAATGCAACGTATCTCAAAATAATAAAAGCTATTTATGACAAACCCACAGCCAATATCATACTGAATGGGCAAAAACTGGAAGCATTCCCTTTGAAATCTGGCACTAGACAAGGATGCCCTCTCTCACCACTCCTATTCAATATAGTATTGGAAGTTCTAGTCAGAGTCAGAGCAATCAGGCAAGAAAACGAAATAAAGGGTATTTAATTAGGAAAGGAGGAAGTCAAATTGTCTCTATTTGCAGACGACATGATTATATATTTAGAAGACCCCATTGTCTCAGCCCAAAATCTCCTAAAACTGAGAAGCAACTTCAGCAAAGTCTCAGGATACAAAATCAATGTGCAAAAATCACAGGCATTCCTATACACCAATAACAGACTTAAAGAGAGCCAAATCAAGAACAAACTGCCATTCACAATTGCTACAAAGAGAATAAAATACCTAGGAATACAACTAACAAAGGACGTAAAGGACCTCTTCAAGGAGAACTATAAACCACTGCTCAAAGAAATAAGAGAGGACACAAACAGATGGAAAAACATTCCATGCTCATGGTTAGGAATAATCAATATTGTGAAAATGGCCATACTGCCCGAAGTTATTTATAGATTCAACGCTATCCCCATCAAGCTACCTATGACCCTCTTCACAGAACTGGAAAAAACCACCTTAAACTTCATAAGGAACCAAAAGAGAGCCCACATAGCCAAGTCAATTCTAAGTGGTAAGAACAAAGCTGGAGGCATCACACTACCTGACTTCAAACTATACTACAAGGCTACAGTAATCAAAACAGCATGGTACTGGTACCAAAACAGAGATATAGACCAATGGAACAGACAGAGGCCTTGGAGGCAATGCCACACATCTACAATCATCTGATCTTTGACAAATCTGACAAAAACAAGCAATGGGGAAAGTATTCCCTGTTTAATAAAAGGTGTTGGGAAAACTGGTTAGCCATGTGCAGAAAGCAGAAACTGGACCCCTTCCTGACGCCTTACACTAAAACTAACTCCAGATAGGTTAAAGGCTTAAACATAAGACCTAACACCATAAAAACTCTAGAAGAAAACCTAGGCAAAACCATTCAGGACATAGGCATAGGCAAGGACTTCATGACTAAAACACCAAAAGTATTGGTAACAAAAGACAAAATAGACAGATAGATCTAATTAAACTCCAGAGCTTCTGCACAGCAAAAGAAACAATCATTAGAATGAACCGGCAACCAACAGAATGGGAAAAAATTTTTGCAATCTACCCATCCGACAAAGGACTTACATCAGAATTTACAAAGAACTAAAACAGATTTACAAGAAAAAAAAACAAACAAAACCATTCAAAAGTAGGCAAAGGATATGAACAGACACTTTCAAAAGAAGACATACATGAGGCCAACAAACATGAAAAAATGCTCATCATCACTGGTCATTAGAGAAATGCAAATCAAAACTACATTGAGATACCATCTCACGCCAGTTAGAATGGCGATCATTAAAAAATCTGGAGACAACAGATACTGGAGAGGATGTGGAGAAATAGGAACACTTTCACACTGTTGGTGAGAGTGTAAATTCGTTCAACCATTGTGAAAGACAGTGTGGCGATTCCTCAAGGACCTAGAAATAGAAATTCCATTTGACCCAGCAATCCCATTACTGGCTGTATATCCAATGGATTATAAATCGTTCTGTTATAAAGACACATGCACACATATGTTCACTGCGGTACTATCATTCTTAGCAAACTGAAACAAGAACAGAAAAACAAACACCACATGTTCTCACTCATAGGCAGGTATTAATAAGAACACATGGACACAGGGAGGGGAGCATAACACCCAGAGGTCTGTTGTGGGGAACGAAGGGAGGCACAGTGTGAGGTAGGGAGTTGGGGAGGGATAACATGGAGAGAAATGCCAGACATAGGTGATAACGCAGCAAACCACATTGCTATGTATGTACCTATGCAACAATCTTGCATGTTCTTCACATGCACCCCAGAATCTAAAGTGCAATAAAGGATATATTTTAAAAAATAGATTGGTTCATATCTATGTGTAATAAAATGTCATATTTGAAATCATATTTTCTCCAGGGTAAAGTCAATTACCTCTATATACCAAAAAATTTGTTTACATTTCTATGGATAACAATCATTTGGTTACTATCGGTTTTCAACAACTTATAGATATTAACCCTGAAGAATCCACTAACAAACCCCAGCGTTCCATTGAAAGGTACTTGATAATCTTTTGACCACCTCAAAGTCTTTCACAATTTTTCCTGACAGTCTTAATCTACCAAATGGGGATGAGCCTGCAAGTGAGGGTGTCCAGTGGATTACAGATCTCTTTAAGCTGCCTGGCACTCAGCAGGTGCTCAATCCATGGGGGCTTTGATTATGATGAAGTCTCAGCAGGCTGAGTGATAACTCTGGGGGACATTCATGAATGTATACAATTCAAAGACAGTCACAAATTAGTAACAGGTGTTTCCCCTAGTGAAGGCTCTGTCACTTAGATGACAGTTTCATAACCTGAGGTCTACCAGCCATCGCTGTTATATACCTGACAGGGGAACTGGTCCAGAGTTTCCTCTCGATGGCACAGCAGTCAGTTCTAATGAGAAGTACCTAATTTTATTGAATGTTCTTTCTGTGTCTACTGAAGTGATCATAAGATTTTTGTCCTTCATTCTGTTGATGCAATATATTGTATTTATTGATTTGCATATATTGAACCATCCTTACATCCCTGAGATAAATCCCACTTGATCACAGTAAATGATCTTGAATGTGATGCTGGATTTGATTTGCTAGTATTTTGTTGGGAAGACAAATATCTAATTTTGTCACTCCTTTACAAATTTCTTCAAGAAATTAAATACTGAATCATCAGCATTATTTTTATTCAGCACTCATATATAATTTATTACTTACAGAATAAAGCTTTTAGCAGCAAGTATGAAAAACTGCATAATAGAGGCAAATTTGTAGCTGCCTGAAAACTGATCTCTCAGAGGTGCCAATCAACAGTCAGTGTCCATCCCAAGAAAGCTCTCCAGTGGTATGACCAGCAGCTTGCTCATGTACTTTTCCTGATCAACCTTAATTCTCAACATTTCTTTATTTCTTTTTTTTTTTTTTTTTGAGACTGAGTTTCGCTCTGTCACCCAGGCTGGAGTGCTATGGCATGATCTCGGCTCACTGCAATCTCCACCTCCCAGGTTCAAGAGATTCTCCTGTCTCAGCCTCCCAAGAAACTGGGATTACAGGCATGCACCACCATGCCCAGCTAATTTTTTGTATTTTTTAGTAAAGATGGGATTTCACCCTGTTGGCCAGGCTGGTCTTGAACTCCTGACCTCAAATGATCCACTCTCGGCCGGGCGCGGTGGCTCAAGCCTGTAATCCCAGCACTTTGGGAGGCCGAGGTGGATGGATCACGAGGTCAAGAGATCGAGACCATCCTGGTCAACATGGTGAAACCCCGTCTCTACTAAAAATACAAAAAATTAGCTGGGCGTGGTGGCGCATGCCTGTAATCCCAGCTACTCAGGAGGCTGAGGCAGGAGAATTGCCTGAACCCAGGAGGTGGAGGTTGCGGTGAGCCGAGATCGCACCATTGCACTCCAGCCTGGGTAACAAGAGTGAAACTCTATCTCAAAAAAAAAAAAAAAAAATGATCCACTCTCCTCGGCCTCCCAAAGTGCTGGGATTACAGGTATGAGCCACTGCGCCTGGCCAATTATCATTTCAATTGAGATATATTAATCAATTTTGCAGCTGACACAAAGCATAAAATTATGATAAACATGATCATGACCCTCAAAGTTCAAAATTATTTCTGCTATAGATGAAAACAAAAACGCTGAGATGTAAGAGGATCAATAGATGGTCCTGTACTTATGTTAAACAAATAAATTACACAAATACAGGACAGGTGATATGGTTTGGATCTGTGTCCCCACCCAAATCTCATGTCAAATTGTAATCCCTATTGTTGGAGGTGGGGCTTGATGGCAGCTAACTGGATAATGGGGGTGGATTTCCCCCTTGGTACTGGGTCATGATAGTGAGTGAGTTCTCATGAGATCTGGTCATTTAAAAGTATATAGCATCCCCTTCTTCCTCCTGCTCAGGCCATGTGACATGCCTGTTCCCGCTTTTCCTTCTGCCATGAGTAAAAGCTCCCTGAGGCCTCCCCAGAAGCAGATGCTGCCATGCTTCCTGTACAGCCTACAGAACTGTGAGCCAATTAAACCTGTTTTCATTAGACATTACCCAGTCTCAGGTATTTCTTTACAGCAGTTCAATAACAGACTAATGCAATAGAAGAGGCCACGATGACAATTCATATAGAAAGATGGAGCAAGGTGTAGGTAATCCTCCTGGTGAAAAACTCAGCATGAACCTATTGTGTGATATAGCTACTAACACGGTTCATGTAATTAAGCTCATTAACAGAAGCAGAGGCAATCTGAATCACAGGAGGTAATGGATGAGTCAGGAAACCAAAGCTTAAAAATGGGGTTCAATTAGGGGTGTCAGATGTTAAGAAGGGTATGGATTAATATGATAAAATCTGGACAAGACAGGATGGTTGTGGGCCTCTAAATCAATTCAAATGAGGTACATCTGACAAATTGTGGGGAACTGAGCTCTGAGAAGAGCTTACCAAGTGCTGATGTTCTTTTTTTTTTTTCAAAGACTTTCAGAGCTTTTACACAAGATAAAAATATGAGTTCAGTGTTTTTCCAGAGGGAAAACCCAGCACCAATGCACAGAAGGAAGGGGAGGCGCAGCCTGCTTGCCTAATCCAGTGATGAGCAATGTCACGGATGTGACGTGAAGCAGTGAGCTTCTGCCCTTGAAAAAGTCACACAGATGGCTGGTGAGCCCTGGAAGGGATGTTGTGGAAGGGGCTCTTGTTTGGAGGAGAGGCTGGGAAGGATGCTGGATATATTAGTCAACTCTCACAGTGCTATAAAGAACTGCCTGAGACTGGATAATTTACAAGGGAAAGAGGTTTAATTGACTCACAGTTCTGCATGGCTGGGGAGGCCTCAGGAACCTTATTAGTACAATCACTGTAGAAGGCAAAGAAGATGCAAGGCACCTCCTTTGCAAGGTGGCAGAAGGGAGAATGAATGCAGGAGAAACTACCAAACACTTATAAAACCAGCAGATCTCCTGAGAACTCACTCACTATCATGAGAACAGCATGGGGGAAACTGCCTCTATGATTCAATAACCTCCACCTAGTCTCTCCCTTGACACACGGGGATTATAGGGATTACAATTCAAGATAAGACTTCAGGTGGGGACAAAGGCAAACCAGATCGCTGGACAAGGGTGAATCCAATTCTAACGCGATATAATCGGGGAGTAAAATCACCGTTACTTAAATTAGTCATCTTCCTGATGTGTTTCTGTTTTGGTTTCAGTAGAGTATAAATCAGTGCCTCCTTATCTCACCCTCTTTCTTCACTTCCTCTAACTGAGGTGGTTTGGATGCAATTCATCTGCCTAAGCCAGGAAATGCTCCTAAATAGAATGGGTCCTGACAGGGTGAATAAAAAGCCACTTGTCTCACCACTCAATACTTCCTGAGTGTAGGCAGCCAGGGAGCACATGGCTGATTTCATTGGCCACAATCCCAGGATCCCCATGCCAGCCTCCCTTCCTCACCAGCCCAGTAAGCCCAGCAGGCCTAGCTGCCAGGTAAGCTGTTTACTTTCTGGCTCATGTGAAGGATAAGTTCATTCTATTGTTATTGTCCTCTTTAGATTCCTTTGTAATTTTTAAATTTTCTTCCTGGATCTTGAGCTAAGAAAAAGAAATAAAACTTTAAAAAAGTAATCTGAGTCATTAAAACAAAGGATGAGTCTTTTTCCTTGAAGAATCTTTGTCCTCTAGAGAAGTCACAGACAGCAGCAAGGAGGGTAAGCTCCAAGACAAATAATCGAGATCACCGCTCACTCAGGAGAAAAGCACATTGAGATCATAAACCATTTTAGCGCAATCAGTTTTATACGTTCTCCATGTTATACCTTCTACTGCTAGCATACAGACATTTAGGGAACATGAAGTGGCAGGACATTACGAAAGACCACTTCACTGAAATATCCATTTTTGTTAGCAATGACAACGTGTTACCTTCATGTCCACTGACGGGTTCCCCTGCAGCAGCGCCCACTCATACTGGATGATGGCATGGTCATCTGTGCTCTCACGGCCGTCTAGAACCACCCCGTCTGTGGGCAGATGCAGAACCACATCCTGCCCAGCCTTGCTAAGTGGAGGTGCATCCTTTTCTAAGAAAGAAAATAAGTAATTCATAAGAGATGATTTCTTATTTTTTCTAAGTTATGAAGAGAGGTATCTTGTTTGCTGAACAGATATGTCAATAAGCACTGAAGAAAAACCTGTAACTTTGAGTTGGTCTGATGAGTGACTCTGATCATCTCTCTGTCACCAGTTGCAGAAATAAACTCCCTTCTTTTCCCAGATTGTTATTGGACCGGGAGAACAAGCAGCCAGACGTTGTTCATCCGGGAACAAGGAGAATTATGTGAGGGGCCTGGGGATCTTAGAAATGGGGATTTTCTGAATGAGAATGCTGCTGCCAGCCACAAAGGGAAGATACCTTTTTCTTTTAGGCACATTGCAAAGAATCAAGCACAATTGCTTATTACATGCTATTGCCAAGGGTACGCTAATTATGCAGAATATGTGTCCCATTTTTCCAGTCACTTAAGAATAAGGACTAGTAACTGTGATTTAAATAAGCCAAGTAAACAACCCCCTGCCTAGGAAGAAACTTGTTCTTCTGCCTTTTTCCACCTCTGAGCAAAGACAGGTTATATGATGTCTTTATTCTGCTTCTCCCAATGTCTTTATTCTGCTTCTCCCAGGTAAGCAGAAAGGATATTTGCGTTACTTTGATAGCCCTTTCATAATGTTGATCTTTTCTTTGGTTCTGAAAGGTTCATTGTTTCCACACAATGGTTTATGACTTATAATTCTGGAAAGCATCTTATAACTCAGCAGTTATACATTATAGCCAGCAGCTATTTAGTTTAAACTTGGTTTAAAAATACTATTTTAAATAGACAAATGAAAATATGCCTATGTGATATAAACAGTAATGGACACATAATAATTTTTTAAACCCTCAAAGATTTAATATGGAAGAATCATGTAAGTGCTGAACTATTCCAAACATTATAAAACGAATCCTACCTCTCCTGGAAGAAAAAGATTACTTTAGTCATTTACTTTTATTTAGGTGAGCTTCAAGATGATTCATAAGTCTAGTGAAATCATCCTGTCTTCTAAATTGATCATTGATGCATCTGAAATAACACAGATAATGTTTCCTTTTCAGCTCAAGTCCAGGTCAATTACATTGGAAAATGTATTTCAAAGTAAGCCAGAGCTTATCTACCCAGAAACAGCCCTTAAAATAAACAAATAACCACAGGAAGAGGAAAGGAGTGTGCCACCATTTTAAAATGTGTGACTTGCTAATGAAGAACAAGGTAAATGTCATTTTGAATTTTTGTCAAAAAAAAATGTAATAAATCCATGTTAAGTACTAGGGAAACAGATTTCTTTTGAAAACTAAACACCCTTAGTAAGACCTACAGAGGTGAAATTAGACCCCTACCGATTTAGAGGGCATATCAAGGTGACATTTTATTCAGAGAGGTGTAATATAATATTAACCAGGCTCATTCTCAACACACTACTATGCACAGAGGCTCCGTGACAAGGAAGATGTTCTGTGCTGTGTGGGAATGAATGGCATAGCTCAAGCAGAGCAACTGGAAAGAACCCTGAAGTCAGGGTACAGAAGTGGGGCCAGACTAAGGGAAGAGGCTCAGATACATGGGGTCAAAATCCATCATGGATTTCCAACTGCAACACTTCAGAAAAAAAATTATCCGCAACCCCAATATGATTATTGTGATTTCTGGTATGTACTGATCTAGTCCTTCTCCCTATGATGCTGCTGATAATAATTATAATAGTTGCCATTTACTGGGTGATTTTGAAACTGCCTTTGCAAAAATTATAGCTGAGAAGATTTTAACAGTGAAAGAGATCTGACCTGACTCCATTTTGCATCTAACCTCCAACCTGTCCTTGTCTATTCCTGGGCATAGGCTGAACTAACTTTGGGTAGAACTTGGTTTACAGTTGGACTTTGAAACAAAGACAGGGCTGGGTGTGGTGTTTTATGCTTGTAATCTCAGCACTTTGGGAGGCTGAGGCGGGTAGATTGCTTGAGTCCAGAAGTTCCAGACCAGCCTAGGCAACATGGCAAAACTCATCTCTACTAAAAACACAAAAAGTAGCCGGGTGTGGTGGCGCATGCCTATAGTCCCAGTTACTTGAAGGGCTGAGGAATTCAAGGCTACAGTAAACCAAGACTGTGCCACTGTGCACCTGCCTGGGTAACAAAGTGAGTCCCTGTCTCAAAAAAAAAAGAAGAGAAAAGAAAAAAGAAACAAAGATGATTAACACCCCTTTCCCCAAACAGATCCCTTTCTTGCCTGGGGACCAGACTGCCTTTGCAAGACTAACAAATTAGCCACAAGATTAGAAATTATGGTTTAGGAATCACTATTGTGAAACCTAAGGTCAGAGCTTGAGATATTTTATAGACCCTGTCCTTGCTGGTTGGCAGCACCCAGTTCGCAGTACCCAGATGGATAAAGTGGCTCATCTGGTCTTGTGGTTTACCTATACAACCAGCTCTTTGTAAATTAAACTCTTTGTCTATTGCAATTCCTGTCTTGATAAATTGGCTCTGTGTAGCCAGTGGGCAAGGAGAACCCACTGGGCAGTTACAATTTCCTTGTACCAGGTAGCATGCCAGGTGCAGTTATAGCTCACAACGAATCTCTGAGGTAGGTATCATGATCTGTATAATACTGATACAGAAACTAGGCTAAGAGGCTAAATTACATCACACAGGCGATACATTTGTTAGATATTTCTAACTCAAAGGTTCTGTCCTTCCATTATACTTCGAGACAATCCTGGGTGTATTACAATTACAATAAATATAATTTTACATCCTGAATTTAATTGACTAACTTATTAATATATTCTTCTTATTGATACTTCTTCCTGTATCTTAGCTCTGCCCATGCGATTACATAAACTTCACAACTACCACTCGAATTTCCTAATCTCTACAACTGGATATTCACTTTGTTACTGTTTTTTTCACCATTATAAATAATGCCATAATAAACAATTTTTTGCTGATATGCTCTCTTCAGTATGGATCATTTTCCTAAAAAATATTCCAGAAGTATGAATGAATATTTTAATGGTCTCTGCCACATATTTCCCAATTGGTTTCCAAGAGGGTAGTACCAGTTTACACCATCAGTGGGCATAGAAGTATATATAAAATTTCCCATATGCATGCCAATATGAGCAAACCTATTTTTGCCAAGTTAATATATGAAAGCTGGCCTTATTTACATTTCTTTGATTCCAAGGTAGAACATTTTTCCACGTTTATCCACTATTCCTCCTCTTCTGGAAACAGTTTGCTCATGTCCTTTGCCCATCAATTTTATTTTTCTAGCTGACTCATAAGCTCTATTTTTTTTTTTTTTTTTTTTTTTGGGCAGAGTCTCCCTCTGTCACCCAGGCTGCAGTCCAGTGGTGCAATCTCAGTTTACTGTGAGCTCCGCCTCCAGGGTTTAAGCAATTTTCATGTCTCAGCCTCCCTAGTAGCTGGGACTATAGGCGTGTGACAACACACCTGGCTAATTTTTCTATTTTGGTACAGATGGAGTTTCACCATGTTGTCAGGCTGGTTTCTAACTCGTGGCCTCGAGCTGGGGGACAAGCAGAAACCAAGTCCCAAGGGGATGAGCAGGGACTTGTTAGTAGAGACACCAGGCCCCAGAACTTCAAGTACCCACCTCTGCTCTACAGACTCTAGCAGGCAGGCTTAGTCACTGCAAGACACCTCTCTCCAGCATCTCCCACTCATTCCCACATCCTCCCACCTTCCCTAACTCTACCCTCACAGTCCCAGCCCAGTGGTCCCTTTCTCAGCTTCTGCTGGTGCTGGTGGAGAAAGCACGGACTTCAGGCTCCACAACCCCCATGCTGTGTGACCCTCAGGCAGGTTATTTTTGCTTCCAAGCCTTTTTATACACTGGGGATTATAACAGAACCTAGGCCTTTGTGTGGTTGTGAGGACAGAGTGAGTTCATGCGTGGAAAGGGCTTAGGGTAGCACCTAACACCAAAGTCAACAAATGTCGGCATGAAGCAGGGTGGGTGTGTCCTGTTGTAAATACGTGCTATCCCATCACCATTTCTTCATGGTGCTTTTATCTACCTCCGATGGACCCAGCCACAGCTTCTCTCCAAGGACTCTTCTAAGCCATTTGCACATGCTCACATTTCCCAAAAAACGAACAATTCAAGAAAGAAAAACTTAGTCTCAGAAGCATAAACAAGCTCAACTTGTCAAGCTTCTGGGCAGGGGACACATAGACCACTGGAGAAACATTTTTCACTTCCACGCAGAGAGAACAAGGGAGCCTCTACAGGAGCCTGAGCCACAACTACCATGTTTCTTTCCATGTTGCTGGGACCTCAGGAAGTCTGAGCACAGCAGTGTTCTCCCAGAAATGAGGACCCAAAGTGCTTGCCTATTCTGATCCCCAAATATCTATAAAACAATTCCGAGACCAACTCTCCCTAGGGAAAGGAAGGGCAACAAAGGAAGCAAGAGGAAAAACAATCCAGAAACTTCTCATAGTAATCTAAAGTTTATTTGTTTTTGCTTCGGAGACATTCTCCCTCTGCTGCCCAGGCTGGAGTATAGGCACAATCTGTATTCACTGCAACTTCCACTTCCGGGGGTCAAGCAATTCTCCTGACTCAGTCTCCTGAGCAGCTGGCATCACAAGCACGTACTACAACACTGAACTAATTTTTGTTTATTTATTTATTTTAGTAGCAGAGTTTTGCCATGTTGGCCAGGCTGGTCTCAACTCCTGGCCTCAAATGATTCACTGGCCGCGGCCTCCCAAAGACTCCCAGTCTTTCACAGTAATCTAAACTTAAAAAATTTTTTTCTAAGGCATATTCTTTTGTTTATTTTCCTTTTAAAAGGTTTCCTCTGGGTTTATAGAAAAGCTCCCTTTGGCAATGTCAATTTCTTCCAGATGAGCAGTGAGAACACGGAGACTATTTCTTTACTGCTGGGATATTTAGGTCTGTATTTGGGCAAAGAGGAAGGACGTGTGTGGAGCAGCCGTGATAGGCCTCAGCGATGTTGGTGGGGGTCCAAGTGAAAGTGCTGCCTGCTCCCACTTCAGAGGGAAAGCTACGGGGTCCTTCCTGATGTCTGCCTCAAGACTGAGCAGTCGCAGGGTGACCCTTTGATATTTGCTCCCCTGACAAGGGTTCTGAGCCTCATCTAAAGTAGAGGTGGGGAGAGAAGCAAGATGTGACACAGATTTCCAGACCCTTTTAATGGATCCACAGGTTTTGGAGAATACACACTTCCAAAGTAGAGGAGTTCTGTCCCGATCTTGCTGATATAATTCGTGCTATGATAAATCAAACAGCAACAGAGCATGATTAAATACCAGGAGCCTGACCACACGTGGGCAAAATCATGGTCTATTATTCCCTCCCGGACCCTCTTGTGCAGCTACCATTTTTGTGCCTCCTGTGTGTGTCCTGATTCTCTCATTCAGAGCATCTACAAAAGCAAAACCGTCGAATCAGCATCATTTTTAGCCCTTAAGAATCACTCTTTAAAATTTCCTATTTTCAAAGAAAATCAAGTCCCTTCTTTTCACTTTTTATAAAAGGGAGCAGTAGTTTTCCTTCCCATTTTTGTCTGATGAAAGCCACCACAGGCAGAGCCAAGAGAGCCACGTTAAGAAACAGGGGTGGGCGTTATGAGAAGCTCAGCATCTAATTAGATTTTGCTCTTGTAATTACTTAACACAAACCATGCCTTATACAATCCATGAGACTAAAATAAACTTGTTTCTCTGAACTTTTCTCCGCTTTAAAATCAAATTTCCACGAATCCTCTCAGACCAGCCTACCTCTTCAAGCCTAGAAAATTCTCCACTGCGCTGGCCCGCTTCTGCCAATCGACTGGGCTTCCTCTTCCCTAAGACACAGAAACTCATGCCAGAAACTCCTCTGGGAGCCCGCGGCTAAAATAACTTGGCTCGAGTGTGTTTCTCTTCCAACTTGGCGAGGGCGCTGCGGGACCCAGCGCTCTGGCCTTGGCCCGCCCCTCAGACGCGTGCTTACCCTGCCGGGGCGAGGCGCGCGCGGTGGCCGGGGCGGCGCCGTCCGGGGCGCGGCTGAGGCTGTAGCTGCTGTAGCCGCGGTGCAGCGCGAACTTGCAGACGCTGCGGCCGTGCGCCGTGCAGTTGAAGAGGTAGCAGCCGAGCGCGGCAGCCGGGGGCGCGGGCCGCCGGGGCAGCTCCACGACAGCCACTGAGCAGCGCGGCTCGGAGCAGCAGGCCGCCACGCACTGCCGCCAACCCCGCACGGCCGCCGGCGCCCGCAGGAAGCTGGCGCCCGCCGCCAGGGAGTCCTTGGTGCGGATGATGGCGTCCGGCAAGGCGCTGTAGCCGCCGCCGCCCGGGCCCGGGCAGTCCTCCTGGGGGCCGCCGCCCGCGCGCAGCTCCAGCTCCAGCTCCTCCTGCGGCCGCTCCTGCTGCAGCTGCCGGCGGAACTCCTCCAGCAGCTGCTCCACGCCCGACAGCTGCGCGTGCAGCTCGGACAGCGGCGCCGCGGGCGGCCCGGTAGCGCGGCCGCTCGGCAGCCACAGGCAGAGCAGCAGCAGCCCGCGCAGCGCCCGGTGACGCGGCAGTCGCCGGCGCACCGATTCCGCGCTCTCCCTGGCGGCGGAGGCCATGGCGGCCGTCAGCCGAGGGCAGCGAGCCGAGGCGGGGCCTAGCGCGGGAGGACGGCGGGGGCTCGAGCGCTGGCGAGCGCGGTTCCTGGGCCGCTCCTCAGCGGCCGCGGTGGGCTCTAGGCCCGGGCCTCACAGCGCAGCACCCCCGGCACCCGGCTGCTCCTTCGAGGCCGCGGGCGCTCGGGCGCCGGCCTGAACCGCAGCGGCAGGAGGCATAGCGGGCCAGCACCGGCCCTCGCCCTCGCCGGAGGCTACCCGGCGCCCTGCGCCTCTCCGCCCCGGCCCGCGGCGCGCTGGGTGGTGGCGAATCGGTCTCGGCGCGGATCAGCACCCGGCATGCGAACAGAGGCTGCTGGGTGGAGCCTTGGTGAGCCCCGCCCCTCCGCGCGGCCCTGCAGGCGTCCCGGCGCGTCTGGCGCGGTCTCCTACCCCGCCGGGAGAGCGAGTTCCTGGGAGTGCAGCCTCGGTACAGCTCTGCTCCCGCGCCGCAGCCCAGCCAGGGCAGGGTTCCTGTCTGGGCCCAGCAGGCTTTAGCAACCAACCAGACCTGTTCAGGGCGCCTGCCCACCGGGACCTGGCACTAGGGGGAATCGGGGCAGTCGGAGGGGAGGGCCTCTCTTCAAATCCTTGTGACCCCAGGGACTACTCCAGAGAGGGGGCACGCGCACCTAGGACCACCGCACAGCTTCAACAGCCCTTCGCCTCCCGCGTCCTTGACTCTTTCTTTCCGCATCGGATTCTCAAGACGTGCTTCGGTAGTACGAAGTGGGGCGGGGTTCGGGGTGGTGGAGTCGGGGCTGTGTGGGGTAGGGATGGGAAGTTTTGAAGGATGTTCATTAAGTCTGCTTAAAAACACAAAAATCAAGCCTGGTAAGGTGGTGCTCGCCTGTAAGTCCTGAGGCTGAGTCGAGAGGGTCGCTTGAGCCCAGGAGTTCGAGACTGCAATGAGCTGTGATCATACCACTGCACTCCAGCCTGAGGGACAGAACAAGGCCCTGTCTTTAAAGATAAAAATAAAACCCATATAAAGCGGTCGTCACATTCACTCAGATTTCTACAAATATAACTAAAAATCTGAACACAGCCCACATGGGGACTGGTGAGTAATTTCTACAGCCTGTGACGGAGATCTTGGGAGTTGTGTTTAAATGACATAAGGAATAAGAAAATGTCCAACCTAGTGGGGGCTTCACCTTAGAGTTTTAGACTTCTGTGACCAGCTTCTGCATCGTGTTTATTTCTGAATCAGTTTCTGTTGATTCATTTTTCCCTCTGATTATGGATCACATTTTCTTGCTTTTTAGCATGTCTGGAAATTTTTGCCTGGATGCTGCACATTGTAAATTGAACATTGTTAAGTGTATTTTTTAGGAGGGGAAGAATGAATAATTGGAGGGGAAAATACCAGTCTCTGCTCTGTTTTTATTACGTCCTGAGCTGACATTGAGGAACCTATTGCTTGCAGGTCCAGACCACAGTAGGAGGTAAACTTAAAAGGCAGAAATAGAAAAGAAAGAAAAAGAAAAAAAAGTTCAAGGTTATTTGCCATTCCATGAAAGGGAGAAATTATAAAGTTTCTGCAGGGGTATATTTGAGTGAATTTTGAGACTGAGAGAAATGGCCTCTTAGCTCTAAAGGTTGTGTCTGGACTGTACCACTTCAGCCTGGAGATTCTTCCACATATGGGATACTATCCCACACAGCTGTTGTCACTTTAAGATGACCGTGAACCAACATAATGCTTTTTATTAATTATTTTTATTTTTTGCCATAGGCCTTGGAGAGCTTGAGCAGGATTGTTATGAGGAGAAACTTTCACTAGTGATGAAAACGGTGACTGAGGTCATCAAACACTCCAAGGACTTGTTGTTATATAAGTTATTGATATAAAAAATAACATATGATAATATGTATATTAACTAACAATTGTATATGATTTCAAAGTTTGCCACTTTCACACACATGATTTTATGTGGCCTTCACAGAGACTTGACCACCTCACTCCTGCCTTGGGGATAGTGAAAGAGAAGTCAGTATAGAGTGAGCCCTAGCTCACATGCTCCATGGTTGTGGGGTGGACAGGGGAGAGGACAGCATTTCTCAGGGGCATTCATTTGTTTTGTTTTGTTTTGTTTTTCTTTTTTGAAAGAGAGAGAGAGTCTTGCTCTGTCACCAAGGTTAGAGTGCAATGGCCTGATCCTGGCTCACTGCAACCTCTGCTTCCCAGGTTCAAGCGATTCTCTTGCCTCAGCCTCCTGAGTAGCTGGGATTGCAGATGCCTGCCACCACACCCAGCTAATTTTTGTATTTTTAGTAGAAATGGGGTTTCACCATGTTGGTTAGGCTGGTCTTGAACTCCTGACCTTGTGATCTGCCCGCCTTGGCCTTCCAAAGTTCTGGGATTACAGGTGTGAGCCACCACACCCGACCAGGGGCATTCATTTCTGAATCCTTCCAGCACCACCAAAGATGTTCCTGCATCTGCAAGTTCACAATAGGTCTTTTTGGGAGAAGTGGAAATTATTTAATGTTGTGTTTACCATGAGCAGTGTTATTTCTGGGCTGTGAATTGCAAGTACTGAATTTACTTTTATACTTTATAAGACTTTACATCCGTTGGGTTTTTTTTTTTTTCAATGAGCTTGTTGTAAATGATTTTTTATTTTTTAAAAATAAGTGTTGACATCTGCTCCAACCAAGAGGGAGCAACAGGGACTGGACTTACTCTGTAACCCGAAATGAAAAATATGAGAAAAAATGTACGAAACAATGGTTTTCAGACATTGGGAAACAGGCAATGCAGGGCCCAAGAGAAGGGAGATGAAGGAAGCAACATGCCGCTTGCTCCAGCTTACTCCCTGGAGAGTTTCCAAGCTGCAGTGCAGACAGGGGAACCCAGAGGCCCAGCAATCTCTGTGAGTTGGAAAATAGAGCTGAGGATTCAGGGAGGCCAGGGCCCTAGAGACTAGAGAGAGTGCAGTGGAAGGAGGGTGCCCTGGAGATCCATGCAGGGTTCCCCTGGGTCTTCAGCTGAAGTTCGAACAGGTACATGCATGTGAGGAAACTTCCCAAGACAGAGAGGCAGCCACTAGCAAAAAGCTGGCAGAAAAACTTCTGAGCTCGTACTGGCCAGGCAATAGTTCATGTTCTCAACAGCCAGAGTGGAGAAACCTTGTGATACAAGAGGCATGAGTTGAGTAGGAAGGGAAGGGATTACAGAGAAGCACATGAAAAGTTTTGCAGGTGACGGGTGTGTTCATTATCTTGATTGTGGTGATGGTTTCACTGATGAATACATAGATCAAAACTCATAAAATTGTACATTTTAAGTGAGTATAGTTATATTCAATTATATGTTAATAAGGCTATTTTAAAAACCAAGTTATATTGCATTATGCATTATAATTTACCTTCTTATTCTAGTTCTTCTTTCAGTTTTTTTTCAGAAATAAGCTCTCTTTGTTTTGAAAGCCAAAACATCAAAATCTTACCAATGGATAGAAAAATTTTTATGTGAGGATGAAAATGTCAGGACTGTGGTCTGGAAAGATAAAGATGTGTTTCTCTTTTATAAGACAGATCATTAAGAGTAAGAGTGGATCAAATTGAGATTTGGACTTTGTAGTTCAGTTTATTGAATGTTGGAATGAGATGACACATATCTTGGCTGGGCTGCTGTAACAGAATACCACAGACTACGAGGCTTATAAACAACAGAAATTTATTCTGCACAATTCTAGAGGCTGGGAAGTTCACGATCATGGTACTGACAGACACTGATGTCTGGTGAGGTGTTGGGGACCCTCCCGTGTGAGACTGCAAAGCAGGTGTTCACTATACGGGAGGTTGACCCCAGAAGCAGAGCCCCTAGGCAGAGGGAAGTAGAGACAGGGAAGTCGAGGACAGGAAAAAAGGAGAATCTAACTAAAAAATAACCAGACAGGCGAAACCAGATGGCCCCCCACATTCATGAGGAACAAACTTTTTTGCTACAAGAAACTTGCTTATGAGCACCAAAGATATTATTATCTTCCATAGCTACCTTTCGCTTAGCTGTCAATTTATTGTATAGAATTGATGATTTAGCTACTTATTTTTCTCCTTACCATGATGTCAATCCGACCCTGAAAACTATATGTTCTTAGCCCTCAGATAATAAACTTGATGAGAGAGCAATGTCTCTTCATCCCTCCTGACCCCACTTTCTGTCTCCTTTATTATTTCCTGTGTTCTCCCCATTCAGGTTGGAACCCCTCTGGTCAAGAGTTCCTGGCAGAGTGAGGGCCACTTCCTGGTTCATAGACCACAGTCTTCTCACTGAGTCTTCACCTGGTGGGAGGGATTAGGGAGCTCTTCGAGATCGTTTTTATAAGAACACTAATCCGATTTATGAGGGCCTCATCTTTATGTCCAAATCATCTGCCAAAGTCTCCACCTCCAAATATCATCACATTAGGATTCAATATAGGAATTTTGGGGGATTACAAACTTCCAATCTATAGTAATACCCTAGTGATCATTGTTTTTTGTTGCCTTCCCCTCCCCACTACTTCCCATCTTAAATATTTTTACAGGGATCAAGTAAGTTAAATGAGTGCGTGTGAAGTGCTTAGGAGGACATCTAACACATGGTAGAAGCTCAATAAATACTAGTTGTTTTTGTTATTACAACAGAAATGAAGGACCTTTCCTAAGAGTAGAGGTCATGAAACCTCTTGAAGCCTGAATCGCCTTTACAGCATCCTAGCTGAGTGGTTGTTGCACTCAGCTTCCTTCTCCATACCCCTTTCATGGAGTCTGCTCTGCCCACAGCCCTGGAAGGGGCAGCTCCAGTCCCCAGGTGACCACACTCCCTGTTCACTAGGGATGGAATCAATAATGAATACCTGGCTCAAGCAGAGCCAATAGATACTCTCTCCAGGTAATATAAAAACAGAATTGAGAAACAAAGTGACTAGACAAATTGACTCAACAAACTGACTCGACAAACTGAGTCAAGGAAGGAAGTGTAGCTGGGAACCCAGGTGAGCTCCAGGGAACATGGAATGGGATAGTAGCATAGAGAAGCTGTTCAGCAGAGAAGGACAAATGGAACAATGAAAGTAGCATGTAGAGAACAGTGCATACGTAGCCCTGATGGTGGTGGATGAAGACAGGAGTTGCCTGACACTTTCTGGTCTCAAATCTCTCCCTTGAGCACCTACTTGGCCTTTTACCAGGAACTGTTCTGAGTTCTGCACAGTCACTTATTTGTTTGAAACAATTATGCAGCATGTGCTAGTATTACCCCCAATTCACAGGTAGGGAATGCAGTACTTTGTTACTGAAATGCCAGGGGATCAGTCTACATCTTGTTGCTTGCAGCAAAGAAAGCCAATCACTGGATTGAGAATTTTTGGGGAGGAAGGCTTTCTTTGGTGCTGCCAAATGAAGATAAGAGGAGGTAAGTCTCAAATCTCTGACCAACTAAAATTGGGGGTGTATATAGTGGGGAAGAGGTGTAGCTACCCACAGAAAAACATGAATTAAGGAGGGGTAAGAAGAACAATTGGTTGATGGGAAGCAGATGGTTGATGAGGAAAACAGGAATTATGGAGAGTAAGGAGAGGAGTCTGGTGTATCATTATTTGGATGCGGTGATGTGGTGAGTTTCACTTCCTCCATGCTATGTGGAAGTCGAAGGGTTCCTGAAAAAGGAATTCAGATAAGACAAATTTATTTATTTTTTATTTTTTTATTTTTTGAGACAGAGTTTCGCTCTTGTTACCCAGGCTGGAGTACAATGGTGTGATCTCGGCTCACAGCAACCTCCGCCTCCTGGGTTCGGGCAATTCTCCTGCCTCAGCCTCCTGAGTAGCTGGGATTACAGGCATGCACCGCCATGCCCAGCTAATTTTTTTGTATTTTTAATAGAGACGGTGTTTCACCACGTTGACCAGGATGGTCTCGATCTCTTAACCCTGTGATCCACCTGCCTCGGCCTCCTGATGTGCTGGGATTACAGGTGTGAGCCACCATGCTCGGCCCAGATAAGACAAATTTAAGTTTTAAGCATTAAGAAAAGCAGGGTCCATTTCTATGTTTAATAGAAAAAATGGCAAACATCAGTTCTCTGGGGAAATTGAGCTAGTTTCACCTTCACACACCAGAACTTCTTCCATCTTTGGGCAACTCTTACTATTCAGTAAATGTTTTCCTTATATTCAGTTACAATCTGTTTTGTAACTTCCAAGTATTTGTCCTAGCTCCTTCTCTTGGGACCTCTCAGAGCAATCTATACCTCCTCCCAAGTGATAGTCCTTTAAATATTTTTAAAATGCCATTGAACCTCAGGCAACTCAGTGCTTAGTACGGCACATTGTTGAGTGTGGCCTATGACAGCAGTGTCCAACACCTGCTGACTGTGTGACTTTGGGCAAGTCACCTACCCTCTGGAAGCACCAGATCACCCCTCTGTAATACAGGAATAATTGCCTCACCTTGCTTCCCACAAGTGTGGAGGATAAAGTGAAACACAGCATGTAAAGCACTTGACACAATGGCAGATGTGCGCTAGATGCTCCTAAGTGTTGGCTGGAATCATCCTCTCTCAGCTCATCAACATCACATCATGAGGCTTTCAGATCTCGAGTCTGTCATCTAACCTGCTTTCTATCCCATCTGGCTTTGCTATTGTTGTGTTTTTCAGCTTTACTGAGGTATAACTGACAAATAAAAATTGTAGGCTGGTACAGTGCTTCATGCCTGTAATCCCAGCACTTTGGGAGGCTGAGGCAGGTGAATCACGAGGTCAGGAGCTCGAAACCAGCCTGGCCAATATGAAAAAAACCCATCTCTACTAAAAATACCAAAAAAAAAAATTTAGCTAGGTGTAGTGGCAAGCACCTGTAATCCCAGCTACCCGGGAGGCTGAGGCAGGAGAATCCCTTGAACCTAGTAGGCAGAGGTTGCAGTGAACTGAGATCTTGCCGCTGCACTCCTGCCCAGATGACAGTGAGACTCCATCTCAAAAAAAAACATTGAATATATTCAACATATATGACATGATCATTTGACGTACATATGCATTGTGAATGATTACCGCAATCACGTTAATGAACATATCCATCACCACAAACAGTTACTTACCATTGTGTGTGTTGTGTGTTTGGTGAGGGTACCTAAGGTCTACTCTTTCAGCAAATGTTAAGTAAACAATACAGTATTATTAACTATAGTCACCATGCTGCACATTAGACCCGACTTATACAACTTATGACTGAAAGTTTGACCAACTTTAAAGTTTGACCCTTTGACTAACATCTCCCCCAGCCCCTGACAACCACCGTTCTACTCTCTGCTTCTTTAAGTTTGACTTTTTAGATTCCATATGCAAGAAAAATCATGTAGTATTTGTATTTTGATGTCTAGTTTACTTAAGTAGCATAATGTCTTAATGCTCTCCAGATTCACCCATGTTGTCACCAATGGCAGGATTTCCTCCTTTTTATGGTTGAATAAGATTTCATTACAAATCTATGTATATTTATATCTATCTACTTATGTATCTATATGACATTTTCTTAATTGGCCTGTCAATGAACACAGGCTGTTTCCATATCTTGGCTACTGTGAACAGTGCTGCAATAAACATGGGGGTACAAATCTCTCTTGGAGATACTGATTTTGTTCCCTTTGGATACAGACCCGGAAGTGGGATTGCTGGGTCATATGTTAGTTCTGTTTCTAACAGAACTGTTTTCTGTGCTGTTTTCCATAATGGCTATACCCATTACTATTTCCACTAACAGTGTGCAAGGGTTCCCTTTTCTCTACACACTCACGAACACTTGTGTTTTTTTTTTAGTGATCACTATTGTAACAGATGCAAGGCGATGTCTCATTGTGATTTTGATTTGTATTTCCTTGATAATTAGTAATGTGGAGCACCTTTTTATGTATTTGTCTTCCATTTGTATGTTTTCTTTGAAAAATGTGTATTCATATCCTTTGCCAGCTTTTAAAACTCAGATTTTGTTTTTGTTTTTGCTATTGAGTTGTATGAGTTCTATCTGTGTTAAAGACCAACATTGAATATTAATTTTTTATTAGATATATGGGTTGCAAGTATTTTCCCCCATTCTGCGGGTTGCCTTTTCACTCTTGATTATTTCCTTTGTTGTGCAGAAGCTTTTTAGTTTGATATAGTCCCAGTTGTTTATTTTTGCTTTTGTGTGCTTTTGGTGTCATATCAAGAAAATTATTACCAACACCAATGTTAAGAAGCTTTTCCCCTATGTTTTCTTCTAGTAGTTTCAGTTTTAGGTCTTATATTTAAATCTTAATACATTTATTTTTTGTATAGGTTGTAAGATAAAGATCCAATTACATTCTTTGGATGTGGTTACCAAGTATTACCAATACCATTGATTGAAGAGACTATCCTTTCCCTATTGCATATTCTTGACACCCTTGTCAAAGATCAGTTGACCATATATGTGTGAGCTGATTTCTGGGCTCTCTGTTCTGTTCCATTAGTGGTCTTTATGTCTGGCCAAGGACTGCCCCACAGACCTCTTCCCCTCGTCTCCACTTGGCAATTCCCTCTTCGGTGAATTTCCCTGTCCTGCAAATTCCAGCCACTTTAGCTGCCCAAAGCTCTGATCTCTGCCTTCTATGCCTCTTGAGACCCCTGTGCTCTGCTTGGACTTCAGCTTATAGCACCATGGGGAACTGTCCCCAGGCAGACAGTTGTAGGGCTCACCATGGGAATTTCCCTTCTCTCAAGGATAACAGTCTTACATGGCCTGTTGTCCACTGCCTGACAATAGTTGCCTACTTTCTTTATTCCTGGGATGCAAGGTGGCTTAACATATGCATAGTAATAAATATGATTCACCACATAAACAGAATTAAAAGCAAAAACCATTATTATCATCTCAATAGAAGCAGAAGAAGCTTTCAAAAAAATTCAACATCCCTTCATGGCAAAAACTCTCAACAAACTAGTCACTGAAGGAACATACCTGAAAATAATAAGCACCGTCTATGACAAACCCAGTTAACATCATACTGAATGGGCAAAAGCTGGAAATATTCCCCTTAAGAACGGGAACAGGACAAGAATGCCCACTCTCACCACTTCTATTCAACATAGTACTGGCAGTCCTAGCCAGAGCAATCAGGCAAGAGAAACAAAGACAAGACATCCAAATAGGAAAAGAAGATCACTGTCGATATGATCATAACTAGAAAACCTTAAAGACTCTGCCAAAAGGCTCCTAGAACTGATAAATGATTTCAGCAGTTTCAGGATACAAAATCAATGTACAAAAAATTAGTTATTCTATATACCAGTAACGTTCAAGCTGATGGCCAAATTAAGAATGCAATGCCATTTACAACACACACACACACACACACACACACACACACACACACACACACACACCTGCCTCAGGTTCCCGAGTAGCTGAGACTACAAAATCAATGTACAAAAGTTAGTTATTCTATATACAGGTGTGCGCCGCCACACCCAGCTAATTTTTGTATTTTTAGTAGAGATGGGGTTTCACCATGTTGCCCAGGATGGTCTCGAACTCCTGACCTCAGGTGATCCAGCTGCTTTGGCCTTGCAATGTGCTGGGATTACAGGCTTGAGTCACCCTGCCTGGCCAGATTGGAGATTTAAATATAAGACCTCAAACTCTAAGAATCCTAGAAGAAATTCTCAGAAAAAGCATTCTGGACATTGGCCTTGGGAAAAAAATTTTAACAAGTCCTTGAAAGCAATTGTGACAAAATCAAAAATTCTTTCTTTCTCATTTTTCTTTTTTTCTCTCTCTTTTTTTCTTTAAAAAAATAAATTAAAAAAAATCAAAAATTGACAAGTGAGACCTAATTAAACTAGAGAGCTTCTGCAGGGTAAAAAGTAACTACCAACAGAGTAAACACACACCTACAGAATGGGAGAACATATTTGCCAACTGTGTAGCCAACAAAGATCTGACATCCAGAATCTATAGGAAACTTAAACAATTCAACAAGCAAAAACCAAATAACCCCATTAAAAAGTTGGCAAACATGAACAGACACTTCTTAAAATAAGACTTATAAGTGGCCAAGAAACAAAAAATTCTCAGCATCACTAATTGTCGGAGGAATGCAAATCAAAACCACGATGAGATACCATCTCACACCAGCCAGAATAACAATTATTAAAAAGTCAAAAACTGGATGGGTTGCTGGGTGGACCACTCATGGAGAAGAGAGGAGAGTAGCCGGCCACTGAATAAGCTAAAATGATGCCCACATCAGTTATCTTGTTCAAAGAGAGGACTGATAGCTCCCAAGGCTTCCCCCAGCTTGTGAATAACATCAGTGCCTGCCAGGTGATTGCTAAGGCTGTAAGAACTACCCTGGATGTCCATGGCATGGATAAACTTATTGAGGATGGCAGAGGCAAAGTGACAATTTCTAATGGTGTAGCCACAATTCTGAAAATTCTTGATGTTGTCCATCCTGCACCAAAGACTTTAGTGGACACTGCCATATCTCAAGATGCTGATGTCGGTGATGGCACCACCTCAGTGACCTTGCCGAGTTTCTGAAACAGGTGAAACTGTAGGTGAAGGAAGTTTAACACCTCAGCTTATTTGAAGTTTCTGCACAGCCACCCAGCTGGCAGTTAACAAGATTGAAGAGATTGCTTTGACTATGAAGAAGGCAGATAAAATGGAGCAGAGGAAGCTGCTGGAATAGTGTGCCAGGACTGCTCTGAACTCCAAGCTGATCTCACGGCAGAAAGCTTTCTTTGCTAAGATGGTGGTGGATGCAGTGATGATGCTTGATGATTTGCTTCAGTTTAAAATGATTGGAACCAAGAAGCTACAGGGTGGAGCCCTCCAGGATTCTCAGCTGGTAGCTGGTGTTGCATTCAAGAAGACTTTCTTTTATGTTGAGTTTGAAATGCAACCCCCAAGAAACACCACAGTCCTGAGATTGCCCTTTTGAATGTCGAGCTCGAGCTGAAAGCTGAGAAAGATAATGCTGACATAAGCGTCCACACAGCTGAGGATTATCAGGCGATTGTTGATGCTGAGTGGAACATTCTCTATGACAAGTTAGAGGGGATCCATTATTCTGGAGCCCACATTGTCTTGTCCAAACTCCCCGTTGGGGATATGGCCACCAGTACTTTTCTGACAGGGACATGTTCTATGCTGTCTGAGTACCTGAGGAGAATCTGAAGAGGACGATGACGGCCTATGGAGGCTTAATCCAGACCAGCGCGAATGCTGTCTCAGCAGATTGATGCTCTCTTAGCTGGGTCGATGCCACATGTTTGAAGAGACCCAGATTAAAGGTGAGAGGTAAGTTTTTTTACTGGCTGCCCCAAGACCAAAACATGCACCTTCATCCTCCGTGGTGGTGCCGAGCAGTTTATGGAGGAGACGGAGTGGTCCCCGCATGATGCCATCATGATCATCAAGAGGGCCATCAGGAATGAGTCAGTGGTGGCTGGTGGCGAGGACGTTAAGAGGGAGCTCTCTAGGCACTTTTGGGATTTGTCAAGGACTATCCCAGGAAAACAGCAGTTGTTGATTGGGGCATATACCAAGGCCAAACCTCAGTGTCATACAATATACCCATATACTAAAACCACACATGTACTCTCTGAATCTCAAATGTTAAAATTATAAAAACGAGAAAACCCAATTATATTAACATGTTTCTCTTACAATCCTGTTTTAAAAATAACTAGAATTTTCTGTTACTGCATAGCTACCCTAGCTTGAAAAATAAAAATATTAATAATAATAAAAGAGGCCAGGCACAGAGGCTCATGCCTGTAATCCCAGTAATTTGGGAGGCTGAAGCAGGAGGATCATTTGAGCCCAGGAGTTTGAGACCAGCCTGGGCAACATAGTGAGACCCACATCTCTATTAAAATTAGCTGGCTGGGGTGTTGCACGCCTGTGGTCCCAGCAGCATGGGAGGCTGAGGCAGGAGGATGATTCAACCCAGGAGTTCAAGGCTGCAGTGAGCTGTGTTCATACCACTGTACTCGAGGCTGGGCATCAGAGCAAGACCCTGTCTCAAAAACAAACAAAACACACACCACACACACACACACACACACACACACACACACACACAAAGCCCCCACCAAATTTATTGCATCATCAGCCAAATCTTTAGTTCTGCTTATTAGATACAATTTTCTTGTGATAGCAAGTATTTAAAAATTGTTATCTGTTTTTTAAATACATAACATATCTTCTTATTGAAAGGACAGATGCATTGAATTGTTACCTTTATTTATTTATTTATTTATTTATTGAGACGGAGTTTCACTGTTGTTACCCAGACTGGAGTGCAATGACACGATCTCAGCTTACCGCAACCTCCGCCTCCTGGGTTCAAGCAATTCTCCTGCCTCAGCCTCCCGAGTAGCTGGGACTACAGGCGTGCACCACCATGCCCAGCTAATTTTTGTATTTTTAGTAGAGACGGGTTTCATCTTGTTGACCAGGATGGTCTCGATCTCTTGACCTAGTGATCCACCCATCTCGGCCTCCCAAAGTGCTGGGATTGTAGGTTACCTTTATTCTTGTTGAAACTATGAAGAAGAACTTACAAAGACTTTAGGTTTAAAATGAAAGACAGATTATGTACATTATATTCTCATGAAACTATGAAAATAAAAATAAAGGAATAAAACTGAAAAAATACCTGCCAGTTTTATCCAGGTGTGTGATTATGATAGAAGGGATAGTTTGAAAACAGTTGCAAATAACTTTATAATTTGTAAAGAGCTGATAAAAATACCAGATAATAAGAATTTACAACCATATCCTCATAATTGAGAATGGAGGAGAAAAAGAAGGATTTCCACATCACATTTACTTTATAAACATGTTTGGTGTGTCTGTTTTAAAGTAAAAACAACAACAACAAAAAAAAAACCAAAAAGCTAGTAACACACACTTTTTTTTTCATTTAGTTTTAAAGTGTTCATCAGAAAAGAACTACTTGTGGCTGGGCTCGGTGGCTCATGCTGTATTCCCAGCACTTTGGGAGGTCAAGTAGGCAGATCATTTGAGACCAGGAGTTCGAGACCCACCTGGCCAACATGACAAAACCCTGTCTCTACTGAAAATATAAAAATTAGCCAGGTGCAGTGGCTCGTGACTGTAATCCCAGCACTTTGAGAGGCCAAGGCGGGCAGATCACATTAGGTCTGTAGTTGGAGACCAGCCTGGCCAAAATGGTGAAACCCCATCTCTACTAAAAATACAAAAATTATGTGGGCATGGTGGCTGGTGCCTATAATCTCATCAGCTACTTGGGAGGGTGAGGCAGGAGAATTGCTTGAGCCTGGGAGGTCGAGGTTGCAGTGAGCCGAGATCGCACCACTGCACTCTAGCCTGGGTGACAACTGTGAGACTCCATCTCAAAAAACAAACAAACAAAAAACAATGTGATAATTTTTCTGTGGTCAGAGTTTCTGAGCCATGAGTGTCCGTTCTGGCATCACCTCCCAGTGCTCTGAGAATTCCCCGAGCCAGTGATTGCAGTCTCTCATTGAGAGCTTCCTGAAATACTTTTCCAGCCCTCTGTCTTTCTTCCGTGTCTCCGTGATCTTGCTGGCTTCATGATTTATTGCTATCCAGATCATGTTCATCAAATCAAAGAGGAGGGATTCCTCTCCACTAATGACAAACTGCCAGGATGCACCAGAGCATTGTTCTGCTTCACATTGACAAAACATCTTGGCTTGCAGAGTGGAAGGACCTGCAATCCAGACAAAAAGCCACCATCCTCCACTCTTAAGAGGTCCATCATCTTCCAACAGGTCAAGTGTTTCTCTGCACATTTAGGGGCCTGAATTATTTCTGCCTGGACTTGTCCTTTCTTGCCTGTTTGGTCCTATGTGCCTCTATGATTGGGCCAATAATCAATCAATACACAAATACACCTAAAGCCCCTCCCCACCTGTGCTCTTCCCTCCCCTCTCTTGCTGCCTGCCTCCACTTCCGCACTCCATTCCACACTTACCTCTGGTCTTTATCTGCAGTTTGATGTCAAGAAGGAGCATCCAGAGGTTTCGCCCCACTTCTCCTAGCTTTTGGGTCAATTCTCCGCATGTGCTGGTGGCATTTACCTTCTTCCCCAGGAGGCCCACAAGTTTGACCATGTTGCTGTCACTGTCATACTGAAGGAGAAGATTTTTATTCATGAAGACCTGCGCTTTGCACCAGGGCTGCCCTGGTCTGGACCATGATTTTATAGCAAAGTCAAAACAAAGAGAGTGAGCACTGGTGAGAAAAACTCAGGTGAGGTCCAGGGCAGGGGAAGAGGCCCGTTAGAACCTGCTTCTGTGACCCCAGACTTCCTGGACCAGGCCAGGCTGGCAAAGGGGGCGGCTCCATCCCAGACTCCTTCAATCTTCCGGATCTCTGCTCCTGTCTCCCCTTGACTGTCTGGGGTGAGATACTCGATGGTACCGGGGACCTCTGGGTCCACTTAGTGTTAACAGCGTTAACAGGAGGATTCATGTCACAAACACTTTTAGCAACATCTACCAAGTTCTGAGGTACAAAACAGACAAGCCAGTGTGTGAACTTCTGAGACTTCAAATCTAGCTGAACACATAGGACATTCAACAAAAAGGAAAAAGAGGCATTTGTCATGGGACACACACCAAATTCCTCCTGGGTCCTGGGTGTTCAGGAAAGGGTCCTGGAGTAGAAGGTGGGAGGTAGCATTGTAGAGCTGTCACCTGTGAGCCAGTGCCTGGCCTGGGATCTCAGGCTGGGGTCTCGCACAAACTGGGAGTAACATCCCAGGGATCCTCTTCCTCACCTCATCCTTAAGAGCAGGTATCCCCTTGCCTGAAGCCTGAATGAAGCCCCAGTCACCTACCCGCCACCTTTCTCCCTCTTCCTCCCTGTCCTCAGCCCAGTCTTGTGATCTCAGGTCACTCACCAACCCCGACCTCCAAGGTTGTTAGTAGCAACAGTAGATAGCAAAGAAGGTGCACAGGGTGAGGAGTCAGGGACATTCTTGGCACACTGTGGAGAGTAACGGGCAAGAAGCGGGGCGGGCACACATACACCCTCACTGGAATGGTGAAGAAATGTTGTCCAACAGTGTGGCCGTGGGCACTGCCCAACAGAGGCACAACAAAGGCCAGGCCTGTAGAGACCCAATTAAAGAAGAACTTTGTGAAGGGAGTGTTTTTCAAGTATTCAAAATATAATTATTTATTGAAAAATAACAGGAGACATTTGAAAACAAAATTAACTTTGAATAAACTCTCTCTCCTCTCCTATCCCCAATGCCCCTGCAAAAAAACCTTCTGGTGTGAGTAGGATGGTTGGAGGTTACGTGAGCTCCTTCTCCCTTCCTCCAATTGCCTCTTCCCTTCCCCTCCCTGCCTGCTTTGCTTTTCCTTTTCTTCCTGGTGCTCCTCCCCACTCCTGTATTTTCTCCCATCTCCATTCTCCCCTCTCCCATTATTCATAACCCATTCAAACTCTGTCCTCTTAAAGGGTTGAGATTTTCTCACACCCACAAGCTCGCCCCAATATTAATCAAACTAGCTGTGAACAACCAGCAATGGTCTACCATTACAGATGGGTTTTCTTTCTTTTCTTTTTTTTTTTTGAGACAGAGTTTCGCTGTTGTTACCCAGGCTGGAGTGCAATGGCGGGATCTCGGCTCACTGCAACCTCTGCCTCCTGGGTTCAGGCAATTCTCCTGCCTCAGCCTCCTAAGTAGCTGGGATTTCAGGCACGCGCCACCATGCCCAGCTAATTTTTTGTATTTTTAGTAGAGACAGGGTTTCACCATGTTGACCAGCATGGTCTTGATCTCTTGACCTCGTGATCCACCCACCTCGGCCTCCCAAAGTGCTGGGATTACAGGCTTGAGCCACCGCACCCGGCCTACAGATGGGTTTTCACCACCTGAGCCCCTGCTTGCCTCCTTCACTCCCAAACATGCACACGTTCCCTCTGCACTGGTGTTTGGAACAGCGGCCACCCCCCACTCCCTACTTTGTGTCAACAGGAGACCTTTGTCCTTCTGCCTTCTCTAGGATGGAGAGGCTTGAGGTGACTGCTTTCTCAGAGTCTGGGCAAACTGTCTCAGGAGCAGAAACCAGCTCAGTTCCCCTGGGGTTGGAGAGGCCTGCCTAGCAGAACACCTACCCACCATGTAAACCCAGTGGCATCACCTGTCAACTGTCTCTTGTGAGTCATTCTAGGATAGTGTTCCTTGATCAGTACTGGATTTGTCATCAGTGAACAGGCCAAGACCAGGCTGAAGTGCCAGCCATGAAATTCTAGAAAGGATTTAGTGTAATTTTAGCAGTTGTTGGAGACCAGCATATAATAGCATACATATGTTTTCCTTGATATGTAGGTAGGGGGCCCCACCTTTTTTCAGGGTTTAGGCTTCTGCAGTCCTGGCATAGCGGTGACAGCGGCCCTACCTCGTGTCTGGAGCGTGCTGGTGCCCTCTACCACCTGGTTTCTGTGCAAACTCTTTAGGATCATCCCGCTCTCTAGAGGCCTGGAGCTCCTGCCCCTGAACTGAGCTCGCATTCCCACTGCGTTTCATTGAACCTCGCTGTTTTCTTCTTGTAACTCCATTCAAAGTGACACCAGCTACTTGTGAATATAGCCAACTTTATTGAAGATGTAGAGGTTATGTTGTAAGGCTGTGAAGAATTTTTTTAAAAATTACCTATTAGCTGGACCTCTTTCCTATCTCTTCTTTGAACTAGAAATGAAACGTCTATTATTTGACCACACCATCATCTAGTACCCAACCCTGGTTCTTGGCCACCGTCCTCCTGGCCAGGGTGATTGCAGTCCAATAGGTGATTGTGTCACCTGTATGTCACACACTATCTTTTGCCCTAAAGTTTAGTTCTTCAGTTATCTAGTTTCCCTTTGTAGATTAAAAATTACAAAGAGTTGGCAACCAGCTTTTCTTCTTGTCCAGGTCTGTTCTATATGGTGACTGGAGAGCAATAGACACACAGTGAATGCTAATTGAATGCCTGGGTGGACAAATGGATGGATGAACAGAAAGGTGGGAGGGGAAGTGGACGGGTGAGTAGGTGGTTGAAGGAATGATAGTAGATAGGTGGGTAATTTGGGTGGCAGATGGATGGGTAGATGGATAAGTAGGTGGATAAGATGGTGAAGGGGTTGCCAAGCTCAGAGAAAGGCCCAGCCTACTTGGCCCCCATACCTGTCCCCAGCTGCCAAATGGCTACTGACAACAGAGCAGCCAGAGTGATCCTTCGAACCTCACCACACATGTCCCTCCTCTGCTGCAAACCCTCCCAAAGCACCCCTTTTCTCTCAGTAAAACCAAAGTCACCAGTGACACCTAGAGAGCCCTGCGCAGCCTGGCCAGCTATCCTCTACGCTGCCCCCTTGCTGCTCAGCTCCTGCCCCCACCTTTGGCCTCCTCGGCCTCTTCGCTGGTCTTCAGAGCCCTGCAGTCGTCCCCGTGCCCAGGACTTTGCACTGCCCTCCCTTCAGCGTGCACTGCTGCTCAGGCATCTGCTGGGCTCACTCCCGCACCTGCTCCAGGTGCATCCGTCCATGCCTGCCCCTCCCGTTGGAATCCTTTTATTCATTTCTTTCTTTCTTTTTAAAAATTGTGGTATAATTCATGTAACGTGAACTTTTTCATCTTAACATTTTTAAATGTAGAGGCACCTATTTCCCAGTGCAAGACCTCTGCCTGGCCAGGCAATCCTGGACCTTCTTCACTTGAACTTTTTTCCCCTAAAGCAATGACCACTTTAAAACATCTTATTAAGCCCAGTTCAGTGGCTCATGCCTGTAAATCAACATTTTGGGAGGCCAAGGCAGGTGGATGACCCGAGGTTGAGCCTGGCCAACATGGTGAAATTCCGTCTGTAATAAAAATGCAAAAATTAGCTGGGTTTGGTGGCCGGTGCCTGTGACCCCAGCTACTTGGGAGGCTGAGGCAGGAGAATCACTTGAACACAGGATGTGGAGGTTGCAAACAAAGCAAAGCAAAACAAAACAACACAACCCACAAATGTGTTGTCTTACCATTCTGGAGATCTGAAGTTGGAATGGGTCTTGTTGGGCTGACATCACTGCACTGTCCGGGCTGTGTTTCTTTGGGAGGTTCTTGGAGAGAACTGTCTCCTGCTTGCCTTTTCCAGCTTCTCCAACTGCCCACATCCATGGCTCAGGGCCCATTTCCCCACCTTCAAATGGAGCTCCACCAGGCTACATCCTAAGGGTGCCCCCCATCTCGTTGTCCCTCTTCTGTCTGCCTCTTTCTCTACAAAGATCCTGTGATTACATTGGACCCCCAAGGAAATCCAGAAAATTACCCATCTCCAGGGCAGATTATGAGCAACCTCAGCTCCATCTGCAGCCTTCACTCCCCTTTCCATGTAACCCAGGGAAGAGGTTCCAGGGATTCACACTCGGCATCCTCTGAGATTGGCAGGAGCGGGTGGAGGTGGCAGGTGATTATTCTTTGCTACACACATACCATATAATTTATGTATAAATTATTTTGTTCTTTTTTTTTTTTTGAGATGAAGTCTCACTCTGTTGCCAGGCTGGAGTGCAGTGGCACGATCTTGTCTCACTGCAACCTCCTCCTCCTGGGTTCAAGCAATTCTCCTGCCTCAGCCTCCCCAGTAGTTCGAACTACAGGTGCCCACCACCATGCCCGGCTAATTTTTGTATTTTTTTTTAGTAGAGATGGGGTTTCACCATGTTGGCCAGGATGGTCTTGATCTCCTGACCTCATGATCCACCCACCTCGGCCTTCAAAAGTGCTGAGATTATAGCTGTGAGCCACCAGTATATATCATTTTTATACCACAGAGATGGGGGAAGAAGCAAAGCAATCTTGGAGCAGAGATTTTCCATCGTGTTAAAATTAAGTTAGTTTTAATACAATCTAGGCTGTAGTAAATTAAGATATTATTTAGAATCTCTAGAAATGACTAAGAAAATAACTTCTTTAAATAAAAAAGGCAAAAGAGACAATAAAGAAAGTAAAATGATACAGTAGAAATATCTGTTTAACACAAAAGAAAGCGATAGTGGTGGAAAAGATGAACAAAACCACATAGAGCATAGGGAAAACTAAGAAAAAGGTGGCAGATGTAAATTCCATTCTACCTCAGCAGTTATTCCATTACATGTCAAAGTGCTAAACAGTCAAAAGAAAAAACAAAGATTCTCAGAATGTATTAACAAATGATCTAAAGATAGAGTGTAGATCCAAAGATACAAGTAGTTTAAATGTAAACATATGGAAAAGATAAAACACATAAATAGTAAACCAAGACAACCGAAGTTGCTACTAATAATGTCAGGCAAAATCATTTTTAAGACAAACAAATTTCTAAACACTCTAAAGACCAATTAATGAAAGGGAAACTCACAAGAAAAATTAGAAAATACTTCGAGATGAATGGAAACAAATACACAGCATCTTATAGCTTATAAGAAGCAGATAAGGCAGCGCTTAAAGGAAAACTTGCTGCTGTAAATGCCAATATATTGAGAAAGAAAAGGATAAAGAAAGGATTATCTCAAGTTAATAACTTGACATTTCACTTTAACAAACATAAAGAGCAAAGCAACCTAAGCCCCAAATAAGCAAAAAGAAGGAAATAAAAATTGGAGTGTGAATAAATGAAATAACAAGTAGAAAAACATTGGAGAACTCAATAAAACCAAAAGTTGGTTATTTGAAAAGATCAACCAAATTGGCAAACCTTAAGCTAAAATGACAAGGAAAACAGTGGAGGGGGATATTCAAATTACTAATACCAGGAATTAAAAAAGAAATATGACTACCAACTTTATAGAAACAAGAAGGATTGTAAGGGAATGCTATGTACAACTGTATGTCAATGAATTCAAGAACCTGGATGAAATGAACATCTTTCTTTTCCATTTATGATTGAACCACTTTTGATACAATTAAATAATAAATGGAAAAACTGACTAAAAATATTACAACTAAAGACACTGAATTACTCATTTAAAAACATTTTAAGAGACAGGGTCTCACTGTGTTGCCCAGGCTGGTCTTGAACTCTTGGGCTAAATAAATGATTAGACATCCTGTGTTTCAATAGATAGGAAACGTAATATTGTTAAGATGGCAGTAACCCTGAAGCTTATTGAATTGACAGACTCATTGCAATCAGTATTAAAATCTCAGCTGACGTTTCTGAGGAAACTGTCAAGCTGATCCCACAATTTCCACAAAAACAGAATTGTCAAACCAATCTTTAAAAAGAAAAGCAATGTTGGAAGACTTAGACTTTCCAATTTCAAAACTTATTACAAATCTATAGTACTCAAGATACTGCCAGGACTCGGTTTCTTCCATGACAGATTCATTTAATCATCAGTTTATTTTTTATTAAAGGTGAAGAAACTTGCACAGGAATGTTCGGCGGCAGCGGCGGCGGCGGCAGCGGCGGCGGCGGCAGCGGCGGCAACTCCCTGTTCCTACGTGGGCCCGCGACACTCTCCCTCCCTCAGCTTGCTTGGAGGGGTTCTTGGCTCACCCCGCCCTGGGCGAAGCCTTGGGCCTGGTCTCGGCCCCTCCAGTACTTCCTCAGTCCCTGGTGCACGTGGTTACAGTCCTAGATAGGTTTTATTTTGTATGTACGTATTTTGAGACAGGAGTTTCGTTCTTGTTGCCTAGGCTGGAGTGCAAAGGCCTGATCTCCGCTCACTGCAACCTCCGCCTCCCTGGTTCAAGGATTCTCCTGCCTCAATCTCCCGGGTAGCTAGGATTACAGGTGCCCACCACCATACCCGGCTAATTGTTTGTATTTTTGGTAGTGAGGGGGTGTCGCCGTGTTTGCCAGGCTCGTCTCAAACTCTTGACCTCACGTGATCCACTTGCCTCGTCCTCCCAAAGTGCTGGAATTACAGGCATGGTCCACCGCGCTAGGTCTGGGCTAGGTTTTATTACAGAAACAGCAGGCAGGGTTTCAGAGGTTTAAATCAACATATTGTACACTAAACAATTGGTCAAGATGGTAAAATTTATGTTCTATGTTTTTACCAAAATTAAACAACTTTAAAAATTATCTTAAAGATTGATGTCTTGCTCCTGCTCAGCCCAATGCAGATTGACCAAAAGACTCTGCTCATTAAAATCCAGGCCAGCATTGAGGACCGCGTCCCTAAATTCTCAACCTGTGAGACGCTTGCTGGTTTAGAAAGCTGCTCAGAGAGATCAGCCCTGAGCTTCCAATTCAGCAGCTGCCCTCGCCCAGGTCCACGATGGCGCAGGGGGCTCAGCAGAGCAGGTTCAAGTGAAAGTTCCTGGTGGTTCCACTGCCAGCGCATTCTGCTGGCTTGTTTCCCCTGGCCAAGGGGCCAGCCATCCTTCAAGCCGGGCACAAAAACCCTTTTCATGTGTGCCCCTCATCTTCCCACAATACAGAGCACCCTCCTGCTCCCTGAGACCTGGATCCACAGTGAGCGCATCCGGATCTCCCTGTGTGACAGTTGCTCACACATTTCTTTGCCTCTCTGCTAGAAGCATGAGGTCTTTGAGAATATACTACATCCCTTCCTAACTTTTTTGGGAGGAAAAAAAGACCTAGTGAATTACTGTTGCTCCATCATGTAATCAATTGTGTTTCCACAGGGAGCAGGGGCCGAGGGAAGGGTCTACGCATGACTGAGGTTCCCACAAAGTTTTTCTAAGGAAGAAGAACTTTGATTTACAGCTGGTCTGGGTCTCAGCTGGATAGAATCTTCTAGAAAACATCATTGAAGAAGGACAGCAAGCTGCTTGCTTTAACCCCTTTGATTGAACCCGGAGGATAAATGGCGAGTGGTTGGGGCAGGAAAACCTTGCCCTTTAAACTTTGTTTAAAGGAACGAGTCTGGAATCAGGAACGGAAACGGGAAACGGAAGGGTCAGGAGGAAAGGGAAGGAGAAAAGAAGGGGTGAGGGGCGGAGACAAAAAAGGAGAGCGATTCAGGACGGATATGCAGACAGAGCAGGTGGGCGGGGCGCGGACTGGCTCTGGCCGGCGGTGGGGATCCCGCGGAACCCCGCGCTGGGAAAGTCTGGGCGGCGAGGCGGGTACTCAGCGTCAACGCTCAGCTCCCTTACGGTGCGTCCTCCTCCCGGCTCCAGGTCCCCAGTGGCATCTGCAGCGGTCACCGAGTTGGGTCCTCACCTCTCGCTTCTGCTTCTGCTGCTGGGCTGGTACCGGGCAGGGCGGGGCGGTGAGTTTGCCAGATGGTCCCTAAGCTGGGGTCTGGGGGCGAACGTGGGGGGCTTGGATTGCAGGAAGGTCGGGAGGAGGGGAGGCTTCTGGAAGCCCCACGGGGGCGATCTCAGTGGATTGTGGCTGCCCCTCAGTTGCCTCGCAGGCTTCTTCCCTCCTCCTCCAGGTCCCCTTGGCTGCTTCCCCTCTCCCCACACCTCCTCCATCCCGCAGGCAGGGACTTTGGCTGGAAAAGGGCGAAAAAGTAACAGCAAGAGGAGGGGAGGAGTGAGACGGCTGGAGAGGGCGAGTGAGGGCGGGCATCCCTGGTGAAGCGCCCCTTCTCCAGCCTCACACGCCTTAGGGAGTCGGGAGCCCTGGGCTGCAGCACAGAGCTGTGGTCAGGACTGGCGGGGAGGAGGGAAGTGGGGAGGACAAAATGTTTTCTAGCAGATTCTATCCTGCTGGGGCCCCAGAGCAGCTGTAAACCGAGGTTACTCTTCCCTGGTCTTGTCTGGAGAGGGAAAGGGGGCACCTTGGGTGGCTGGGGGAGTGGGGAAGGGGATGATCCCGCAGGGGCGCAACCCCAGACCCCTGCCTCCAACAGCCAGGGGCCAGCTCTGCTCTCACCCACTCTCCACCTCACAAACCCTCCTGTTGAGAAACTTTGCCCTTCCCTCGTGGCTCCCTTGAGGAGAATACCTTTTAGTTTGTGATTAGTGGTAGGTGGGTAACAGCTGCCTACTTGGAATATTTATGAGTTATGATAAATACAGAACACCTGTTTATTAATATGAATCACCTGTTTAAGAGAGACTAAATACATGATGGGAATCTGCTGGGGCCTTCATCCTGGAATGCTGTCAGCCCCTGAGGCTCTCAGCTCACAAGGCTGCTAACCCCCCAGATAGGTCCACTTTGCTGTTCTATCTGGCTGGGTGTCTGTCTCTCATTGCCTTCAGCACCACCTGGGTGGGGGTCTCCCCAGCTGAGCTCTTACTCGGTACCCTCCAGCACCCCCAGGGCTCCCTGCCCTTGAACTTTCCCCGGAACCTTGCTGCAGACACTCACCTGCACTCAGGGGCTCAGCAGACACTTCCCCCTCCCCTCACCATTCACTGCCACAGCCCAGGACACATCCTTTTACTTCATCTCTACCCAGCCTTGTCACCCTTTATAACCCCATAAGCCCACCTCATCCCCTAATGCATTGAAGGAGTCCCTCGATGATGCCAGAGAATAGGGTCTGGATCAGGGAAACTAAGGCCAATTTGCTCTGACTTCTTTTTTTGTGTGTGTGTCATTTAATTAGATTTATTAGGATATTTAAAACACCAATTTGTGAGGATAAATTCCATTTGTCAGGGCAAACACAGATCGCAGGTCTCCCTGGAGCTGAGGAATAGCTTTGATTTTTGGGTAAGACTTGTGAGTCCACAGCTTTCTGATCAATCTTGTGCTGCTCTGTAATCTCGTATTTCTCTTTTCCTGTGTCGAAGATCTCACCTTCCTGGTGTCTGGGCTTCTGCAGCTGCTGCTTCTTGAAGTAAGCATCAGTAAGATGTTTTGGGATTTTTACATTGCTGATATCAATTTTGGTTGAGGTGGCAATGACGAATTTCTGGTGCGTTCTTTGCAGAGGAACTCGATTGAGGACCAGAGGTCCAGTCACAAGTAACAAGCCACTAGCCAGCTGCTTCAGGAAAACCACCCTCTTGCCCCTGTGGCGTCCAGTGAGGATGATCAGAATGGTCCCAGGGATAATGCTGGCTCAAATTTTCTCACGTGCTGACTAAAGGTTTTTTTGCCCTGGCTCAACAGCTTTCAAGGCACATCTTCAGTAGGATAATACCTAGGCATTTTGCGAAGTTTAACCACCCGGGTACCGCCGTTTTTGTCACCACCAACTGGTTTTGTAACAGTTGCAAGAATCTTCTCCTTTTTCTTTTCAACCTTGGATTTAGCCGCTGAGTACTTCCTTTTGTACAAGGCTTTTCTGGAATAGATGGCAGATCCGGAATGTCTGCCAATTCCTCTGACAAGGACAGGATTGCGGCTGCAATGGGGCTTCCCCTTCTTGGGCTTTTTAGCCTTGAGGCTACCCTTTTTCACTTTGCTACCAGCATCAGCCTTCTTGGCTTCAGATTTCTTCTCTTTAGTATCCGGCTTCTCAACATTTTCACCCGCCATCTTGCAAGATGGGAAAGAGCTGCTCTGACTTCTTAGAAATGAATCGAGGGGAAAACCCCACCTCTGTGTGCCTAAGCAACAAAAGGATCAGAGGGTACTCCCTTTACAGTCCCCGCCTCTGCTTTCCAGTGCCTGGCAGATGAAAAACAGAAAGTACCTTGGACTGGTCCCCTTCTGCAACCAGTCTTCATAGGGTGCAGTCTTGCAAAAGGCATAACTTCATTTCAACCTCTGTTTGGTCCCTTGGGTGTGGGCCACTGTTTCATTTGCATAGGGTGTAACCAAGTAACCAATGGGAAACCACTAGAGATACCCATTCAAACCCCAGAAAATTCTGTAACCAGCTGCATTCTTGAGAAGCTTCCCCCAGCTGTTTACCACAGTATTAAGTATACTTGTGTTTCAAGTAGTCTGCTTTCATTTCTCCTCTTTATTATTCCATTGCTTTGTTCATGTGTTTTATCCAATTATTTGTTCAAAACACCAAGAACCTGGTTCATAGTCAAGCCCCTCCACTGGTAACATCACCACCTCCTACACCACCTGGCACCCTCTACCCCCTGCCTAAGGACACACTCCAGCAAACACCCCAATCTTTTCACAGAACCTGTGCAGGGGGGATGAGAAGCACCATTTCCCCCAGGATGACCCTGGGAACGCTGGTGAGTAGAGGTGCCCACTTCTGCCCTTGGGTCCCAGACCCACCTGTGCTCCCTACTGGGGAGCCGGGGTCATAGAGAGTAGTCACTGTGTAGACAGGTTGGGAAACCCTTTCTAGAAAGGGAAAGTGGGAGGCACTTTGATTTTTGCAGGCCATGGGTTCTCTGTCTCTTTGTCAAATTCTGATTTTTTTATAGCAGGCCAGGACAACCTGCAAATGACAGAGGGACCAGACTTGGACACTATCCTAGCTTGCTGACCCCAAATGAGGGGATTACAGTGTCCCAGCAATTGGTAACCCATCCCCTAGGATGTCATCTCCAAGTGGTGTCTCAGCTGCTGGTCAAAGAATCAGAAGAGGGTCCCATCCTGTCTGTGGCTTCTGTGTGGTTGGATGTGATGGCGGCGGGGATTCCATGGTTTGCAGCTTACTCTCTCCTTTTTGACTGCTGAGTGGCCTCTTTGCTCTATGGGGACCCTCCCTGAAGCCTCAGGTTTGAGCTGAGGGTGAGGGGGTACAGCCATGTGGTGTCCTGGGGATTCAGGGCCATCTGCCTGTGCAGCTTCTTGCTTCCCTGTGGCCCTGCTCCTGCCCATCCCAGGAGAACCACCTGTGACTTCTCACTGCCAGACCTACCTTCCTAATGACCTAGAGGGTGAGGAGCCCACCCGTGATGGCAGCTCTGAGGCTGTGTGGTCACTGCCCTCCCCTGGAGGCAGTGACCTCCTCTTCTCTGCCAGGGCTCAGAACCATACAGGAACTGCTTTTTAATGTTGAGACTTCCCTGCTGTAAGTGTCATTGCCTTACCTCTGAACGCTACATTTTGTGATCCTCCAATTAGAAATTCCAACCACAGGCACCTGTAGGAGATTAGGTTGTCCCGGTCCTAGGGCACTCAAAGCAGGTCCAGCCTCCATCATCGTTCATGGATCGTCTGTGAGTGCTTTTGAGCTACAACAGCAGAGTGAAGTTGTTATGACAGAGAATATATTCCCTGCACACTTTTACATATTTACAAAATCACTAGTCACAGCAAACTCTAGAGGCCCTAACTATCTATGGGGAAAGCCAGAGAGAATCTTTGCCCTTGCTGTGGGGTTGAAAGGTCCTTCCTTATTGGAACCTGGTGTCTCCTTCTAGTAATGAATTCAAGGCCTGAGAAGTGGCTTGGTTCTGCAAATTGGGCAGAGAAGCCTGGGATTTGATGGACTGGGTTGTTTCAGCCTCCAGCTCATCCATCCTTGTGTTTGATGGTCACTTGTAATTATATAAATCCAGCCATATCCAAGTTGGCTCTCCGTGTTGTTTGCCTCTTAGAACCCCTTGTTCCTTGAGCCATGGACATAGCTCTCTGTGGCTTAGGTCCCGAGCTGGCATTGTGACTTCTCCAATTATTTCCACCATTGCACCTTCCCTGTTCCTGACAGGTAAGAGCTCTCCATTCGGGATCTATTATTTTAGGATTTTTCATCCCATTACTCCTGAGAGCCCATTTCAAAAACAGCATCTGCTACCTGCAACCCCCGGCCTTCAGCAGCAGGCATCCCTGAGCTGCTTCTCATTCTGCTGCCTTCTCCCAGGGTCTTCTTCATATGCCGAGTAATCAGGAGTCCTCCAGGCTTCCCATGAGCACAGTGGATGGACATTGTTCTGGATTTTCACACTCAGATCACTCTGGCATAAACACTTCTCTTAGTCTTTGAATCCTTGCTCTATTCCCTGCCTTAGAAGTTCTGGATTTTCTGGTTTTTGCTGTGTGGACCATCCCTTTGAGGGATGGGAAACTTTTCTTATCATCCACCCGAATCCTGTCCCAGATGGGAGGAGCAGTGAGTGCTGCGCCCAGGCTCTCTGCCTTCCCAGTGCTCCCGGCATCACACCAGCTCCTCCTTAGACAGATGCTGTGGGGTCCAGGCTCTCCATGTTTGCCATGCTCCCACCATTGGCTCCCCGTCTTCACTGCCCTTCCAGCATCGTCCTAGCCCCTCCAGGGTCACTACCTGACTAGGTGGGGGTTGGGTGAAAAGTCAGAGGTCCTGGCAAGACTTCTGGTCCAGTTTGACTTTAGGTTCCTCTCTGAAACGTGACTGCATTCCACATCATGTTCCTCCAGCAGCCTCAGTTGGGACAATGTGTAGGGCAGTGTAGCATCTGGGCCGGTGATGACCAATTCCTGCCACCATGGCTTTTCAACTACATTTATTTTTCCTAAAATGGACAAACACAGAAGCAGTAAGTTATGGCAACACTGATTTCCTTACTAACAGTAGAGATGTATGTAGGCATTAATGCTGGCTTTTAAGACAAATATAAGCCCATCGGGGCACTCTGCTGCATGCAGAGTCTATCTCAAAATAACGCACTTTGAAGATCTTCCCAGACCTGCATGTACAGATTCTTTCCCTTTTTATCTCTGCCTGACATTGCATAGAATGACTGTGTCACAGCAAAGGTAACCAGCGTCTGTGGATGAAGATCCAGATGGTGTCCAGTCAGTTACTTTTACAGAAACCAAATGCTGCAGAAACTGCCTGCATGAATCTCAATTCAATTGTGTAGAAGAAATTCCCAGGCACAGAATTGCTGTGCAAATTAATGCACCTTTAAAGCGTCTCATGTCATGGGATGGCAATGCTGGCTACACTCTTGTCTGTGATTGTGAAGACTCAGCCTGGGCAGAGGATGGTGAAACATCCACTGCAGAGGGAGGGAAACTTGTACAGGCTTCCTGAAGGACAGGGTGACAGGGCTCATCAAGAGTCAAAACTATCCAAGTCTGAATTCAGAATACGTATTCACATGCGTTTGAAGTGACATAAACACTCCCGGAAAACATGAGAAGAATCCAATAAAGTTTTGTTTTGGGGATGTAGCCAATGAGAATGGACTCAGGCAGGGGCGGAGGAGCCTTTCACACGTGACTTTTCATGGTTATGATCCTGAAATAGTTGAATATATGGAGGCGAAGAAGTAAGGAAGTGTGGGGCTGGGACCCCCCCGAAACTGTCACCGGGTGGGCTCGCCAGATTCCTTAGGGGCCACGAGGATCCGGGGATGCGGAACCTACACAGGGGCGTGCAGGGATGCGACCAGGCACTGGTTCTAGATACTTACCCAACGCTGTTTTCGTAGGGGGGATATTACAAGTGATTGCTGATTTCAACCACAGATAAGTTTCGGGAACGTTCTCTCTTGGGGGTTTCAGTTTCCACCCGTTGCGTCCACTCCAGGTTCTGCCCGTTCCGTCCAGGGCGCCCGCTGTGCTCGAGCTCCGTATCCAGGTCCTGCAGGGCGGAGACCCCCGAGCGGGTGTCGCACTGCCAGCCGATGCCCCCCGGGCCTCTGGGTTCACAGCCTCCGGGCAAAACGGCCTTTGGAAGACCTGGGAGGACTCCGCAATCCCGGCAAGGGACGGGCGGTTCCCATGTCAGGAGGATTCAGAAACTGCGGGGCCTGGTGGGGTGAGGAGCACGAGGTTCCTCCTTCATCCTCGCGGGGACTTTGCACCGGTTCAGTGTGGAGACGTCACCTTCCCGCTCAGATCCTTGGGGCTCTGGCTGTGGTCCCCCCGCAAGACCCCCCTCACCATCCTCCTACCCCTGTGGCTGCTGCAGGAGGGCGCCGGGACTCACTAGCTCCTGAGTGTCCAGGGTCCGACAGGGGCTTCCCGGTGTCGCCTCCCCGACCCCGCCGCTTGCAGTCCAGGGCTCCTGTTTCTCCGCTGGGCTGGGGGCACCGAACATGGACGTCGTGAAGCAGAGAAAACCTTGAAATGGGTGGAAAAGAAGGAGCAGACAGAGGGCGGGAGAAAGGGAGCGGAAGGAAGCAGGTAGGGCCTGAGAACAGGGAGAACCTTCCCCAAGAAATTGGGGAGAGGGTGACGCGCACACCAGCCCCCACGCGCCACCGACTCTCCGTCTCCTGCTCTCTGCCCTGTAAGTAACGCAGGCCACAGCCCCTCCACCCTCACTGTTTGGGGTCAGCCATGGGGCGGGGGCGGTGAGGCATCCCCTGAGGGTGCGATTGGCATTTCCCTGAGGGCTGTGGACACTGAGCGCCTTTTCCTGGGCTCACTGATGTTTGCATTCCTCTTCTGATGCCAGTGGGCAAGAGGAGGTCCCAAAACGCTGATGAGACCTCCACCCCAGCCGGTATCTGGCCCTTGACACCCCCTGGGAAAATGAATTCAAGGACCAGTAGGAAAATAGAGAAAAGACGAATATTTATCGTAAAAGAAAAAGTACATACTCAAGTAAAAAGTGCAGGGGAACTCAAGAGAGAGGCAGGTGCACGGGGTTCGGGCTGCCACCTTTCTGGGTGTCTTCAACCAAGGAGTGGAATATTCATGAAAATTCCCGGAAGAAGGTGGAGATTTCTCAGAACTCTGGTGCCACCTGTTTTTACACTAAATATGGTGGTTTCAGAATTGCCGGGACGCAGATATTTCAACGGATTACTTTTGCTGCTCACCTGAAACTGCTGCCTAAAATTTTCTCTTCTTTTGCAACCAGCCTGTAGTATGCCTATCTCACTTTAGAGAAGTATCTACTCAAGGTCTTTGCATATATTTAAATTGGGTTATTTTGCTTTATAATGTTGAGTTGCGAGAGTTCTTTACATATTCAGGATACCAGTCCTTTGCTAGATATATGATTTTCAAATATTTTCTCCATTTTAAAATTGTTTTTACCTTCTAAATGGAGTCCTTTTTGAAGCACAAAAGTTTTACATTTGCATGAAATGAAATTAAACGACCTTTTATTTTGACGTTTGCATTATTGGCATATAGTACTTAAGAAGCGTTTGCCAATCTGGGGTCACAAAGATTTACCGCTGGAAGGAATATCTCTGTGCCATTTGCCTCTGCACATGCTTTGGAGGTCAGCGGGACTGGCGCTGTGACAACTGCCACAAAATGGGGGGCGGGGAAACCCGGTCTGAAGGCTCCACTGGCCACTCCTACAACCAGTATTCTGTGATACCATCAGAGAACAAACACTAATGCTAATTGCCCAGTTGGGTGCTTCATGCCTTTAGATGTATGGGCTGATAGAGAAGATTCCCGAGAGTAAATCTTTCCAACCCAGAGGAACAAGCATGTCTCTCTGCCAAGATCCATCGAAACCGGAGTGTTGTTAGCAGACCCATCTTAGAGTTCTCGTCTCTTTCTTTAGCCCTTTGCTTTGGAGGAAGTTCTCCAGCTTCAGTTCAACTCACAGCTTCTCCAAGCATCACCCTGGAAGTGTCCCAAGAGTCTTCTTATGAATGGGAGCTGCACACTGCCTGTTCTGCTTCAAAGTATTCAGTGCCAATGCCGCTCAGTATTTTAAATGAAGTGATTCTAACTTGTGATTTGGTTTGGGATCAATAGGAAAGCATATGCAGCCAACCAAGATGCAAAATGTATTGAAATGACATGACCCCCCCAAATTTTTTTTTTTTCTGAGACGGAGTTTCGCTCTTGTTACCCAGGCTGGAGTGCAACGGCGCGATCTCGGCTCACCGCAACTTCCGCCTCCTGGGTTCAGGCAATTCTCCTGCCTCAGCCTCCCGAGTAGCTGGGATTACAGGTGCACGCCACCAGGCCCAGCTAATTTTTTGTATTTTTAATAGAGACGGGGTTTCACCATGTTGACCAGGATGGTCTCAGTCTCTTGATCCCGTGATCCACCCGCCTCGGCTTCCCAAAGTGCTGGGATTATAGGCATGACCAAAATTTTAAGTAGGAAAGTTACTCAAACACTTCTGCTTTCACTTCAGTGTCTGGTCCGCGATACTGCAGGAACAGCGTGTCCTTGTTACTGTGATATTTTAAATATCCACAGTGCTCACTTTTTCCAAATGATCCTAGTAATTGCCTAGAAATACCTTTCTCTTACCTGTTATTTATCAATTTTCCCCATATTGTATATGAAAAAATTGTATTGAAAACACTTAGTATGCAGTTGGTAACAGGAATATGGCATAATTATGGTTGGTGATTACTTTTTATACTGTATATGCCAAAGCTTTACTTCCATGGAAAGACAACTGTTTTAATAAAAGATCTATATTCCAAAAACACACAAAATTACTGCTCTATTTTCTTCCGAGACTTTCACAGTTTCATGTCTTAGGTGGACATCTGCCATTCATCTAGAGCTAGTGTCTGTGTGTGCTGGAAGGAAGGGTCCGCCTCATTCTTCTGCATGCGGCATCCAGCAGTCCCAGCACCATTCACTGTAGTGTAGGACGCACCCTCCCCACTTCCTGTCTCCCTCCTGCACTTGGCGTCAGAACTGCGTCCCACTGAATGGTTCTCCCGGGGTTTCCACCAATGAAATCCCTCATGTGAATCCCATGGAGGCACCTGCTCCTCAGAGGACCTGGACTAAGGAGTGGATTCACCAGAGGAAATTAGATTTCATGAGATGGAAGCTTCTGAGAATACTAACACTCGGCAAACCCTCTAATTCATCAAAACTGAAAAATTGCATTACTTGGGGTTTTGGGTCCCACAGTTCTTTTGTCAATTTAACTTATTGAGGTTTAAATTTTTGTTATTGTTATTTCTGCTGTTGTTTTCTTTGAGACAGGCTCTCTGTTGCTCAGGCTAGAGCGCCTGGGCAACAGGCAACTGTTTGGAAGCAAAGGCTCCAGTTGAAGCGCTGGGCTTAGGGATGAAATATACTTTTTAGGATCCAAGTTCCTCGGAAACGACTCCAGACTGGGAAGACCCTCCCATTTTCAGGATCTACGCTTCACGTTGAGGGGAAGGCATTCAGGACGCCCTATTAAGGCTTCTCCCGACCCGTGGCATTACCGGGCTCCTCACAGGATCAGGCCTGGAGCCTGGAGCCTCCAGCTCCCGAGACTGCTGCGTCGTCCTTTTCCGGACCCCAGGAGGGGAAGGGAGGTGGGAGCCCCGCCGCTCCAGGGCGCAGCCCCTGGAGATAAACGGGTTCACGGTGTGGAGCTCTGCTCAGCGCCGCCAGATGGCGACGCAGAGCCCTAAGACGCACAACTCGGAGCTGCAAGCACGTGAAACTTCTAAAAGCCAGCCCTGCACGCTACCCTACCCAGCAGCTGCTCTGGCCAATGGGAGGCTCCTAGCACTGCCTATCTTAGCCTGGCTGTGAAAAAGCCAGTGAACTGCAGTCTGGAGGGCAGAGTGGGCTGTCAGCTGGGCGCTGCTCCATCCAGAGTTCCGAGGCAGCCTTTGGGCATCACCTTGGGGCCACAGCCTCCAGGCTCACACTGCCTAAGGGCAGTCACAGCTCGGATTTGAGCCTTTTAATATTTTCCCTGAAGAGACAGGCATGACAGGTGACATTAACCCATGACTCCCTGTTGACAGGGAGGACACAAGTTAAAGCTTGAGAAAGCCACCGACATGGCCAAGGGGCCACAGATCCTCCTCTTGCATGTGTTCAAGGCAAGTGGACGAAGAAGCCACTATACCTGGGATCTCACCATCATCCCCCACTTGCCATTGTCAACATTCCTCTGACAGCAAAAGGAAATAACAGTACCATCCACCTCTTCCATTAGGATATGACAGTTCTACCTCATTAGTTTATATCCAATAGTTATAAGAAGTTTGTTCATGACTTTGACTTGCAAGGTTCCATCATAGGTGGCTTGGCTGAGGTCCAGATTTGGAAAAATTGGATTCATAGCACACAATATCCACTAACATCCCATCATTTCTCAAGCACGGTGATGGATGCTATGTGGCCAGGTGTAGGGCTGATGGCCCCACAGGGTCATCGGGTGTCCCTTATGCTGTGCTGAGGTGTGGGATTTGAGAAATAAAGAGACAGGACACAGAAGTACAAGGAAAGTGCAGCTGGGCTCGGGGGGCCAAGCCACCTATGAGTGGAGTCAGGTGAGGCCCTGAATGTCCGAAGTGTGAGTATTTATTGTGTATAGGTTAGGGGGCAGGGCAGTGAGTGAAGTCATCTTTAAGGATAGTGATAGAGTCATGAGCAAAAAAGCAAGGGGTCCACCCACATTAGGTCACCTAGGCTGAGAGGTGGACAGCAGCAAGGGGCCTATTCCCATCAAGGCAAGGGCTGTGTGCAGTAAAGGGTCCACCCCCATTATGTCACTGAGGCATGGAGGTGGGCCATGCTCAGTGAAGAGGGTGCAGTGTGCAATACCTCTATCTATGGGCAAGCTACTAAGAAGATTTATAGGAAGATGCTTTAAGTCACATAGCAGTGACAGAGCGGTCAGGGTCTATGCCACCTGCTGGCAGCTTCCAGTGAGTTCTATAGGGGAATGCTTTTTTAGCAGCACAGTAACAAGAGCTGATAAAATTCACAGTCACCAAGGTGGATTGCCGCTCTGAGGGCAGCCTTTCACAAGAACTGGAGCAAGGTCCTACAGCTCCTTTATCAGGAGGAGTGGCTCTTGCTGCAAGCCTGCCATCCAGCGAGTATCTTTACGATACTGAATGCTGCTGCCTGGGCCATGGATTCTTGTTCTGGTATAACTGTCTTCCCTTAAATCATGCTCTGCGCTGTGTCTGCTCTCGGCATTTCTCCGATTATAAGCTGCTTATTCCTTAATTCATGCTCTGTGTTGTGTCCACTCTAGGCATTCCTCTGATTATAAACTAAGATATAGTTTTATATATACATATATATATATATATATATGGAAATAACTGAGTGGTAAGATATTCTTTAGGCACTTATTCTATGAACTAATTATATATAGAAGATTGTATAAAGGGAAATAACTGAGTAGTAACACTATAAACTGAGATATTCTCCAAGTCTCAATTGTGCCAGGGTTCTGCTTAGCTCTCCTTCCTCGGTACCTATATGGGGGGTTACCCCCTGCCAGGTGAGGAGCTGCACCTCGTAATGCACTTTGGAGCAGGTGGTGAGGAAATGCATCCCAGGGAGGGAGGGCAGCCAGGGAGGAAGTCCTGACCATGCCCTCTGATCCGCCCTCATGGGATGATGCACCACGGAAGAGCCCCCAGTGACTGCAGGAGTTCGGTTCACGGCTTTCACAGATTATGGCTCTCCTATCCCCTGCCCTGTTCGGAAACATTAGGAGCTCAAGACTGAAAATGAAGCTCCGATTTTGAGCTCTAGAAAGGCGGAAGAAACAGCTGCAGGCACAGGTTGTTCAAATCAAAATGAAACCGGAGGGGAGGGATTAGAACTGAGTCAGTGATGCCATGAGAAATGACCGTCCCGACAGGAACATGAGTCCTGGTCTTCCCAAATTCCACTCAGAATGGCCTTGTTCTAGCCACTCTTCCCCACTAGAGAGTTGCTGGGGAAATATCGGCTCCATAGCTGTGGGATGGGAGGGAGCACAGAGTCAGTTCAAGCTGGAACCGCACAAGACCCCTGGCAGACTCCAATTTCAGGCACTGTGGCCTGCTGCCCGCGAGGCCCACACTGGCACAGTCGCCTCCTTCTGCAGTTACAGTCCCTGCTCCTCTCAGCACCTGGCTCTGCACTCCTGGTGGAACATGGACTGAGAAGGCCTCCCTAATGCTGGCCTCCAAGTCCAGGACAGGCAGGACTCTGAGAGGCAGAGGGCAGTCCAGGGCACCTGGTTTAACAGCTGGGCTCACGTGCCACAATTCAGACCCAATGTGCTTAAGTGAAATGCATGTTCATGAAGGCCTAACAGGAAGGTTCTAAGTGGAGTGGCCTCCTCTGCACTTGTCTCACTGAAAGTTCAGGCTGTCCTCTTCTAGCTCACACCTTCGGAGTGTGGCGATGCGTCCAGAGGCTGGTTCTGAAGGTTGCGGCAGCAGGAACTGAGAGGACGAGACCATTTGCAACCATGAGGGAAGGCTCTGCAGAGAGGGAAGGAACGCACAGGAGTCGGGTAGACTTCAGTCCTCTTGTAGCAGAAGTGGCTGTGGGAAACGGATCTCTCGAACACCAAATACAGGAGGAAAGGAGTTTTATTCGACCAGGAGCCTGAGCATAATTGTCCAAAGCTCAGCTCATCTAACAAAGGAAGGTTCTGCCTTTATATAGGCTTATACTTTAGATATTACACATGGAAGAATCTTAGGTTTATAGCTTTAGAAATCACATATGAAAAGGGTCTCGGTTCACAGCTTCGGGAATCACATATGAAAGGGTGTCGGTTCATAGTTTTAGGACTCACATGTGAAAAGGTTTCTGGTTTGATCTTGTTTTAAGTACAAATAGTGCCTTCCGGAGAGTTTCCCCAAGACCCAGCCTGCCACCTACAGGAAGGTGAAACAGGAGGCGCCAGTGGGTCAGCCTTTTCTTCTATTGAAATGCGGCAGGATAGTCAAAGGGGAAGTTGATCTGAGATGCCTGGGTCTCCCTCTTCACCCTGGACACAAAGATCTCTTAGCTAAGCTTCTTTTTCCGTCAGATTTAACCAAGACCTCTAATCTGCCAGTAGGAATGCTAGAGCTTTCGGGCCCTAGGCAGAGCCCTGCCTGTTCCATACTCTGAAGCTCCTGTATTTGCATCCAGACTAGGTGCTCCAAGCTTGGGTCTGACCTTCAGAGAACCACTGTGTTGGCTGATTCCAGAGAAGGGCTGTCCTCCTTCCCTCCTCAGTCATTTGTCTCATCTTATCTAGGGGGATCATCTAGCAATATTCCAAATAGAAAATTCCCAACATTTTCCTCCTGCTAGCCCACACCCCGTGAAAGGCAAACAAACCCATTTCTTTGTGTATTAAAAAGAGTTTTTAAATACAATGTTAGGAAAATGTAACTTAAAAACATAAGTCAAACAGCATAGGGAAGACTTAAAAATCTGTTTTGCCCATTAGTCCAGTAAGTACTGTGTAGGAAATAAACAAATACCCCAACCCAGTAACACTGTCACAGCTCATCAAACCTGCTTCAGAAATCACCAGTTACAAAAGCCATTTCCAGTAAGAAAGCGTTCTGGTTCCAGATTGGTCAATGAGTCACTTTTAGCCTGAAGGAGTTCTGAGTGGCACCACAGTGAGGGGACCCACCCACCATCTGTGTGCCTGTGCTTCCTTCCACCTTGCCACCTAGTGGGACACAGGGCAGGGAGTTGGGTTCCTCAAAACACGGGGACAACACAACTCCTTCCTTGCATATTTGGTCAGTGTTTGTAGAGCAAGTGAAACTGCTCCTTTTTCCTCTTTTTAAGTCACAGTAGTCTGGGGGCAGAGACACCAAGAGGAGCAGAGGTAGAAAGGAAGGGCAGAGAGGGGGAAGGAACGATGCTCCAGGGTGACCTCTGAACACCTGTGGCCTGCAGGGCCCTCTGCCACCCCCATGGGAATGTGTCATGGGGCAGCCTGAAGCAGTGGCTTATGGGGTGTCAGTCTGCCGAGGTCCTCCTCCACGTGGGACTCCTGGGTCTGGGTATCCCTGGGTCTGGGTATCCTGAGTCTGAGTCAGGATCTCAGACTCAGACTCTTCTTGGGACATGGCCCTCCAGTAGCGGACCTTGCTCCCACTGCTGGTTGGCTCCCATTCCTGGTTGGCGCCCCTTTCTTGTAGTTTAGCTTTCGTCTTCCCCTTTCTCATGAGGAAAATGTCCACTACCCAAAACATCAAAGCATTGACAAAGTTACATGGGTCAATGGTGGGAAGAGGATGATCAACATGAGGATGGCCAGTTCAAGTCTGGGTTTTCAATGGGATTCAACAGGGCCACCATTTTCCACTGAAGTATTAGGAGGATGATGAAGACGACAGATTTTTCAAAAATAAAGATCACGATGTAAAGAGCACGCTGCCCGACCCAGACCCTCTGCAGACCCCACACTGCAGAGGGTCTCCATGTTCCCCGAAGCGCAGGGTCTCCCAAGGCTGCCACTCCACAGGGACGCTGGGGGCGCACACCCCACGGAGAGGAGCGGCCTGCCCGCGGTGGCTCCAGGAGGAAGCTGTGAGGCACAGTGAACAAGTGTTCTCAGCGAGATCTGCTAGGTATACCTTTGCAAGGTGGGCGAACAGCGTTCCTACGGCTTGTTTGAAACTGTTTAAAACCCAAATCCTTCACGGACGTCTTTCTTGCTTTGGTTCTCTGAAGAGTTTGAGCATGAACGTGCTGAAGGCCAGTACGCTGAGCAGCCCCTGTGGGGAGATGCCCAGACTGTGCACGAGAACCCTCCCAGACGCGACTGTGGAGGGCGGCCCGCCTGGCAGTCCACGGCTCGAGTTCCCGGGTCTGGCGGGTCCCTGCATGGCCTGCCCGGCGGGAGGGGCGCGGGTCCCGCCAAACTGCAGCTGGGAGCCCGAGCCAGAGCTCCAGTCTGTACCTCAGCCCGGTAGCTGACTGCGCGGCTGCGAGTAACCCAGAATATGAATTTTCAAGTAGGAGTTGGGAAGAGCGAGAAAAAGGCCAATCAGGAAAGGGGCAAAGCTGGCTTGGTGTGGCTAACGTGGTGGAGAAACGCAGCGGTCTGCAATAGAGGACCTGAGCTGGGAGGCTCCTCTGCAATGCCCAGACCACGCAGGCAGGACCGACCTGCCCTGCATCGTCTCTTCCGAGGCTGAATACAGCTCTTGTGCTTTCAGTGCCAAGGAAGCCGCAGTCCCAGACCAGAGGAAGGGCTGAGGTGGACAGTGGAAAAGGAGGGGTTGGATGCAGAAGGGAACGCCTGGAAGCAATGACTTCCGGAGGATAAATGAAAAATGTTACTTGAAAATAGGACAAAAAAGAAGGATATGAAGAGCAAGGTGGAAATCATCTGAAATTCCACACACAGTGTTTAATGTTAAGGTTTTGGTACAGTCATATGTAATTTTTATAAGATTATGGTTATGTACCTCACGATTATTTTAAATGACTAGAGTTTATTTATTTTTAAAATATTTATTTATTTTTGAGACAGAGTCTCACTCTGTCTGTCACCAAGGCTGGAGTGCAGTGATGTGATCTCGGCTCACTGCAACCTCTGCCTCCCAAGTTCAAGCAATTCTCCTGCCTCAGTCTCCCAAGTAGCTGGGACTACAGGCTGAAGCCTCCATGCCCAGCTATTTTGTGCTTTTAATAAAGATAGGGTTTCACCATGTTGGCCAGGATAGTCTCAATCTCTTGACCTGATGATCCGCCCACCTTGGCCTCGGAAAGTGCTGGGATTACAGGCGTGAGCCATGGCTCCTGGCCTAGAGCAGGGTTAGAATTCATAGTGCCGGGTTCTCTCTCACTCCTCAGTTACCCCCCCCCCCTTTTTTTGGCCTCATGCCATTTTATTTTCTTTATTCATTTTAATTTCAACTCTTATTATAAATTCGAGAGTACACGTGCAGATTTGTTACATGGGTCAATTGTGGGAGCTGCCTCAGGGCCCTGACTCGAACCCCATGGGTCCATGGGCCTGACTTTTTAAAAATCCTTCTCTTGAGCAGACTCGACTCTTCGCCTTCCACCTTAATCCCTAGAACCCAGGTCACTTTCTGTGGGAAGGCAGCCCTGCACTTCCTCCTTTTGAATTAGGTGTACCGAGGTCTTCCAGCCCTCTCCTCCCAGGTTTAAGGAGGAGATTCCGTTCACTGGAGAAGAGCAGAGGAACTGGGTGTAACCTCAGGAAGGAGAGGCTTCCAAGGACTGTGATGACTCAGGGGAAAATGCTGGAGGTAATTCCCAGGGAAGGTGCCTGGGTAGCAGTCATTGAGGTGGAGGCTGACTGAAGAGGCTGTCTAGGAGTAGGAGGCCAGATCTCTGGGAACCCCTTGGGAATACAGCTCAGTCTTGGGACAATGCCCCTGCCATCCGGCCTCCTGCACACTCCAGATCCTGGCCCTGCCTGGAGCAGAGCTGACTCAGAGACAGGGGTGCTGAGCTGCTGCTGGAGTTCCAAGGTCATTGCTGGGCTGGACCAGGAATGGATGGGTCAGGGCAGGGACAGTCCCATTCAGAACTGTGGGTGCAGCTCTCAGGCTGAGAGAGAAGAGGAGGGAGGATGTTCCCTGATGGCTGGGGGCAGAGTGGACTCAGGGGCTCTGTCCAGTCCTCACCCTAGGCTAAGCCCTCCAAAGCTGCTAGGGGCCACTGGGCCCCTCACCTCTCTCTGGCTTCTACCACCACTTCCAGATGCCCTCATGATGATGAAGACAAGGATGCACTTGGGGCTTCCCTTTGAGGATGACTGCAGGGACCATCCATGGACTGAGCAGAGGTGTGGGTACAGCCATGGAATCAGGTGTGGTTGGCCACAGACGGGTGTGCAAAGTGAGCCCCACACATGCATAGACCCCTCCCTCACCTCCTGCTCTCAAGGGAAACACAATTGATCACATTCTGATTGCGCAACAGTAGACCACTAGGACTTTGTCCTCAAAAGCTGTAAACCAATCTAGTATATTCTCAAAGACCTCATGCTTCTAGCAGAAAGGCAAAGAAATGTGTGAGTAATTATCACGCAGGGAGATGCGGATGTGCTCACTGTGGATCCAGGTCTCAGGGAGCAGGAGGGTGCTCTTTCTTGTGGGAAGTTGAGGGACAGACATGGGAGGGGGTACTTGTGCCCGGCTTTGAAGGATGGCTGGCCCTTGCCCAGGGAGAACAGGCCAAAAGCAAGCACTGGCAGTTGGGAACCATGGGGCACTTTCACTTGAACCTGCTCTGCTGAGCCCCCTGGGCCATCCTCACACCTGGTGGGGGTAGGGGTAAGAGGCAGTGCTGTCCTAAGGGGAGCTCAGGGCCAATCTCTCTGATGTGCTTTCTAAATCTGCAAAGTGTCTCACATTTTGGGATTTTAGAGACAAGGTCCTAATGCTGTCCTCGATCTCAATGAGCAGTCTTTTTGCCAATCCGCATTGGACAGATCCAAGCAAGACATACATTTTTACGACAAATTTTTAAAGCTGTTTAATTTTTATAAAAACATAGAACATAACATTTACCATCTTGACCAACTGTCTAGTGAAAAATATGTTGTTTGAAGCCCCTGAAAGCCTGGTGCTACTGTAATAAAATCTAGTCCTGGGCCAGGCGCGGTGGCTCACCCCTGTCATCTCAGCACTTTGGAAGGTGGAGGCCGGCTGATCACTTGAGCCCTGGAGTCTGAAACCAGCCTGGGAAACATGGTGAAATCCCGTGTCCACTAAAATACGAAAATTAGCAGGGCTTGGGGTCGCGCACCTGTGGTCCAAACTACTTCGTAGACTGAAGCAGGAGAATCCCTTGAATTCAGGAGGCCGAGGTTGCGGTAAACCCAGATCGCGTCGCTGCACTCCACCCTGGGCAGAGTCACCAAGAAAATCAAACGAACAAACAAATAAGCAAACAAAACAAAACAAACCAATCTACCCGGACTATAACCACGTCCACTAGGGATTTGGGCAGCGGCCGCGGGGATGGGACGGGGCCTGGGGCTGCGCACAGGGCTGGGAGGCGGTCACTCCGCAGCGCAGGGAGAGGGAAGGCGGGTGTCGCTGGTCCAGGCGAGGACAGGGAGACCCCGTCGCCGCTGAACACTGCTGTGCATTTTCTCTACCTTTCTGTGCATCGATGTCCACACTGGGTTAATTAAAAAAATGAAAAAAATATATACCGTGGTCACTACACGAGGCGGTCCTGGAAAAATATACTGTCTTCCCTACTTGAGGCGGTCCTAGAAGGAAGCTAGGCTCTAGCAGGTAGCCAAAACCTCGAGCACCAGCGCCGGAGGGGGAAGGGGTTACTGTTGCTATAGAGTTGACTGGGTGGGGCTCCTGTGGGTAGATGGGATTGGCTGGTTGTCCTCTGGAGACCGGGGCAGAACATGTGCGGGAGCTGATGGAGTTTTGAACGGCCTTCCCCGGCAATACAGCCAGCAGGCAAGCGGCCGTGCGATCGCTCCGCTGGGCTCCGCATCTTCTGTCTCTTGGGTTCAGATTCGCAATGTCGGGATCGGCTAGCCCCGGGTTCCTTCAGTGCTTCCCGCTTCTCCTCCTGCTGTGCTGCCTGTCCGGGGCCCGGCGGGCCGGTGAGTTCGGATGTGGAGCCTGAGCCAGGCAGGGACCAAACCTGGGGGGTTGCGAACTGCAGCGGGTTTCAGAGGAGGGGAGGCTTCTGGAAGGAAGAGCGTGATCTCCCCGAACTGCGCCGCCGCTCAGTTTCGCTGCGGCTTCTTTCAGCGGGTCCGCTCCCGGCTCCTGCGTCTCCCTACCCACCGGGCGAGGATCGGGCGGAGAGGAGGCGGGAAAGGACCCGCAGGAGGGTGGAGGCGCCAGAGGGCTGCAGAGGGCGAGGTGGGGCGGGGATCCCTAGTGCAGCCCGCTAGTCCCACCTGCCCTTGGGAAGGAGAAACCGGATACCCCGGAACCCGAGCTAGGGTCAGGACACAGGTAAAAAGGAGTTCCACAGGGACAATATCACAGACACCCCCACCAGCCACAGACCTGCTCTGCTCTCACCCGCTTTCCACACACAAACCCTTCAGCACTCCCAGGGCTCCTGCCCTTTTCCCCTGTGCTTTCCTGTAGATATTCACCTGCACCCAGGGGCTCAGCAGACACTTCTCACTCCTCCCCTCACATCCACTGCCACCTCCCAAGTCACATCCTCTCACTCCCCATCTCAGCCCAGCCCTGTCACCCCACAGGACTCCCTCACCACCTCCCCCACCAACTGGTACCTTCTTCCCTTTGCCCAAGGACACACCCAGCAAACACACACCTAACTCCCCACAGAACCTGTGCAGGGGAAATGGGACACACCATGTCCCCCATGATGACCCTGGGAACCCTGGTGAGTAGAGGTGACCACTTCTGCTCTTGGATCCCAGAGCCACCTGATTCCTACTATTCTCCTAGAGAATAGTCACTGTGCATGTTCCTGGAGCCAAGCCTGTCTGGCTGCCTTTTCCCAAGGCCAAATAATGAGAAGCAGACAAACTAGGAAAGAAGGGAATTTATTGCTGTAACCAGATAGAGACAGAAGGCGGAGATAATTCTACCAGACCAACTGAAAGTGTTACCATTTTCTTAGTGCTTACATAGGTTGGGTTTATGTGCCTATGTGCAGTGTAGCTTTCGCCTAAGTCTACTGGGAACTAATTTTATTTCACCTAGAAGATCAGAGGCAAAAATGCTCACTAAGTCCGATTAAAAGGGCCCCAGTACCTTCATCGCCTGTCTGCTGTTGTACCAGGGTGATTATTTCTCTTATCTCCTTTACAGCTTGGTCAGGAGAGCTGCCTTAGACTCTCCAATGAATCAAACAACTGCCCCTGCTACCTTGACTTGTCTCAGATACAGGTCCTGGCACTAGGAATGAAGACTGTCTCTATTGTTTTGGCTTGCTCCAGGTTATGGAGCAAGGCTCCTATTGACCACATGTTTCATTTTCAGCTTTGACGTCTGGGCACCGATTTCCCTGGGTTTACTTGCCAAGTGTTAAGGCAGTGCTGTGGAAATCTCTCTGTGTAACTGGAGTGTCATGCAGGCCTGTCTGTGTGACTGTCAGGGAAAATTGGCCTGCCACATGCAGACAGGAGTCAGCAAAGCCTTTCTAGAAAAAGAAGGCAGGAGACCCTTTGGTCTTTCAGGGTTCTCTGTCTCTGTGTCCAGTCCTGTCCCTTTGTAGAGCAACAGCAGACAATGGCAACCTGTAAATGAAGGGGGACCAGATTTGGCCACTGTCCTTTGTTGCTGTGCCTCCATGAGATTACAGTGTCCCAGTGATTGGGGCCCAGGTCCCTAGAATGCCATCTCCAAGCAGTGTCCAGGTGTGACTTCAAGAGTCAGAAGTGGGTCCTACTCTCCCTGTGGCTTCTGGGTGGTATGGATGTTACGGGAGTGGGGGGTCCCATGGTTCAGGGTCTACTTTCCCCTCCTTTGCTGCTGAGTGGCATCTGTGGTCCACAGGGTCCATCAGGGACCCTCCCTGAAGCCTCAAGTGTGAGCTGAGGGTGAGGGGGTACAGCCATGTGATGTCCTGGGCATCGGGGCAAACTACTTGTGCAGCTTCTTGGTTCCCTGTGGCCCTGCTCCTGTCCATCCCAGGAGAACCCTGCATCTTCTCACAGCCGGGCCTACCTTCCTAATGACCTAGAGGGTGAGGAGCACACCCTGTGATGGCAGCTCTGAGGCTGTGTGGTCACTGCTCTCCTGTTGCTGGAGACCCCATCTCTGCCAGGGCTCAGGACTACACAGGAACTGCTTTTAAATGGTGGGATTTATTTCACTGCTCCAAGTGATACGACCTTGCTTCTGGGCACCAGGATTCTCCAGTTAGGAACTGCCATGAACTTCACATAAAACTTTTTTTTTTTTTAAATTATAATGTAGCCTGTTACAGTGGAGAGATATGAAGATGATACACTCACTGGTATCCAGCAAACTGAATTAATTAGCTAACATCCTCCCTTTTTTGTATATTTTTAATTGCATTTTAGGTTTTGGGGTACATGTGAAGAACATGCAAGATAGTTTCATAGGTACACATGAGGCAGTGTGATTTGCTGCCTTCCTCCCCTTCACCTATATCTGGCATTTCTTCCCATGCTATCTCTCCCCAACTCCCCACCCCCCGCTGTCCCTCCCTATTCCCCCCAACCGACCCCAGTGTGTAGTGCTCCCCTCCCTGTGTCCATGTGTTCTCATTGTTCAACACCCACCTATGAATGAGAACATGCGGTATTTCATTTTCTGTTCTTGTGTCAGTTTGCTGAGAATGATGTTCCCCAGGTTCATCCATGTCCCTACAAAAGACACGAACTCATCGTTTTTGATTGCTGCATAGTATTCCATGGTGTATATGTGCCACATTTTCCCTGTCCAGTCTATCATCAATGGGCATTTGGGTTGGTTCCATGTCTTTGCTATTGTAAACAGTGCTGCAATGAACATTCGAGTGCATGTGTCCTTATAGTAGAACGATTTATAGTTCTTTGGATATATAACCAGTAATGGGATTGCTGGGTCAAATGGAATTTCTATTTCTAGGTCCTTGAGGACTCGTCACACTGTCTTCCACAATGGTTGAACTAATTTACACTCCCACCAGCAGTGTAGAAGTGTTCCTATTTCTCCACATCCTCTCCAGCATCTGTTGTCTCCAGATTTTTTAAATGATCACCATTCTAACTGGCGTGAGATGGTATCTCAAAGTAGTTTTGATTTGCATTTCTTTAATGACCAGTTATAATGAGCATTTTTTCATATGTTTGTTGGCCTCATGTATGTCTTCTTTTGAAAAGTGTCTGTTCATATCCTTTGCCCACTTTTGAATGGGCTTCTTTGTTTTTTTCTTGTAAATCTGTTTTAGTTCTTTGTAAATTCTGGACATCAGCCCTTTGTCAGATGGGTAAACTGCAAAAATTTTTTCCCATTCTATTGGTTGCCGATTCACTCTAATGACTGTTTCTTTTCTTGTGCAGAAGCTGTGGAGTTTGATTAGGTCCCTTTTGTCTATTTTAGCTTTTGTTGCCAATACTTTTGGTGTTTTGGTCATGAAGTCCTTGCCTACTCCTCTGTCCTGAATGGTTTTGCCTAGATTTTCTTCGAGGGTTATTATGGTGTTAGGTCTTATGTTTAAGTCTTTAATCCATATGGAGTTAATTTTAGTGTAAGGTGTCAGGAAGGGGTCCAGTTTCTGCTTTCTGCACATAGCTAGCCAGTTTTCCCAACATCATTTATTAAACAGGGAGTCCTTTCCCCATTGCTTGTTTTTGTCAGGTTTATCAAAGATTGTGTGGTTGTAGATATGTTGTGTTGCTTCCAAGGCCTCTGTTCTGTTCCATTGGTCTATATCTCTGTTTTGGTACCAGTACCATGCTGTTTTGATTACTGTAGCCTTGTAGTATAGTTTGAAGTCTGGTAGTGTGATGCCTCCCACTGTGTTTTTTTTTGCTTAGAATGGACTTGGCTATGCGGGCTCTCTTTTGGTTCCATATGAAGTTTAAGGTGGTTTTTTCCAGTTCTGTGAAGAAGGTCATTGATGGGGATAGTGTTGAATCTGTAATTTACTTGGGGCAGTATGGCCATTTTCCCGATATTGATTCTTTCTAACCATGAACATGGAATGTTTTTCCATCCATTTGTGTCCTCTCTTATTTCGTTGAGCAGTGGTTTGTAGTTCTCCTCAAAGAGGTTCTTTATGTTCCTTGTTAGTTGTATTCCTAGGTATTTTATTCTCTTTGTAGCAATTGTGAATGGCAGTTTGTTCCTGATTTGGCTCTCTTTAAGTCTGTTATTGGTGTATAGGAATGCTTGTGAATTTTGCACATTGATTTTGTATCCTGAGACTTTGCTGAAGTTGCTTATCAGTTTCAGGAGATTTTGGGCTGAGATGATGGGGTCTTCTAGATATACTATCACTGTCCTCTGCAAATAGAGACAATTTGGCTTCCTCCTTTCCTATTCGAATACCCTTTATTTCCTTTTCTTGCCTGATTGCTCTGGCTAGAACTTCCAGTACTATATTGAAGAGGAGTGGTGAGAGAGGGCATCCTTGTCTAGTGCTAGATTTCAAAGGGAATGCTTCCAGTTTTTGCCCATTCAGTATGATATTGGCTGTTGGTTTGTCATAAATAGCTTTTATTATTTTGAGATATGTTCCATCAATACCGAGTTTATTGAGGGTTTTTAGCATAAAGGGCTGTTGAATTTTGTCAAAGGCCTTCTCTGCATCAATTGAGATAATCATGTGGTTTTTGTCTTTGGTTCTGCTGATGTGGTGAATTACATTTATAGACTTGCATATGTTGAACCAGCCTTGCATCCCTGGGATGAATCCTACTTGATCATGACAGATAAGCTTTTTAATGTGCTGTTGCAATCGGCTTGCCAGTATTTTATTAAAGATATTTGCATCTATGTTCATCATGGATGTTGGCCTGAAGTTTTCTTTTCTTGTTGAGTCTCTGCCAGGTTTTGGTATCAGGATGATGTTGGTCTCATAAAATGATTTGGGAAGGATTCCCTTTTTTTGGATTATTTAAAATAGTTTCAGAAGGAATGGTACCAGCTCCTCTTTGTGTGTCTGGTAGAATTCGGCTGTGAACCCATTTGGACCTGGGCTTTTTTGTGTGTGTGGTAGGCTCTTAATTGCTGCCTCAACTTCAGATCTTGTTATTGGTCTATTCATGGTTTCGACTTCTTCCTGGTTTAGGCTTGGGAGGAGGCAGGTGTCCAGGAATTTATCCATTTCTTCCTGGTTTACTAGTTTATGTGCATAGAATTGTTTGTAATATTCTCTGATGATGGTTTGAATTTCTGTGGAATCTGTGGTAATTTCCCCTTTATCATTTTTTATTGCATCTATTTGGTTATTCTCTCTTTTCTTTTTTATTAATCTGGCTAGTGGTCTATTTTGTTGATCTTTTCGAGAAACCAGCTCCTGGATTTATTGATTTTTTGAAGGGCTTTTTGTGTTTCTATTTCCTTCAGTTCTTCTCTGATCTTAGTTATTTCTTGTCTTCTGCTAGGTTTTGAGTTTTTTTGGATCTTGCTCCTCTAGCTCTTTCAATTTTGACTATAGGGTGTCAATTTTGGATCTCTCCACTCTTCTCATGCACTTATTGCTTACATAGCACTTATATAGCACTTATTGCTATATATTTTCCTCTACAGACTGCTTTAAATGTGTCCCAGAGATTCTGGTATGTTGTGTCTTTGTTCTCATTGGTTTCAAAGAACTTCTTTATTTCTGCCTTCATTTCATTGTTTATCCAGTCAACATTCAAGAGCCAGTTGTTCAGTTTCCATGAAGCTGTGCGGTTCTGAGTTAGTTTTTGAATTCTGAGTTCTACCTTGATTGCACTGTGGTCTGAGAGACTGTTTGTTATGATTTCCGTTCTTTTGCATTTGCTGAGGAGTGCTTTACTTCCAATTATGTGGTCAATTTTAGATTAGGTGTGATGTGGTGCTGAGAAGAATGTATATTCTGTGGATTTGGGGTGGAGAATTCTGTAAAGGTCTATTAGGTTTGCTTGTTCCAGGTCTGAGTTCAAGTCCTGGATATCCTTGTTAATTTTCTGTCTGGTTGACCTAATGCTGACAGTGGAGTGTTAAAGTCTCCCACTATTATTGTGTGGGAGTCTAAGTCTCTTTGTAAATCATTAAGAAGTTGCCTTATGTATCTGGATGCTCCTGTATTGGGTCCATATATATTTAGGATCATTAGCTCTTCTTGTTGTATTGATCCTTTTACCATTGTATAATGTCCTTCTTTGTCTCTTTTGATCTTTGTGGCTTTGAAGTCTATTTTATCAGAGACGAGAATTGCAACTCCTGCTTTTTTTTGCTCTCCATTTGCTTGGTAAATCTTCCTCCATCCCTTTAGTTTGAGCCTTTGTGTATCCTTGCATGTGAGATGGGTTTCCTGGATATAGCACACTGATGGGTTTTGGCTTTTTACCCAATTTGCCAGTCTGTGTCTTTTGATTGGTGCATTTAGCCCATTTACATTTAGGGTTAATATTGTTATGTGTGAATTTGATACTGCCATTTTGATGCTAGCTGGCTGTTTTGCCTGTTAGTTGATGCAGATTCTTCATTTTGTTGATGCTCTTTACAATTTGGTATGTTTTTGGAGTGGCTGGTACTGGTTGTTCCTTTCTATGTGTAGTGCCTCTTTCAGGAGCTCTTGTAAAGCAGGCCTAGTGGTGACAAAATCTCTGAGTTCTTGCTTGTTCACAAAGGATTTTATTTTTCATTCACTTATGTAGCTTAGTTTGGCGAGATATGAAATTCTGGGTTGAAAGTTCTTTTCTTTAAAGATGATAAATATTGGCCCCCACTCTCTTCTGGCTTTTAGGGTTTCTGCCGAGAGATCTGTTGTGAGTCTGATGGGCTTCCCTTTGTGGGTGACCTGACCTTTCTCTCTGGCTGCCCTTAGCATTTTCTCCTTCATTTCAACCCTGGTGAATCTGATGATTATGTGCCTTGGGGTTGCTCTTCTTGTGGAATATCTTTGTGGTGTTCTCTGTATTTTCTGGACTTGAATATTGGCCTGCCTTGCTAGGTCAGGGAAGTTTTCCTGGATAATATCCTGAAGAATATTTTCCAGCTTGGATTCATTTTCTTTGTCACATTTAGGTACACCTATCAAACGTAGATTAGGTCTTTTCACATAGTCCCATATTTCTTGGAGACTTTGTTCATTCCTTTTTGAGCTTTTTTCTCTAATCTTGCCTTCTCGTTTTATTTCATTGAGTTGATCTTCGACCTCTGATATCCTTTCTTTTGCTTGGTCAATACGGCTGTTGAAACTTGTGCATGCTTCGTGAAGTTCTCATGTTGTGTTTTTCAGCTCTATCAATTCACTCATATTCCTCTCTAAGTTGTCCATTCTTTTTATCATTTCATCAAATCTTTTTTTCAAGGTTCTTAGTTACTTTGCATTGAGTTAGAACATGTTCTTTTAGCTCACAGAAGTTTCTCATTACCCACCTTCTGAAGTCTGATTCTGTCATTTCATCACACTCATTCTCCATCCAGTTTGCTCTCTTGCTGATGAGGAGTTGTGATCTCTTGTAGGAGGAGAGGTGTTCTGGTTTTGGATGTTTTCCTCCTTTTTGCCCTGGTTTCTTCCCATCTTTGTGGATTTATTCACCTGTCATCTTTATAATTGCTGATTTTCAGGTTGGGTCTCTGAGTGGATGTCCAGATTGTTGATGATTTAGTTATTTCTATTTCTTAGTTTTCCTTCTAACAGTCTGGCCCCTCTGCTGTAGGACTACCGAGGTCCATTCCAGGCCCTGCTTGCCTGGGGATCACCTACAGCAGCTGCAGAACAGTAAGGTTTGCTACCAGTTTCTTCTTCTGCTATCTTTGTCCCAGAATGATGCCTGCCAAATGTCAGTCTGATCAGTCCTTTGTGAGGTGACTCTTTGGATATATGGGGGTCAGGGAGCTGCTTGAGAAGACAGTCTGTCCTTTATAGGCGCTCAGGTGCTGAGCTGTGAGCTTCATTCTTCATTCAGAGCTGCTAGGCAGGTACGTTTAAGTCTGCTGCAGCAGAACTCATAATCCCCCCCTTTTTTCCCAGGTGCTCTGTCCCAGGGAGTTAGGGCTTTATTTATGAGTTTCCTTTGTGCTGCTGCCTTTTTTTTTCAGGACTGACCTGCCCAGCAAGGAGGCAGCCTAAACACTGTCTGCCTGCAGAGGTTTTGCTGAGCTGCTCTGGGCTCCGCTCTGCTGCCATGTGAACTTCCCCACAGTCCTGTTTATAGGGGTGTGGTTAGAACTGCTTCAGCAATGGTGGCCTGCCTCTGTAATGGCAGACTCTTTCTGTTATGGCAGGTTGCCTCGGCAATGGCAGGCTGTCTCAACAATGGCAGACTACCTCCATAGGTGTGGAGTGCCTCGGTAATGGTGGACACCCCTCTCCCACAGATCTGGACGGTCCAGGGTTCAGCTGTGCTTGCTGTGAAACTCTCAACCTCGAGTGTTTCCAATTGCTGTTTTTTTTGTTTGCTTTTGTGGGGGTGGGACCCGCCAAGCCTGATCACCTGGCTCCCTGACTCAGAGCCTTTTTTTTAAAGCTGAATGGTTGAGACTCTCTCCCAAGTGTTACAGTCACCTGCTGAAAGGGCACTGGGATCTGTATGATTTTCCATGTGGTGACCCACTGAGTCAGCTGAAACAACGGCACTGAGATTCGTGGTGCTTTTTTGCTTGGGAATCTCCTGGCCTGTCTCCCTGTTTCAGACCCCTGTTTAATCAGATCAGTGGGCTAATCTGCCTTCCTGGAGCTCCAATTGCCAGCTTAAAAGGGCAACCAGACCAGTGTATTTTGTATGGAGAACCATTGCGCCGGGGCGCCAGCAAAACAACCATGCTGGTGACCCATGGGGCTCCTCTGCCTGGGAATCTCCTGGTCTGTGGGCAATAAAGATCCATCTGGAAATGCAGTGTCCACTCACCCTCTGCATTTTCACTGGGAGCTGCAATCCTGAGCTGTTCCTAAATGGCCATCTTGCTCCACCTCCTAGCTCCACATAAAACTTTTTTTTAAACACAGGGGCTTCTAGGATCTAAGAGTGTCCTGTGTCCTAGGGCTCTGGCAACAGGTGCAACCACACTAATCATGCATGGTTTGTCTGTCACCAAGATGTAGCAGCAGCAGCAGCAGCAGCAGCAGAGTTGAGCAGTAACAACAGGAACTGTGTCACTAGCAAGCCCCTCACATTCACAATGCAGCCCTCACAGCAAGCTCCAGGGGCCATGCATCTATGAGGGGAAATCAGAAAAGAAGCATCACATTTGCTGCGGGGTTGGTAGGTTTTTCCTCATAGGAACCTGGATTCTGCTTCTAGCAATTGATTCTGAGTCTAAGAAGTTGGTGTAGTGCAGGAAATTCAACAAATTATCTCAATTTTTAAATGAAATGTCCACTTTTCATCTTCCAATTATTCATTGCTGTGTTTGTCTTCATTTATTGTTGTTAAAGTCCTGGAGTAACCAAGTTGAGTCTCCAACCATTTTGCCTCTTGGACACCCTGGTTTTATGTCATGGGCATAACTCCCTGTGGCTGAGGTCCCCAGCGGGCATTGGGACTTCTCTAATCATCTCCATCGTGGCTCCCTCCTTGCTCCTGACAGGTGACAGCCTCCACCTGGAATCTGTTATTTCAGGATTTCTTAGCCCATTACTCCTGGGAGCCCATTTCAGGAACAGCATCTTCTACCCCCAACCCTGGCCTTCAGCAACAGGCATCCCCGAGCTACCTCCCATTCTGGTGTCTTCTCTCAGGCTCTTCTTTATATGCTGGGTAAACAGGAGTCCTCCAGGCTCCCCATGAGCACAGAGGACGGACAATGTTCTGGATTTTCATGCTGCGGCTACTCTGGCGTGGACGCTTCTCTGAGCCTTTTGGTTCTTTCCTCTACACCCTGACTTAGAAGTTGTGGATTTTCAACTTCTTGCCCTGTGAATCATCCCTTTCCAAGGTTCCAGAAATGCATCCTCATTGCAGATGGACATTATTGCCAGGGGCTTTCCCAGTGTGTTAAATCCTGAGACACATGGCAATAATCAATTCTGTATCCAAACTGAATTTTGTCCTCACCCCACCCACTGTGCTGGAACATCCTAGGGTAGCCCCCGCACCTCCTCCCACCACCCGCAGTTCACAAGGGCTGCTGCTGAGGGTCCTCTTTATCCAGGCCTTTTCCTGCCACAGCAGGCCTGGCACCTCCATGAAAAGGTCATGTGCTGACTGACGTGGGCAGAGCCCAGTGGGATATGTCTTAGCGGGGCATGTGGTTTTTTGGCTGCAGGAATCTTCCCCTCTATGTACACAAGCAAGGGAGATGCTCTAGTATTTAACTAGTTGGCATGACAGCCTTGGCTGGGGGACATCTTCCTCTGCCAGCCCAGCCTCTCAGAGGCCTCCTCTTGTAGTCACCATATCAGGGAAGAGGGATCTCAGGTTCCACTTCCCCCTACCCCCACCCTCTCTTGTGTTTTCTTCCACAGACACACACTGTCTCTCCTATGATTTCATCATCACTCCTAAGTTTAGATCTGAACCACAGTGGTGTGAAGTTCAAGGCCAGATGGATAAAAGGACTTTTCTTCACTATGACTGTGTTAACCATAAGGCCAAAGCCTTTGGTTCCCTAGGGAAGAAAGTCAATGTGACAAAAACCTGGGAAGAACAGACTGAAACACGAAGAGATGTGGTGGATTTCCTCAAAGAGCAACTGCCCAACATTCAAATGGAGAATGTAATACCCAGTGGTAAGTTTAAAATGGCCCAGGAAAAGAGGGAGCAGACACAATAGTAAGTTGGAGGCAGTTATTGGTTTCATAGAAATAATCAATCAGAAGTCTGTGTCACCCAAGAGGTCAAGGAGTATGGGCAAGATGGAGCAGAGAGAGCAAGTCCATGAGACAGTAAAGAAAGCAGGTCAGGGCTCAGGATTTGTCAAGATTAGAGCTGATCTCTTTCCAATGGGGCAGAGCCCCTCACGCTGCAGGCCTGGATGTCTTGTGAGCACAAAGCCCAGGGATACCACACAGGATGTTGGCGGTTCATCTTCAACGGACAGAGATTTCTTCTCTTTGACTCAAACAACAGAAAGTGGACAGTGCTTCATCCTGGAGCCAGGCAGTTGAAAGAGAAGTGGGAGAAGAACAGGGATGTGACCATATTCTTCCAGAAAATTTCAATGGGGGATTGTAAGATGTGGCTTGAAAAATTTTTAATATACTGGAAACAAATGCTGGAGCCAACAAGTAAGTGCGAAGAAAAAAAAGACAGCTGTCTTTAGTTCATCTTCTCAGCCTGGTGTGAGTGTGTGTGACTGTTGGAGTGAGTGTGGGTGTGACCCCCTCATGGGGGGCCCTCCTGGGGGTGCCTGTGCTCTCCCATCCTCCTCTCCCTTCTCCCTCCTGACTCCTCTTCCTCCCTGCACTTAATTCTTTTCCACCCACTGTGGATTTCTCATCAGCCTCGAATCTGTGCGTGTCATAGTGTTTCCAGATTTTTTATGTTAGTGTTCCTTCCTTATAGAATCACTTTTCCTTTTCTCTCCCTGATCTATTTCTGGAAATCCATCAAAACAACCTCCAGTGCCAGCCCTGAGACCCTCCTCTTCCCCACTCTGGGGCATCACCTCCTCTTCCACCACAGCAGGAGGGTGGGCTGTGCTGTCACCTTGCTTCCCTTAGCAGCTGTGTGAGTTCCCTGAAGACAGGGAACACCCCCTCTCCCTTCCTACCCCAGGACCTGTCACAGCCACTGCCCCCCAGCACAGTGGGACAAAACCTCTGCCTTGCAGGATGACCTGCGGTGGCAGGAGCTGAGGAGGCATCTCCTCTAATTTGGGGTCTGGGCAAGGGCTGTGAGGCTTGTGTTTTCATTTCAGCTCCACCCACCATGAGGCCAGGTACAGCCCAACCCAAAGCCAGGGCCACCACCCTCAGCACCTGGAGCCTCCTCATCTTCCTCCCCTGCTTCATCCTACCTGGCAACTGAGGAATTACTTTTAAATAAACCCACCAACCTCACAACAAGTGTGATGCTTCTTTTCTGACTTCCCCACGTAAATGCATGGCCCCTGGAGCTTGCTGTGAGGGCTGTATTGTGAATGTGAGGGGCTTGCTGGTTTCATCCTGCCTGGCATCTGAGGAGTGACAGGTACTGTGGGAAGAATTGGGAGGGGACCAAGGAGCAGGTGGATGAGGTGAGAAAACAAGAAAGGAGAATTCCCACAGTCCCACCCCTCCCCATGGCTGGGACCTTTCTATCCTGTGATGAGACAGGTGAATGAGACCTTGTGTCATTTATTGGTAATGACCTGGGCAGCTTTGCCCTGAGTTCTGATGGATTCTCACCTTCAGAGGCCAGAGGGAAAGGGAGGGGCCCATACCAAGGCTCAGGACCTGTTGAACTTGGGAGGGTTTAGCCAGTTCAGGCCTGATTCAGAGCAGATTCCTATTCAGGAAGGGTGTGGGGCCTGCAGGCAGCGGGAATTCAGACATGGGCAGTCCTCTTAATTGGGTTAGGTGCATCATGGCAGCTTTACACGAGGTGTGACGAGGGAAGGGGGATTCCATCTCTGAGGCTAAGAGAAAGATCTGGGTCTAATCCCAGGAGGAGGGAGCTGGGAGACCTTGGTACACCTAATTCAAAAGGAGGGAGTACAGGGCTGCCTGCCCGCAGAAAGTGGCTTGGGTTCCAGGAATTCAGGTGGCAGGTGAAAAGTAGAGGTTGATCATGAGAAAGTTCTTTAAAAAGTCAGTCCCATGGACCCATGGGGTTTGAGTCTGGGCCCTGAGGCGGCTCCCTGACATCCTGCCTTCTGGGCATCCCAGATCCTGAGTCGGCTGATGGCCCTGCCTGGAGTAGAGTGGACTCAGACACGGGGAACTGAGCTGCTGCTGGAGTTCCATGGGTACCACTGGGCTGGACTAGGAATGAAGAAGGTAGAACAGGAACTGTCACCTTCAGAGCTATGGGTGCTGCTCCCATTGTGAGAAGAGGCTGAGGAAGAAGGGGAAGGAGGGATGTTTGCCTGCAGGCCCACCCAAGGCCAAGGGCACAGGAATACAGAGCCCTCTCTTTGGACAGGCTCCCTGACCCCTTGCCATGTTTTAGGCCCTCTCATCAGATGCTAGAGGGGTCTTGAGAGAGGGAGCAGGCCCATCACTCCCAGCTTCAGTCCCACAGGCCCCTTTACTCCACCCTTGGTCAGGTGCGGGTCCTGGGCTGACTCTGTGTTGTGACAAAGGAGGAGGAGGTTGGTCCAAGATGCAGGCGCCAGGGTTGGGGCTCAAGGGGAAAAACAGGTTTCTTAGTGCAGTGAACTCTAAGACATGGAATGACTGAAAAGGGATTGTCTGAAAAAAGTGATCCGGGTTCTCCTCTACCTCTTAAACCAATACTTGTGTCTTTTCTGAAGTTTGAATATGATACCAAAAAGCCCCTGTGAGCACAGGGTTCAAACTCACCCTCTGGCTGGCCACCTGCCAGCTGCGTAGGGTGACTCTCTATACCACAAGGAGTTCCAGACTTTGCAAGTTTGGTGAAGGTTTATATTTTAGTCTATATCAACCTAGACACTTTGAACTAGCAGAAATTAAACCAAAATGCTGATGGAAAATATTAAGTCTCAAATATATTAATGACTTCTGAGTGACACATACAAATATTAACTCATCAATCTAGATGTCTCCACATATGTTACGAATATACAGATCAACGAATGGTGCAAATAAAATACCATCACCTGTACCTTCAGCAAAATGAGGAGATAGGAAATGCCTAATCCCTCAGATCTCTGTCTGTAACAGACATTATGGAAGCCATTGGTGAACCCTGAGTCGAGTGTGAGCATGAGGTGGTGTCTTGTATGGATGTGAAACTGTTTTGGTGATTATACTGTGGTTATTAGGAGAATGTCCTGGTTTGGAGGAAGAATACTGAAGGATGGGGCATCAGGTGACATCATTAAAGGCGGAGGACGCACCAGGGTGACAGCTCACTCTGAAGTGGCAGAAAGAGAAGTTCTCTGGACTGTGCTGCAATGAGTATAGTTCTTGCTTATTTCATGTTTTCATACTATTTAAAAAGCACATCAAGAAATTCAAGAAAACTTACTTTTCAGAAACTGATGTGAAGGGGTGAATACCTGCCTAAATACAGCACAGCTCCTCCTTCTCTTGCAAAGCCAGGGCCTCCAGGTGTTTCCCTCTCCCCCTCTGCTCTCAGCCTCAGGCAGCTTCTTCTGCCCCCTCCTCCCCTGCAGGCAACACTCAGGCCCCTCTAGAGACTGAAGCAGCTCAGGCCCAGAGTCCTTTCATCATTTTCTGAATATATGGCCTAATCCAGATGAGACTCAGATCTGTGAAGGGTTGGATTTCCATGGGCACAGGAGCTGAGGGAGGGTTCTCCTTCCATCTAGGGCTCACTTTAGGGCACAGCCACCAATGGTCGCCCAGGCCTGACTCTGCAGCTTAAGCCCCTCTCCATGCAGCTCATCCCTGTGGCCACTTCATCCACCCACAACTGAGGAATCCCCAGCACATCTTCATCTCAGCAAACATGGAGGGATCTGGAACTGTGGGCAGAAGTAGGAGAGAGGTGAGAAGCACAATGGCCCCTGGCTGCTGGGAAGGGCTTAGCCTGGGTGAGGACTGGGCAGAGAACTTGAGTCCCACTCTGCCCCCAGCCACTTGGCTCTTTCCCCATTAAATGAGAGAGAGAGAGAGAGAGACACCGAGCTCCCACTCTGCACAGTCTTCATATGGGGAGGACCTGCATCTGGTGACCTTTAATCCCCAGGGTCCTGAAGTTGTGGGAAAGGGAAGAGGCCTGGACCAAGCCCAGGGCCTGTCTTTGCTTCAGAACAGGGGTATGGGAGGGCAGCCACCTCTGTGACTGAGCAGGGACACAGGAACTTAGGTTCTGGCCTGATGCACTAGAGCATCTGTCCAGGACGGGCCACATGGGAGGGTGATCTGGAGGACAACAGGCATATTGGGTGGGGGTGTGCAGTTCTCAGACTTGGGAGGGTCAGAGCTTGGCAGGTCAAGGAATCTGTGTGAGAAGAGCCTCCCATGCATAGGGCTGGTGATAGGAGCCCGGGTTAGTCCTGGGAGGAGGCCACTAGGAAGGCCCTGGCAGCCCCACCCCTGAAGCTGGGTGACCTGGGTCAGCGACTGAGGGAACAGCAGGAAGGCAGAAGGAGGCTGGCAGGAGAGATGTGAGCAGGAGAGCCAGGTGACAGGAGGAGGAGCCTCTGACTCAGGCCAGCCCAGGATGGGGATAGGAATGGCCACAGGTGACTGTAATAGCTGTGATCTAGAGATCATGCATTCAGACATGGAAGTCAGTTGACACTGTGGCTGGACATTCTTGGGCTGAATATTCTTCAGCTTTCTAAGCATGGATGTCCACATGTAGAAATTAACAAATGCTATGAACACAGAGGAAATGGGCAGATCATGCCAGGAACCCTGTCCTTGCACATGCTAAGGACTCAGGGAAGGTTTCCTTTTTCAGTTATGAGCCCTGCCCTCCCTGAAGTCAGCAAAGGCCAGGCCCACTCTGATGAGAGGTGGAGCTGTGAGTCCAGGCCGTGGCCTCTGCACAAACCGGGGGCTCTTTGAAGGGGTGAAAATAAAGGAGAGAAATTAGGGAGGGAGATCCAGCAAAGATGTGACCATAGACACCCCAACAACCACACAGTCTGCTCTCACACACCCTCTATCACACAAACCCTCTGGCACCACCAGGGTTCCCTGCCCTTGATCTTCTCCCTGCACTTTGCTACAGACACTCATCTGCACACAGGGGCTCACCAGACACTTCCCACCCCTTCCCTCATGATTCACTCCCACCACCCAAGTCACATCCTTTAGTTCCCCATCTCAGCCTGGCACTTGTACCCACCCAGACCTCACTCACCTCCCCATCCATGAAGAGTCCTCACCACTTCCTCCAGCAACCAGGGAGACCCAGGACCCACTTAACAGGAATCTAGAGTCTTTTTCAGACCCACAGAGGAAGATTCTTCTCTGTATCACCAGGTGAGCCTGACATGATTTAAGTGTTGGTTGGAGGCTGAGGGAATGACTGAATGACATTGCGGACCTGGAGATGCGGAGCCTAGCGGACCGATCACCTGGCGGCTGGCAGGCTGTCCGGTGCTGCCCGGGAATGCCCTGCGGAGCTCCAGCAGGTCTGGCAGGTGTTCTGTTCCTCCCCTTAGGGATGAGCCCTGCCAATCCGGTGTCTATTCACTAGAGCCGCGCCTAGTCAACTCTATTGAAACAGGGAGCCACTTACCCTTAGTAGGTCGTGGCTGCAACACTTGTGGGCTGCCTGCCCAGTTCTTAGGCTTGCCCAGGCTTCCTTCCATGAGCGCCTCATGTAACCATCACAGTATTTTTTTCATGTTTTGTTACCCAGTATGGACACCGATGCACAGAGAGGTGGAGAAAATGCACAGCAGTGTTCAGCGGCGACGAGGTCTCTCTGTCCTCGTCTGGACCCGGGACACCCGCCTTCCCTCTCCCTGCGCTGAGGAGTGACCCCCCTCTCCGCCCTGTGGGCAGCCCCAGGCCGGGTCCCATCCCCGCGGCCACTGCCCAAAGCCCGAGTGGACGTGGTTACAGCCCGGGCTAGGTTTGTTTGTTGGTGCTGTTTTTTTTTTTTTTTTTTTTTTTTCTTGGTGACTCTGCCCAGGGTGGAGTGCAGCGCCGCGATCTGGGTTCACTGCAACCTCGGTCTCCTGAATTCAAGGGATTCTCCTGCTTCAGCTTCCGGAGTAGTTGGGACCACAGGTGTGCGCCCGCAAGCCTGGCTAATTTTCGTATTTTTGTGGGGACAGGATTTCACCATGTTTCCCAGGCTGGTTTCGGACTCCAGGGCTCAAGGGATCAGCCCACCTCCGCCTCCCAAAGCGCTGAGATGACAGGGGTGAGCCACTGCGCCTGGCCCAGGGCTAGATTTTATTCCAGAAGCACCAGGCTTTCAGGGGCTTCAAACAACATATTTTTCACTAGACAATTGGTTACGATGGTAAATGTTATGTTCTATGGTGTTTTTTTTTTTTTTTTTTTTTTTTTTTTTTTTTTTTTGAGACGGAGTTTCGCTCTTGTTACCCAGGCTGGAGTGCAATGGCGCGATCTCAGCTCACCGCAACCTCCGCCTCCTGGGTTCAGGCAATTCTCCTGCCTCCTGAGTAGCTGGGATTACAGGCACACGCCACCATGCCCAGCTAATCTTTTGTATTTTTAGTAGAGATGGGGTTTCACCATGTTGACCAGGATGGTCTTGATCTCTTGACCTCGTGATCCCTCCCAAAGGGCTGGGATTACAGGCTTGAGCCACCGCGCCCAGCCTGTTCTATGTTTTTACAAAAATTAAACAGCTCTAAAAAAAAATTGTCTTAAAAATGTATGTCTTGCTTGAATCTGTCCAATGCGGATTGGCAAAAAGACTCTGCTCATTAAGATCGAGGACAGCATTAGGACCTTGTCTCTAAAATCCCCAAATGTAAGACACTTTGCAGATTTAGAAAGCACATCAGAGACATTGGCCCTGAGCTCCCCTTAGAACAGCACTGCCTCTTACCCCTACCCCCACCAGGTGTGAGGATGGCCCAGGGGGCTCAGCAGAGCAGGTTCAAGTGAAAGTGCCCCATGGTTCCCAACTGCCAGTGCTTGCTTTTGGCCTGTTCTCCCTGGGCAAGGACCAGCCATCCTTCAAAGCCGGGCACAAGTACTCCCTCCCATGTCTGTCCCTCAACTTCCCACAAGAAAGAGCACCCTCCTGCTCCCTGAGACCTGGATCCACAGTGAGCACATCTGCATCTCCCTGCGTGATAATTACTCACACATTTCTTTGCCTTTCTGCTAGAAGCATGAGGTCTTTGAGAATATACTAGATTGGTTTACAGCTTTTGAGGACAAAGTCCTAGTGGCCTACTGTTGCTTAATCAGAATGTGATCAATTGTGTTTCCCTTGAGAGCAGGAGTGAGGGAGGGGTCTATGCATGTGTGGGGCTCACTTTGCACACCCGTCTGTGGCCAACCACACCTGATTCCATGGCTGTACCCACACCTCTGCTCAGTCCATGGATGGTCCCTGCAGTCATCCTCAAAGGGAAGCCCCAAGTGCATCCTTGTCTTAATCATCATGAAAGCATCTGGAAGTGGTGGCAGAAGCCAGAGGGAGATGAAAGGTCTAGTGGCCCCTGGCAGCTTTGGAGGGCTTAGCCTAGGGTGAGGACTGGACAGAGCCCCTGAGTCCCACTCTGCTCCCAGCCATCAGGGAACCCCCTCCTTCCCTTTCTCTCTGAGCATCTCCTCACCCTGGGACCTGCACCCACAGTTCTAAATGGGACTGTCCCTGCCCCACCCCATCCATTCCTGGTCCAGCTCAGCAATGACCTTGGAACTCCAGCAGCAGCTCAGCACCCCTGTCTCTGAGTCAGCTCTGCTCCAGGCAGGGCCAGGATCTTGAGTGTGCAGGAGGCCGGATGGCAGGGGCATTGTCCCAAGACTGAGCTGTATTCCCAGGGGGTTCCCAGAGACTGGCCTTCTACTCCTAGACAGCCTCTTCAGTCAGTTTTGGCCTCAATGGCTGCTACCCAGGCACCTTCCCTGGGAATTACCTCCAGCATTTTCCCCTGGGTCCACAGTCCTTGGAAGCCTCTCCTTCCTGGGGTTACACCCAGTTCCTCTGCTCTTCTCCAGTGGGTGGAATCTCCTCGTTAATCCTGGGAGGAGGGGCTGGGAGACCCCAGTACACCTAATTCAAAAGGAGGGAGTGCAGGGCTGCCTTCCCACAGAAAGCGACTTGGGTTCTAGGGATTGAGGTGGAAGGAAAAAAGTAGAGGCTGCTCATGCGAAGGTTTTTTTTTTTAAAAGTCTGTCCCATGAATCCATGGGATTTGAGTCCAGGCCCTGAAGTGGCTCCCCTATCACCCACTCCTGCACACTCCAGATCCTGAGCCAGCTGAAGGCCCCGCCTGGAGCAGAGTGGACTCAGACACGGGGGAGCTGAGCTGGTGCTGGAGTTCCATGGGCACCACTGGGCTGGACTAGGAATAAAGAAGGTTGAAGAGGGACTGTCACCTTCAGAGCTATGGGTGCTGCTCTCATTGTGAGGAGAGGCTGAGGAAGAATGGGAAGGAGGGATGTTTGCCTGCAGGTCTACCCAAGGCCAAGGGCACAGGAATACAGAGCCCTCTCTTTGGACAGGCTCCCTGACCCCTTGCCATGTTTTAGGCCCTCTCATCAGATGGTAGAGGGGCCTTGAAAGAAGGAGCAGGCCCATCACTCCCAGCTTCAGTCTCACGGGCCCCTTTACTCCACCCTTGGTCAGGTGCAGGGCCTGGGCTGACTCTGTGTTGTGACAAAGGAGGAGGAGGTTGGTCCAAGATGCAGGCGCCAGGGTTGGGGCTCAAGGGGAAAAACAGGTCTCTCAGTGTAGGCAGCCCTGAGACGTGGAGTGATTAGTTAAGGATTGCCTGGAAAAGTGATCTGGGTTCTCCTCCACCTCTTACACCAACATTTGTGTCCTTTCTGAAGGTTGAAGATGATACCAAAAGGCCCCTGTGAGCACAGTCTCAATCAAACTCACCCTTCTGGTTGGCCACCTGCCCACCACCTACTGTGTATGTCGAAAGGCCTCTGGCAGATAATGATGACACCATGAAACAAATTGCTTACTCACTGCCTGGATTCCTTTTGCCAACAATTTTATGAGCGGTTATTCCTAACATCTTATGCTATTTTCTCTTGATGCTACCTGGTGGAATTCCTGCATTTAAGTTTCTGGCTGGCTGACTAAACAAGAGATGTCAACATTTTCTTTCTTCTGCTTTAATTTGGAAAATCAGGTAGTTCTTTGGATGGTGACCTTGTTCTTTCAAGTGATTTTGTCTTTAAAATAATCAAGTTAGACTTCAGACCCTTGGGATTCTTTCCATGTCCTGAAAAAGAATTCTTTAATTATTTAATAATAAAAAAATTGTATTAATGGGATTCTTTCCCATTGAGAATCAGACCCTTGGGATTCTTTCCATGTCCTGAAAGAGAATTCGTTAATTATTTAATAAGAAAAAAATTCTATTAATGTTTGTTTCCTTTAGTAACTGATTGTCCTGTAGTAATATTTAAATAAAGAGTTTTATTTCCCAAAAACCTACTGAGTTTGGAATTTTGTTGGGCTATCCAGTAGAAAATTAATGTTATTTTATTTTTTTCTCCATGAAATGGAGTAATAAATGAGCGATTCTGCTAGATTTTGTGTGGAAACAGATAATCTACAAAACATGGCTGAAAAATATCAGAGACAACACAAATACATGGAAAAATATTTCATGCTCATGAGTTGGAAGAATCAATATGGCTAAAATGGCAGTACTTCCAAAACCAATTTATACATGCAACACTATCACAATCAATACCAATGTCATTTTTCAAGGAATTAGAAAAATCTAATCTAAAAGTTATTTGGAATTTTAAAAGAACCCAAATAGCCCAAACAATCATAAGCTAAAGAACAAAGCCAGAGGCATCACATTTGCTCAACTTCAAACTGTAGTATAAGGGTATAGTGATCAAAACAGCATTGTACTGGCACAAAAATAGAAACTTAGATCCATGGAACAGAATAGAGAGCTCAGAAAGAAACCTTCACACCTACAGCCATCTCACCTTCAACAGAATCAACAAAAATAAGCAATGGAGAAAGACTCTATTGAACAAATGGTGCTGGGATAACTTTCTAGCCATGTGCAGAGAATGAAACTGAACCCCTGCCTTTCCCCATATATGTAAAATAACTCAACATGAACTAAAGATTAAGTCCTAAAACTATAAAAATCCTGGAAGATAACCTAGGATATACCACTCGGGATATAGGGCCTGGCAAAGATTTCATGATGAAGACACCAAGACCAATTGCAACTAAAAACAAAAATTGACAAATGGGACCTCTTTAAAATAAAGAGCTGCTGCACAGCAAAAGAAACTAGCGAGGCAGTAAACAGCCTATAGAATGGGAGAAATATCTGCAAACTGCATCCTGCAAAGCTCTGATATCCAGAATCTACAAGGAATTTAACTCTCAATATCATAATTATCAGAGAAATGCACATCAAAACCGCAGTGAGCTACCATCTCAAACCAGTCAAAATGGCAATTCTTAAAAAGTCAAAAATGACAGATGTTCTTGAGGCTGAGGAGAAAAGGGATCACTTAGATACTTTTGCTGGGAAAGCAAACTAGTTCAGCCACTATGGAAAAGAGTTTGCAGATTTCTCAAAGAAGATAAAATGTAACTATCATTCAACCCAGCAATCCCACTGCTAGGATATACCTAAAGGAGAATAATTTATTCAATCAAATAGACCTGTATGTTCATTGCAGTGCTATTTTCATTAGCAAGGACACATACTGAGTACAAGCTTGGCCAGGAGACCCCACCCAGCTGGCGATGAAGACAATGGGAGGCAGACACCCAGATAGAACAGCAAAGTGTGTCTAAATGAAGGGCCAGCAGCCTACCAAACCGAGAGCCTTAGGGGCTGAAGGCCAGGCTGAAAGCCCTGAGCAGATTCTGATCCACATGTTTATTATCTCTTAACAGGTGATTGTTATTAATAAACTGCTGTTCTGTATTAACTTATAACTCAGAAATATTCCAAGTAGGCAGCTGTTACCTGCTTACCACTAATTGCAAACTAAAAGGTAATCTCCACAAGGGAGCCATGGGGCAAGGCAAAGTTAATGTTTCTCAACAGTAAACTTAATATTTTTCAACAGACACAGAATGAAGCTAAGTGCCCAGGAGCAGTGGATTGAATGAAGAACACATGATACATATTCACCATGGAAATCCATGCAGCCATGAAAGACAACAAAATCATGTCCTTTTCAGCAACATGCATGCACCTAGGAGGCCGTTATCCTAGGTGACCTAATATAAGAACAGGCAACTGCATACCTCAGGTTCCCATTTGAGATGGATGTAATACATGGATGTGAAATCTGTTTTGGTGATTGTATCATGTTTATTAGGAGAGTGTCGTGGTTTGTAGGAAAAACACTAAAGTATGGGGCATGAGTTTGCATCATTAAAGATGTGGGCATCAACATGGCAGCTCATTCTCAAGTAGTGCAGGCAGAGAAGTTCTCTGGATTCTGTGCGCAAATACTTTGCAATTATTGCTTGTTTCAAATTTTTTTTTCTTTTTTACTAGTTGAAAATGGGAACTTAAGAAAAGCACACTTTTCTGAAGCTTATGTAAAGAGATAAATACCTCAATACCTCCACTTTGGTTCCTTCTCCTCCAAAGTCAGGGCCTCCAGGTGTTTCCCTCTCACCCTCTGTGGTCTGCTTTAGGCAGCTTCTGCTGCCGTCTCCTCTCCTGCAGGCAACTCCCAGGCCCTTCTAGAGCCGGAAGCAGCTCAGCTTAAAACAGAAGCTGGGGTCATTCAGGTTCACAGGGCTTGACCCTCATTTGAATTCAGGAGCTGGCAGGAGGTGAGTCAGAGAAAAGGCTCAGCAGCTATTCTGAGATTAGATCAGCTGTCTTAGCTGCCTAGGTGTGTGCATGTGTATGTACTGTATGTGTGCACGTGTGTCTGTGTTTGTGTGTGCATGTTTGTTCCCATAGATTTTCTGCCTAGAATTCATGACTGTGATAGGAATTTCCCAAACATCCTCCAATATAGCTAAAATGGCCGTAATTCCAAAAGCAATGTATAGATGCAATGCTATCCCTATCAAAATACAAATGTCATTTTTTACAGAGTTAGAAAACTCCAATTTAAAAAATTATTTGGAACTAAAAAAGAGCCCAAATAGCCAAAACAATGATGAGCAAAAAAACAAAGCAAGAGGCATCACATTGCCTGACTTCAAATTATAATATGAGGCTACAGTGATCAAAACAGAATGGTATTGTTACAAAAATAGACACTTAGATAGGTGGAACAGAATAGAGAGCTCAGAAAGAAAACTTCACACCTACAGCCATTTAACCTTCAACAAAATCAACAAAAATAAGCAATGGGGAAAGACTCCCTGTTGAACAAATGGTGCTGGGATTACTGGCTAGCCATGGGCAGAAGAATGAAACTGAACCCTTACCTCTCACCATATATATAAAATGACTCAATGTGAATTAAAGATTTAAGTGTAAGTCTTAAAACTATAAAAGTCCTGGAAAAGAACATAGGAAATACCGCTCTGGACATATGGTCTGGCAAAGATTTCATGATGAAGACACCAAAACCAATTGCAACCCAAATCAAAAATTGACAAATGGGACCTCATTAAACTTTTGCTGGGCTGAGCTTCTGCATGGCAAAAGAAACTAGCAAACTAGCAACACAGTAACAGCCTATAAAATGGGAAAAATATCTGCAAACTGTGCATCTGACAAACATCTAATATTCAGAATCTACAAAAAATTTAAACAATTCAACAAGCAAGAACAACAACAACAACAACAACAACAAAAAAAAAAAAACAATTAAAAACAGAGATATAGACCAATGGAACAGAACAGAGGCATTGGAGGCAACCCCACACATCTACAACCATCTGATCTTTGACAAACCAGACAAAACAAGCAGTGGGGAAAGGATTCCCTGTTTCATAAATGGTGTTGGGAAAACTGGCTAGCCATGTGCAGGAAGCTGAAACCAGATCCCTTCCTTACACCTTATACAAAAATTAACTCCAGATGGATTAAAGATTTAAACATAAGATCTAACACCATAAAAACGCTAGAATAAAACATAGGCAACACCATCCAGGACCTCATGACTAAAATACCAAAAGCTCCAGCAACAAAAGCCAAAATAGACAAATGAGATCTAATTAAACTCCAGAGCTTCTGCACAGCAAGGAAAACAATCTTATTAGAGTGAACTGGCAACCAACAGAAAGGGAAAAAATTTTTGCAATCTACCCATCTGACAAAGGGCTGATATGCAGAATCTACAAAGAACTAAAGCAGATTTTCAAGACAAAAAACAAACCCATTCAAAAGTGGGCGAGGATATAAACAGACACTTTTCAAAAGGAGACATATATGAGGCCAATAAACATATGAAAAAATGCTCATCATCACTGGCCATTAGAGAAATGCAAATCAAAACTACATTGAGATACCATCTCAAGCCAGTTAGAATGATGATCATTAAAAAATCTGGAGACAACAGATGCTGGAGAGGATGTGGAGAAAAAAGAACACTTTTACACTGTTGGTGGGAGTGTAAATTAGTTCAACCATTATGGAAGACAGTGTGGTGATTCCCCAAGGATCCAGAAATAGAAATTCCATTTGACCCAGCAATCCCATTACTGGGTATATACCCAAAGGATTATAAGTCATTCTATTATAAAGACACATGCACACATATGTTCATTGCAGTGCTGTTTACGGTGTAGCAAAGTTCTGGAACCAACGCAAATGCCCATCAATGATAGACTGGATAAAGAAAACGTGGCACCTATACACCATGGAATACTATGCAGTCATAAAAAAGGACAAGTTCTTGTCCTTTATAGAGACATAGATGAATCTAGAAGCCATAATTCTCAGCAAACTGACACAAGAACAGAAAACCAAACACCACATGTTTTCACTTATACGTGGGTGATGAACAATGAGAACACTTGGGCACAGGGAAGAGAATAACACCCACTGGGCTAAGTGGGGGGGGTGGAGGGGAGGGGAGAGGAGGGACAGCAGGGGGGTGGGGAGCATGGAGAGGGATAACACTGGGGAGAAATGCCTGATGTAGGTGATGGGGGCTGGGTGGGGGGATGGAGACAGCAAACCACCATGGCATGTATGTACCTAGACAGCAATCCTGCAGGATGCACATTTACACCAGAGCCCAAAATACAATTAAAAAAAATAAGCAAAGAACATGAATAGACACTTTTCAAAAGAAGACCTGCAAGTGGCTGACAAACATGAAAATATGCTTAGTATCAGCAATCATCAAAGAAATGCAGATCAAAATCACAGTGAACTATCTCATACCAGTCAAAATGACAATTCTTAAAAAGTCAGAAAACCACAGATGCTGGTGAAGCTGAGGAGAAAAGAGAACACTTACACACTTTTGCTGAGAAAGCAAACTAGTTCAGGTACTATGGAAAGCAATTTAGAGATTTCACAAAGAACTTAAATTGGAGCTACCATTTGACCCAGCAATTCCACTGCTGGGGACATATCTAAAGGAAAATAATTTATTCAATCAAGTAGACCCATATGTTCATTGCAGTGCTCCTCTCACTAGCAAGACCATAGAATCAATCTAAGTGCCCAGCAGCAGTGGATTGAATGAAGAAAACATGGTACATATGCACCGTGGAAATCTATGCAGCCATGAAAGACAACAAAATCTGCTACATGGATGGAGCTGGAGGCCATTATCCCAGGTGACTTAACACAAGAACAGGCAACTGCATACCGCAGGTTCCCATTTATAAGTGGGTGCTAAACATTAAATACACATAAATGTAGGAAAGGATTCAAGATGACCAGATAGGAACAGCTTCCAGCAGTTCCCAGCAAAGGGTGAGTGATCACCGCATTTCCACACCAATTTTTACTGCCCACAGACCAGGAGATTCCCAGGTGGAAAAGCGCCATAAATCTCCAGCATGTCTGTTTGAGCTGGGGCAGTGGGTCTCCACACAAAAACTCACATAAATCCAGGCACCATTTCAACTGGTGACTGGAACACCTGGGAAACAGAGTCGCCTGTTCAACTGAAAAAAAAAAAAGAGGGGACTGAAACAGGGAGCTAGGCCAGGAGATTCCCAGGCAGAAAGACACCACGAGTCTCCAGTGCAGCTGTTTCAGCCGTCACAGCAGGTCTCCACACAAAAGCTCGCGTAAATCCGGGCACCATCTCAGTTGGCAACTGGAATGCCTGGGAGACAGAGTTGCCCATTCAACTGAAAAAAAGGGGACTGAAACAGGGAGTCAGGTGATCTGGCTCAGTCAGTCCCACCCCCTGCAAAGACCAGCAATCTGAAACGCTCTGGATTGAGAGTTTCACAGCAAGCACAGCTGGACTGGGGATGGTCCAGATCTGTGGGGGGAAGGGTGTTCGCCATTACTGAGGCAGTCCACCATTACTGAGGCAGTCTGCCATTACAGAGACAGTCTGCCATTAGGGAGGCAGACCAGCATTACTGAGGCAGTTCTAACTATACCCCTATAAACAAAACTGCAAGGAAGTTCACACAGTAGCTGGGCAGAGCCCATGGCAGCTCAGCAATGCCTCTGCTGGCAGACTGTGACTAGGCTACCTCCTCGCTGGGCAGAGCATCTCTGAAAAAAAGGCAGCAGCATGACAGGAACTTATAAATAAAGCCTCATCCTCCCGGGGCAGAGCACCTGGGAAAAAAAGGCAGTTATGAGTTCCACTGCAGCAGACTTAAATGTACCTGCCTAGCAGCTCTGAATGGAACAATGGAACTCACAGCTCAGCACTTGAGCTCCTATAAAGGACAGACTGTCTCCTCAAGCAGCTCCCTGACCTCCGTATATCCAAAGAGTCACCTTATAAAGGAGAGCTCAGGCTGACATCTGGTGGGTATCCTTCTGGGACAAAGATAGCAGAAGAAGAAACTGTCAACAACCCTTACTGTTCTGTAGCCACTGCAGGTGATCCCCAGGAAAACACGGTCTGGAGTAGACCTCCAGCAGTCTTACAGCAGAGGGGCCTGACTGTGAAAAGGAAAACTAAGAAACAGAAAGAAATAACTTCATCATCAACAAACAGGGCATCCACTCAGAGACCACATATGAAAGTTACCAACTACAAAGACCACAGGTAGATAAATCCGCAAAGATGGGAAGAAACCATTGCAAAAAGGATGAAAACACCCCAAAGCAGAATGCCTCACCTTCTTCAAGGGATCATAACTCCTCACCAGCAAGGGAACAAGGTTGGATGAAGAATGTGATGAATTGACAGAAACAGGCTTCAGAAGGTGGTTAATAAGAAATGTCTCTGAGCTGAAAGAACATGTTCTAACCCAATGCAAAGAAACTGAGAACCTTGAAAAAAGGTTTGATGAAATGCTAATGAGAATAAACAGCTTAGAGAGGAATATAAATGAATTGATGGAGCTGAAAAACACAACATGAGAACTTCGCAAACCATACACAAGTTTCAACAGCTGAATTGACCAAGCAGAAGAAAGGATAATCAGAGATCAACTCAATGAAATAAAATGAGAAGGCAAGATTACAGAAAAAAGAGTAAAAAAGAAAAGACAAAGCCTCCAAGAAATATGGAATTATGTGAAGAGACCTAATCTACGTTTGATAGGTGTACCTGAATGTGACGGAGAGAATGAATCCAAGTTGGAAAACACTCTTCAGGATATTATCCAGGAGAACTTCCCCAACCTAGCAAGGCAAGCCAATAGTCAAGTCCAGGAAATACAGAGAACCCCACAAAGATATTCCTCAAGAAGAGCAACCCCAAGGCACATAATTGTCAGATTCACCAGGGTTGAAATGAAGGAGAAAATGCTAAGGGCAGCCAGAAAGGAAGGTCGGGTTACCCACGAAGGGAAGCCCATCAGACTCACAGCAGTTCTCGGCAGAAAATCTACAAGCCAGAAGAGAGTGGGGGCCAATATTCAACATCCTTAATGAAAAGAATTTTCCACCCAGAATTTTATATCCAGCCAAGGTAAGTTTCATAAGTGAAGGAGAAATAAAATCCTTTATGAGCAAGCAATTGCTCAGAGATTTCATCATCACCAGGCCTGCTTTACAAGAGCTCCTGAAAGACGCACTAAACATAGAAAGGAACAATCAGCACAAGCCACTCCAAAAACATACCAAATCACAAAGAGCATCGACACAATGAAGAAACTTCATCAACTAATGGGCAAAACAGCCAGCTAGCATCAAAATGGCAGGATCAAATTCACACATACAATGTTAACCTTAAATGTAAATGGGCTAAATGCCCCAATCAAAAGACAGAGACTGGCAAATTGGATAAAAAGTCAAAACCCATCGGTGTGCTATATTCAGGAAACCCATCTCACAGCCAAGGATACACATAGGCTCAAAATAAAGGGATGGAGGAAGATTTACCAAGAAAATGGAGAGGAAAAAAAACTGGAGTTGCAATTCTAGTTTCTGATATAACAGACTTTAAACCAACAAAGATCAAAAGAGACAAAGAAGATCATTACATAATGGTAAAAGGATCAATGCAACAAGAAGAGCTAACAATGCTAAATACAGGAGCACCCAGATACATAAAGCAAGTTCTTAATCACTTACAAAGAGACTTAGACTCCCACACAATAATAGTGGGAGAATTTAACAGTCCGCTGCCAATATTAGACAGATCAATGAGATAGAAAATTAACAAGGATATCCAGGACTTGAACTCAGAACTGGACCAAGCAAACCTAATAGACGTTTACAGAACTCTCCTCCCCAAATCCACAGAATATACATTCTTTTCAGCACTGCGTGGCACCTACTCTAAACTGACCACATAATTAGAAGTAAATCACTCCTCAGCAAATGCAAAAGAACGAAAATCATCACAAACAGTCTCTCAGACCACAGCACAATCAAATAATTCAGAATTTAAAAACTAACTCAGAACCACACAATTTCATAGAAACTGAACAAGTGGCTCTCGAATGTCCACTGAATAAACAATGAAATGAAGGCAGAGATAAAGATGTTCTTTGAAACCAATGAGAACAAAGACATGACATACCAGAATCTCTGGAACAAATTTAAAGCAGTCTCTACAGGAAAATATATAGCAATAAATGCCCACATGAGAAGCAAAGAAAGATCTAAAATCGACACCCTATCATCAAAATTGAAATAGTTAGAGGAGCAAGATCAAAAAAATTCAAAACCTAGTAGAAGACAAGAAATAACTAAGATCAGAGCAGAACTGAAGGAGATAGAGACACAAAAAAACCCTCAAAAAATCAATAAATCCAGGAGCTGTTTTTTTTTGAAAAGATTAACAAAATAGACAGACCACTAGCCAGATTAATAAAAAAGAGAAGACAGAATAATCAAATAGATGCAATAAAAATGATAAAGGGGATATCACCACAGATTCCACAGAAATACAAACCACCATCAGAGATTACTACAAACAACTCTATGCACATAAACCAGTAAACCTGGAAGAAATGGATAAATTCCTGGACACTTGCATCCTCCCAAGCCTTAACCAGGAAGAAGTCGAAACCCTGAATAGACCAATAACAAGGGCTGAAGTTGAGGCAGCAAATAATAGCTTACCAACCAAAAAAAGCCCAGGTCCAGATGGGTTCACAACCAAATTCTACCAGACATGTAAAGAGGAGCTGGCACCACTCCTTTTGGAACTATTCCAAACAATCCAAAAAGAGGGAATCCTTCCCAAATCATTTTATGAGACCAACATCCTCCTGATACCAAAACCTGGCAGAGACTCAACAAGAAAAGAAAACTTCAGGCCAATATCCATGATGAACACAGATGCAAAAATCTTCAATAAAATACCGGCAAACCAATTGCAACAGCACATCAAAAAGCTTACCCATCATGATCAAGTAGGCTTCATCCCGAGGATGCAAGTCTGCTTCAACATATGCAAGTCTATAAATGTAATTCACCACATAGACAGAACCAAAGACAAAAACCACATGATTATCTCAATAGATGAAGAGAAGGCCTTTGACACAATTCTACAGCCCTTTATGCTAAAAACTCTCAATAAACTAGGTATTGACAGAACATATCTCAAAATAATAAAAGCTATTTATGACAAACCAACAGCCAATATCATACTGAATGGGCAAAATCTGGAAGCATCCCCTTTGAAATCTGGCACTAGACAAGAATGCCCTCTTTCACCACTCCTATTTAGTATAGTATTGAAAGTTCTAGTCAGAGCAATCAGGCAAGAAAAAGAAATAAAGCGTATTCACTTAGGAAAAGAAGAAGTCAACTGATCTCTATTTGCAGGTGACATGGTTGTATGTTTAGAAAACTCCATGTCTCAGCCCAAAATCTCCTGAAACTGATAAGGAACTTCAGCAAAGTCTCAGGATACAAAATCAATGTGCAAAAATCATAGGCCTTCTTACACACAATGACAGACTTAAAGAGAGCCAAATCAAGAATAAACTGCCATTCATAATTGCTACAAAGAGAATAAAATACCTAGGAATACAACTAACAAAGGATGTAAAGGACCTCTTCAAGGAGAACTACAAACCACTGCTCAATGAAATAAGAGAGGACACAAACAGATGGAGAAACATTTCATGCTCATGGTTAGGAAGAATCAATATTGTGAAAATAGCCATACTGCCCAAAGTAATTTATAGATTCAAAGCTATCCCCATGAAGCTATCGATGATCTTCTTCACAGAACTGGAAAAACCAGCGTAAACTTCATATGGAACCAAAAGAGAGCCCACATAGCCAAGTCAATTCTAATCAAAAAGAACAAAGCTGGAGGCATCACACAACTGGACTTCAAACTATACTACAAGCCTACAGTAATCAAAACAGCATGGTACTTGTATCAAAACAGAGATATGGACTGATGGAACAGAACAGAGGCCTCGGAGGCAATGCCACACATCTACAATCATCTGATCTTTGACAAACCTGACAAAAACAAGCAATGGGGAAAGGATTTCCTGTTTAATAAATGGTGTTGGGAAAACAGTCTAGCCATGTGCAGAAAGCAGAAACTAGACCCCTGCCCGACACTGAAATTAACTCCAGATGGATTAAAGACTTAAACGTAAGACCTAACGCCATAAAAACCCTAGAAGAAAACCTAGGTAAAACCATTCAGGACATAGGCATAGGCAAGGACTTCATGACTAAAACACCAAAAGCACTGGCAACAAAAGTCAACATGGACAAATGGGATCTAATTAAACTCCAGTGCTTCCGCACAGCAAAGAAAACAATCATTAGAGTGAACCGGCAACCAACAGAAAGGGAAAAAATTTTTGCAATCTACCCATCTGACCAAAGGGTAATATCCAGAATTTACAAAGAACTAAAACAGATTTACAAGAAAAAAACAAACCCATTCAAAAGTGGGCAAAGGATATGAACAGACACTTTTCAAAAGAAGACATATATGAGGCCAACAAACATATGAAAAAATGGTCATCATCACTGGTCATTAGAGAAATGCAAATCAAAATTACATTGAGATAGCATCTCATGCTAGTTAGAATGGCTATCATTAAAAAATCTGGAGACAACAGATGCTGGAGAGGATGTGCAGAAATAGGAAGACTTTTACACTGTCGGTGGGAGTGCAAACTAGTTCAACTGTTGTGGAAGACAGTGTGGAGATTCTTCAAGGACCTAGAAATAGAAATTCCATTTGACCCAGCAATCCCATTACTGAGTATATATCCAAAGGATTATAAATCGTTCTATTATAAGGACACATGCACACGAATGTTCATTGCAGCACTGTTTACAATAGCAAAGACCTGGAACCAACCCAAATGTTCATCAATGATAGACTCGATAGGGAAAATGTGGCAAATATACACCATGGAATACTGTGCAGCCATAAAAAAACAATGAGTTCATGTCCTTTGTAGGGTTGTGGATGAATCTGGATACCATCATTTTCAGCAAACGGACACAAGAACAGAAAATCAAACACTGCATGATCTCACTCACAGGCCGGTGTTGAACAATGAGAACACATGGACACAGGGAGGGGAGCATCACACACTGGGGTCTGCTGGGGGGAACTAGGGGAGGGACAGCAGGGTGTGGGGAGTTGGGGAGGGATAATATGGGGAGAAATGCTAGATATAGGTGATGGAGATTAAGGCAGCAAACCACATTGCCATGTATGTACCTATGCAAGAATACTGCATGTTCTTCACATGTACCCCAGAATCTAAGATGCAATAAAACATATTTTTAAAAAAAGGAAAAAAATACACATGAATATAAAAATGGAAACCACATACAGTGGAGATTACTAGGCAGGGCCATGGGGAGGGGCATGTGGGCTCGAGAACCACCCACTGGGTACCATGTTTACTGTCTGGGATCTTTGGGACCCCAAGCTTCAACATCCCAAATCTGACTCATGTAATAAACCCACATGTATATTCTTTAATTTATAATAAAAGTTGAAATTGAAAATGAATAAATATGCTGGCGATGATGTGGAGAAATAGGAACACTTTTACACTGTTGAGAGTGTAAATTAGTTCAATCATTGTGGAAGACAGTGTGGCAATTCCCCAAGGATCTATAACCATTAATACCATTTGACCCAGCAATCGCGTTACTGGGTATAAGCCCAAAGAATTTTTAATCATTCTATTATAAAAGCACATGCACCGGTATGTTCATTACAGCACTGTTCACAATAGCAAAGACTTGGAACCAACCCAAACGTCCATCAATGATAGACTGGATAAAAAAAAAAGTGGCATATATACACATGGACTACTATGCAGCCATAAAAAATGGGTTCATGTTCTTTGCAGGAACATGGATGAAGCTCAAAAACCATCATTCTCAGCAAACTAACACAGGAACAGAAAACCAAACACTGAATGTTCTCACTCTTAAGTGGGAGTTGAACAGTGAGAAAACATTGACATAGTGAGGGGAATATCACACACTGGGGCCTGTTGGGGATTGGGGGACAAAATGGGGAGAGCATTAGGATAAATACCTACTGCATGTGGGGCTTAAAACCTAGAGATGAAGGGTTGATAGGTGCAGCAAACCACCATGGCACATGTATACCTATGTAACAAACCTGCACATTCTGTACATGTATCCCAGAAGTTAAAGTAAAAATAAATAAATAAAATGACATGAGGCCAAAAAAAAAAAAAAAAAGCTGGTTTATCTGACAGAGTCAAGAGAGAACTCTGCACTGTGAACTCTAATCCTGCCCTAAAATAGTAAACTCTAGTCATTTAAAATAATTGTAAGTCATATGATGATAATTTTATAAAAATTACATATGATTGTAGTAAACCCTAACGTTGAACCATGCATAAGGGAATTTCAGATTATTTCCACCTTGTTTTTCATATCCTTCTTTTTTGTCCCATTTTCAAGTAACATTTTTTGTTTATCCTCCGGAAGTCATTGCTTCCAGGTGTTCCCTTCTGCACCACCCCCTCCTTTTCCACTGTCCACCTCAGCCCTTGCTCTGGCCTGGGACTGCAGCTTCCTTGGCGCTGAAGGTACAAGAGCTGCATTCAGCCTCGGAAGAGAGGAGGATGCAGGGCAGGTGGTGGGGGTGGTCTGGGCATTGCAGGAGAACCTTGTACTGCCCGATCTCTATCATGGACAGCTGCATTTCTTCACCAGGTTAGCCACAGTCAAGGCAAACTTGCCCCTTTCCTGATTGGTTTATTTCTCACTCTTCCCAACTCCTACTTGCAAATTCATTTTCTTCCACCTAACATTTCTTTCTACTTCTTGTCTTCACAATATATCCTGATTTACTGTGCCCAGGAAACATTGGTCTTACCATGTCCTAAGTTACCATCTAAAGTGTGGTGAACAAATGGACAAGAAAGAGGCCCCGCCCCAATCACTGCCTCTCATTTATTCACTCGCAGTGTTTGTACAGCTTCAGCACCAACAGTGAGCTGTGCTGTGGACGCTTCTCTGAGGAAAACAGACAAAATCCCTGTTCCAGTGGGGACAGCAGGTGAATGTAATAAGCAGGTGCATTGCATCGAAGTAAAAGATGATTCAGGGAGCAGGGAGCAAGGTCATGGGGGGGAAGATGGGAGGGGAGTCCCTAGGTCCTCAGTAGCCTGAACAGGAAGGTCTCCCAAGAAGGTGACATGTAAGACCAGGCATGGTGGCTCATGCCTTTAATCCCAGCACTTCAGGAGGCTGAAGCAGGTTGATAATGAGGTAAAGAGATCAAGATCATCTTGGCCAACATAGTGAAACCCCATCTCAACTAAAAATGCAAAATTAGCTAGGAGTGGCAGCACCCACCTGTAGTCTCAACTACCTGGGAGGCTGAGGCAGGAGAATTGCCTGAACCCATGAGGCGGAGGTTGCGGTGAGCCAAGATTGCACCACTGCACTTCAGTCTGGTGACAAAGCAAGCTCTGTCAAAAAAAAAAAAAAAAAAAAAAAAAAAAAAAAAAAAAAAAAGTGACAATATGTCATCAGACCTGGCTTTACTGAGGTGAGCATTCCCACAGGAGGCAGAGTCTGCAAAATGGTCTGGAGTGGTCCAGGGAAAATTCAGAAGGTGCCTTTGTAACATTTTCAAGACAACAGTAAAAAAGAAACACCCAAGAATGTATTTATTAAGCAGTTAGAACCAAACAATAAATATTTATAACCTAGCAATTTAATCACCATTTAAGAAAATATTTCACATTAATTGAAAAAGTAGTATGTTCATGTCATTCTTAAATAAGCACAAGTGTTTACTAATAGACATGTGTACCTACTGGGCACTGAACAATTTCTCAAACCTTGGAAGCAGATTGGATACAGCCTCTCCCTCTCATTTCCTATCTCATCCCTATGCTTTCAGGCGTTCTCACTTTTTTTTTTTTTTTTTTATCACAGCAGTGATTGAAAGTACAGATGGTAAAACTACCATGCCATCTAAAGCAACGGTGCATAGCCTAATTCAAACTATCAAATACTTTAGAGTACTTCCTGTGGTGTCCAGCAGATGGCACCGCTAAACTTTCAAATATTTCCATCAGCCCAAAGGGTTTGCTCACAGTGAATTTGTGCCCTGAGCTCCTTGGCACACAGCTTGTGACATCATGGTGGATAAGGGATCTATAAAGAGTTTATTTGGGGGGTTGGGGCAGTTCCTCCCACCCTGTACATCAAGATGCCCTGAGGTCAAAGAGCAGAGTGGTGCGCTCTGGTGGCCCAGCAGTTCTACCCCAAGGGAGAGGTTTCTCTTCCGCTGCAGCAGAAACCAACAGGACACTGCTTCATCCCAGAACCCAGGGGAGCAGGAAGGAAGGTCAGAGTTGGGGGCTGCCTGAGTGTTTCAGATCACACAGGACATCCTGCTTGATGGCTTCAGAAATCCTTCATGAGCTGGGAGACAGCCCCTGAGATGACAGGTGAGTGAGCAGAATGGGAGAGACACGACAACTCTCGAGATGACACGCAGTTTCTCCCATGTGTTTATGTAGGTCTGTGTGTACACGTGCTTGTGTGTTTGTCTGTGTCTGTATTTGTGCATGCACTTGTGTATATGTGTGTTTGTGTCTGTGTGTGCATGTGTGTGTTTGCCTGTGTAGTGTAAATATGTGTGTGAACTGTGTGGATGTCTGTGTGTGTGTGTGTGTGTGTGTGTGTGTGAGAGTCTGTGTATGTAGTAGTGTATACTGTATGTATACATATGAATGGTGAATTGATTTCGTGATTGATTTGCTGTGGATGGAGACAGGTACTCCAGGGGGGTTCCTGCCCACCCCTCCTTCACTATCTTCCCTCCTGACATTCCCTCCTCCCTGTGGAAATAGTCTACCCCAGTACATGAGGGTTCATTACTGCAGACTTCTCACAGCTTCCAAAAGTTCTGATATTTGCACCCCCAGACCTCCTCCTCATACTTGTCCCTCTGCCAGGTGCCCTGTCTTCTCCTCCCACCTGGCCACGCTGTATTCTTCCTATTCCTAGAAGAACAATCTGAAATGCCACCTCCCGAGAAGCCTCCATGCAACTTCCCAGACAGAATGGGTCACCACCTCTTCTGCCCTCTGATAGCCCCAACCACCTCGAGGACATCACATCAGCAGCAGCAGCCACATGGGTGTTTCTTTCTGCCCCTGGATTCTGAGAGCCTTGAGGACCACATCTGTTACCCACCTGTAAACTTAGCACCTATCACAGTGGCTGCCACATGACAGGGTTTAAGACACATGGGAGGAATTCAATCATCAGACTACTCCAGGGCTGCTAGAACTCAGAAAAGGATCCTCATCATTTGGCGGATTGGACAAATGGCTTCATTTCTGTTCTTTCCAGCATCAACCTCCATGGCTTCACCCATCCCTACTCCTTCCTCCATTAAGATTGGCCGGTCAGGATAGGGCAGGGGCAGGAGCAGCTATACCTGGTCTCCTCCACCACCCACGGTGGGGTGCATCCTTGGTGGGACCTGGTGAGCATGCCACCCCTGGACCTAAGGGACCTGGAGCCTCCACAGCCCCACAGGGACCAGGAGGAGCTGTTCAGCCACTTGCAGAGACAGCCAGAGAGTGCTTCACGGGCTGCATGGAGCTCTGGAGAAGCGGGGAGTTCAGGATCTTCTTTTGTGGAGCATGAGATATTTAGGCAGGATCATGTCTATGGAAGAGGCTGTCACTTTGGCTTTTCAACGCTTTCACCCCCTTGCCCCTCCAGATCAGAAGGGGTGCTTACTTGTTTTTATGGATTATTGTGTCAACCAAAATGAGAGGTCAGAATCACCCTAAAGATTTGAAACTTCTTCAAGATTTTTGACAAATGCACAACATTTTAAAGCTACTTCTATTTTTAGGAAACTGTGTCTGAAGAAAACATTTTATTGTATGGCATTATCCAAATTACTGATACAGAATTTTTAATATCTAGATAATGTCATACAATCATGTGAAAAGTAAAAACTAAAAAGCAATAACTTTTTGGGCTAATGCCGGAGAATCACTTGAGGCTGGGAGTTGGAGATGAGCCCTGGCAACATGATGACACCCTGTCTCTACAGAAAATTTTAAAACAGACCAAGGGTAGTAGCATGTGCCTGTAGTCCCAGTTCCTCAGGACGCCAAGGTGGGAGGATCACTTGAGCCTGGGAGTTTAAGTTTGCAGTGAGTCGTGTGGTGCCACTGCACTCCAGCCTGGGCGACAGAGTGAGAGCCTGTATCAAAGAAAACAACAACAAACAACAGCAACGGCAACAACAGCAGAAATAACAATAACAACAAAAAACCCCAGTAAGCTAAATGGACAGAAGAGTTGTGGGACCCAAATGACCAAATAATTCTATTTTTCAGTTTTGATGAATTAAAGGGTTTGCTGAGTGTTAGTATTCTCAGAAGCTTCCATCTCATGAAATAGAATTTCCTCTGGTTAATCCACTCCTTAGTCCAGGTCCTCTGAGGAGCAGGTGCCTCCATGGGATTCACAGAATGGATTTCATTGGTGGAAACCCCGGGAGAACCATTCAGTGGGACGCAGTTCTGACGCCAAGTGCAGGAGGGAGACAGGAGGTGGGGAGGGTGCGTCCTACACTACAGTGAATGGTGCTGGGACTGCTGGATGCCACATGCAGAAGAATGAGGCGGACCCTTCCTTCCAGCACACAGAGAAACTAGCTCTAGATGAATGGCAGATGTCCACCTAACATATGAGATTGTAAGTCTCAGAAGAAAATAGAGCAGTAAATTTTTGTGACCCTGAATTTGGCAAAGGCTTCTTAAGTATTGTACATCAATAGCCAAATGGCAAAACAATAAATAGTTTAATTTCCTTTCATGCAAATGTAAAATATCTGTATTTCAAAAAGGACTCTATTTAGAAGGTAAAAACACTTTTAAAATGGAAAAAATATTTGCAATTCATATATCTGGTAAGAGACTGGTATCCTGAATATATAAAGAACACTTGCAACTCAACATTAGACAGCAAAATAACCCAATTTAAATATATGCAAATAATTTGAATAGATATTTCTCCAAAGTGTGACATGTATAATAAAGGGTGGTAGTAAAAGAAGAGAAAATTTTAGGCAGCGGTTTCAGGTGAGCAGCAAAAGGAATCTGTTGAAATATCTGCAGAGGCTCCGGGCTGATAAGACCCTATGAGACAGGGTGTGGACCAAGCTGGCTAAGAATGAGAGGACCCAACAAGGGTCCTGGATTTGACCTTGGTTTCCCCTAGGACCTCATTATATGCTCATTAACATACTAAATACACACACACCAGTCCTTGCAAATTTTGAGAACACCCATATTTGGTGTAAAAATAGGGGGCACCACAGTTTTGAGAAATCTCTACCTTCTTCCAGAAATTTTCATGACTATTTCACCTCTTGGTTGAAGACACCCAGAAAGGTGGCAGCCCCAAACGCCCTTGCACCTGTCTCTCTCTGGAGCTCCCCTGCACTCCCTTTACTTGAGTGCGCACTTTTGCTTTTACAATAAATCTCCATCCTTTCTCTATTTTCCTGCTGGTCCTTGAATTCATTTCACCAGGCAGTGTCAAGAGCCCAACGCCGGCTGGGGTTGCAGTCCCACCAGCGTTTGGGGACCTCCCCTTGCCCACTGGCATCAGAAGAAGATTGCAAAGATGGCGGTGAGCCCAAGGTGCTCAGTGTTCACAGCCCTCAGGGAAGTGCCAATTGCACCCTCAGGGGACGCCTCACCCCCCTGCGATGGCTGACCCCAAAACAGTGAGGGTGGAGGGGCTGTGGCCTGCGTTACTTACAGGGCAGAGAGCAGGAGACAGAGAGTCCATGGCGTGTGGGGGCTGTGTGTGTGTCACCCTCTTCCCATTTTCATGGGGAAGGTTCTCCCTGTTCTCAGGCCCTACCTGCTTCCTTCTGCTCCCTTTCTCCCGCTCTGTCTGATCCTTCTTTTCCACCAATTTCAAGGTGTTCTCTGCCTCACGACGTCCATATTCAGTGCCCTCAGCCCAGAAGAGAAACAGCCCTGGACTGCAAGCAGTGGGGTCGGGGAGGCGACACCGGGAAGCCCCTGTCGGACCCTGGACACTCAGGAGCTAGTGAGTCCCGGCGCCCTCCTGCAGCAGCCACAGGGGTAGGAGGATGGTGAGGGGGGTCCTGGCGGGAGACCACAGTCAGAGCCCCAAGGATCTGAGTGGGATGGTGATGTCTCCACACTGAACCGGTGCAAAGGTTCCTCCCGCGAGGATGAAGGAGGAACCTCGCGCTCCTCACCCCACCAGGCCCCGCAGTTTCTGAATCCTCCTGACGTGGGAACTGCCTGTCCCTTGCCGCTATTGCGGAGTCCTCCCAGGTCTTCCAAAGGCCGTTTCGCCAGCCCTTGTCCAGGCCCCAAATCTTAGGACACCCCTCCTCAGGTCATTCTGCCACCCAGGTGATCCTGCAAGGCAGAGATTATGTTCCCCTCTGTTGTTGGGCAGGCACTGTGACAGGTCCTGGGTTAGGAAGGGAGAGGGGGCATCCCTGTCCTCAGGGAGCTCACACATCTGCTGAGGGAAGCAAGGTGACAGCACAGCCCACCCTCCTGCTGTGTCAGAAAAGGAGGTGACGCCCCAGGGCGGAGGAGGGAAGGGTGTCAGGGCTGGCATTGGAGATGGTTTTGTTTGATTTCCAGATTACACTAAGAAAGAGGAAAGAAAATGAAACGTGCTCCTAGCAGGAGGGAACGCTAAGGAGAAAGGTGGAAACAGTGATGGCCACAGATTGGAGGCTGGTGAGAAATCCACAGTGAGGGGAGCAGAAGCAAATGCAGTGAGGAAGAGGAGTCAGGAGGGAGAAGGGAGAGGAGGATGGGAGAGCACAGGTGCCCCCAGGAGGAGCCCCCTACAAGGTGTCACATTCAGACTCATTCAAACACAATCACACGCACTCTCCACCGGCAAATCTGCAAGTGTCCAGGGAGTTCCAAACTTTCTCACTTTTTCTGTCTTCTTCTGAGCCCTCCAAACCGTTCCAGCCTCTGCCTCTTACCCAGTTCCAAAGTCAATTCCACATTTTCGGGTATCTTTATGGCAGCGCCCCAGTCCCAGTACCAATTTACCGTATTAGTCAGTTTTCTCACTGCTGATAAAGACATACTCGAGACTGGGTACTTATAAAGAAAATGAGGTTGAATGGACTCACAGTTCTACATGACTGGGGAGGCCTCACAATCATCGTGGAAGATGAAAGACACATCCTTCATGGCAACAGGCAAGACAGAATGAAAATGAAGTGACGGGGGTTTCCCCTTATACAGCCATCAGATCTCGTGAGACTTATTCACTACCAGGAAAACAGTATGAGGAAAACTGCCCACATGATTCAATTATCTCCAACTGGCTTCCTCCCACAACATGTGAGAATCATGGGAGCTACAATTCAAGATGAGATTTGAGTGGGGACACAACCAAACCATGTCACCTTCCAAAGACTCCCTTTTTCTCTTAGTAAAACCAAAGCCACCACTGAGGCCTAGGGAGCCCTGCACAGCTGTCCTTGACTCTGTCCTTGCTCGTTCATTTCCTAACCTTGGCCTCTTTGTTGTTTCTCAGGGACTGGAGATGTTCTTCTGCCTCAGGGCCTTTGCATTACACTCCCCTGAGCCTGGATTGTTCTTCCCTCAGAGGTCTACCCAGCTCATTCCCGTCCCTGTTCCTAAGTGACACACCCTTCCACACCTGCTGCCACCACCCTCTCACTTTGGAATCTGTTTATTATTTTCTTTGTTTAATTTTAAATTTTGATATAATTGATGTAACATAAAATGTTCCATCTTAACCACATATATATCTATATCTATCTCTCTATCTATGGGGATCGCTTTACCCCAAGGTTGATCATTACTCAGGAGTATTTTTATAGTCCTCCTTCACTCCTTCCCCAGCTGCCTCCTGGTTAGAGATGCTAATAAGAATTCAGATGGCCCAAAGATACTGGAGGAAGTACAAATGGTGAAGGCCATACACATTTTAGCTCACATTGGCATGTTTTGGCCTTTACTCTGTGTGTGGCAAGGAGAGAGAGATGTGAAATTAAAATTGCAGATAAATACAAGGAATAACTGAAATGAAAGATGCTAATTTTCTTTCCCTTGGTTGACTCAACCAGGCTGTCTTCTCCATTTCTGACTGACAGAGACCACACAGGTTGGATTTATTCCACTGTTCTCTAATGGTTGGAGACTGCTTTCCAATGCTGGCCAAATAACCTGCATCTTAAACACTCCTTCCGGGAAAGAATGACTTTGAAGCCACCAATTAAGGAGAAGAGAAGAGGAAGCAGGAGAAAGGGTTAAAGTGTGGTACAGAAGCTTCCATCCACAGAAGGCACACACCACCAAAGCAACTATAGAATACATGGATGGCAAAGGGCTGGAGTCCAGGCCGTGCTGTCTGAGAAGACTTACCAAGCTGAGAACCAGATCTCACCCAGAGAAGCATTCCAGTCCTCCACATCATTGAGAAATGGCCAAATTCAGTGTGGCTAGAGGGAGACCATGTACACCACACTGTCTCACAGACGCTTTCCAGCAGAGAGAGAGACCAGCTGGATGATCTGCAGACCATCCTTGGCCAGAGCCCTAGACCAAGGAAAGCTGGGCGAGTCCATGATGTCTGATCAGAGCTGGGCCCAGGGTTCGGGTCTTGAACATCAAGAAGTCCCCGGATGCAGTACCTGGCTGCTTTCTGTTTGTTACCAATCCTTGGGTTAACACCAACCATGTTCTCTTACCCTTCCACAGCTCAGCCACAGCAAAGGTGGTTACTGTGCTTCCAGCACCCTGCCCAGTGGAACAGACTAGGGTCTCCGATGCTGCTCTCCAAACCCCAGGTGCCCGGTGTCTGGCCCTGGGCCAAATTCAATGCTCACAGCAAATGAGACACCGAACTCTGGCTTGGTAGTAGCCATGTTCAGGGAAGTAGCTGCTGCCAGTGTTGATGTAGGTAGTGTTCAACTGCAATGTCTGCAGGCCACCTGTCCCTTCTGAAAAGCTGGCATAAAAGGCCACAGGGGAGTCTGCCTGCCAGAGCTTGGTGTTCAAGGCACCTGGCACCAACCCTTTGATGTGTGTGTCTGCCAAAGGCTCGGCTTCCTTCCAGTCTCTCTTCCAGGGAACTTCTGGGCCTTTCTGCTGCTGCTTCCCTTTCTCGCTGGGCATGGCTTGCAGCCTTCCCAGATTTAGGTTGATGTTGCTGCCACCAGCCCTTGGAAGTTCCAAGCTGGTGCTGCCAAGCTGCACTTGGTGGTGGACTGTGAAGGCCCCAAGGGAGGGCTTGAGGGAGGTGGCTGGGCAGCCTTGCAGCACTGCCCAAGGCAGATCTCAGGAACTGGAGCTCCTGAGCCAGCTTGGCCAGAGCTTCACATGGCCTCTTCTGGGCTTGAGTGGTCACTGGCTCCAGGTGCTCTGCCTGCCATGGGGGCTCCATGTCACCACATGCCTATGGCCTGCTCCAAGGCTGCCACCTGGGTGGCCAGCATATCATAGTAGAGCACCTGCTCCCACAGGGCCAGGCAGATCTGCTCACAGGCAGGAGCAGCTGGTTTGCGCCTCCTCCAACTTCTCCTTCATCACCTCCTCCCCAGAGAGGGAGGCCAGCAGGCCTCCAGCAGGGCAGCCAAGGAACTGCACAGCTGGCACCGGGTTCCAGGCTTCCTGGGTCTCTTCCAGGGTGCGTGGTGTCCCTGTGACTCTCCGGGATGACCTCCAAGTCAAAGTAGAGCTTCTGGCACTTGCACTTCTTGACATACTCGATGAGGTCAGTGTGGTCACCCGCAGGGGCTGCAGGATGAGGCTGAGCTCCAGGAGCTGCTGCTTCACCAGCACTTTGTTTGCCTCCATAATCGCAGACTTCATCAGGACCACACACAGCTCATGGAGCACCCTGTGGTTCACCTCCATCTCCGGCTCCACTTTGCTGATCTGATAGAAGGTCTCGTCCAATGTGAAGTACAGCTCCTTCATCTCATCCATGTGCCAGGTCAGGGTAGCCCTCATATCTCTGAGGGGTGTTTTGCAATTCCTCCTCCCTGCAGGCTGAGGCCGCGTGCAGCACCCAGAGGTTTCTCTGCAGTTGGCCCAGTCTCGCCTGCAGGCTCTCCAGTTCAGGCCTTGCTCCAGCTCCTGCCGCTGCCACCATGAGGCTGCCATTGGTCCCTGGGGCCTCCTGGGGCTTGCTTGGCCCCTTCACTTTGGTGTCTACATTGGTCTGGACCTCAGAGATGGGGTGGTACAGGGCACAGCGTTGAGCATGCAGTCAGTCCTCCAGCTCCTTTCACAGCTGCCCTCTCTCTGAGCATTTTACTGGACCTTGGCCTGAAATTTAGCAACAAGCTCCTGGGAGTCAGCCCTGGCCACAGCACTATCCTGGAACATCATGATGGCCTGGCTGTTGGCCTCCACATCGAGAATCAGATTTATTATGGCCTGGGAAAAGGCAATCCTGAACCTTCTTAACCTGAACTTTTTCTTCCTAAAGCAATGACCACTTTAAAACAGATAGCGTTAGCTTTTAATTGCTATTGTAAGAAATTACCACAAATTTAGTGGCTTAAAATAACACAGGCTGGGTACAATGGTTCATGTCTGTAATCCTAGCACTTTGGGAGGCAGAGGCAGGCAGATCATGAGGTCAGGGGATCGAGACCATCCTGGCTAACACTGTAACCTCTACTAAAACACAAAAAGTTAACTGGGTGTGGTGGCACGTGCCTGTAGTCCCAGCTACTCGGGAGGCTATAGGTAGGAAAATCGCTTGAACCCAGGAGGGGGAGTTTGCTGTGAGCCGAGATCATGATGCTGCACTCCAGCTGGGCCGCTGAGTGAGATTCCATCTCAAAAAAAAAAAAAAAAAAAAAAAACCCTCAAATATGATCTCTTACTCTCTTATGGCCTCCTACCACTGCACTCCAGCCTAGGCTACAGAGCAAGACTCCGTCTCAAAAACAGAACAAAACAAAGCAAAAACCACATTGATTCTTTTAGTCATTCTGGAACTCAGAAGTCCAAATAGTCTCATGGGGTTAACATCACTGTGATGACAGGGTTGTGTTCCTTTAGGAGGCTCTCGGGGAAAACCTGTCTCTTCCTTGTCTTTTCCAGCTGCTCCAGCTACCCACATACGTGGCTCAGAACCCCATTTCCTCATTTTCTAAGGCAGCTTCACCAGGCTGAGTCCTCATAGTGCCTTCCCTGCTACCCGTCCCTGGCCGGTTCTCCCCGGGCAGCTGACTGGCAACCTCAACTCCATCAGCAACCTTCACTGCCAACCCAACACAGGTTCCAGGAACTGCATCTGGCATCCTGGGAGTTGGAGACAGAACTATTCTGCCCAACACATATACCATGTAATTTACATATCTACCCATTTAAAATTTCTATCTCTTACTAGAATGCCGTTTCCATGAAGACACAAAGCTCATACAAGGCACAGAAAACACACACTTTGGGGTGAAGGGGCTCAAACTGGCCCCCTGGTTCAGAAAACGACGAGGGGTGTGAGGGCAGCCTCCTTGGGTCTTCAGCCTCCACAGCTGGTGCCTCCCAGGCAGCTTCCAGCCTCAGCAGCAGCAAAAGAGATGTGGTGGGCAGCATCAGGCATTGGCGATATTCCTGACACAGTTCAGTAGGAAAGAAACTCCCTAAACTGAGCTAACCTCAAGGAAGCTGGAGATACATGCCACCTTATCCAATGGGTACATGAAATACAAAAGTAAATTCATTTGCAGGTTGTGTAGGATACAACTGGCCCACTTCTGTGCCTGGGTCCCTTGCCCAGAGCTGCTCTGACTTGCCAGGGTGGGGCGCTCATTGGTCACCAGGCTTCATCCACTTTTCTGGCTGCACCCAGTTTCCATCTCCAACTCACACCCAAGACTCCTTCTTCTTTTGCTGTTATTTTCTCAGCCCAGCAGAAATTCTAATATTCAACAGGCTCTGCCCTGCTCAGGCTGCCAGAGAAGGAGCCTCTGAGGAACATCTTGGTGCAAGGAGCAGATCTCCCACCTGGATTTCCAGCACCCTATGTTTTCTGGAAATTCCTGGATTTCTGTGGCACAGGGGGTCTGCCACACAGTTCCCCTGGCTGCTGGCCCTGACACCTTGGAGAGCTTTACTATTCCAGGAAACCCCTGCCCAGGAAGAAGGTGACCAACATTTTCTTATTGTTTGTTGCCTACAATGCCATGGGTGTTGTGCTGATTGTGCCATTTTGATCCAGTGAAAGCAGACCTGGCAAAGCCTTAGGAATGTGGGTGGTTTCTGGCAGGTAGGTAGGGCCTGTGAGATAGGAAAGTGGGGGAAGCAAGATCACGTGGGTTCTCTGTGAGAGAGGCCTCAGGTTCAGCTAGAAGGAACTTCCCTGGCTGATGAGGGCCATCCTCCCCTGTCCTCATGCCTGCCTGGGCTCCAGCTCTGTCCTGCCTGACAGAGGCCATGGAGGACTGGGCTGCTGGCCAATGGCCTGGTCTTTGGATAGACCAGCCTCCACGTGGGGTCACAATGGGAGAGCAGTGGGCCTGGGAGGTGCAGGGTTAGTGCAGGGCCGCTGGGCTGAACCTGGCTGTATGCTCAGCATGGGAGGTTGCAGTAACTGCCTGTCCTCAACCTCCTTTTCCTATTTCTGCTGCTGCTAGAGGGCACTGGGGACTGGGGTGAGGCTGGGGGTCTTGCCATCCCCTCCTGATCTCCTCCTCTTACTGTCCAGGGCTCCTGATTTCCCTGACTGTGCTGCCCCCATCAGAAGGCTCCTGGGCAAAATCCAGCAAGAACAGGAAGTGTAGCTTTTCCCCAGGAGTTTCTTTAGAACTTGCAGGAGTCAATAAGGCTTCAGGTAAGGAGACATGAGTCACCCTATCAGGAATTTCTGGGGATGCATCCCGTGGCAGCCAAAGAGGCCAGACTTCTCAGTGTGTTCCCAGACAGAGCCAAGCACAGCGTTCATTGGTTGGAGGAGCCAGATTAGCTGCTCATTAGCGTGGACTTGACAAGTCTGTGCACTGCAGGGGAGGAAAATGATTTTCCTCGACTATTCTGAGTTCTTAGCCAGGGTCCTTAATAAAAGACAAATTAGCAAGAGAAAAACAAACAAGTTTATTAGCATCTATCTATCTATCAATCATCTATCTATCTATCTATCATCTATCTATCTATCTATCTCTCTATCTATCTATCTATCTATCTTTTATATATACACAGGAAACACCTGGAGAAAATGAGAACTCCTTAAAGTGCTGGCTTAGAAGTCCATCATCTTCAACAGAAAACATTACACATCTAGAGAAGTGGCAGGTCATGGGAAGGCCAACCTATGGCATCAGAGAAGTTTGTTGTGCCCCCCACTGCTGTTCCTGGGCCGACAAGAGCCTGAAATTGTTTTTGGTGATCAACCTGGGTCCTTTCTGGCAGAGAAGAAAGGACGGACACTTTTATAAATTTATGTCCTGCTTATAGGGAGAGAGTTTTTCTCATGTCTGCTTCTTTTCAACTTTTCAATTGCCTTCAGCTCCAAATAATCCTTTGCTAAAGTTGGGTATTTTGGAGTGAGAACTGCAGAACTCTTGACACATGAAACCCTGTCCAAACACCTGCATTAAGGGACTTGAGCAACCTCTAGCGTGGCTTCTAGTTCCAAAAGGCCATGTGCCTAGGATGACCCTATCCCTCTAAGGAGCCTTCCTGAGAAAGCTCAGTGCTGCCAGGAGATTTGTTCTAGCCACACATACCTCATGACAGGCCTTGACCTCTCTTTCTTAGAGCATTTGCTCAAAAGGGCTTACAAGTGGAACTATGCATCTTCTGCAACTCTGAAGCATCTCTCTCAAGGGTCTGAGAGCCATTCCTATGAAATATAATTGTCAGGAAGGATAGGGCCCAGTCTCTGAGGGGGATGGAATACTAAGGTAAAGAACCGCCAGCTGGCAGCACAGCTGGCCTCATGCATTTGCACTGACCTCCCTTTTGTATTATTTCAATTCGCTGACTCTACTGAGCCCCCATGCTCAGCTATCTCTCATTCTCTCTTTAAAACACCCAAATCACCTCTGCACAAATCAGAGCTCAGCCCTCTACTCTGCTGTCAGTAGTTACTGAATAACGTCTGTTTTCATTATGTAAACTAATGTCCAGCTTTGTTTACCTCTGACAAGGGTGGGAGCATGCTCACCAGCACCTCAAAGTGGGATTACGGGGTTCCTCAATTTTCTTTTTGAGTGTGGTGTGGATTAATGAACCAAATTTTGCAAAGCTCTTGAGGTCCCTGATGAAAGCTGCTTTTTTGTGCGAGCTGCTTCCTTGTATATTAGAGTCACTCAGCATCCTCCTTCCATGGCACATAATCAGCTCCTAATGGCAACCATGAGAACATCCACAAGGACTGGGCAGATGATGATCTTGGGATCATCCACGCAGCTAACAGGACAGATGACTGATTGGCCACTGGGGTCATGGATAATGGTACTAGCGTGGAAACAGGTGAAACTCAGCAACCTAAACACAGCCTTTGCTCAACATCTGCTGCTGTCAGACAGCACACATCATTCCCCTTTCCACTGCATTTGCTGAGTCTTCATCATCTGCTCTACCAGGAGAAAAAGATGGATGTGAGCTGCTCTCTATCCTCACAGAGCCCATGTATCAACCGAGGGCAAAGACAAGTGTACAACTAATGGCTTTCTGTACAATTTGATAAGTTTTCCTTGGTTAGAACTTTTGATAGGATGGAATTGGGAGTGGTTAATTCTGTTTCAAGAAGGTGAGGAAGGCTCTATAGGAAGTGACATTGAGCTGGGTCTTGAAGGACAACTGCAATTTTACCAGACAGGAGCACTGAAGGAGAATCTCAGGAAGAAGAAGAAGAGAAGAGAAGGCTGGTGGGACAATGGTGCATAGAGGTGTGGTCTCCATTTTGCAATCCAGGGTGACAAGACCATTGGGTCCAAGGGAGGGACTCCTACAGTGAGGAAGAAACACTTGGAGGTGTCTGGGAGCATGGATGGGAAAGGGAGCATGGTGGGAAATCCTCATGTCTGTCACTGACTCTCCAGACAGGACACTGACCTAGAAGCCAATCAACTCACCACTCTCTCTCCCTCTTACACACACAAATACACACACACAGAGGCACTTTAGTGAAGCGTTAGATCCTTTCTGAAGAAAGCTGCCTTACTTTCCACCCTGCTCAGTTGCCTGTCCTCTCTGCCACCTTCTCCCAGTACAGCAAGAATTCTCTGAGCCAGTGATTGTAGTCTCCTATTGAGATCTTGCTGAAATACTCTGCTGGTCTCTGTCATCCCTCCACTCCTCCTTGGTCCCTATGGCCTCAAGTGAATAATAACTTTTCTTCTTATTCCGTAGTTGCACCCTATGATCCATCTTCCTTATTTGATTTTTGCTTTGTTTTTGGAGAATATCTTCTCTCCTGCTGATTTCAAAGTCTCTTGTTTCTTTCCTTCCCTGAAACCTTGGCTTGTCCTTGCTTAGGTGTAGAATCTTGGCCAGAAGGTCACTTCTGACTTTATGATGTTTTCAAGACTTGGATGCCTAAATGGCAACTGAAACTGCAACAGAAGAGGCCTTTGGTTTCATATTCATCGATGATTCCACCTTTCACATCTTCGAATCTTGTGAGCATCTCTTCTCCATCTTTAGATTTTATTTGAAAGATGGTTTCTTTTTGTCTGTGTGCCACTACTGACGCTCCAAAATTATGTCCCTAATATTGTCAAGGAGAAAAACACATTTTTTCTCAAGCAGAATCTGCCTTGGACTGTGGTGGTCATGACCACCTGCCTCTCAGGTCTCCAAAGGCAGGGCGCTCATTACTTACCCAAGGGTCTCGGGCCGTGCTCTGAAGTCTTTCTTCTCTGTTTGTGCCAAGACCATGCTTCCTATGGTGACTAAGCCTGACGGGGGTGCTAAGGCAGTTCCCTTCCTGGGGGCCATGGGAGTTCCCTGATACCTGCCTTTTACTAGAGGCCTCCCTAGGGCTCTTCAGATGTTCCCTAGACTACAGGGAAGTGTAGGGTGCTACTGCCTAACTTCCTGTCCCTCTCTCTGGCACGTGGGGTCAGAACTCTTCAGGCTGAATACTTCTCCTAGGTGTTTCCCCTAATGAAATTTCCCCAGGTAAATCCCATCTTGTCATCTGCTTCTCAGAAGAGAGAGGATCTGGACTAACAAATGGATTTATCAGTTTAAATTACATTTAATTATATTTAAGGTTCTGATAATCAGTGACACACAGAATTTCCAATACAGCACATCAGAAGTAAAAAATTGCATTATTTTGTCATTGGGTCCCTCAATTCTGTAAATTCAGCTTGTTTTTTTTCTAGAATTTTATATAAGAAATGTGGGCAACTCTGTAAAATAAAATGCTTTGTCTACTCATAGCTACATAAAATATAACTTGTATTGAAATACTGTATATTTGTCAAATATTAAAGAAATTTCCAATTTTTAGGGCAATTCTGGCTTCTCGTTTCAGTTGACATAGCAATCTGTGAAAAGATGTAAGCACCAACTCTGTTCTGGAGGGTTAGGGAGGTAAAACATTGATAAGCCAAAGTGAGCCTCCTCTGTAGATGTGATCCTGTCTAAATTACTCAAGTCACACAGATAGCAATCTTGAACTTTCCACTTCTCCAAAGCTCTATGCACTCCTAGAAGCACTCTCTGGCTGTCTCTGCAAGTGGCTGAACAGCTATTTGTGGTTCTCTGTGGAGGGGCAGAGACCCAGGGGCTTTCATGCTCACCAGGTCCCACTGACCATGCAACCCCACTGTGGGTCGTGGAGGAGACCAGGTGTAGGTGTTCCTGCCCCCATCCCTCTCCCAATTGGCCTTTTTTTTTTTTTTTTTGAGAGAGAGAGAGAGAGGGTCTCACTTTGTTACCCAGGCTAAAATGCAGTGGCATGATTATAGCTTCCTGTATCCTTGAACTCCTGGCCTCAAGAGATCCTCTCACCTCAGCCCTCTGAGTAGCTGGAACTGCAGGTGTATGCCACCGTTCCTTGTTTGTAGAACAAAACCTTAAACTTTGATGAAATCCAATTTAATTTTTTTTATCTTGTTACTTGTGCTTTAGTGTCATCTATAAGAAGTTTTGCCTAGGAAAATGTCAGAAAATCTTACTTAAATATGTTCTTCTAAGAGTTTATAGTTTTAGCTCATATGTTTGGGTTAATGATTCATTTTGTGTTAGTTTTTGTGTGTGGTGTAAAGGAAAGGGTCTAAATTTATTCTCTTACACATAAATATACAGTTGTCCCAACACCATTAAAGAGACTACTTTTTCATCATAGAATCATCTTGGCACCTTTGTTGAAAATCAACTGATCATACATTTGATGATTACTTTCCGGGTTCTCATTCCATTCTTTTCATCTATAGGTCCATTTTTATATATCACTGCAGTATCTTGAGTATTACAGATTTGTAATAAGTTTTGAAATTGGAAAGTGTAAGTCTTCCAAAATTGCTTTTCTTTTAAAAGATTGGTTTGACTATTCTGTGTTCTTTGCACTTTTTGTAGAAATAGTGGGATCAGCTTGTCAATTTCTGCAGAAACATCAGCTGAAGTTTTAATATAGATTGTGATGAGTCTGTCAGTTCAATAAGCTTCGGGATTATTTTCATTTTAACAATATTAAGTTTTCTATCTTAGTTGGATCCATTCAGTAAAGTTGGATCCATTCAGTAAAGTTGGAACACAGGATGTCTAACCATTTATTTAGCCCAAGAGTTTAAGACCACTCTGGGCAACACAGTGAGACTCTGTCTCTTAAAAAAATTTTCATGTTACATGAATTATACCACAATTTTAAAAAGGAAAGAAAGAAGGAAATGAATAAAAGGATTTCAATGGGAGGGGCAGGCAAGGTGCACCTGGAGCGGGTGCAGGAGTGAGCCTGGCGGATGCCTGAGCAGCAGTGCACGCTGAGGGGAGGGCAATGCAAAGTCCTGGGGCACGGGGACAACTGCAGGGCTCTGAAGACCAGTGAGGAGGTCGAGGAGGCCGAGGGTGGGAGTAGGAGCTGAGCGGCGAGGGGGCAGCGTAGAGGACAGCTGGCCAGGCTGCACAGGGCTCCCTAGGCGTCACTGGTGACTTTGGTTTCACTGAGAGAAAAGGGGCGCTTTGGGAGGGTTTGCAGCAAAGGAGGGATGTTCGTGGTGAGGTTCGAAGGATCACTCTGGCTGCTCTGTTGTCAGTAGCCATTTGGGAGGCAGGGACAGGCATGGGGGCCAAGAAGGGCAGGACAGCAATCACCCTGACCAGGAGGACGGTGGCCAAGAACAAGAGTTGGGGACTAGATGACAGTGTAGTCAAATAATAGACGTTTTATTTCTAGTTCAAAGAAGAGATAGGAAAGAGGTCCAGCTAATAGGTGATTTTAAAAAATATTCTTCACAGTCTTACCACATAACCTCTAAATCTTTAGTAAAGTTGGATCCATTCACAAGTAGCTGGTGTCACTTTGGTGGGGGCTTTGTAACGAAGTGGGCAGGTGTCTTTCAGGGAAGATGCAGGAGAAGAGCTGGTCTTCCAGTTGTGGAGGGGAATGGAGTTACAAGAAGAAAACAGCGAGGTTCAATGAAATGCAGTGGGAATGCGAGCTCAGTTCAGGGGCAGGAGCTCCAGGCCTCTAGAGAGCGGGATGATCCTAAAGAGTTTGCACAGAAACCAGGTGGTAGAGGGCACCAGCACGCTCCAGACACGAGGTAGGGCCACTGTCACCGCTATGCCAGGACTGCAGAAGCCTAAACCCTGAAAAAAGGTTTAGGCTTTTTTCCCCTCCATCTACATATTAGGGAAAACATATGTATGCCATTACATGCTGGTCTCCAACATGGTCACTGCTAAAATTGTTCACTGATGAATCAGTATTGAACTAAATCCATTTCCCAACAGGAAGCCCTCTCCTAGAATAACTACGTGACAGTTGGCTGTGCCACTGGGTGTGCATGATGAATGGGTGTTCTGTTACATAGGCCTCTCCACACCCAGAGGAACTGAGCTGATTTCTGCTCCTCTGAGAGTTTGTGCATAGAGACTCTGAGAAAGCAGTCACCTCAAGCCTCTCCATCCTAGAGTGGGCAGAAGGACAAAGGTCTCCTGCTGGCACAAGGTAGGGGGTGGGGGCTGGCAGGTGTTCCAAACACCAGTGCAGAGGGAACGGGTGCATGTTTGGGAGTGAAGGAATAAAGCAGGGGTTCGGGTGGTGAGAAAGCCAGGGGCAGTTAATGAAGTAAAAGTGGGGTTGGGGGAGCTGATGGGGGTGTGGGGGAGAGGACACTGGCTAAGGCAGGGAGGTCAGGAGTAGCTCTGTGGGTCCTCTGCCTGCACATCAAGTACTCACAGATCTGTACCTCTCTCCAGCCTGGGGTCCCAATTTCTGCAATTTGGGTGGATGGGGTTTCCTTCTTGTTCTCTTGTCCTAATTTCTTCTTTCTAACTTCTGGAAACATGTAAAAAGTGTGCATTCCTGGGCCCCTTCAAACCCTTGACCCATTGTCCTCTGAGCAAACAACCCCTTATCCCCCCAACCCTGGAGACAGCCCTGCTCATAGTCCATAGTTTCTATCTTTGAAATCTGTCCCATCTAGTTAAGAAAGGACAGGGGTAAAGACCCACTTACCAGGTATGACGAGAGTCCCAGCCTCTGAGTCACAGGATGTCATCATATGGGTCTGACATGCACTTGAATTAATTGGCATACTACCCAGCACACAGAGGGAAGCTAGAAGTGGAAAGGATATGGGTGGTGTGACAGATCAGATGTTTGCCTTCCCTTCAAATTCATGTGCAGAACTCCTAACTCTCAATGTGATGGTATTTAGGTCATTAGTCATGCAAGTGGGGCCCTGTGGGATTAAGAAGTGACAGGAGAGCTCTCAGTCACTCTCTGCTCTCCACTGTGTGAGGATACAACAGGAAGACAGGCATCTGGTGAGGAAGAGAGGGCCCTTGCCAGATACCAGATGTACTGACACCTTGGTCTTGGACTTCCCAGCCTCCAGCACAGTGAGAAATAAATGCTTGTTGTTTCAGCCACCTCCTCTATTCTGTTGTAGCAGCCTGAACTAGCTAAGGTAGCAGGGTCAGATGATGAAATGGAACAGCCTTAAAAGTGAGATGGGAAGAAGGGCTACAAATATTAAGTTTGAAGAGGAAACCTTCTGCCAAAAGTGGCTTGAGAAATTTGAAAATGACACAAAAGTTTTTTCTATGACAAATTTTCAGAATTCAAAACTTAGAGCCCTGAGACTTTTCCCAATGATAGCCTTGGCTTTCCTTGAGGTCTTGGCCCCAGCAGGACTGCTGGACTGTATTATGAAATCCATCTGTAATGGTAGACCAGTTGCTGCCTGTTAGCAGCTAGTTGAATTAATATTGGGGTGTGGTTGATGAGATAAAATCTCAACCCTTTAAGAGTACAGAATTTGAATGGGTTATGAATAATGGGAGAGGGGAGAATGGAGATGGGAGAAAATACAGGAGCGGGGAGGGGCACCAGGAAGAAAAGGAAAAGCAAAGCAGGCAGGGAGGGGAAGGGAAGAGGCAATTGGAGGAAGGGAGAAGGAGCTCACGTAACCTCCAACCATCCTGCTCACACCAGAGGGTTTTTTTGCAGGGGCATTGGGGATAGGAGAGGAGAGAGAGTTTATTCAAAGTTAATTTTGTTTTCAAATGTCTCCTGTTATTTTTCAATAAATAATTATATTTTGAATATTTGAAAAACACTCCCTTCACAAAGTTCTTCTTTAATTGGGTCTCTACAGGCCTGTCCTTTGTTGTGCCTCTGTTGGGCAGTGCCCACGGCCACTCTGTTGGACAACATTTCTTCACCATTCCAGTGAGGGTGTATGTGTGCCCGCGCCGCTTCTTGCCCGTTACTCTCCACAGTGTGCCAAGAATGTCCCTGACTCCTCACCCTGTGCACCTTCTTTGCTATCTACTGTTGCTACTAACAACCTTGAAGATCGGGTTTGGGTTTGGTGAGTGTCCTGAGATCACAAGACCGGGCTGAGGACGGGGAGGAGGAGGGAGAAAGGTGGCGGGTAGGTGACTGGGGCTTCATGCAGGCTTCAGGCAAGCGGGTACCTGCTCTTAAGGATGAGGTGAGGAAGAGGATCCCTGGGACGTTACTCCCAGTTTGTGGGAGACCCCAGCCTGAGATCCCAGGCCAGGCACTGGCTCACAGGTGACAGCTCTACAATGCTACCTCCCACCTTCTACTCCAGGACCCTTTCCTGAACACCCAGGACCCAGGAGGAATTTGGTGTGTGTCCCATGACAAATGCCTCTTTTTCCTTTTTGTTGAATGTCCTATGTGTTCAGCTAGATTTGAAGTCTCAGAAGTTCACACACTGGCTTGTCTGTTTTGTACCTCAGAACTTGGTAGATGTTGCTAAAAGTGTTTGTGACATGAATCCTCCTGTTAACGCTGTTAACACTAAGTGGACCCAGAGGTCCCCGGTACCATCGAGTATCTCACCCCAGACAGTCAAGGGGAGACAGGAGCAGAGATCCGGAAGGTTGAAGGAGTCTGGGATGGAGCCGCCCCCTTTGCCAGCCTGGCCTGGTCCAGGAAGTCTGGGGTCACAGAAGCAGGTTCTAACGGGCCTCTTCCCCTGTCCTGGACCTCACCTGCATTTTTCTTTCACAGGTGCTCACTCTCTTTGCTTTGACTTTGCTATAAAATCATGGTCCAGACCAGGGCAGCCCTGGTGCAAAGCGCAGGTCTTCATGAATAAAAATCTTTTCCTTCAGTACGACAGTGACAGCAACATGGTCAAACCTGTGGGCCTCCTGGGGAAGAAGGTAAATGCCACCAGCACTTGGGGAGAATTGACCCAAAAGCTGGGAGAAGTGGGGCGAAACCTCAGGATGCTCCTTCTTGACATCAAACCACAGAGAAACACCAGTGGTAAGTGTGGAATGGAATGGGGAAGTGGAGGCAGGCAGCAAGAGAGGGGAGGGAAGAGCACAGGTAGGGAGGGGCTTTAGGTGTATTTGTGTATTGATTGATTATTGGCCCAATCATAGAGGCACATAGGACCCAACAGGCAAGAAAGGACAAGTCCAGGCAGAAATAATTCAGGCCCCTAAATGTGCAGAGAAACACTTGACCTGTTGGAAGATGATGGACCTCTTAAGAGTGGAGGATGGTGGCTTTGTGTCTGGATTGCAGGTCCTTCCACTCTGCAGGCCGAGATGTTTTGTCAGCGTGAAGCAGAACGATGCACTGGTGCGTCCTGGCAGTTTGTCATTAGTGGAGAGGAATCCCTCCTCTTTGATGCGATGAACATGACCTGGACAGTAATTAATCATGAAGCCAGCAAGATCAAGGAGATATGGAAGAAAGACAGAGGGCTGGAAAAGTATTTCAGGAAGCTCTCAATGGGAGACTGCAATCACTGGCTCGGGGAATTCTCAGAGCACTGGGAGGTGATGCCAGAACCGACAGGTAACTGAGCTGGGTGGAAGAATGCGGCAGCTCTCTTTAAAGGTCAAAAGTCTTCTGTGTGTATCAGTGTGTGTGTTGTGGGTAACACCCTCCATGGGTACTGAGGAAGGAGAACTGCCCAGACCCCAGGCACAATTAGTGCCTGAAGTATACCTCACTGCTTACTTATATCTAGCATATATATATATACACACAATCATACTTAATTCCACATAATCTTTCTAAATAATCATATAATGGATGTAGTTGGAGCTGTACTAACACATTTAGTGCTGATTTGTATAATCCTTCCATATAACCATAGAGTAGTTTGTAGTAGGAGGAATGCCTAGAGTAGTCACAGAACAGAAGCAGTACAGGGGAAAACAGCCAGACCAGGACAAGAACCAACGACCCAGGTGGTGTGTCCCTGCCTGAAAGGGCATATAATGTATGGCAGGCTTGGAATAAGAGCCTTTCCTTCTGATAAAGGAGTTGTAGTACCTTGCATCCAGTTCCTGTGGAAAGCAGGCCTCAGGCCTGACAGCCCACAAATAACCGAAGGGAAGAACCCCTCTGGTGTGACCAGTCACAGCGGCTGTATACCCTGTCAGTCTTTTCTCGCTTCTGTACTAGCTCAAATCATCCTCCCATAAATATCGTTAAGAGAGGAGCACAAGTCTGTCAGCTCCCACTGCATTGGCTTACAGTATCCTTCCATTAGAAACCCTTTGAAGTCATCAGCCCCCAGATAAGAAGTGTTGCGTACGACACCTGTTGCACACAGCCTACCTCCTTGCCTCGGTGACCTAATGGGGTGGACCCCTTTTCTGTACACAACCCCGTACTACTGTCACGGCATGGCCCCCTACAGCACACCTCCCACCCCTCTGCCCAGGTGATGTAATGGGGTGTCCCCTTTGCTTGTGACTCATGTGATTATGTATGCCCTATCACTAAGCCTATAGATGATGACCTCATTCACAACCCTGCCCCCTGCTTGTACCTAATAAATACAAATCTTCTGGGCATTCAGGGCCTCCCTGATCTCCACTCACAGGTTGCATGGCCTGCTGAGTCCAGTTGCTCTTCACCAGTTCTTCAGTGTCCTGTCTCTTTACTTCTTGGATCCTGTACTTCAGCACAGCATAAGGGACACCCCATGACACTGTGGGGCCAACAGCCCTACAGTGTGTGCAATGAAAATCTGATTGACTTTTCCATGGGCTTCCTGTCTGGAGAGGCAGTGATAGCTTTAAGGATTTCCCACCATCCTCCCTTTCCCATCTCACCTCCCACTGTTTCTTCCTGAGTGTAGAAACCCCTTCCCACTAACCAATGATCCAGTCACCAATGACCCAATGCTAAATGGTCCCAGGTCTATCTGCGTCACTGCAAACATGCAGGCCTTCTCTTCCTCTGTTATAATTATCCTTCTACCAGCTCTAATGCCATTTCTTAGGAAGACTTCCCCACCTTCCTCACATAGAATTAAGTGCCACCCATTGTGCTTAATCATCCTCCAAGCAGTTCTAACCACAGTAATCACATGAAATTGTGTGGTAATCAGATGGACATTTGCTACCGCTCTGGGTAGAAATCTGAGCTCAGTAAGGACACAGCACAAGCCCTATTCATCTTCATGGGCCAGGGCCTGGTAGAGTGGCTGTCACATGATCCAGTAGTTATGCGGGGCACCATGTGTTCCTGGGGAAGCAGGGGCTGAGGAAAGTGTGTTTTTAGGTTTGTTTTAGGTTTAGGTTTGTTTTTAGGTTTGACAGGGCTTGTGCTTTTTTGCTCTTTTAGTGTCACCGGTAAATGCTTCAAATATCCCCTGGTCTTCCTCTAGCCAACTAACTCCAATGATCATCCTGGGGGCATTAGTCGTGCTAGTCATCGCAGGAATTTACTCATCTGCAGAGATGAGTGGATGGCTGGTGTCTGGTCTTGGAGGACATCTTAGTCTGGTAAGGACTCAGGAGAGGTAAGCCATGGGTCTCACTGAAGACCCTGCTCCCTGATCTCCCTCCATAGAAATGGCACCCGGTCTTAGTCTTGAGCCCCCACACTACACAGCAGGGCTGGCAGCACAAAAGTGCAATGAGAGGAGGGATGAAGCAAGCATCTCCTCCTGAGGAGTGGCAAGGTCTAAGATCTGGAATGCCTGCCTGGGGTGTTGTCTCCTCACCATCCTGCCCAGGGTTCCCCCAGCCCTTTGATGGAAATATTGTTTGCTGTCTGCCTTTAGCCTGATTCAGCTCAGCAAAGCTCCATCCCCTTTTCCCATTTGGGCTGAGAAGACTCGCTGGTGGCGCTTGTGGCTGCAGCATTTACTCCCAGAGAATGCACAAGCTGTGGTGTAAGCAATCCTCTCACCACCCTCTAAATTTTAAAATGGGTTAAAGAAGGACAAGAAGGACAATCTCAAGCACATGATTAGCCATGTACATTCCAGACTCACATTGATTGAGAGAATGCCGGAAAAGCATCACCACCAGGGCAGCAATGTCTTCGAGGTTGCCTGTGCTCTGATGACATCACACCTTTCGGTCCAGAAGTTTTTAGAGTTTATTTTCACATTGAAAATCAGTCAGATTTGCTTCATCCTCAAAGAGCATGTTTATGTAAAATTAAATGAATGCTGGTGGTGAGCTGTCCTTTTTTTTTCTAAATGGGAATTAATGTCATAGTGTCTGTTCCTGATCTGCTGTTTCTTCTCTGCATGGTGAAAAGGTGACAATGTCACACCAACCCTTGATGGTGAAACCTGAGCTTTGATGACATTCTGGCTGCCAGTCTAATCTATTATCTCCTGCACGGAGATGTGTTTTCCAAGATTCACATGCCTCCCTTACATGAGTGCCTTCCTTTTTATATGGTGTCAATTTAGTCATTTTGAAAAATTTGCAAAAGTAAGATATTTGCTCATAATCAATTAGGACTGCCATTTCACTCTGACACTCTCTCCATCACACTTTCCTCCATGTCAGTTGGAATTGGAGTGACTCCTGGCTTTTAAAAAAATTCAACTACAAGGCCAGGTGCAGTGGCTCATGCCTATAATCCCAGCACTTTGGGAGGCTGAGGATGGTGGATCATGAGGTCAGAAGTTTGAGACCAGCCTGGCCAACATGGTGAAACCCTGTTTCTACTAAAAATATAAAAATTAGCTGGGTGTGGTAGCAGGGGCCTGTAATCCCACCTACTCGGGAGGCTGAGGCAGGAGAAACGCTTGAACCCAGGAGGTGGAGGTTGCAGTGAGCTGAGATTGTGCCACTGCACTCCAGCCTGGGTGACAGAGTGAGACTCCATCTCATAAAAAAAATTCATTTAAGAGGAAGGTGAGTTATGAATATATTGATTTGGGTTTAGGAGATATATTTATGTCCTCACACTCACTTTTTTGTACAGTTAAGTTATTGCTATGCAGAAACCACAGGTCAGCTGTCCTAAGTCATGACATGTCATGACACAAAGGTACAAGGCCACAGGTTGGATGACCCATAAATTAACACATCTATTCACATATCAACATGTCCTAGAAAAGAGAAAGTGAATATAATCACAAACAGAACACTCTATAGAAATAGAGGAAGAATAAGCTTACTGCTGCGTGAAAAATGGATGACCGTCGTGGACAGGATGTTGAGAGGAAAATGTCAGACACAAAGAATATAATCTCTATGATTCCATTTATATAAATTTCAAAAACAGACAAAGTGGATCTTTAATAATAGAAGTCAGGGTAATAATAACTTATAACTTGATCTGACAGATGATCATGCAGATAGATTTCATTTTAAAAATACATTGAATGGACTATTGAAGATTTTGCACTTTATAGTAAGGTTGTTACATTTCAATAACAGCAACAACAACAACAACAACAAACTAAGCAGAGGTTTCAATTTCCATTATTTTCTTGACAACTGGTGGCACTCCCCATCAGGAACATACTCAGTAATGAATTAAATTATAAATATATTATATATTTTTTTCTGATGAGAATATGATACACACACACAAGTATGTAGAGAGCACTATTTTTTTTTTAAGATGGAGTCTTGCTCTGTTGCCCAGGCTGGAGTGCAGTGGCAAGATCTCAGCTAATTGCAACCTCTGCCTCCTGGGTTCAAGCGATTCTCCTGCCTCAGCCTCCTGAATAGCTGGGACTACAGGTGCCCACCATCATGCCCAGCTAATTTTTGTATTTTTAGTAGTGATGGGGTTTCATCATGTTGACCAGGATGGTCTGAATCTCTTGACCTTGTGATTTGCCTGCCTCTGCCTCCCAAAGTGTTGGAATACAGGCATGAGCCACCACGCCCAGCCTGAGAGAACTGTTATGTGCCAGACACATTGCCAGACATCTGCTTGTTGGTCCTGTTTCTCTGCCACTGCTCTGACAAAGGAATTCATTCCTTTCTTCCACTGCTGTCTTTGCCCTCATAGTATCCTCTCCAGATTGACCCAGGCAGACCTCAACATTTTCAAGTATAGCAATTTAAGTAGATCTCTAGGGTTCAAGTCACAGTTCCTGGGGCTCTCTGTGGAGTTCAAAGTTAAGATTCCCTCTCATGAGAAAAATCGTCTACTCCATCTACAACTCACTGAGGATCCATGTTTCTTATGTAAGAAAAGACTCTACCCTTTTAGTTGCTTAAAGGAATACCATGACTCAGATCTGTGTCTGTTTCCCAGGGCCCCTGGCATGAAAAGCGAGTTTGCTAAGAACAGTGTCACAACAGGCTTGGCAAGATATGGTTTGAGTCAGACAAGGGCCACTGGTCCAGAAGGGGCTTATGTGGGGGGTGGTGTGATGGCAGCAGGAACCCAGGGAGTGAATATGCTCAGCTGCAGGCAAAGGGGTCCTGCATCAACCCCTGGTGGAAGGTGACTGAGAAGGATATAACTGCCCCAACCAAGCAGGCTGGGACTTCAGTGCCTTTGACAGTAGCAAAGGGAGTTGGTGAGTAGGAAGGGAGGCAGAAGAACAGTTTTAGAAGCTGGGTCTGAACAGTAGGGGTTTAAAAGAGGTGGGACCTCCATGGACACCTGGGGGTTTCTGACTCGCAGCCTCATCCTGGTGGCTGAGCCTGCTGCTGAAGGGCTTCCTGTCTGGGCAGGAGCAGGCGGGGCTCAAGTGCTGATGGAGGTCGGGGCCCACAGCTGAGCTGAACAGAAATGGGAGGCAGGTGAGGGGCAAGGCGGGCCCTGGGAAGGGTATGTTAGAATTCAAGGGGAAAAAAATGTATCTTCCACCCACTGTGTCACATAGATTTGTCTGTCACAGGGAGGATCAGCACCCAGGGAAAAAGAGTTCTGTGTGCCCATGACACGTTCCTGTTTTGTTGTCTCTGGCATTTCTTGGCATTGTTTCTCTGATGTGACAGAAGAGAGAAAAAGCTGATCAAAGCTAAATGTAGAGCAAAGGGGTTGACAAGGGAGTGTCTTTTCAGGTATATAGAGGACATTCACCAAGAAGGGCCATTTTTGGATCATAAAATAAATCTCAGTCAGGCATAATAGCTCATGCCTGTAATCCCAGCACTGTGGGAGGCCGAGATGGGCAGATCATTTGAGGTCAGGAGTTCAAGACCAGCTTGGCCAACATGACAAAAGCTCATCTCTACTAAAAATACAAAAATTAACCAGGTATGGTGGCATGTGCCTGTAGTCCCAGCTACTCAGGAGGCTGAAGCAGAAGAATCGCTTGAACCCAGGAGGTGGAGGTTGCAGTGAGCCGAGATTGTACCATTGCACTCCAGTCTGAATGACAGAGTGAGACTCCCTTTCAAATAAATAAATAAACAAATAAATAATCCATTTCAACAAATATAAAGGGTTGAAATCATGCAAAGCATCTTGTCTGACTGCAATGGAAATAAACTAGAAATCAACATCAGGAAGATATCCTCAAATATTTTTGGATTTGGAAAAATCCTCAAATGTTTGGATATCTAAATAACTATATATCAAAGAAAAAGTACAAAGAAAACTAGAAAGTATTTTGAAATGAATGAAAATGAAAATACAAAATATCAAAATCTATCAGATACAGATAAGAGAATGTTTAGAGGCTCCCACACTGAACTTCCACCTCTCAAAGTGCTGAGATTATAGGCATGAGCCACTTCACCTGGCTAATTTTCTATTTTTCATATTTTCAGTAGAGACAGGGTTTTGTCATGTTGGCCAGGTGGGTCTTGAACTCCTGGCCTCAAATGATCCACCCACTCGACCTCCCAAAGTGCTGGGAATACAGCATGAGCCACCGAGCCCAGCCACAAGTAGTTCTTTTCTGATAAACACTTTAAAACTGAATGAAAAAAAAAAAAAAGCATGTGTTACTAGTTTTTTTGCTTTTGTTTTTACTTTAAAACAGACAAACCAATGCCAACAAAAGCCAAAATAGACAAGTGGGATCTAATTAAACTCCAGAGCTTCTGTACAGCAAAGGAAACAATCATTAGAGTGAACTGGCAACCAACAGAATGGGAAAAAAATTTTGCAATCTACCCATCTGACCAAAGGGTAATATCCAGAATCTACAAAGAACTAAAACAGATTTACAAGAAAAAACAAGCAAGCCTATTCAAAAGTGGGCAAAGGATATGAACAGACACTTTACAAAAGAAGACATACATGAGGCCAACAAACATATGAAAAAATGGTCATCATCACTGGTCATTAGAGAAATGTAAATCAAAACCACATTGAAATATCATCTCGTGCCAGTTAGAATGGCAATCATTAAAAAATCTGGAGACAACAGATGATGGAAAGGATGTGGAGAAATAGGAACACTTTTACACTATTGGTGGGAGTGCAAATTAGTGCAACCATTCTGGAAGACAGTGTGGCGATTCCTCAAGGACCTAGAAATAGAAATACCATTTAACCCAGCAATCCCATTACTGGGTATATACCCAAAGAATTGTAAATTGTTCTATTATAAAGACACATGCACACGTATATTCATTGTGGCACTGTTTACAATAGCAAAGACCTGGAACCAACCCAAATGTCCATCAATGATAGATTGGATAAAGAAAATGTGGCACATATACACCATGGAATATTATGCAGCCATAAAAAAATGATGAGTTCGTGTCCTTCATAGTGACATGGATGAATCCAGAAGCCAACATTCTCAGCAAACTGACACAAAAACAGAAAATCAAACAGTGCATGGTATCACTCACAGGCAGGTGTTGAACAATTAGAACACATGGACACAGGGAGGGGAGCATCATACACTGCAGTCAGTTGGGGGGGTCTAGGGGAGGGACAGTGAGGGGGTGGGAGGGTGGTGAGGGATAACAAGGGGAGAAATACCAGATATAGGTGATGGGGCGAGGAAGGCAGCAAACCACCTTATCATGTATGTGCTGATGCAACAATCCTGCATGATATGCACATGTGCCCCAGAACCTAAAGTACAATTAAAAAAAAAGACACACCAAATATGTTTCTAAACTAAATGTGATGTGGAAATATTTCTTTTTCTCCACCATTCTCAATGAGAATATGGTTGTAAATTCTTGGTATTTTTATCAGATCTTTACAAATTATAAACTTATCTGCAACTGTTTTCAGACTATCCCTTCTATCATAATCATGAAACTGGATAAAACTGGCAGGTATTTTTTCAGTTTTATTCCTTTATTTTTACTTTCAATTTCACAAGAATATAATGTATGTAATCTGTCTTTCATTTTAAATCTAAAATCTTCCTAATTTCTTTATAGTTTCAACAAAAATAAAGGTAACAATTCAATGCACCTGTCCCTTCAACAAGAAGATATTTTATGTATTTTTTAAAAAGATAACAATGTAAAAATACTTGCTATCCCAAGAAAATTGTATCTTATAAGCAGAACTAAGGTTTTGGCTGATGCAATGGATTTGGTGGGGGCTGTATGTGTGTGTGTGTGTGTCTGTGTGTGTGTGTTTGTTTTTGTTTTTTGAGACAGGGTCTTGCTCTGTTGCCCAGCCTAGAGTACAGTGGTGTGAACACAGCTCACTGCAGCCTTGAACTCCTGAGCTGAAATGATCTTCCTGCCTCAGCCTCCCATGCTTCTGGGACCACAGGTGTGCACCATCTCAGCCAGCTAATTTTTAGATTTTTTAATAGAGATGTGGATCTCACTATGTTGCCCCAGGCTGGTCTCAAACTCCTGGGCTCAAGTGATTCTCCTGCCTCAGCCTCCCAAATTACTGGGATTACAGGCATGAGCCTCTGTGCCTGGCCTCTTTTTTTTATTATTTTTTATTTTTCAGACTAGGGAAAAGCTGTGCAGTAACAGAAAATTCTAGTTATTTTTAAAACAGGATTGCAAGAGAAATATGTTAATGTAATTGGGTTTTCTCTTTTTTATAATTTCAAATTTTAGATTCAGGGAGTACATGTGTGGTTTTAGTATATGGGTATATTGCATGACACTGAGGTTTGGTCTTGGCATATGCCCCAATCAACAACTGCTGTTTTCCAGGAAATAGTGCTTGAGGAATCCCAAAAGTACTTGGAAAGCTCTCTCTTAATGACCCGCCACCAGCCACCACTGACTCATTCTTGATGGTCCTCTTGATGATCATGATGGCATCATGAGGGGACTGCTCTGTCTCCTCCACAAACTGCTTGGCACCACCACGGAGGATGAAGGTGCATGTTTTGCCCTTGGGGCAGCCAGTAAAAAAACTGTACCTCTCACCTTTAATCTAGGTCTCTTCAAAAACATGGCATCGACTCAGCATACCTGCTGAGAGATCATTGATCTGCTGAGAGAGCATCGATCTGCTGAGGGAGCATTCACGCTGGTCTGGATTGAGCCTCCATAGGCCGTCATCGTTCTCTTCAGATTCTCCTCAGGTACTCCACCAGCAGAGAACATGTCTCTGTCAGAAAAGTACTGGTGGCCATATCCCCAGTGGGGAGTTCGGACAAGACAATGTGGGCTCCAGAATAATGGATCCCCTCTAACTTGTCATAGAGAATGTTCCACTCAGCATCAACAATTGCCTGATAATCCTCAGCTGTGTGGACCCTTATGTCAGCATTATCCTTCTCAGCTTTCAGCTCGAGCTCGACATTCAAAAGGGCAATCTCGGGATTATGTATTTCTTGGGGGTTGCATTTCAAACCCAGATATAAGAGAAAGTCTTCTTGAATGCAACACCAGCTACCAGCTGAGAATCCTGGAGGGCTCCACCCTGTAGCTTCTTCATTCCAATCATTTTAAACTGCAGCAAATTATTGAGCATCATCACTGCATCCACCACCACCTTAGCAAACAAAGCTTTCTACTGTGAGATCAGCTTGGAGTTCAGAGCAGTCCTGGCACACTATTCCAGCAGCTTTCTCTGCTCCATTTTATCTGCCTTCTTCACAGTCAAAGCAATCTCTTCAATCTTGTTAACTGCCAGCTGGGTGGCTGTGCAGAAACCTCAAATAATGAGCTGAGGTGTTAACCTTACTTAACCTACAGTTTCACCTGCTTCAGAAACTCTGCATGTCACTGAGGTAGTACCATCACCAACCTTAGCATCTTGGGATTTGGCAGTGTCCACTAAAGTCTTTGCTGCAAGGACGGGCAACATCAAGAATTTTCAGAATTGTGGCCACATCATGAGAAACTGTTGCTTTGCCTCTGCCATCCACAATAAGCTTGTCCATGCCATGGACACCCAGGGTGGTTCTTACAGCCTTTGCAATCAGCTGGCAAGCACTGATGTTGTTCGAAAGCTGGGGGAAGCCTTGGGAGCTATCAGTCCCCTCTTTCAAAAGGATAACAGGTGTGGTCATCATTTTAGGTAATTCAGCGGCCCACTACTCTCCTCTCTTCTCCATGACCGGTCCGCCCAGCAATCCACCCATTTTTTGACTTTTTAATAATTGTTATTCTGGCTGGTGTGAGATGGTATCTCATCGTGGTTTTGATTTGCATTTCTCTGATAATTAGTGATGCTGAGAATTTTTTTGTTTGTTGGCCACTTGTATGTCTTCTTTTAAGAAATGTCTGTTCATGTTCTTTGATCACTTTTAAATGGGGTTATTTGGTTTTTGCTTGTTAAATTGTCTAAGTTTCTTATAGATTCTGGATATTAGACCTTTGTTGGCTGCAGAGTTTGCAGCTATGTTCTCCCATTCTGTAGGTGTCTGTTTACTCTGTTGATAGTTACTTTTTACTCTTTAGTTTAATTAGGTCTCACTTGTCAATTTTTGGTTTTGTCACAATTGCTTTGGAGGACTTGTTAAAAATTCTTTCCCAAGGCCAATGTCCAGAATGGTATTTCTGAAAATTTCTTCTAGGATTCTTATAGTTTGAGGTCTTATGTTTAAATCTTCAACCTGGCTAGGTGTGGTGATTCATGCCTAAAATCCCAGCACTTTGGGAGGTCGAGGCAGGTGGATCACCTGAGGTCGGGAGTTCGAGACCATCCCGGGCAACATGGTGAAACACCGTCTCTACTAAAAATACAAAAATTAGCTGGGTGTAGTGGCGAACACCTATAGTCCCAGCTAGTTGTGAGGCAGAGGTTGCAGTGAGTTGAAATTGTGGCCACTGCACTTTAGTCTGAGTGAAAAGAGCAAGACTCCATTTCAATAAATAAATAAATAAATCTTCAATCCACTTTTTTTTTGTTAATACTTTTAATTACATGATTATAATTATACAGTTTCCATTATTTGATATTTTGTTTAAAACCAGTTACAACTCACAAGATTTTCAAATGTGACAGTATGTATCAAACTACATATATATGCAAAGTTTACAGGCCATTAGGAAGCTTTATCTTAAAAATACCTTCAGGAAAATAAACATTCATTCAACCAGTTCTCTTGGCTTTAAAAAATATGATTTGAAATATACACTGTAAAAAAAAAATCAAGACAATGATTGATCAATACTAATCAGTTACATTTTAAAACTTTTAATAATCTGTACATGAGTGCAGGTTAGATAAAAGTCTGCAAATTATTAATAGAAAGCTGCAGTACTATCATCGGATGAACACGTCTGCTAACAATTCTACCAGGTAATTAAGGAGGTAATTTCCTACACAGTATCGGTGAATTGTCCAGTCTTTAAACACATCCGGAGTCATCTCCACTCAGTGATGTGGAGAATACCCTGATGTGGGAGTGGAAGAGCAGCAGCTAGCCTCCCCAGGGCAGTTTCAGTGGGAGATAACTATTAAAGGAATGATAAAATATGTTTTAAAAGTTGCTTTTGATGAGCACTGCTTTCTAAAATACAGTGATTTTTTAAAATGTAGAAAGAGAAGCAGCTGAGCTATGTTAAGAACAGACATCCAATGAGTGCACTGCTCCTGTGGCTCCGAAGGTGACTGGGAAGAGGGCAGGCCCCAGGAGAGCCCTCGGGCCACACACAAGCCCAGGCCTCGTGACAAAGCTTGGGAACTCCTCTAAAATTTGCTTGGCCCAAGAAAAGAGAGAGGTAGCAAACACCCTTGTGAGAGGGCTAGGGGGAGGGGAGGAAGTGGGTGAGGGACAGGCCAAGGGCATCAAGCTCAGAACGGGGGAATTCTGTAGGCTGGCAGAGCCTTGTGCTGCCAGGAAGCATTGGCCATGCCTGGCCAACCTGTTCTCACAAGGCGCTGCTCCCCGCCAAGGTCTACAAAAAGCGACATCCATCCGTACTTCTAGGAACCCAGTTTTGCTGCAGACACTCTTTCCCCAGACAGCTTCAAGGGCACTAAAAATACTCACTTCTAATTATAATTCCATTTGCAAACTGTCCTGGTGTACTTTCAGGGCTATTTAAGGCTCCTAAGGGAATCTTTCCATCTGACACACACCGTTTCATATTCCACAGCAACAACGTCTTCTGTAACAAGGACTCTAAGTCAGAATCCCAGAAGATTCTGGGTGTTTGTGGTTTCTGAGAGTAAGGGGGAAGAGTCCATTCTCATTCATAGCAGGAAGAACTTTCCATCCCTCAAACCCAGAGACTTCCTGGATTCCAGAGATGTGGTCCCCATAAGTATAACACTGTTGCCATGAAAACCATCCCAAGTCATTTGGTTATTACAAGGAATGCTTCCTCACCAAATCGCAAGCTTCCTATGACTAATTTCAGTGAGCCAGTTAAATAGAAGGATTTTTACAAAGAGCCACAGTGATAGAAATTGTAGCTGGAAACTTGAGCAGGCGACATGAAGAGGCAGTTTATAAAATGAAAAAGGACTGTGGTTCCGCTGACGCCCTTCCTTTTCTTGCACAAAACACCAGGAGGCTTGTTCACCAGGAGGAAGACAGTACTCACAAGAGCCGTGGCGGCTGCATGTTTACTTGTTCTGATGGGATGAAAAGCCAAACTAAGAAGGGTTCAGAAGAAAACGCAATTTTCACAACTACCTGGATTATTATTTATGGAGGGGATGGCCTTAAAAAGAGTAAGGGGAAGAGGAGGTGCCCTGAGAATTCAATGCTTTGTGCATGGCACGGTTTGAATATTTATATTGTCTTAGATCACAAGAGAAAAAGGAATGTTCCTTCCGCCACCCAAATCTTATTGAAGAGTGGTCTTCCCACAGGCAAGTGGGTCTTTGTGCCTATTCATTTCCAGGGACAGAACACCACTGTTTTTCTGTGATCCAGTCCCCTGACCCTACCCCGTAGTGCCTGGTGAGGAGAGTCGCCTGTTTGGCTGAGACAACGGCATCTTCCATCTCCCCTGATGCCGGTCAATTTCATACTTTCTTCCCGATAAAGTACACCAAAATGGAGCACTGCCTTTCAATTACTTTTTGCATTAAAGACTTTAACCTGTTTATTCCAACTGCTTTTATTCCTTGCAGTTTTGTGAAAAGGGCAGCTTCTTAAAATGGAATTGCCTACTGATCTGGTGCACGCCTTGTGGCTTAGGAGGTCATTTGGTTCCCACTGCCTGTCAACCTCTTGGCCCTCCATGCTCCCAGCACAGGCAAAAATGGGTTAACAATCATTAAACCACTCACTTCTTATGGAAGGAACCGAGGTGGTTACTAAATATTCTTTTATTTGGGGCTCTCTCTCTTTTTTTAAAGCAGCAAATCAATTCTGTTTCTGTAATTGCTTCATGGCACAGACTCTGCTGTGTTTCAGTACGGCTGCGGGAGAAGGCACTCTGCAGAGTTACTAGTTGTGTTCCCTAACCAAAGGCAACAGTGAGGTCCAGAAGCAGATCGCTGTCACTGAGATCGCAGGCCACATCAATGGCCTTCGGCTGATCTCAGGAGGAAAAAAATTCCAATGTTACAGAGAAGGACTCTAAAAAAGTGGTAACTTTTTTTCTTTTAAGCCAACATTATTTGGAATTTCGGTTTCCAAGGGGAAAAACCAACAGTGTGTTTTTTCCAGGCATGGAAGGAAATATGATGTTAATTTGTATGACTGGCAACCAAATAATGGGCAACCTCGCAGTTCTTCAGTCCCTTAAGGACAGAGAAAGGAATGACTGGAACATCTTCCAACTCTGAAGTCGGCTTCTCCTCCTGAGTCTTCTTTGACCATTAATATTCTCTTGCAAGTTTTGGGTTACCAAGGTACCACCTGGTATTACAACATGCTATGGTGTTTAAATGTGGTTTTCACAGATTCTTGTTAATAAAGCACTCTGTGGTGGAAGACCAGCAGCTTGGGTACTTAACAGAGTTAACATTACAACAGTATTACAAAGAGTCAAGTGAAGACGCTCAAGCCAGATAGTATCAAACTACAGAAAGTACCATTTCAGTAATGCCTTTTCTACTTTCTAAATTTTGACACAGGGTCACAAGGTGAACAGAAAACAAACACATAAAAAAACCTCCATCAGATCCTCAGTTCTTCTGAAGGCCAGCGACTACAATGATTGCCATCACAGGGACACACATGCACCACAGATGGCCAGCTCTCTGGGTACGAGAGGGCTTGGGTATTTACACCTGAGACTAAATTTACAACAGCATTTTTGTCGTCAAGCTTGAGAGCTGGGCCCCTCTTTGAGTCATTCCTTTGCACCCAAACTCCAAATTCATTATTGAAACTCCAGTGGACATTTTCTCCATTGAACCAACTTCTTAGGTGGAAAGCAACTAAGGCTTTTGCAATTTTGTTTTGTTTTGTTTTCAAATTGTGCTAATTTCTGTCGCAGTTTTCAGTTCCTAGAGTCTTCCTTCACCTCTGGTCACAGGTTTTTACTTAACGCAAGACTGTTTTAGTCCTTGAAATGCAGAGACTTTTAACACCGCTTTTCCTTGAAGCAGATCTGGTGGTTTGTTTAGTAATGCCTGCACTGCCAGAAATGTTAGGTTCAGATGTTTTACAGCTCTGAACACTGGATTGAAGAATTACTGTGAGAGGAATAGCGTTTGATTGTCTTCTGCTTTTCAGGGCCCGACGTCTATCACCTTGTGTCACTCCATTGATTTCGTCATCATCACTGTACGGTTCGGGTTCTTGCTGGTCTTGATTCTTGACTCCATTTATGGAAATATCATCAACACCAGAGAGAAGTTTGGAGAAGGCTGCTCCGTGCTGTCCATTCTCCTGCCCCCTTAACTTCTGACGAAAATAGTCCCCTTCCAGCCAGAGGCTTGTTTGCTTCATCAACAAAAACTGCTGCTGAGGCCCAATCACTGAGCCAGGTCTGCAGATCCTGACCCACGCAATGGTCTAGGCTGCTGTCATCCTGTAATGCTTCATGATGTAGCAGGCTATGAGTGCCCGTGCCACCAAGGCCAGTTCATAGTGTTCATATTCATCAAGGTTAAATGAGTTGAAATTAAGGAAGCCATACTGCATTGCCTTCTTTACTGCATGAAAACAGTCAAGAAGTGTAATGTAGAAATTGCAGCTTCTATAGGCAGCATCTCGGTGATGTCCAGGTACACGTCGTCCTGGGGTCCTGGCGGCGCGGGTCCTGCGGCGCGGAACTGCGGCTCTTCTTCACGCCCGGCGAGCAGCGCCGTGAGCAGGGGGGCGCGGCGGCCCAGATCGACCGCCGCTCGCTCTTCCGCTGCATGGAGGCGGCCGCGGCCCGTCAGGGGGCCACGACCATGGCCCCGCGCGCCTGCCCGCGCGCCCGCCGAGGCTCTCGCCAGCCCCCCTCGGGCGCTCGGGGCGGCGGGCGCAGAGCGGCGCAGCCGGGACGGCGCCGGCGGAGCCCAGCGGGAGGCGGCGCAGGAGCCGAAGGAGGGGCCCGGCCCAAGGCACCTGCCCCGCTCCCTCCCGCCACCGCCGCCGCCGTGGAACCCGCGCCGCAGCCATGGCTACAGCGCCTCCTGCAGCAGCCGGCGCCCCCAGCCCACCCCCAGGTGCCCTCAGCCCGCTGGCGCGGCCGAGGCGACGGGGCTGCAGCTGGCGACCGGGGCTGCCCGGGGTAACCGTGCGCGCACCCCGCTGACGCGGACGCGGACGCCGCTGCGGAGGCGCCTGGGCACAGCGGGAGGCAGCTCGCGGGGACCCTTGGAAGCCATCTTTTTTTTAAAAAAATTAAATTTAATTTTTAACATTTTTATTGCATTTTAGGTTTTGGGGTACATGTGCAGAACGTGCAAGATAGTTGCATAGGTACACACATGGCAGTGTGTTTTGCTGCCTTCCTCCCCTTCACCCACATTTGGCATTTCTCCCCAGGCTATCCCTCCCCATCTCCCTGCCCCCGCTGTCCCTCCCCTATTCCCCCCAATAGATCCCAGTGTGTAGTACCCCCTTCCCTGTGTCCATGTGTTCTCATTTTTCCTCACCCGCCTATGAGTGAGAGTATGTGGTATTTCATTTTCTGTTCTTGTGTCAGTGTGCTGAGAACGATGTTCTCCAGATTCATCCATGTCCTTACAAAGGACACAAACTCATCATTTTTGATAGATGCATAATATTCCATGGTGTATATGTGCCACATTTTCCCAGTCCAGTCTGTCATCGATGGGCATTTGGATTGGTTCCAGGTCTTTGCTATTGTAAACAGTGCTGCAATGAATATTTGTGTGCATGTGTCCTTATAGTAGAACGATTTATAGTCCTTTGGATATATACCCAGTAATGGGACTGCTGGGTCAAATGGAATTTCTATTTCTAGGTCCTTGAGGAATCGCCACACTGTCTTCCACAATGGTTGAACTAATTTACACTCCCACCAACAGTGTAAGAGTGTTCCTATTTCTCCACATGCTCTCCAGCATCTGTTGTCTCCAGATTTTTTAATGATCGCCATTCAAACTGGCTGAGATGGTATCTCAATGTGGTTTTGATTTGCATCTCTCTAATGACCAGTGATGATGAGCGTTTTTTCATATGTTTGTTGGCCTCATGTATGTCTTCTTTTGTAAAGTGTCTGTTCATATCCTTTGCCCATTTTTGAATGGGTTTGTTTGTTTTTTCCTGTAAATCTGTTTGAGTTCTTTGTAAATTCTGGATATCAGCCCTTTGTCAGATGGGTAAACTGCAAAGATTTTTTTCCCATTCTGTTGGTTGCCGATTCACTCTAGTGACTGTTTCTTTTGCCGTGCAAAAGCTGTGGATTTTGATTAGGTCCCATTTGTCTATTTTGGCTTTTGTTGCCAATGCTTTTGGTGTTTTGGTCATGAAGTCCTTGCCTACTCCTATGTCCTGAATGGTTTTGCCTAGATTTTCTTCTAGGGTTTTTATGGTGCCAGGTCTTATGTTTAAGTCTTTAATCCATCTGGAGTTAATTTTAGTGTAAGGTGTCAGGAAGGGGTCCAGTTTCTGCTTTCTGCACATGGCTAACCAGTTTTCCCAACACCATTTATAAAACAGGGAATCCTTTCCCCATTGCTTGCTTTTGTCTCGTTTTTCAAAGATTATATGGTTGTAGGTATGCTGTGTTGCCTCTGATGCCTCTGTTCTGTTCCATTGGTCTATATCTCTGTTTTGGTACCAGTACCATGCTGTTTTGATTACTGTAGCCTTGTAGTATAGTTTGAAGTCTGGTAGTGTGATGCCTCCCGCTGTGTTCTTTTTGCTTAGAATTGACTTGGCTATGCGGGCTCTCTTTTGGTTCCATATGAAGTTCATGGTGGTTTTTTCCAGTTCTGTGAAGAAATTCAATGGTAGCTTGATGGGAATAGCGTTGATTCTGTAAATTACTTTGGGCAGTATAGCCATTTTCACGATATTGATTCTTCCTAACCATGAACATGAAATGTTTCTCCATCTGTTCTTATTTCGTTGAGCAGTGGTTTGTAGTTTTCCTTGAAGAGATCCCTTATGTTCCTTGTAAGTTGTATTCCTAGGTATTTTATTCTCTTTGTAGCAATTGTGAATGGCAGTTCGTTCTTGTTTTGGTTCTCTTTAAGTCTGTTATTGGTGTATAGGAATGCTTGTGATTTTTGCAAATTGATTTTATATCCTGAGACTTTGCTGAAGTTGCTTATCAGTTTCAGGAGTTTTTGGGCTGAGGTGATGGGGTCTTCTAGGTACACTGTCATGTCATCTGCAAATAGAGACAATTTGCACCTTTCCTATTTGAATACCCTTTATTTCTTTTTCTTGCCTGATTACTCTGGCTAGAACTTCCAGTACTATGTTGAATAGGAGTGGTGAGAGAGGGCATCCTTGTCTAGTGCCAGATTTCAAAGGGAATGCTTCCAGTTTTTGCCCATTAAGTATGATATTGGCTGTTGGTTTGTCCTAAATAGCTTTTATGATTTTGAGATATGTTCCATCAATACAGAGTTTATTGAGGGTTTTTAGCATAAAGGGCTGTTGAATTTTGTCAAATGCCTTCTCTGCGTCAATTGAGATAATCATGTGGTTTTTGTTTTTGGTTCTGTTTGTGTGGTGAATTACATTTATAGACTTGCGTATGTTGAACCAGCCTTGCATCCCCGGGATGAATCCTACTTGATCATGATGGATACGTTTTTTAATGTGCTGTTGCAATCTGTTTGCCAGTATTTTATTGAAGATTTTTGCATCTATGTTCATCATGGATATTGGACTGAAGTTTTCTTTTCTTGTTGAGTCTCTGCCGGGTTTTGGTATCAAGATGATGTTGGTCTCATAAAATGATTTGGAAAGGGTTCCCTCTTTTTGGATTATTTGGAATAGTTTCAGAAGGAATGGTACCAGCTCCTCTTTGTGTGTCTGGTAGAATTTGGCTGTGAACCCATCTGGACCTGGGCTTTTTTTGTGTGGTAGGCTCTTAATTGCTGCCTCAACTTCAGACCTTGTTATTGGTCTATTCATAGTTTCGGCTTCCTCCTGGTTTAGGCTTCGGAGGACACAGGCGTCCAGGAATTTATCCATTTCTTCCTGGTTTACTAGTTTATGTGCATGGAGTTGTTTGTAGTATTCTCTGATGATGGTTTGAATTTCTGTGGAATCTGTGGTGATTTCCCCTTTATTGTTTTTTATTGCATCTATTTGATTGTTCTCTCTTTTCTTTTTTATCAGTCTGGCTAGTGGTCTGTCTATTTTGTTAATCTTTTCAAAAAACCAGCTCTTGGATTTATTGATTTTTTGAAGATTTTTTTGTGTCTCTATCTCCTTCAGTTCTGCTCTGATCTTAGTTATTTCTTGTCTTCTGCTAGGTTTTGAGTTTTTTTGATCTTGCTCCTCTAGCTCTTTCAATTTTGATGATAGGGTGTCAGTTTTGGATCTCTCCACTCTTCTCATGTGGGCACTTATTGCTATATATTTTCCTCTAGAGACTGCTTTAAATGTGTCCCAGAGATTCTGGTATGTTGTATCTTCGTTCTCATTGGTTTCGAAGAACTTCTTTATTTCTGCCTTCATTTCATTGTTTATCCAATCAACATTCAAGAGCCAGTTGTTCAGTTTCCATGAAGCTGTGCGGTTCTGAGTTAGTTTCTGAATTCTGAGTTCTAACTTGATTGCACTATGGTCTGAGAGACTGTTTGTTATGATTTCAGTTGTTTTGCATTTGCTGAGGAGTGCTTTACTTCCAATTATGTGGTCAATTTTGGAGTAGGTGTGATGTGGTGCTGAGAAGAATGTATATTCTGTGGATTTGGGGTGGAGAGTTCTGTAAATGTCTATCAGGTTTGCTTGTTCCAGGTCTGAGTTCAAGCCCTGGATATCCTTGTTAATTTTCTGTCTGGTTGATCTGTTTAATATTGACAGTGGAGTGTTAAAGTCTCCCACTATTATTTTGTGGGAGTCTAAGTCTCTTTGTAAGTTGTTAAGAACTTGCCTTATATATCTGGGTGCTCCTGTATTGGGTCCATATATATTTAGGATCATTAGCTCTTCTTGTTGTATCGATCCTTTTACCATTATGTAATGTCCTTCTTTGTCTCTTTTGATCTTTGTTGCTTTAAAGTCTATTTACCAGAGATGAGAATTGCAACTCCTGCTTTTTTTTGCTCTCCATTTGCTTGGTAAATCTTCCTCCATCCCTTTATTTTGAGCCTTTGTGTATCCTTGCATGTGAGATGGGTTTCCTGGATACAGCACACCGATAGGTTTTGTTTTTTTATCCAATTTTCCAGTCTGTGTCTTTTGATTGGTGCATTTAGCCCATTTACATTTAGGGTTAATATTGTTATGTGTGAATTTGATACTGCCATTTTGATGCTAGCTGGCTGTTTTGCCCATTAGTTGATGCAGATTGTTCATTTTGTTGATGCTCTTTAGCATTTGGTATGTTTTTGGAATGGCTGGTACTGGTTGTTCCTTTATATGTTTAGTGCCTCTTTCAGGAGCTCTTGTAAAGCAGGCCTGGTGGTGACAAAATCTTTGAGTACTTGCTTGTTGGCAAAAGATTTTATTCTTCCTTCACTTATGAAGCTCAGTTTGGCTGGATATGAAATTCTGGGTTGAAAGTTCTTTTCTTTAAGGATGTTGAATATTGGCCCCCACTGTCTTCTGGCTTGTAGAGTTTCTGCTGAGACATCTGCTGTGAGTCTGATGGGCTTCCCTTTGTGGGTGACCCGACCTTTCTCTCTGGCTGCCCTTAGTATTTTTTCCATTTCAACCCTGGTGAATCTGACGACTATGTGCCTTGGGGTTGCTCTTCTTGCAGAATATCTTTGTGGTGATCTCTGTATTTCCTGGACTTGAATATTGGCCTTCCTTGCTAGGTTGGGGAAATTTTCCTGGATAATATCCTGAAGAGTATTTTCCAGCTTGGATTCATTCTCTTCATCACATTCTGGTACACCTATCAAACGTAGGTTAGGTCTCTTCACATAGTCCCACATTTCTTGGAGACTTTGTTCATTCCTTTTTCCACTTTTTTTCTAATCTTGGTTTCTCGTTTTATTTCATTGAGTTGATCTTTGACTTCTGATAATCTTTCTTCTGCTTGGTCAATTCAGTTGTTGAAACTTGTGCATGCTTCATGAAGTTCTCGTGTTGTGTTTTTCAGCTCCTTCAATTCATTCATATTCCTCTCTAAGTTGTCCATTCTTGTTATCAATTCCTCGAATCTTTTTTTCAAATCTTTTCCCAAGGTTCTTAGTTCCTTTGCATTGATTTAGAACATGTCCTTTTAGCTCACTGAAGTTTCTCATTATTCACCTTGTGAAGTCTGATTCCATCATTTCGTCACACTCATTCTCCGTCCAGCTTTGTTCCCTTGCTGGTGAGGAGTTTTGTTCCTCTGTAGGAGGTGAGGTATTTTGGTTTCGGGTGTTTTCCTCCTTTTTGTGCTGGTTTCTTCCCATCTTTGTGGATTTATCCACCTGTCGTCTTAGTAGTTGCTGACTCTTCAATTGGGTCTCTGAGTGGATGCCCAGATTGTTGATGATGAATTATTTCTGTTACTTAGTTTTTCTTCTAACAGTCTAGCCCCTCTGCTGTACGACTGCTGAGGTCCACTCCAGGCCCTGCTTGTCTGGGGTACACCTGTAGCAGCTGCAGAACAGTGAAGGATGCTACCAGTTTCTTCTTCTGCTATCTTTGTCCCAGAATGATGCCTGCCAAATGTCAGTCTGATTAGTCATTTTTTGAGGTGACTCTTTGGATATACAGGGGTCAGAGAGCTGCTTGAGGAGATGGTCTGTACTTTACAGGAGCTCAAGTGCTGAGCTGTGAGCTCCGTTGTTCATTCAGGGTTGTTGGGCGTGTGTGTTTAGGTCTGCTGCAGTAGAACTTATAAAACCCCCTTTTTTTCCCCCTCAGATGCTGTGTCAGGGAGTTGGGGCTTTCTTTATGAGTATCCATTGCATTGTCCTGCCCAGCTAGGAGGCAGTCTAGTCAGTATTTGCCTGCTGAGGCTCTGCACTCCTACCACGTTGTCCAGCCTGCTGCCGCAGGGCTCCGCCCTACTGTGGTGGGCTCCGCCCTGTTGGCTGAGTCTGTCTGTTATGGTGGGTTGCCTCGGCAACGGCAGGCTGCTTCAGCAATGGGCATGTACCTCAGTAGGGGTGGAATGCGTTCGTAGTGGCAGACGCCCCTCCCCCACTGAGCTGCACTGTCCCGGATTCAGCTCAGCCCACAGTAAAACTCTCAACCCCGAGCATTTTGAATCGCTGTTTTGTTTGTCTTTGTGGGGGTGGGACCCGCCGAGCCTGATCACCTGGCTCCCTGCCTCAGAGTCTTTTCTCTCTCTCTCTCTTTTTTTTTAAGTTGAACGGTCAACTCTCTCACAGGTGTTTCAGTCACCTGCTGATAGGGCATCGGGATCTGTGTGATTTCCCATGCTGCGACCCACTGCACCAGCTCAAATCACGCTTCCCAGGAATTTCCTGGTCTGGCTCACTGTCTAAGTCCCGTTTAATCAGATGGATATGTTAATCTGCCCTCCTAAATCTCAGATTGCTGGTTTAACAGGGCACCCAGACCAGTGAGTTTTGTGTGGGGTGCTACTGCACTGTGGCACTGGCCGAAACGGCCGTGCAAGCCAAAAGGGCTGCACTGGTGTCCCGTGTCTCTCCTACACCTGGGAATTTCCCCATTCTGTGGGCAACAAAGGTCCATCTGAAAATGCAGCTAGGACTCACCCTCTGTGCCTTCACTGAGAGCTGCAATCCTGAGTTGTTCCTACCGTGCCATCTTGGTGTAATTCTCCATAAAATAGATTTCAAAGCAACAAAGATATAGTGGTAAAAGGATCAATGCAACAATAAGAGCTAACGATCCTAACACCCAGATACATAAGACTCATAAAGAGATTTAGATTCAATGAGACAGAAAATTAATAAAGATATCCAGGACTTGAACTCAGATCCAGAACAAGTAAACTCAATAAATATTTATAGAGCTCTCCATTTCAAATACATTCTCCACCTTAAATACACAAAATATTGATAGGCCATTATTAATACCCATTTTTAGAATAAAGCTACATTCCCGTTTTCTCTCCCTCTTTTTCTTCCTCTTTCTTCCTCTCCTTCACTCTTTTTTCTTCCTTTCTTTCTAAAAAAAAAAAAAGATAATTACTTTATTGAATACACTTTTAAAATATTGAAAATCTAAGCCAAAACTTACCTTTTAAATCCTGAGTTAAAGATCATGTTTTCAAAAAAGAAGTTTGGAAATGTTTTGACACCAGAAATACGGTGTAGGAACTTAACTCTTTTTTATATCAATTAACCTATGGTCAAATTGGTTTTGTTTATATGTAGTTTCATTTAAAATCTCAGTTTCCAGGAACCTACTGACAATGCTAAGTGAAGATTTGCTGTGCATCCTCTACCTAGGTCTCTAACTGCCCCTCCTCAACCCTCTTTTTGCACTCCCACTCATGACCTGTTGATTAAATGTTGGCCTCCAAAGCTCTGTTTACCAGCGCCTTGGGGCACTCTCTCCTACCAACCACACTAATGACTCAGATCTTATCTCTAGCTCTGGCTTCACCCTGAGATCCAGACCCACATTTTCTGTGGCTACCAAAGATCTCCACAAGATGTCCCATGGGCAGGTCAGTCTCAGATGACCAAGAGTGGACTAACTCATTGTTACCTATCCCTTCCTCCAACCTGTCCCTGCCCTTCAGGAAGTTATAATGTTCATTTTTGTGTATCTTGAACAAGTCATCATCAAGATCTCTTCTCTCTCCAAATGAACCTATAAATTTAATGCAATTCTAGTCAAAATACAAATATTTAAGAATAAGACACTTTGAATAAGAAAATTGTAGGCTTATTGGACCCTTATTAAGAACTTATTATAAAGCCCTAGTAATTGAGAAAAATGCAGGGGTAGATGAATAGCCAGAAGTAATCCCTACTTATAAGTAAACAACATACAACAGGAGTGGATTACAGAGCAATGAGGATACACTGAACTGACTGCTCAATAAATGGGGCTGGGACAATAGGACAAACGTAAAATTAGATCCCTACCTCACACCGTACACAAGAACAAATTCAAGAGGGTGTGAATACCGAGGTGTAAAAAGTGAAAATGAAAACTTTCAAAGGCAAATATAAGGAAGACTGTATTTAAGACCTTAGAGTAATGAAAGGTTTCTTAAACAAGCCTTTTTTCTTAAAGCACAATTCAAAGATGTCATTATTAAATTTGGCTTCAACTAAAGTGTAAAACTTCTGTACACAAAAGATAACACAAGTGAAAATAAGCTCCATGGTTTGAGAATATAACTTTGCAACCTATATCAACTTCAAAAGATTGTCATCTAGAATATATAAATAACTCTTAAAAATCAACAAGAAAAACACCAACAACTTGAAAGAAAAGTGGGCAAAGATTTTAAAATGGAAATTCCCAGAGAAGGAAACATGAACACCCATAAGCAGGTAAGGGAAAAAAATTGTTTCAACCTTACTAGCAGTCAGGAAAAATTTTGTTGAAACAATGAAATAGCATCAGATTGGCAAAATTTTTAACACTTGGCAATACCAGGTGTGGAAATTATGAGGTCAAAAGGGAATTCTTATATTCTGTTGGTGGGCATGCATGCTGTTGCAAACATTTAAGAGCAACTCCATTTCTTATATATTCTTTGGAGAAAGTCTTGTACACAAGTAAGGCAACAGGTCAGTAACAGTTATTTTATTGCACCATCATTCATAATAATTAAAAACAATACAGCCTGAGTACCAACAGAAGAATGGATAAATACACAATAGTATATGAATAGAAAGATATACTGTACAGTAATAAAAATGAATGAATGAAAGCCCTCTGTATTAACATGGATAAATGTCAGACATCAAATGTTGGGCAAAATACACAAGCTGAAAAAGAAAATTTGAAAAGTATTCTTCACACAGTTACAATGCATACAAAATAATCCATGTGCCAACTTGCCACCCCCACATGTTTCCAAGAATCTTACTCATCTTTGTCTTTCTAGCATAGTGAGTGCTTAAGAAGAAAGAAGGGCTTCTCAAAGGTTTGCAGAGTAAAAGATTATACAAATGAACTGATTAATTCCTGTAACTCTGGCATAAAAATGAAGAAAACGAGAGAGGGGGCACTGAAATCTTTAAATGTCAATTGAGTGAGGAAAAAACTAGACAAAGTGTCAACTGACCCAGCAACTGTTAAGGCTGTAGAGGTGCTCCTTTGAGCACTGAAAGATAGCCAGACTTGGGGGGCTGTAAGTTGGCAGCCTTGCTGTAAGTTGAGCAACTCAATGGCAAGTTTCCTTTGAAGCAGCTACCAGACACTTCTAAAAAGCCTGACATTAGCAGATGGGTGGAAATCAGGCAAGGTGTGAAGGGGGTGGTGGGAAGAGAAGAATTTCCAGATGTTCAAAGTTTAGATGAGTGAGGAAAATTGGCAGGTGGCATGTGCCTCTTGGAAAAGGTGAGGATAACACCTGCAAATTGTTCCAAATGGCAAAATGTTCTCAACCAAAGAACCAGGTAAGCATTTAAAAATCACACTGAAAACTCCTGGGTGAGGCCAAACAGGCAGGCAGATGAATCAGTACTGATGAGGGTGAGGGAAGACACAGAGTGTTAGGGGAGGAGAGGGTCTAGGATATTCCTTTACACTCTCACACACACTAATACAGAGGAAACATCAAAGAAGCAATGGAATGACAAGCCATATTTCCAAGGAGCTTGGAAAACTGACTTTATACAACATGCTACTGAGAGACTTCTAAGAGAGAAAGAAGTCGAAACATGTTTTTGAGGGAATCTGGCAGCTGCCATGAAAACAGAAGGTTCTTTCTCCCCCTGGAGTTTCTGCCATATGGTTCTGTCACAGGGGTTTGTCATCACAGTGGCCACACTCTACTCTGAGCTCTGCCCGCTGCACTCATCCATCCTGGGCCCTGTGGCTTTCATATTCCATCCCCAGCACCCCACCTGCTCCAGCCGGCACCAGTGGTGGCAGATGGACACCTAGTTTGTAATTATCACCATAGCCAGCAATCTGGTAGCCTTCCCTAGTCATTCAAAGTAATTCATCTGTTCCTCTCTTCGATGATAATGCACTGCTTAAGAAAGATGGGCCCACTGGAAAGTAGGAAAAGGGAAACCACAGTATCACTGCAAATCCCTGTTCTGTGCATAACCTGTACTATGTTATCCTTTTAACCATCTTGAGTCATTTAAAAAGCTAAACGAGATAAATGAATATTATGTAATAGCCCTTGGATTGGAAGTACTTCCTGAAAAAAGAAGAAATGCACCGGGTGCATTGGCTTACACCTGTAATCCCAGCACTCTGGGAGACAGAGGCGGGTGGATCATGAGGTCAAGAGATCAAGACCATTCTGACCAACATGGTGAAACCTCATCTCTACTAAAATACAAAAATTAGCTGGGTGTGGTGGTGCATGCCTGTAGTCCCAGCTACTTGGGAGGCTGAGGCAGGAGAATTGCTTGGACCCGGAAGCAGAGGTTGCAGTGAGCCGAGATTGCACCACTATACTCCAGCCTGGCACCTGGCGACAGAGCAAGACTCTATCTCAAAAAAAAAAAAAAAAAAGCCTTAAAATTACTGCTCAGTAAACAGTCTCACCAATGGCTGTGATTTGTGTACATTACGCAAGCTGTAATAAAAGGTGCCCAGAACTCCGGATGCTCACCCTGATTTTCCTAAACAACAACATCAACAACAAAAACCATCTACTTCTTATGCAGAGGATGGGAGGGGCAGGGGAGAGAAACAGCAGATGAGGATTCCAAAGGCTGGGATCCATGTGGGTCATGCAGCTCCCTATGTGTTGCCTCCTCTTTGTGCCCCTGACCAGTTACTTCCTTCAAGGTGCATATTCACAGGGGCCATCTGCCCCCAGCCGGGAGTCTGGCTGCCAACTTATAGCAAATTGAGTCAATTCAATGGTAAGTTTCCTTTGAAGCAGCTACCAGACACTTCTAAAAAGCCTGACATTAGCAGGCGGGTAGAAATCAGGCAAGGTGTGAAGTGGGTGGTGGGAAGAGAAGAATTTCCAGATGTTCAAAGTTTAGATGAGTGAGGAAAATGGGCAGGTGGTATGTGCCTCTTGGAGAAGGTGAGGATGACACCTGCAAATTGTTCCAAATGGCAAAATGTCCTCACCCAAAGACCCAGGTAAGCATTTAAAAATCACACTGGAAACTCCTGGATGAGGCCAGACAGGCAGGCAGATGAATCAGTACTGATGAGCTCAGCTTTGGGGTGTTCCCCAGCTCAGTGTGACACTGGGATTTGCTCCCGGAAGTGCCAGGCACGAATCAGCTCCACAGCAAGCCCTGTCGCCCATCATCACTCACCACTGACACATTCAATTTCCCTTTTCACTTGTGAGGGTGTGGGGGTGTTTTTGTCTTTCAAGAGGTGCATTTGTTGGCAGGGCACACCAGAACTGATCCTATTTTTCATTATCTGAAAAGAGGCTTATGGGTCTGTTATGGGTAGGGATTTGTGACTGCTGCCATTATAATGACTTCTGCCAACATAAATTCCTGAAGGTCTTAACCACATCCTGCTTTTTTCTCCTTCCTTTAACTTAAAACCACTGACACTATATTGTCCATTTATTTTCTTGACTATCTGTCTTTAAATAGTAATTTGTTCCACTGTGAGATAAGTCTCATTAATCTATTTTAGAGATTCAGTCCATTGTTCTTGGATTAATTCATTTTTTACCCAAATTCCAACCTCTGTTTGTATGTAGCAGACAGTTCATTAACCCTCCCCTAGATTCAATCTGACAGCATTTAATTCTCCCCTCACTTACTAACTGGTGTCTCAGAATCTTTACATTTTCAATTTGGGCAATGTAAAAAAATTCACATATATCATCCAGCCACAGTAAACAATCAATAGAATAAATCTGGCAAAAATTATAATCTCCCACTTTAATCACTGAGGAAACAAAGTGTGAAAAACTTCACCAACATTCTCATTGTCAATGAGGGAAAGTATTATTTGCTATAAATACCTAAATTTTGCCTAAATAAAAGAAACCCATTTCCTGACTTTTTTGGGACTTGTTTTTGATTATAACTCCCTTTGTTATAGACATAGAAATTAAAGTCATGTGTCATATTGTCTTTATATTCTTTCTTTTGTCTAGGTAAGTCTAAGTATAGGAGGAGAATTTGGAACTGTTTTTAATATAGGGTTGGACATTCAGAATTTAATGAATAAGTAAAGGCCATAAAGTCACAGTCAATCATTCGAAAACGCCAACCAGATCCACTGCCCTTTAAAGGTTGTGTCTCCTCTATTTTGTCTCATAAAAATAACAATCATTAATTATCAAGAGAAACAAAGACACCCAAAACAAGCCCATGTGGCTTTTCCTATAATGCCATCTAGTTTCTTCTCATCACTATTATTATTATTATTGTTATCATCACCATTTCATGGTCATTCTGCTTCTAAGAGTATACAGCAAAAAATTTATCCTGCCCTTGCCTCCTGAGAAGTGAGCTCTAAGCCCTTAGAATGTCTGCCTGAAAAAAAAAAGAGTCTTTGTTTACTTGGGGTATGGTGCCAAGTTAGATAGTCTAACGATGTGATTTAGAGTAGATACTTTGGGTCATGTGGTATCAGCTGGAGACAAGGTCAGCCACATGAGTAGTCAACTACGTCGACGTGACCAATCCCCAGTAAAAACTCTGAACACCCAGGCTCAGGTTAGCTTCTCCGATTGCCCATAAATGCTGCATATTGTCACATGTTACTGCTAAGAGAATGCTGTCCATTCCACAGGGAGGAGACAAGTGGAAGCTTCACATTTGTCACTTTCCTGAACTCTGTCCCATGTGTCTCTTCCCTGGACTATAGCCTTTCCCTGTAATAAACCAGAACCATGAGTGTAAAATATTTGATTTCTTCTTGCAAATTATCAAAACTGAAGTTGGTTTTGAGGACATGTGAACCTGTGAATGGTGTCACAAGTGACAGCAATCTTTTGGACATGTCCTTAACTTTGCAAAGAGTGCTGAATGAAGGCCAGGAAATAAATGCAGAGTTTTGCTTTGTGACTGAATGTCTTCAGCAAGCTTACCTAACATTTCTGGATTGATTTTCCTTAATGAAGATAATCTTAATCAGCTTTATGAATATTCTAAAGTAGAGCTTGTGCTCAATTAGTAAAAATTCAGAAAAGGTCAGTGAGGAGTTGACAGAGCATAGGATTTGGACTCAAATGTGGGGCTCATTCCAGCTCCATCATGTACAGAGCTTTTACCTTGAGCAGATGAGGTTCTGATGCATAGAGTCCTACTGAAAGTACATGAGCAACTATAATACTGGGACCAAAATCCTTTGGGCTATTAAGTAAAACTACACGTTTCTGACTAATAAAACCCAATTCTTTAATACTTGACAATCCAGTGACACTAAAACATTATAAGGCTTTTGTGGCCAGTGGCTACAACTAAAACATAGTTTTCATCTGATTCTGGTCTGTCTTTCTCAATTCTTTCTCTATTCAGAAACATTGTTCTAAATGTGACAACTTTTTAAAGGTGTGTTTTCGACTCATGAATCTAGCATTCAAGTTCTGTTCCTCATCCCTGCCCAAGATTACAGTCTTTTCTGAGGAAACCCCAGGAGAGGTCAGATGAAAAGGGTCTGACATAAGAAAGGAGTTCCCCTGTCTATGGATACACACTCAGACCCATTAAAATGAATAATATGACTGCTTCCTCTAGCAAGTGCAGATGCCCTAAAAAGCACATTCTGTCAAGCAATTTGGTTCCTAACTTAGAGAACCATGGAATAAGCTGGCAGCTTGACACTTCTGCCTTTTATTTCTATTTAAATATTTTTTGAGCGTTTAAATTCCCACCATAGTTCACTGTGGCTTTCCAAGAGGTTGTTTTAAAAATGGATGTAGAAGTTCCTTGGCAGGTCTCAGTTCCTAGATTAGTTACAGGCACACAGATATTCAATAAACATTTGTTGAGAAAATGAATAAAGAGAAGATTGTAAAACACCAAGCTGTGTCTCTTTCAGTCACCACATGGTTTTTCTGTGTTGTAAATACCATTTATATTCTCTCTCCACTGTAAACATTTCAGTGCAGAAGGAATGTACTTCCATGTATGCATAAACTGAACAATGACTTTAAAAGACAGGTTTAAATGCTAAATAAATGGTTGATGATGGCCATCACCAAAGCTAGTCAGAAAGTCACAGTTACTACAAAGCAGTAGGCAGGCAGAAAAAGACTCTGCCTGCCTACTGCTAATATGAGAAGAACAGCAGAGCAGACCGGCCTTTCAGGAAACACTGCTCGATTTCTACTTACAAACCAGATAACACATCACTTTCTGGCACCAGTGCATGACCATGACATTTCCATTACCTGGTAAATTACTGAAACTCAGAAATGCCTCTTGCCACCTACTCTTAGACTTAGTCATCCCAGATGAACAGATGCCAGTCAATGTATAGGCTTTGCTATCATTGTATCATTTGATACAATGATAGTTCTATCAAAACCTCTAATTCAAAAAATGAAATACGTACATGGAAAGAACAACCTGATGTTTATCAAAGAGCAATGGCACAGGTAGCTTCAATTATAAAAAGAGATTTTTTTAAAAAAAGCTCATTGACTAGACAACTTCCTGAACAGATGGGAAGGCAGATGCCCTCAAGCCCAGATTAAATGCATTTTCTGTTCATCCTCCCAGTACAATGGAGGTTCTCCTACTTTGTAACCCCAAAATTGGAAACTGTGCAAAGAAAGAGTGAGAAAAAGGAGGAGAAGCTCCTTCCAAGTCTGGCTAGCAGCTTTCAAAGCCCCACCTCTGATTTTTACTATATCCAGTAGGCTAATACTACTGATCATTCAAATACAAGTAATATCCAAAATAAAATTACTCTTTTGCTTCTTGCATTATATGGAAACTTCCTTTTACTACCCTTAAGTCAGAGCTATTTTAATATTCACTACATTAGAAATAGCATTTACTCAAGGAAAAGATGAAATCACTATTCTTATTAATTAATCACTCATACATTAGTGAGGTGCCCACAATTATATTGCTGCATTTCCCAGCAATCATATTTGCTGTCCAGGTCAGGAAGATTTACATGACAAGAGTCAGCAGATTGAATATGAATTAATCAGGTTAGCTATGGATTTGGAGGGAAAACAATGGCCCACGTAGAATGAAGCCATAGACCCAAAGCACATGACAGAAGGAGACACACCAAAAACAATATAACTTCTGGGAAATTAGTAGATTCTTTAAAGTCAATTCTTTAAATTTAATAATCCAAGAATATCCTTATTGGTAAATTTCAACATTTTGCATACTTAACATGTGATAGAGAAGCATTACTTTATGCAGAATCAGATTCAACTAGCATATTAAGGACCTACTATGTGTGAAGCTTTATGTCATGTGCTTTAATACATGCCCTGACTTCTCCACTCATTAACTGTGAGAATTTAGGCAAATCACAGAAAACTTCTATGCCTCAAATTCCTTACTTGACCACGATGGTGTCAATCTATTAGCTTTCTTGTGAAGATTAAATGAGACTTCCTGTTTCCAGTCAGGTATGTAAGAAGTTTGGAAATTCCCACCCCACTCTAACAAAAAAGTAAGAAGCTGAACAAACTAAAAAATCCACAACTATTTTTAGATTCACAAGGGAAGTGAGGTCATTGAGCAAACAAATGCCCCAGAAGTAGAGGGGCTGACAGGTGAATACAGAAAATCACAACTTCCTGGAAGAGAAACTCACAAGTAACAACCTTGGGGAACCAAAGGATAGGTAGAAAAACCTGAACTGAAATTGACAAGTTGGTGGAGTCTCAGAGTGGACAAATTTAAGACATTAAAATTCCATGGGGATCCAGTCATGGGCAGAGGTAGGAGCATAACTTTGTATGAGATTTACCTTTAAGAATTCTACCAGGTCCTCACAGTGAACAATGGAGAAAAATTCCCTTGAACTTCCAGCAGGATGAGAGAAAAAGAAACCATTTTGAAATACACCAGAGCATTCTGTTCTTCTTCTTTTTTTCCCCAAAGTCTAAAAGTTTATTTAACATGATCTGTCCTGAGAAGAAACTATTTATCCAGAGCCTAACCTGCCAGGGTTTTACTAGAGCCTAAGTGACCTGGGGGAAGGGAAAACACCAAACTCCAGTGTCTCCAGGTATCTTTTTCACCTACGGGGGTATGGGGGTGAATAGAGAAGCACTTGTGAAGTTCACAGTTCAGGGACACAGGCTACCTATAAGACTGAGAACTAATCACAGGACTGTGGATGCTTCCCCTCTCCTCACACCTTACTACCACACTACTTAAGGCCCATTTACAGCAGTTCCTTTTACCTAGTTCATCATGTTCAGATATGCACACACACAAAAAATATAACATATAGTAAAAGGCAGAAAAACATAGTTTGAAGAGTCAGAGCAAGCATTAGAACAACTCAGATATAGCAGGAATGTTGGAATTATCCACCCAGGAATTCAAAACAACTCTGTTAATATGCTAAGGGCTCTGATGAATAAAGTAGACAGCATGCAAGAACAGATGGGGAATTTAAGTAGAGAGATGGAAATTCTAAGAAAGAACCAAAAAGAAATGCTAGACATTAAAAATACTATAGCAGAAGTAATGCCTTTGATAGGTTCAGTAGTAAATTTCATATAGCTGAGGAAAGAATCTGTAAGCTTGAGGATATCTCTACAGAAAATGGAGAGGTATTCAATGTTAACAGATAGGAAGATGAAATGTGGTCATTATGTCAGTTTTTCCCAAATTGAACTACAGATGCAATGAAATCCCAGTAAAAACCCCAGGATGTTATTCTATGGATATCAACAAACTGATTCTAAGGTTTATATAGAAAGACAAAAGACCCAGAATAACCAACACAATGTTGAAGAACAAAAACAAAGATGGAGGACTCACGCTACCCAACCTCAAGACATACTTGAAGCCAAATAATCAAGACAGTGTGGTATTGGTGAAAGAATGGACATATAGATAATTGGAATATAATAGAGACCCAGAAACAGACTAATATAAATATCGACTGATCTTTGACAAAAAAGCAAAGGCAATTCAATGGAGCAAAGGTAGGCTTTTCAACAAATGATACTGGGACAACTGGAAATCCACATGTAAAAACACAAACCTAGACCCAGACCTAGTACTATTCACAAAAACTTAACTCAAATGGATCATACATGGACCTAACGTAAAATTCAGAACTATAAATCTTCCAAAAGGTAACGTTGGAGAAAATCTAGATGATCTCATGTTTTACGATTAGTTGTAGATACAACACAAAAGGAATGATCCATGAAAGAAAACATTGATAAGCTGGATTTCATTAAAATGAAAATTCCTGCTTTTTGAAACACCCTGCCAAGAGAATAAAAAGAGAAGCCATAGACTGGGAGAAAATATTTGCAAAGAAACTGCAGACTGAATTGGGCAGAAGGGTCATTTTGATTTACTGAAGTAATATTTAAGTATATTTTATTTTGATTGCCTCTGCATGGGGCACACTGTAGTGTTATTTAGAGTTCCCACTACACCCTAATGTCTTATGTTTAGCTAGTTCCTGAACTTGCATTTCCTGACTGTACTCTCAAAGCCTTTTGCTTCTGCATTCTGTGTTGTGTATTTTCTTTTACCCTCTGCTTATTTTCCCTTACATTATTTCTGCTTCATCTCTTCCTAAACCTCACCTCTGGATTAAAAGCTCTTTGAACACACACACACACAAAAGGAAAATATTTGCAAAGAACATGCCTGATAAAGGCCTAATATCCAAAATATACAAAGAACCCTTAAAATTCAACCAAAAGAAAAAAAAAACAATTAAAAAAATGAACCAGAAACCTTAGCAGACCCCTCACTGAAGAAGATAGAGATGACAAATAAGCATATGAAAAGTTGCTCCAAATCATATGACACCAAAAAAAAAAAAAAAAAAAAGCAAATTACAACAATAATGAGATACCACTACACACCAATTAGAATGACCCAAATCCAGAACAATGACAACACTAAATGCTCGGGAGGATGTGGAGCAACAAGAACTCTCTTTGCTGGTGAGAATGAAAAATGGTACAGTTGCTTTGGAAGACAGTTAGGCAGTTTCTTACAAAACCTAAACACACTCTTCTTACCATACAATATAATAATCCTACTCCCTGGTATTTACTCAAAAGACTTGAGAACTTAGGTTCACACAAAAACGTGCTCAGGAATGTTTATAGCAGTTTTATTCATTAATTATCAAAACTTGGAAGTCACCAAGAATATTTCAGTAGGCAAATTAATGGATAAATTCAAATATATCCAGACAACAGAATATTATTCAGCACTGAAAAGAAATAAGCTATCAAGCAATGAAAAGAACTGGAGCAAACTTAAATGCCTGTTACTAAGGAAAAGAAGCCAGTCTGAAGCTGCTAAATGTTGACATCAATTTTTTTTTTTTTTTGAGACAGAGTCTTGCTCTGTTGCCAGGCTGGAGTGCAGTGGTGGATCTCAGCTCATTGCAACCTCCATCTCTCAGTTCAAGCAATTCCACTGCCTCAGCCTCCTGAGTAGCTGGGACTATAGGCACACACCACCACACCCAGTTTATTTATTTATTTTAGTAGAAACAGGGTTTCACCATGTTGGCCAGGATGATCTCAATTTCCTGACCTGCTGATCGGTCCACCTCAGCCTCCCAAAATGCTAGAACTACAGGCATGAGCCACTGTACCCTCCCAACATCAAATTTTTTAAAAGCCAGTTTGGGCTGGCTGTAGTGGCTCACGAATGTAATCCCAGCACTTTGAATGACCAAGACAGGCATATCACCTGAGGTCTGAAGCTCAAGACCAGCCTGGCCAACATGGTGAAACCCTCTCTCTACTAAAAATACAAAAATTAGCTGGGTGTGGTGGTACAAACCTGTAATTCCAGCTACTCAAGAGGCTGAGGTAGGAGAATCACTTGAACCCAGGAGGTGGAGATTGCAGTGAGCTGAGATCACACCACTGTACTCCAGCTGTTTTGAAAATAGAAAGGCTATATACTGTATAATTCCAATTACATGACATCTTGAAAAAGGTAAAACTATGGAGACAATAAAGAGATCAGTGGTTGCCAGGGGGAAAGGGGAACGGAGAGATGAATAGGCAAAGCACAGAGGATTATTAGGGCAGTGACACTACTCTGTATGATGCTGTAATGGTGGATACATATTATGAATTCAATCAATCCATAATGTACAGTACCAAGAGCGAATCCTAATGCAAAATATGGACTTTGGGTGATAATGATGTGTTAATGTAGGTTCACCAGTTCTAACAAATGTACCTCTCTGTGGGGAGATGGTGACAACTGGGGATGCTGTGTACATGAGTGAGGTGGATGGGAGTGAGTATGTTGGAAATCTGTACCTTCTAGTCAATTTCACTGTGAACCTAAAACTTCTCTAAAAAATAAAGTCAACCTAAAATTTTCTTTTAAAGGTTATGAAGAATTTAACAAATGTTAAAATTTTCTGAAAAAGGATTACATGAGATGTGTTTAGATCAGTGCCTGGCATCTACTAAGTGTCTAGTGATTTTTTAGCCATTATTATTGCTGTTGTTACTATTACTAAAATTATCATTGTGGGCCAGGCTTGGTGGCTCACACCTGTAATCCTAGCACTTTGGGAGGCCCAGGCAGGTGGATTGTTGGAGCTCAGGAGTCTGAGACTACCTTGGGCAACATGGAGAAACTTTGTCTCTACAAAAAATACAAATATTAGCTTGGTATGTTGGTGTGCACCTGTTGATTCAGCTACCTGGGGGCCTGAGGCAGGAGGATCACTTGAGCACAGGAGGTTGAGCTGTGATTGTGCTACTTCACTCCAGCCTGGGCAACCGAGTGAGACCCTTTCTCAAAAAATAAAAATAAAATAAATTTTAAAAGTTATCATAGCAAGTAATCCTTATCAATATACAGAGAGGTGGTTATTACCTCCATTTTATAAAGGAGGAAAGGGAGACTCAGAGAGGTTAAGAACATTGCTTAAAGTCATACGGTTAGTGCTAGCATTGGCATAAGACTTTTGACTCAAATTCCAGTATTCTTTCCACCACTCACCCTACCTCTGCAATGAGTTTTAAAATAAAAGCATCTGAATCAGCAAAGACATCTTCCTTACATTTCTAACTTCCAAGTGGCACAACTATTGTAAGTAAAATAACTGATCAGAAACAGCACCTCTAGAGATGGCTACTTAGAACAGAACACCATTAATTGATAGGCATTTAGTTCAGATAGGGCAAAGTCCTATAAAGTACTAAACCTCTTGCCGAGTCAAGTAGCTTAGGAAGACTGGCCGATTGGAAAGAAAGAGCACAAGATCAGGTGTCAGAAACTCGGGTTGAATCCTGACTCTCTTTGCTCACTGCTCTGACCTTATGGACAAGCTACCCAAACCCTCTCTACTTTAAGTGACGATTGTGAGGATTAAATAAAGTAATGCATGTTAGTGCAATGTGAACTACAGAGCTCTGGAAAAATATAAGCTATTAATTCTCATTACCACAATCCAGGTGCCAGTAAAATCTGTTTCTTACTAAATAAACTCAAAAAGTGTCCAGCCTTTTTGAAATGATCTGTTAACAGATAAGTGAACCTGAATGAAATTCTTCAGCATTATACATCATTTCCATTCCTAGAAACATGAGCTAAAAAAAGAACACAGACATGTTCACGTAGAGACTCCAGCTCCTTTTTCTGCTTGTGGAACTCTGAAGACTATTTAATACATTCTTTCATCTCCTAAGCCTCCATGTAAAAACCAGATGAGAAATATTTTCACTGCGGTGTGGGGTGGGGGCAAGACCCACCATTTTCATTGAACTGCATGGCTCTTAATTCGTGTAAATATTTGGTTCCCTAGACATTGCAAAAACTAGAGAGAGAATGGGCTCATTTTCATGAGAAAATGCAGTGCCTTTCACTGTTGGCTGCCAAGCCGGGCAAAAGAGAAATCTGCAAGTCCAAACTTTCTCACCCAAGTAACCATACCACGAATTTCTTCACTTAAGTGGAGAACTGAGAAAAGGGAGTGATAAGATGAGTGACTGCGTGTCAGCAGCTACCAAGTGGGCTTCCTCTCTGCAGCAACCCCTTCCACCCCCATATTATGTGCTCATTCACCTGCATAATTCATTATTTTTCTTGACTGCAATTCTATTACTTTTGTTCACACAACTTAAAATAGCTTTCCAATATCTAATTAACTCATATATTAATTCCCCAACTACGTATAAATAAAGAAGGTCTAGTCCCCAGAGAGTTAACTGGCAAAGTCTTCTGCCTTCTCTCTGCTTCCAGAAAGCCTAAAGTCAGACTGTCAACCCTCAGGTAGGGAACTTGAGGGTCAAATTCTAAAAACCCAAATCTCTCCAGAGAAAATGAACCAAACACTGACATGTTCGAGGAGCCCACCCTCTTCCACACATAACAGATTAAGAAGAAAAATCTGGCTTGCAATTTGATCACTCCATAGTGAGACCCAGCAATAGCCAAGCAGTCCTGGGCGAGTGTGGCGGCTCATGCTTGTAATCCCAGCACTTTGGGAGACTGAGGCAGGTGGATCACTTCAGGCTATAAGTTTGAGACCAGCCTGGCCAACATGGCAAAACTCTGCTCTACTAAAAATACAAAACTTAGCAGGCATGGTGGCCCATGCCTGTAATCCCAGCTACTCGGGAGACTGAGGCATAGAATTGCTTGAACTCAGAAGGCAGGGTTTGCAGTAAGCCTACACCACGCCACTGCACCCCAGCCTGGGACGACAGAGCAAAACTCTGTTCAAAAACAAACCAAAAAAACTGAGCTGTTCTTATACACACAAATACAAATCAGCTTACTCTCTCCTCATATTCAAATGCAAGTCTGTTGCCCAAAATTAGCAAAGACATGAAAATAGTCAGTAAAAGGTAAGATTCAGAGAAAACAGAGACAATGCAGAGAGCAGAATAATCTTAAATATAAAAACAAAGAAAATCTTCTCCAGATTGTTGTATAGGGGCTCCAGGAGAAAAGTCTGGGGACAGGGGGATGGTAATATTATGTTTGAGCAGTCAGGAGATACATGTTTAACAAAGACTGGAGAGTTTAACAAAAAATAGCAATTAGTATTAGATAAAACTAAAGACAAGAGTTATGGCTGAGCAGGGTAGCTCACTCCTATAATCCCAGCACTTCTTCTGAAGAGACGAGGTCTCACTATGTTTTTCCAGGCGGGTGAGGCCAGGAGTTCGAGACCAGCCTGGCCAACATGGTGAAACACCGTCTCTACTGAAAATACAAAAATTAGCTTGGCTTAGTAATCCCAGCTACTCAGGAGGCTGAGACATGAGAATCACTTGAACCTGGGAGGCAGAGGTTGCAGTGAGCCAAGATTGTACCACTGCACTCCAGCCTGGGTGACAGAGTGAGACCCTGTCTCAAAATAATAGTAATAATAATAAAGACAAGAATGATCAACTCCAAGAGAAACAAAGGGCTATACAAAAAGGAACCATGATTATATTTTACTGTTGACTTAAGTGGAAAACATTTGTTTAAATCATAATGTTATATAATCTCGGCTACTAATTTAACAAAATACTGTTAAGTAACTTTGATGAGGGTATAGATGAAAACGAATTGTGTGGAGAGTGAGTGATCATCTTTCTCCTAAAGTCAATAAATGAAAAAAAGTAGTAATTACATATTTAAGAATAAAAGAATAAATAGGCCAGGCACAGTGGCTCATGCCTCTAATTCCAGCACTTTGAGAGGCCAAAGCAGGAGGACTGCTTGAAGCCAGGAGTTCAAGACGAGTCTGGGCAACATAGTGAGACCAGTCTCTATAAAAAAATAAAAATAAAAATAATTTAGCTGAGTGTGGTGGTGCATGACTGTAGCCCTAACTACTCAGGAGGTTGAGGTGGGAGAATTGCTTGAATACAGGAGTTCATGGCTGCAGGGAGTTATGATTGCAACACTGCACTCCAGGCTAGGTGATAGAATGAGACCCTGTCCAAGAAAGAAAGAAAGAAAGAAAGAAAGAAAGAAAGAAAGAAAGAAAGAAAGAGAGAAAGAGAGAAAGAGAGAAAGAGAGAAAGAGAGAAAGAGAGAGAGAAAGAAAGAAAGAAAGAAAGAAAGAGAGAAAGAGAGAAAGAGAGAAAGAGAGAGAGAGAAAGAAAGAAAGAGAGAAAGAGAGAAAGAGAGAAAGAGAGAAAGAGAGAAAGAGAGAAAGAGAGAGAGAGAGAAAGAGAGAGAAAGAAAGAAAGAAAGAAAGAAAGAAAGAGAAAGAGAGAAAGAGAGAAAGAGAGAGAGAGAAAGAAAGAAAGAAAGAAAGAGAAAGAGAGAAAGAGAGAAAGAGAGAAAGAGAGAAAGAGAGAGAGAAAGAAAGAAAGAAAGAAAGAAAGAAAGAAAGAAAGAAAGAAAGAAAGAAAAGAGCAAATAGCAGGGAAGGTAAACAGCCAAAAGTGCAAAAGTGTTGCTTATTACAATATGGAAATATAATATAATACATAAATGTAATATAAAATAGGGAAGGGGGCTGAATGGTAGAGAAAGTCATGGTTATCTTTTAAAATCAGCCTCAGAATCCCACTTCAGCCTGGGATTGCAAGTGTGGGCCACCAACCCTGGTCTAAAAGTATATATTTTTATGGCTAAAATTAAAACTAAAAATCTCTATGACTGCAAGATGTAATCAAAGCTGAAGTTTGGAAGAATAAAGCTCAAATAGGTAACTAGTCCCAAACCAAGTCATTGAAATCAGACACTTGTAAAAGCATGCTTTCCTCCCCCTTTTAATTAGACCTCTTCAAAAATCAGAACTCTTGCCACCATTGCTTTGATGTTACAAATAGACTCTAAAACATCTGATGGATCTTATAATTTCTCCAATTTATCACAGGGACAAAATACTTCTCTCGCTAATATTTTCGTAACTAATTAAAACCTTAATTTCTACTCTCTGCTGTCAGTCATGACAGTCTACATTAAATGCTTTATTTAGTCTAATCACACTGATATCCATTTGTTTGCTAATATTTAGACATAATACTTGATAAATATCTAAATAAAGCATAACATTTTTCCTAATAAATGTAACTCTTTGGAAAGACAGGACTGATTTTAAGCTTTTAAAAAATACATACCAATAAACTAACAGAATGTATAAACCAGTTATAAACCTAAAACTTTACTAAAATGATTCCAAACCCTCTCACAATTTCCTTTGAAGTTTGGCTTTTATCCAGCACAAGCAACACACTCTGCTCCATTAATTTTAAGTATCTCTGAACTAGACAAGTTTAGGCTTAGAAATAATGAAGTTAGAACTACTCAACGTATGCACTCATGGATAATAATTCTAATTGGTACACACACAGTCAAACCCACTAATTGTGGTTTGCTTTAAAAATAGACAAATTGATTTAATAAAAACCAGTTCAAACATGGCATTTAGGTAGAGTAATTTGTTTACCTCTGTTGGTTTGTAGCAGTCTACAAGTGCTTCCTAGAATTAAACACACAGAAGGTCAGTTTTATTATTTGAAAATTCAATATTTTTAGAGCAAAATTAAAAATCATTTTATATTTGTAGTATTATTTTATAGTGGTAAATCAAGATTTCATACTGTCTAGAAACATACTTCATTTCAACACCAGTTGGTTGTCTGAAGATATAAAACATTTAACCTTAATATATTCCTCACCTGCATACACACATACTACATGAAAAACTTTTTGAAGAGGAAAGATTTATTTTCTATACTATCATAACATTAAAAACAAAATGTAATCTTTGACCAGTTTTTTGTTTTTTTTTGAGACAGAGTCTCACTCTGTCTCCAGGCCAGAGTGCAGCGGTGCTATCTCAGCTCATTGCAACCTCTCCCTCCTGGGTTCAAGCGATTCCGTTGCTTCAGCCTCCCGAATAGCTAGCACTACAGGTGTGCACTACCACACCCGGCTAATTTTTGTATTTTTAGTAGAGATAGGTTTTCGCCATGTTAGCCAGGCTGGTCTCAAACTCCTGACCTCAGCTGATCCACCCTTCTTGGCATCCCAAAGTACTGGGATTGCAGGCGTGAGCTACTGCACCTGGCCCCTTGACCAGGCTTTGAATGCCTTGCTGAAGAAAAGAGCATCTTTTAAAGAAGTACAGGGATTCCCAAGTATCCATGAGGTTGTAGACTTCAGAGAGATGTAGACTAACTTATGAGGTCAAATCCAACTAAGTAACTAAAAACCTAACTTAGTAGCTCAAAATCCCAACTTAGTAGCTCAAAACCAAATCTGTGGAGATTTGATTCTCCACAGGAGCCAGATCCCACTCTCTAGTTTTCCTTTAATGAACTGGATACCAGCAGGATCTGGATGGTTTCAAACCTACTCCTCTGGTATCCTCTGGTTCGGAGGAGTAGGTTTGAAAGCATCCTCTGGTACCTCCTGTGTATGCACACCTACACCTCTGGTACCTCCTCTGTATGCACACCTACACCTCTGGCACCTCCTCTGTATGCACATGCACATGCACACATCTTTCCTTTGGCTTGCAACTTGGTGGATATTAAAGTTGGGCCAGCCTGTGCAAGATGGTGGCACCCACACTGCACTCAGGAAGGAAGGGGGTTAAAGGCATTGCAGCCATTAACGGCTTGGGTCCTCACCTGGGAACTGGAGGGCAGGGGGTGATGACAGCTTAAAAAGCTCCTTTCAAGTTCTCAATTTTAAGAAAGCTTTATTATATCATTACATTTTCTATAGCATGGATACCTGCGTTATCTTTAATGTTTTTTTTTTTTTTTTTTTGAGATGGAGTTTCGCTCTTGTTACCCAGGCTGGAGTGCAATGGCGCGATCTCAGCTCACCGCAACCTCTGCCTCCTGGGTTCAGGCAATTCTCCTCCCTCAGCCTCCCGAGTAGCTGGGATTACAGGCACGCATCACCATTCCCAGCTAATTTTTTTAATTTGTAGTAGAGACGGGGTTTCACTGTGTTGACCAGGATAGTCTCGATCTCTTGACCTCTTGATCCACCTGCCTCGGCCTCCCAAAGTGCTGGGATTACAGGCTATCTTTATTTTTTATAGCTAGGTTGCTATTGTCTCCCTCACTAAATCTACCAAGAAGAAATAATTGTCATAACTGAGACTGTTTACCATTCAAGGGACGCTAGTATGACTAATGCATTAAACACATTAATACATTAAAATGTGCCCTTTGATTGCCATAGTGGCCATTTGCCATTTGTGGTCACCAACAGCCATTAGCAGTAATTATCAGTGGACATTAAGAACAATGGCAAGTTAAAGTTAATTGGTTTTAGAAACTCCCAAATGCAGACTTAAAAATGATACATTTGACTTCCTGTGGGAAGGGAAATGAGTATTGCACTTTATTGCTCTCAACTAAGGAAATATCGACATCTCAATATTCATCGCTGTACTGGAATGCTATGAGGTGAGCACTGTCTATGAGAAGATAGTCTATTAAATAGAGGCATGTCATAAGCAACCATATTTAGAAATTAATTTTATGAATGATACAGTCCACAACTGCGAGACCAGAGCCCTGGGCTTGGATAGTCCATTGCTAGCTCAGTCTCTCTTCTTCTCACACAACTGTGAGGCATTACTTCCCTTCCCTGGCAAGGGGATCTTTGGAAGCAGAATCAGCTGTTTCTCCCAAGAAAATGAGGCTGGAGAAAGTGATGCCCATAAGGCACTTTGAGAACTGACTATAGTCCAGAGCTGCTTTATCATCAGAGAGGCAGTTTAAGAGGATGAACACTTAGCTGCCATTTGCTTTCCTCTCTGCAAACAGCCATGGCCCTAGTCCTGGTACCAACACAGCCACAGGGCGGAATCAGTTCATGCCAAGCTCTGGAGACCTAAACAGACTCTCAGGTATCCATGATCAGAAGGTTCTCAATTTTGAAAACTGCTCACCTGTAACTTTGAAGCTCTCTCTTCATCACTGTCTGCATCAAGAAGATCATCAATGTCAATTTCTACCTCTGGCATTTCTTCTTCCTGGGGGGCAGCAGGAGGATATGAAAGCATTTAATTTAGTTAGAAACCTAACTGTACCCCACCAATTAGGTTAAGTTGAATAAATAACTAGATCATCAATCGAGAAGGGCTGATGGATAAGCAGGGAGAAAGAGAAGCTAGGGGAGAGGAGGAAAGGAAAGAGAGGAAAGGGGAAACAGATGAAGGGGTAAAGAGGGGAGAGGGGAAAAGACAGGAAAAGGGAAGAAGGAATGGGGATAGAGGAAGAAGGAAAATGAAGGAAGGAAGGAAAAGAAGAGAGGATGGAAGGACAAGAGGGAGGAGGGGGAACAAAGGAGAATTAAGAGTCAGAAAGTAGTAAAAGTCATATTGCAAAAAATGAGAATTTTCTCCTTTCTAGCAGAAAGCTGCATCTGTAAGCATATAATGGGAGATTGGCAGATGACAGAAAGAGCTGGGAGATTCCAGTTTCCTATCTAACAGCTACCCTTTGCTGGGTGATTACCCCAATCTCTATTTGGAAGTCTACATCTTCCCTCACAGCTCTGGGTCTATGGAAAACCTGGTTTCACCATGGAATTTGGGGCATCAGCATTGCCTTAGCCCCAGTTACTGTTTTAATAGACGACACGTGGTCCAACTAAGAACTAAGGGGGCTCTGGGAAAAGGTGCTTTTTCAACAAGAATGTCCCTTTCACAGCCTCTGAACTGAGGAAGTGTGTGGCACCGGAAATTGACAGTGGCCATCATACAACCCTGAAGAGAGGCTGAGTTTAGGATGAGGCTGACTCCATGGTGGACAGAGCTGGAGAGAATAAGAAAACAGGGTTCTAGATAAAATCACCACATCCCTGCATCAAACCACCTCTGAAGCCTGCTTGTCGGTGAGTGAGTCAACCCCTTTCATTGTTGCAGCCCATGTGGGTCTAGTTTAATATTCCTGCCACCAAAGACATCCAGTCCAGAAAATAGAGAATAAGGGCCAGCTAGATTTGGTGAAAGGCCTCACTAATTTGGAATCTGACCTTCAAAGGAGATCTCGGCTATTTCTCATCTCTTCTGTTACCTAAGTCTTCTCTATACCTCTCAGAATAGCATTTTAAAATGTCAAAATAAAATAGCATTTAAGAGAGTCCTGCAATTTTGCATTTCATCAGGAGTCACTGCAGCCCAACTCCTTCCAGCCTCAGGGATGGCTGAGGAGGATCTGCAGGAATGAGTTAGAGAGAAAGGTGTGCATGGGCACCCCGGGGACACCTGGGCATTCCCTGAGCATGGCCTCTCTGTGTCTTGGCTCCAAGAGCTGTTTGTCTTGGCTTCCCAGGCTGACTTTCTGAATGTTTCCTTCCTACTAAAGTGCATTTATTCATTAATAGTACTCAACCTTGTGTGTGTGTGTGTGTGTGTGTGTGTGTGTGTGTGTGAGACAACACAAAAATGAGGACCCTAGTATACTGAGGAAGTCAAGAAATATGATGCAATATCCTTGCTGACATCATCTCCAAGGGCAATCCCTCAACAGGCAAGAAAGTTCCAGAAACAACCTCCCTAGTGACTTATTCCTGTTTCTGTGGAGAATTTATATTTAGATCCTTTGCTTGGCTCTTAAGGGAAAAATCCACTTCGAAAGCAGTATTTGTCAACATGAATGTTTTAGATCTCATCTGTGCAGTTCTGCCTAATAAAAGAAAGATTTTGTACTCCTCGACATAATCTTCATAACTGTACTTGACAGTCATGTAGTTGTTAATGATGTAGAAACAGGAAGTTGAAATGCTTTGTTGATAATAAAGCTGAAGGATGACCTTTCGGTGGCTAGGAACATTGTGTAAACATCACACACTGAACATACACAAACCTAGATGGCCTGGCCTACCACACACCTGGGCTGTATGGCACAGCCTATTGCTCCCGGGCTGTAAACCTGGACAGCATGTTACCATACTGAATAATGTAGGCAACGGTAACAAAGTGGGAAGTATTTGTGTATCTAAACATGGAAACGGTAGCGTAAAAATAGGGCATTATAACCTTATGGGATGACTGTCATATATGCAGTCCATTGTTGATTGAAATGCTGTTAAATGATACGTGACTACACTCGCAACCTATACCAATGTGGCTCCTTAAATCTCAGCTAAAGGAGCTTAATGTCTATTTTTTTTTAAGATGGAGTCTCGCTCTGTTGCCAGGCTGGAGTGCAGTGGCACAATCTCGGCTCATTGCAACCTCTGACTCCCTGGTTCAAGCAATTTTCCTGCCTCAGCCTTCTGAGTAGCTGGGATTACAGGCACATGCCACCATGCCCAGCTAATTTTTGTATTTTTAGTAGAGATGGGGTTTCACCATGTTGGTTAGGATGGTCTGGATCTTCTGATCTCATGATCTACCCGCCTCGGCCTCCCAAAGTGCTGGGATTACAGGCATGAGCCACCGCGCCCAGCCGGTGTCTGCTATTTTTAAAGGAAATGAAAGAACAATTAGTAACTAAAGCCCTCCTCAGTACAGCGCAGCAATAGGTTTCCCTGCAAACATTATTCAAATCGTTTTGATGCCCAGCCAAGTTTGGTCAAACAGGCTTTGACTTACATAGCCGTGTAGAGCCTCACCCTACGCAGTGGGCATCTTCAATTAGGCATCTTCTCCTTAGGATTGTGCACACTCTCTGTTAGGTATTGCACTGACCCATTTTCCCCAACTGTTGAGATCTGGGCTGTCCAATATGGTAAGCACATGTGGTAAGCACATTAGAATATATTAAAATAAAAGACAATTCAGAATTCAGTTCCTCAGTCGCAATGGCCACATCTCAAGTGCTCAGTAGCTACATGCGGCAAGTGGCTGCTGCACTGGACAGCATGGATGGAGAACACCTGCACTGTGGCAGAAGCTCTACAGCACAGCACTGCCCTGGAGTACACTGACACTCTGGCTGAGGAAGTTGGGAAGCAAAGCCCCTTCCCCTCTCAAAGGGGCTTGGCAGCAGTAAAGAAAAAATTGCCAGGTATCTCAAGGTCACTCCCACTACCCAAGGACATGTGGTGACAAACCCTGAGCTTGGTGTTGCAAGCCAGAAAGCTGATGCCAACAAATCCCAGATCTCAAGGGTTGGGGAAAACCTCAAGTGACTGAGTGATCACAACAGTCATTAGGCATCGGCGCTTTTTACCAACCTATGCGCTTCTCAGAAAGCCCACCCTGATTTATCACAGGCATAGGAGAGAGGCATTCTGCTCCCAGCTCAGCATGCACCCCGGGTGTTCTGAACGTCAGTGAGGCTGAAACAAAATCCAGGTGAGAATAACACAGACCCAGAGGCTCTCGAGGGAAAGTCCTAGGAAACAAAGCACCTAAGTACCGAGCAGAGAATCCTGTAGATTGGTACTTAATATTCTTAATGAGAAGTATGAAATTTTCTAAATTCAATTGAAGTTCTATTTAACTTCCTCTTTGGTATGCTGGTCTTAGAGCAGTATCACTGAAAAACCTTAGTGATAGATCAAATCACTTACGAAGGAGTGAACACACCCACGGCCCACCACGATGTCCCAGAGCTTAGTTGTGTTTGGGCATTTTCCCACATTAAAGATGTTTCCCTAAACAGTGGCCCTGGTGACAAAAAAGGGGACCAACTATCTTCATAGCTGCTGGGGAAAGTTACCAGCTACACCCTACCCCACATTACTGAGAGGCCCTCTTGGGAGCCACAGCACGAGGTCCTGGATCACCCCTAGGCATTTTTCTGGTCGTACCTTTGCTGAGAAGCCACAGTCCACAGTGTGCAAGGCACTGTGTGTCAGCCACAGTGAGGCCCTGGCCCTGGCAGATGGGCCATCTAAACATAGCTCTGACAAACACAATGGCAAGCAATGGCCCCAAAGCCACAGACAAACCCGAAGTGCTTTAGTCATTCAGGGAGAGAGAAAACTCTGCTGTAGGCAGGTGGGGAGGTTTCACATAGGAGGGAGGAGGTGAGCTGGCCTTGTGCAGTGACAGGATTTGGACAGGTTTAGAGGGAAAAGAGAGCACTCCCAAGAAGCAAAATTGTAGCAGGAAGCAAAAAGACAAGATGAGTTCTAAATATGGGTGTAGAAACATCCTTGACCTGGAAGCCAGTCAGCCCTTGGCTGCAAATATGAATGTTGATGGCGGCCAGACAGGTGACAGAAATGGGGCAGGCTGGGGGGCTATATGGTAGAGTGAGGAGTGTGGCAAACTGCAGAAAACACTCCTTTCCCACCTCCTGTCACCTTTGAGGAATATGCATTCAGTGCTGCTGGATTTTCTAAGTTTTCAGGAATAACTAAAAACAGAGTTTTTAATGTAAAACATTCCAACTTTTAAAGCTGCCTGGCAACTTTTTAAAATGTTGTGTAGGATAAACAAAAACCACTGGCCCATAGACTGGGGTTTCCCCTTGTCCTGCAGAGACTATCACCACTGAGGGCTCCATGGCTCCAGAACAAGAGAGGGTAAGGACAGAAGGAAGAGCTGGCCTGCTGCAGAGCCCGGGCTAACAGGGAAGAGGCAGGAGGCTGTGGGAAGGCCACGCATCAGGTGCGAAGCCACAGGCCTTGAAGGCAATCCTGGCGAGAATAAAAAGGAGATTTTAAAACAGTGATAATAGGGAGGAATAAACAGACGGAGTTTGGAGAGGAGCTGGATAAGGGATGAGGGAGAAAGAAAAGGTAAAGAGAAGATCCGGGTTCTGAGCCCGAGAGGTTTTAGAGAAAGACAGCAATGACGGGAGCACACCGGGGCCCTGAAGACAGCTCACAAACCAAGACGCAGCGCAGGCTTTGGCCATCACCAGCCCCTGCCCCAACTTGCAAGCAGAAGTGGGATCCGCACACTGCCACACTCAGGTAAGTGCCACAGAACCTGCCACTGGGCTTGCCATGAATGGAAGCTCAGAATGGCTTCAGGCACCAGGATGCAGAAATGCAAGCAAAGCAGAGTCCTGAAACACAGCTGGCCTGCAGTGACAACATGCACACACACACACACACACACAAACACACATGAATACACGCACTCCATACCACTTATACACACACAGACACATACAAGTAAACACACAGCTATACATACACATAAACATACACACCTCCCACACCACTCATACTGCACATGTACACACACACACACACACACAAATATATACACACACACACACACGAACACACCACTCATACATTCACATGTACACACACATACAAATAACACACATAAACACACACATAAATATACACACCCCCACACCACTCATAGCATCACATATACACACATGCACATATATACACAAACACACACATGAATACACACACTCCACACCACTCATACACTCACATAAACACACATACCCAAATATGTACATACACATACACACATGAATACACACTCACACACTCCACACATTCATACACTTACATACACACACACATACAAATATACACACATACGAATACACACACTCCACACCACTTATACACACACACATACACAAATATATACACACACATATGAATACACACACTCCACACCACTCATACACTCACACACACACACAAATATATACACACACATGAATACACACACTCCACACTACTCATACACTCACACACACATACACAAATATATACACACACATGAATACACACACTCCACACCACTTATACACTCACACACACATACACATGCACAAATATATACACACACATATGAATACACACACTCCACACCACTCATACACTCACACACACATACACAAATATATACACACACATGAATACACACACTCCACACCACTTATACACTCACATGCACACACGCACATGCACAAATAAGCAAATTCTACAGACCCCACACACCACTCACACGCAAACACATCCATATACAAACACAAATGTACACATACAGAAATACACACACACCACTCATACACCCACATGCAGACATACTTCAGGTTTGTCTGTGGCTTTGGGGCCATTGCATGCCATTGTGTTTGTCAGAGCTGTGTTTAGCCAGCCTGTCCCCCAGGGCCAGGGCCTCACTGTGGCTGACACACAGTGCCTTGCACACTGTGGACTGTGGCTTCTCAATGACTGTGGCTAATGGTTCTCATCCACCTCCATCTCAAAATACCGATGGTGAAGTCACATGGGACTAAACTCCTGTGCAAACTGTGGCAGCTGACAGAGAAACATGGGGTGGCAGGGGTGGGAGTGGCAAATGCCAGCTTCTTATGGGCTGTTCAAACACTCATCTGATAAATAGCCACAGTTTCTTGTACCTCACCTTTCTACAAGCCTATAGGAGAAAACTGGCATAGGAAGCATATAAAAGGAACTGAATCCTTGGGATTATGTGAGCTCTCTATGAAAATATTTACATCTCGTTTTCATTTTAATGACAATCCAAAATAATTCCTGTAAGAAGCACAGTCTAAGAATAGCCTGGACAGCCGCGCTGTAACCACGCTGTGCTGGGCTGCTCCATGTTTACACATTGGCATCAAGCAGAGTTATGTTGACTATCGTGGCTAATGAGAAAAAAGCCACAGGGTAGATTTAATATATAAATGACTGATTCACACCAAGTGAAGTCACATACTATCACTCAAAGGACATTGAGCTACAGCAATATGCACCTCATTCCTGTGACAAAAGGAGTGACGTCAGCAGCCACAGCAAATGGATGTTGTGCATTTGAGTTTCATCAGCTGGGTACTATGTTTAATTTGCAATTTTGATTTGATTTTTATAACCATAGCATAAGGAGTTTATATGCAGTTTTAAGTGGTATGTATTTAAATAATTTAACATAAATATCTAAATCAGCCCTGGAATCTGCAAAAAAAAATTTTTTTCACTTAACAAGGGGCCCAACCTACCCTATAACACATCACTATGCAATGTCAGAACACTGAGATAAAAGGAGGATCCTGGAAGCTTCCAGAAGAAAACTAGACCACACATGGAAGACAGAGGATTAATGCCAGGGGGTTTCCATATAGCAACAGAGCATGGAAGCCAACAGCAAGGATTCCAGAAACCCAAGAGGCAAGCATTTCCTCAAGGCCTGCATCCTCCTTGCTGTGGTCTCGATGTGGTTTGACGCCTCCGAAACTGAGAGTGAAATTGGTCCCCAACAGTATACAACAGTGCAACAGTATTGAGTGAGAGGTGGTGGGAACTTTCAGAGGTGATTAGGTCATGGGGGCACACCCTCATGCATGCATTAACACCATTCTCTAGAGACTGGGTTGGTTCTCATGAGGCTGGTTGTTAAAAAGTGGGTATGTCCCCTTTGCCCCATCTCGTTTTTCAAGGCTCACCTGCCCTTCCAGTTTTCTACCATGCTTTGACACAGCATGAGGGCTCTCACCAGAAGCCAACCAGATGTGACCCCTCAACCTTGAACTTCCCAGGCCTTGAAGTTGGAAATTGTTTCCTCTTGGGACTCTGGAATCCTTGCTATTGGCTTCCCTTGGGAAGCCTGCTGACATTGATTATCTTCTCCAGAACTAAAAGAAATAAATTTCTTTTAGTCTGTAGCCTTCTATCACAGCCACAGAAAATGAACCTAAGACATTCCCAAACTGTCTATCAAGGATAGAGAAAAAAACATAGACATTTTAAGACACATTGGATCTTACATCTTCATATATTTACCTCCCATTTTGGGAAGGAGTGCTCCAGCAAAAGAGAAATAAAGTTTGATTTTCTTATATCCTCTATAATTGTGGCTCATGAAGGCCAGAGAGCATGTCCCAAAATCGAGATCAAGGAAGGTACGTGGGACACCAGAATGAAGAACAAAGCAGACAGAGGCTTGACAAGCTGGGGAACATGCAAGGCGTGCAGAAAAGCCTGTGATGCCAACCGAGGGCCCAGCCCCACTGGGCACCCATCTGCACAGGTGGCTGGCCATTTAGAGTGGCTGGGGTTGGATGGCCTCACCTTGGGCCTTTAACAGAAGTAGCATGGGTAAACAGGCATATGCCTTTCCAGTGGGAGCCCATAGTACCAGTATTTCCCTAATACACACTTGTTTTAAAAGTTAAACAAACTGCCAATGCTCGCTTAGAGCCAGAGAGCAAAGTCCTCCCAAAGCCCCCTTTAAAAACGTCAAAATAGCCTGACCGAACCTGACTCCATGGTGAAGTGAAAAAATATTTTGCATAGTATTTAAAGGAATCGCCGTTCTTGTCGCCCAGGAGAGCAGGTCCTGACCTACCTATATCCTATGAAGGTTCACTTCTGGGCCACTGACGCAGATGCAAACGACAGCTGCAGAAAGAGCTCCCGGCGGGGCCATCCCCGCTTCCCACACAGAAAGCCTCCCTTTCCTCCTGCTCATGAGGACACACCCAACACAAGTGAGCAGGAGTGGCATTATCTCACAAATCATCACTGTGAAACAAACACCAGCTCTCAGACATGAAGATTCACATCCTGGGTTAGGTCAGATTGTTCTAGAACTAGACACATCTACATCAGGATCTCAGAACACCAGGCAAACCGAGGCAGCCCTGATGTACTGAGCACCTACTACCTGTCAGGTGCTGCCTTAGGTGTCAGGGATAAGGAATGAACAACTGGCAAAAACATTTGTTCTCTTGGGATTAAACCCTAATAGGGGAAGACAGACAATAAGTAAGTACAATCAGTGTGGCAAACAGTGATAGATATTTTGTAGAAAAATTAGGCAGGGGAGAGAGATAGGGAGTAGGGGGCCTGGAATTTTAAATCAGGCAGTGACAGAGTAAGGGTCAGTGAGACATATGTCTGATTAAAGACATAGCATTAAGGGAAAACACAATGTCAGGCTGTGTCTAAGAAGCTGCCAGGAGCCCGGGGTCACTCCAGCAGAGCTGGGGCCATGGTGGGGAAGGGACAGAGCATGTGGAGACTCAGAGGCCCCTGTAAAGCCTCTGACTTGTACTGTGAGCAAGAGAAAAGCCATTGGTGGGTTTGGACAGAGGGACAAAGGGTTATAATTTACCTGTTAGAAAGGAGGGCATATGTGAAAAGACCACTTAAGAGGCCACAGAAATAAGCTGATAACAGATAACATTCGCTTCAACTAGGGGGTGGCATAATATATATTCTTTTTCTTTTTTAAGATAGAGTCTCGTTCTGTCACCCAGGCTGGAGTACGGTGGCACGATCTTGGCTCACTGCAACCTCTGTCTCCCAGGTTCAGGGGATTCTCCTGCTTCAGTCTCCCGAGTAGCTGAGATTACATGCTTCTGCCACCATGCCCAGCTAATTTTTATATTTTTAGTAGAAATGGGGTTTCACTATATTGACCAGGCTGGTCTCAAACTCCTGACCTCAAGTGATCCACCGCCTCAGCCTCCCAAGTATGATACATATTTTGTTCTTACAAATGAGCTCTCATCTGGGTCACCACTGATCCAAACCTCAAAGAGCAAACTGGTATCTCAAGAGCTCCACCAGGTACTGCAGTTGGCTGAGCCACTTGGCACTTTGCAAGATGGCAAGTCCCAAGCTCACCCCTATGAAACAGCAGCAGCAGGCCAGCGTGATGGGGGTGTGAGCCACTGATGATGCAGACCAGGTGGTGAGAGAAGTGCTCAGGGACTCTTGGTCCCAGAAGTTCAGTGAGGATGTTAGACGTTGACTAAGCCCAGGCTGAACTGCCTCAGGGCGGTGGCAAAGCAGCAGGGAAAAAGAGGCTGAGGAGGTCTTTTCTAGGTCCTAAACCCACCCACCAGGCAGGCGTCTCTTTCCCACACACCAGGGAGGTTGATCCTCCTCTGTGGGGCTACACCAGTATCACTGGCACCCAGGGCAGGCCTCGTTCATCCCCCAGATCTCTCCCCTACATTTAGAAATTCATTTTAGAAAATGAATATCTCTGGAGAGATTATCAAAGTGCTCCAGACACAATGTGAAAAAAAAAAGGACTCTGAGTTGGGGCAGAGTGGTGTTCTACGCCCAGCCTTGGTCCCAAAGGGCTCAAGAGGCTACTTCCTTCTGCGATGGGAGGACCCTAGGGAGTCTGGTGAGCAGAGCACAGCATGGGAAGAAAGTGACAGAAGCTTCCGACTTCCCTGTATGACCCAGGCGGCCCTGCTTCTCAGCACAGAGGAGGTCTTTTGGGCAGGGGCCAAGTGGTGGTGTGCCCAGAGCATGGGGTTTGGAGAGAGGCAGGCCCAGGTTTCAATTTCATCTCTGCCTCTGACAACCCGTGAGAGCTGGGGCAGGGCAACGCAACCCCTAAGACTTAGTTCCCACACCTGTGAAATGAAGACTGCTGTCTAATTCTCAGGGCTGGATAAAAATCTGGCACGAACATGCCCAGGCATGTTGTGTAAACTCAACCAATGGCAACAGGACCTCAGTGGATGCTAAGTTGACTGGGTATAGCCAATTCCTCTTCAAATAAATACACACATGTTCCATGTAAATGTCTCTTCCAGGGAATCTTGTACTCCTGATGCCTGAAAATCGTAGTGAAGACTTATCACATTACCAACTCATTCAAAACCACAGGATTCAAAGAGAAAAAAGAAAATGTCAGCCAAAAAAAGTCAGATGCAGAGCGTCCTGGAGACAGACACACAGTGCTCTGCATATGAACACTGACCACACACAGCTGGTGTTGACAATGCCCAAGGGACAAGAAAGTCGGCAGGTTGTTCCTCATGAGGCAAGTGAAAAGAAGACATGGCAGAGACCGTTCATAAAGATGGCGAGGACCACCTTCTAAGCCGTGCCATAAATGAGGACGCTGAGAACACCTTGAAGGCACTGGACACAGTGGCCAGATGGCCACCACCCTCATGGCTCCTGTGTGACTGACAGCAGCAGCAGCATTTCCCCTCCCTTCCCCATGCAGCACCTGCAGGAAGATCCGAGGAAGGAGAGGAACACCACCGGAAGCTACAGGCTGGTCCTGGGCGGCAGGCAATGGATAAGGACACTGGGAAAGAATAAAGGAAGGACTGGCACCACCCAAGGTCAGAGAAGCAGCAGCAGTCCGGCCTGTTTCTAAGAAGTCACACCTGTCTATGTCTTGCTTCCCGTTAGTTTAGGGATTGAGTCTGAGCTGTCTTCTGATAGAAGATGATGGTCCACATCCATATTTGCAGTGGAAATGCTTAAAGCCAAGCAGAATTCTCTTAGACTGGAAACACTTAAGTTACCTGAGGATGAAATAAAAGCAGTGGGCAGAAGCCTGTTACAGCCAATTCTTGGAGAGAAGCCGGTTTCCCTGCACTATCAACTGCTCGTGAATGACACATTCGAGATTGCTGCAGTGTTAGATTTCCTACCACAGAACATGAAATCCAGACCGATCCACCTCCTGTCTTGGGAAGGCTCCTAGATCAGCAATGGTCAAATACGTCCAGTACTGGCAGGTGCACAGAAATCTGAGAAGATGATATGGAAATGCTGCTTGGAAGATGCTGAGAGGAAATTGTGAATCCCATCGCACGGCCTCCCGCTGGTGAGCGGACACGTGGCACTTCGAGTCCAAAAGGCAATTGGGCTGATCTGGGCTATCAGGCATGAAAAGACACGAAGGACCCTTAAATGCAGATCCCTAAGTGAACGAAGCCAAACTGGAAAGGTGCCATCCTGCATGATTCCAACTACAGGACATTCTGGAAAAGACTAAAATATGGAGATAATACAATCATCAGGGATTGCCAGGGGCTGACGGGAGGGAGAGATGACCAGGGCAGAGCGTGGGGCATTTTTCAGGCCAGAAAACCTGTATGATCTTGTAAGGGTGCATATATGTCATCATACTTTTGTCAAAACCCAATTAGAGAAAAATGACACACAACCCCAGAACTCACAGAATGCACAACACAGAGTGAGCCTGAATGGAAATGATGGACTTCAGTTAACAATAATGTATCAAGATTGTCTCAGCAATTGCAACCGAGACACCACACTAATGCTTGATGTTAAGTAAAAAAGAAACTGGAATGGAGGAATGAGAAAGAAAGGGGTAGATGAGAAGTCTCTGTGCCTTTGGCTCATTTTTCTGTAAATCTAAAATGCTTTTAAAAAATTAAGTTATTAAATTAAAACAAAACAAAAGAGCAAGACTAATGAGCTGGTGGTGGTTGAACCTGGAAGGTGAGGGCCAGAGCTCCCTGTGACTGGCTCTGCTGGCTCTTCTTACAGCCGAGGGCTGGGCAAAAGGTTCAGATGTGAGTCACACAATGACATTCCACCAACTGAACCACACCCAGGTCCTTGGCTTCAACCCTGAGACCAGGGCAGGCACCATGGGGAGCCTCCCAGAGAGGACCCTGCAGCGCTGTCCCAGTGGCAAAGGAGCGGCAAAGTCAGCCGGAGTCTCTTCTGCCCAGTGGGGACTCCAACTCCCGGTTGCGAGGAGCCAGGGTTGCCGCTGACGGGACATGGGCCTGCACTAAACCTAAGAACAGCAAGGGTGCAAATGCGAGAGGGAGAAGAGAAGCCAGGTGGCAGCACAGCCTGGGGCAAGGAGGCATGGGCCTGATCTGGGGAAAGTCAGCTGGAGCCAGGTAGTGCCTCTTCCGTGGGCCCAGCCTGCACGGCACAGTCGGGGCACAGGGGAGGGACACAAAGACTAACAGAGTCAAGGCTGGCCAACCTTGTGGGGTGGGGCACCCACCAGGGATGTTCTGCATGAGGATCAGAAACTTGCTAGAACACTCCTTGCACTACCTCCTTCACAGCGCACAGGAGAAGGAGAGAGAGGAGCTCACAGCTGATGCAAGGGCTACACTAGGGTCAGAGGGCAGGCCGCCTGGGCACATGGGCCCAGCTGTGTTTGATCTTAGCAAACCAGGCCAGTCCAAAATAAAAAGTCATTTAACCAGAGCTGTCTTGTGAAATGGGCAGACCGAAGGGCAGGCTTCTTTGTAAATTATTGCCCTAATCGTTTATGTGTAATGAGCGTTTATGTAGGCCATGCGATGGTTCATAGAATACTTCACTCCCGACCCCTCCTCTCCCTGTCCCCACCATGAATCCATCACCATAACTATCAGTTCTATAGCTTAAATGTCTCCTGAGCCTGTGCTTTGTACCACCTTCACTGCCCCCTAGTGAAAGCTAAATCATCTTTTGCATAAGCTATAGCAGGAGCCTCTTAACTGGCTTCCATAACCCACCCTCATTACTCCTCCATCCCAATTTCCACTCTGTGGCCAGAGCAGCAACTTTAAGAGCACAGATCTGTCATTCACCAGCTTAGAATCCATGAATGGCTTCCTACCAGTCTTAGAACCAACATTCTTACCACTACCTGGAAGGCTTTGCCTGCTGAACTTCCAGCCTCCTCTCCATTCAATGCCTCACCCCGAGTCTCTGAGCTCTAGCTCTGCTGGTCTCCTCCCACCCCTCAGGACACTCCCCAGCCAGGCTTCCAAAGGGCCTTTGCACGTACTGGGTGCACACGTAGGACACTCTTCTCATTATCTTACATCAGCCTTCACTTCCTAAATCAAAATGTCTTCACCAGACTTGTGAAGGGGTCAACCTCCCAGCCCTGGAAACACAATGCCCTGCACCTCTCTTTTGCTGCACTTTCCATACACCTAAATTTACATTGATCAGTCTCCCTCCCTAAACTGGAGGAACAAGAGCAGTGCCTGGCATAGTGCCTGACACACAGCCCTGATAATCATTCTGTAAATAAAATAACAATTCCCTGAGGTGGGTATTATCATCAACTCTATTTACAGAGGCAACATCTGAGTATCCTGCCCAATGGGGCTGATAGCTTTCTTGGTTCCAATCCTGGACCATCTGACCTCACAATGCATGGCCCCTACAACTTGTGCCATGTGCCTTTCAGGATGCAGCATGGCTGGGGAAATGATTTCCCCCTTTTGACTTCAGTGACTTTTGGAGCAGCAAGGGATGAGAGCAGAGCCCTTTCAGCCATGCAGCCCCAGACACCCAGCTCATTCAAAAAGCCCTGGAGCCCAGGAAACTCCATGTGCTAGCCCAGCTAGCACACAGCCAGCTGGAGCCCAGGAAACTCCATGGAAACTTACAGGATGACAACAGCTTTCACACTCAGGGTACCACACTCCCTGTGAGACAGATATGAATGGATTCAGGCTCTCAGTGAAGACTTGAAGGAAAGAGGCAAGTTTGGGAATGACTAGCCATTTCTGGAGAACATGTGAATCCCCCAGCTGGAGGCCTGGGCCTCTCCTGCTACAAATATAGGGGATGTGGCTGCTTCTAATCTTGCTCTTCTGCAGACCTGTTACAGAGGAGCCCGCAGCTGCACGTTGGAGCATGTCCAAAGGGAAGGGAGCCAGGGGCAGGGCCATGAGATGCATCACTGTGTCTCCTGCTCCAGACTCCGCTCAGCAGTGGAAAAGGGGCACTCCCCAGATTGAGAACGGGAGCTGGACAGGTTCACCTTAGGATGAGAAGGAAGAACTTAAGTCTTTAGACTTGGTTAAGGAAGGGTTCAATGCAAGATCACAAGGGAGGGAGAAAAGGCAACTGTCCCAGAGAGGCAAGTAATTCAGACCCCAGCACCATGATGATTAGCTAAGGCTATTGCCAATCTCCAGGGCTCAAGTAGAGTCTATTTAAGAGCCTGTACATCAGAAAGTTAACCAGTTTTTAATTGTACAGCCTACAGTATCAGTATATATATATACATGTTACATCCTACAGCACATATATATAGATATAGATATGTATATATGGCTCTCCTAGAAAAGCTCTCAAATATTAATATATCAACTAGTTTCAAAAATGCTGCTAAAAATTTAAGGTGTACTCCAATATTTAAGTGTACCTAGGGTATTACACAAGGTGTGACAAAAATTAAAGTGTGAAACACCACAGATGTAAGAAAGTGATGCAAATGAGCCAGTTACCTACTTTACTGTTTATTCCTCACGTGGAAAATCTGCTTCCAGAGTTTGTCTGACTTAGTCCCTCTGTGCTGTTCTAACAAAATACCAAAGGGTGGAAGGGTGGAAGGTTGTGTTTATTGGAGGGAAGGAGGGAGGACAAGCACATTCCTGCATTCTTGAGACCCAGAAGTTCTTGGACATTTTCTGCAAATGCCATTGGCACTGATGAGGCTAGATTTTCACCCTTACAACAACAGCTTTGTACCAGACAATTAGTGTAGAATAAAATTCCAATTAATTAAAAAAAACCCAATTTTGTTATTCTGACTCAGTCATAAAGTAAGTTTCCATTAAGGCAGCAAAGTGTTGTCTCATTTACCCCTGTTGCTTCTGCTACTAGAACAGACACTGGAATCAGATCACAAGTCACAGCAGATGGACAGGGAGGAGGGGAGGCCATGCTTTAATTTTAACAAATGAAATGATTGAACTTCATCTTTATTTTTCAAAGGAAAAATGGTGGCAAATACCAAAGGGACAAATTCTTTATGCTGATCTCTGTTTCTGTTCCCAGAAAGAGGTGTTAATGGTACATGGTTAAATGATTAAGGTTCTCCCCAGAGCTTTATTTTCTCCTGAGCAGGGAACAATTTGGATTGAGGAGGACATGCTCAAAACAACCTTAGAGATTAAAAACAAAAACAAAAACAAAAACAAAAAACTCCTTGGAAGAGAAACTAGATTCAAGAATTGGATGCCTTGCTACCACTTCTGCTAAATATTGACATAAAAGAAAGGAGAAACAGAATGTCTCACACCTAGTGGGCGGTCCATAATTATCTGCTGAGTGACTGACTGAATGATTTACTTTGAGTCCCAGTGGCTCTGAACCAGCAAGCTTACTCAGATGCTGTAAAGGCAATCAGGGTTGAAGATTTATGGCTGCCTGGTTGCCCCCAGTGACCGTAAATCTCTGCCAGTTTTGAGGCTGTTCCAGGCAGTCCAGCTAGAAGCTGAGAAGGCTTAACAACAGTGGATTTCAATGACTTCCTTTGGAAGGCTCCGTTGATGCTCCTATTTATAGGAAGGAGTGGGAGGTCAACTAGGACTACAGCTTTAGTCTCTCTGACACCAGAGAGGAGAATCCTAGTTCCCCACTCGCTGGGACAGGTTCTTCAGCCCAGACAGTAACCAGGCTGCAGATTGGCAGTTCTTCAGTCCTTGGACACAGCAGGAGATGGGCAAGGGCATTCAGGCCGATCACTGCCGGTAACCTGACACTGCCTTAGCTCTGGGAGTTTCCTGTCCTCTGGCCTCCCATAGCTCTGTGGTCCTAGGCATAATAAACCATTCAAGAATGGGCACAGCGTCTCAGTTTAGGAAGATGAGGAAGTTCAGGAGATGAATGGATGGATGATGGAGATGGTTGCAAATAAAGTTAGAAAATGTTCTTAATGTAACTGAACTATACACTTAAAAATGGCTAAAATGTTAAATTTTATATTATGTGTATTTTACTGCAATTAAAAAAAGGGGGGATCGGGCATGGTGGCTTATGCCTGTAATCCCAGCACTTTGGGAGACTGAAGTGGGCAAATCAATTTCACCTCAGGAGTTCAAGATCAGCCTGGACAACATGGTGAAACCCCATCTGTACAAAAATATGAAAATTAACCAGACATGGTGGCACACACCTGTAGTTCCAACTACTCTGGAGGCTAAGAGGATAGCTTGAGCCCAGGAGGCAGAGGTTGCAGTGAGCTGAGATCACACCACTGCCTTCTAGCCTGGGTGACAGCAAGACTCTATCTCAAAAAAAAAAAAACAACAACAAAAAAAAAAAACACATCAAGATGTGTATAAGCTGTCTCCACTAGCAAACTAAGAGATCCTAGAGAGAAGGAACTACATTTCATTTATTTTTTTTAGCCCCCATGTATAACATGGTATCCACACATACATATACTCCAACTTTTTATTGAGTGAATAAATTGAAGCTCTCTCCCATGTAAAATATTAAGGCCTAAATCTAGCATAAAACACATTTTCTGAAATGTTCAAGTGAAGAATGAGTGTAACCCATATAACTGCATGAGTATTTAACTCCCACTTGAAATTGACACAGATTTGAAGATGGTCATACAGGTTATATTAAAAGGGCCATAACTAGTAACTGCTCTAGGTATGTAAGTAAAGTAAAAAACAAAAGTAGACACATAATCTTTTTACAACTTTTGCCTTTATTTATCAATTTATTCTGGACAGAATGCCTCCTGGATCAACTGTCATATTTATGAACTGAGTCAATCTCACCTTTAAATCAGTGTCGATAACTGTATTCAACATATGTAAGTATTCAAACAAGCAGACTTCCCCTGTACTCACTGAGAACAACAAACATCAACCCCCAAGCAGTGGTGAAATAAACAAGAGGGTCTTAAACTATGCAACAAATGATAAGAGCTGCTTTTATGTTTTATAGCAAAACAAGCAAATCATTTTATTATGTTTACAAAGGACAGAGCTGCTTGTGCTAAAGGCGAGGTGAGTCAAGAGTAGTCAGAAGCCAAGGTGATTTAATAAAATGTAAAGTATTCTAAATAAAACACTATTTAATTATTTCGCATCCTACTGGTAGATAAAGAGCTATTCCTTTAATTCGTGGAAAAGAATGATTTACATTGGCATATAAATCATGGTAGAACATCACTAAATTACACACACACCACTTAAAATCCTGTTTACAGTATCATTTTGTACCTACTCTCAAGAAATAAAACAAACAGGGGTTGCCAAATAAAGATACATCTTGGCTCCAGCTTGTCCAAATCCTTAAATGGGTTTTGAATTTGTCGAGTAACCATTTCTTGAGATAAGTGGAAGGTAATAGAAATGGAAGAGGGATTTAGAGAAAAAAAGAAATAAGAAAACCATGGTCACTGTATTAGTCTGTTCTCACACTGCTGATGAAAACATACCTGAGACTGAGTAATTTCTAAAGAAAAAGAGGTTTAAAGGACTCACAGTTCCATGTGGCTGGGGAGGCCTCATGATCATGGCAGAAGATGAAAGGCACTTCTTACATGGTGGCAGCAAGAGAGAAATGAGAACCAAGCAAAAAGGGTTTTCCTTTATAAAACCATCAGATCTTGTGAGACTTATTCACTGCTATGAGAACAGCATTGGGGAAACCGCCTCCCATGATTCAATAATCTCCCACAAGGTCCCTCCCACAACACACAAGAATTATGGGAGCTACTATTCAAGATGAGATTTGGGTGGGAACACAGTCAAACCATGTCACCCACATTAGGTATTCAATAAATGCCCACTGAAGAAATGGATGAGAGCCAGGATAAGGAGGCTTAGGACAGGGGACTCCAGAGCCACATCCTATGAATGGCAGAAGGAAATGTGGAATGAGCTCTTATCAAGAGCAGCTGTTCAAAATCAGAATGGGCTGCCTTACAAGAACATTCCAGATCTGAGTGACCCAGCAGAGGCAGATGTCATCTCTTCCTTCCTCAAGATGTGTGCAGCTACCTTCCATCCCTTCCTCCTCCCCTTCCCCCAGCCCTGGCCCTCCATGAAGTACTTCAGCATTTACTCATTATCTGCAGGATGCAAGCCAAGGCCATCTTCTCATTTCCTATTTCTTTCCCATCATAACTCTCTTCTTCTTCATCTTCCTATCTCTTGCTCAGTCCTGGAAATTCTTTTGAAAATGCAGACTCTGATATAGACATCCACACACTCCAATTCTAATAAAGAAAATGTACTTATTTTTTCTTGTTTTCCTGAGTAGCATGGCATTTGGGGACCACTGACACAGCCAACCTTCCACCCAGCGTAGCAGTCTCTGAGATTTTCCCACATACTGAGACATCCTTGTCTCCTCCTCTTTCTCTTCCTCTTTTTCTTCTTCCTGTACCCTGGAGATGCTGATTAAAGAAGCTTTGAGTAACTTTTTAAAGCTCCCTGGGTGATTTGGATAATCAGGAGATTTAGGAAGCACTGGTCTTGGTAACCTCTAAGCTTCCTTCTCTCCATGAATCAAAGCTGGGTCCATATCTGCTGGGAACAGCCTATACAAAAAAATGACATATACTCTGTACTTAAACAACAGAGTAAGAAAAAGATAACTGGGAAAAGAGAACTGATCCCTCAAAATATTCTATGGTCTATCTCCTTCCCACTAAAAGGCCAGCCAAATGTGTGACTGTGCCACATCATCCTCCAGCATATGAGTCCCAACCCCCAGGCGATGGACTATTACCTGAAAGATGAGACCCTGTGTGGAAACAGAGAGGCCAAGAAGCCAGGCCCGTAGGTGAAGGAAACATTGTGGAAAACCAGCCCAGTCTAGTCTCCAGAGTCAGCCACCATCTGACTTCAACTGTGTAAGAGCCCGAGGGAACCACCCAGCTGAGCGCAATCAACCTCCAGAACCAAGAAATATAATAATGCATATTGTGTTAAGCTATTGAGATTTAGTGAGTGGTTTGTGGCATGCAGCAACAGACATCTGGAGTAGATAGGTAACTTGCCATTCTGAGTCTGCTTTAAAGTACAGTGACACTGGTCCATGGCCTTAGGGACCAGGCCACACAGTAGGAGGAGAGCATGGGTGAGAAAGCATCCCATCTGAGCCCCGCCTCCTGTCAGATCAGTTACGGCATTAGATTGTCATAGGAGCACAAACCCTTTTGTGAACCACACATGAAAGGGATCTGGGTTGCACTCTCCTTATGAAAATGTAATATCTGATGATCTGAGGTGGAACAGTTTCATCCCGAAACCATCTGCCCCCAACCCCCTGGTCTGTGAAAAAAATTGTCTCCCATGAAACTGGTCCCTGGTGCCAAAAAGCTCATGGACCACTGCTCTAGCATACTCGAGAACAACACAGATAATCTGGGCCAGGATTTGGAGTCAATAAAATAACCAGGCAGCCCAAATCAAGCCCACAGAATGCATGGGAAAAGTCAAAACGGGCCAGCCTAACCCCGTAGCCACTCAAAAATCTCGCGCATCCAATTTCATGTTGTGTCAGGACCCAGAGAAGAGCATTCCGTAGTACCCTTTAGGGAGACAGTGAGAAACAAACAGAATCTGGAATGGTGCTCAGTCCCAGACACTGGGTCAGCAAGCTCCAGCCTCTGCACACACAGTCATCTGCAGCTGGACACTCTTCTTTCCCCGTCTGCACCTCAAATCCCAGTTCAGAGACCAGTCTCATGTCTGAAACTATTTCCTTCATGAATAGTCAGCAGGGTAAGGTTTCCCTCTTCTAAAGTCTCACGTTTGAATTTCGTGTCTATAACCGCATTCAATGTGCGTAAGTACTCAAACAAGCAGACTTCCCCTGTACTCGCTGAGATGCTAAAGAACAGCAAACATCCACCACCAAGCGGTTAAATATACAGGTACTATATTGCCTCCAACATAAAAGATGACTTGATACTATATTGCAGATGAGACTAGAATATTTCCCCAAACTTCCACAAGGAGAGCAGAATGTTTTCCAAAGTCAATCAAGGGTCTGTGGTACTTAAATAAGATTCTAGGAGCAGGTGCTATGGTCTTTGCCCTCTCTCGCACTGTTTCGGACTCTCTGAGAGACACACACATCTGACGTACTTGCGTCTCTCCCAATTTCAAGCACTGTTCTTTGCACAAAGTCAGTAAATAAACATCCGGTGGATAAATTCACTCCACAGATACTTACTGAATGCCTGCTATATGCCAGGCATTGTTCCAGGTGCTGGGAATAGAGTAGGAAACAAAACAGACAGAATCTTTGCGCTCCTGGCTTTTAGATGTGCAGAATAACCTTAGCAGGAGGTAAGCACCACAGGGAAAAGCAAAGCAGGAAAAGGAGCCGGGAAGTGTGGAGGCTGCTGCCACTTCAAGAACAGTTGATCCTGGAGGATTCAATGGGAGGCTGATGTGTGACAAAGCCCTGAAGGAGGTGAGGGAGGGAACCCTGTAGAAGAACGTTCCAGACAGAGGGAACAGCAAGCTGCAGAGCCCAGAGGAGGAAACAGGTGAGGACCAAGGAGGCCAGTGCGGGGAGCAGAGAGAGCAAAGGGCAAAGGAGTGGGGGATTAGAGAGGTAAGCGGGTGGGCGGGTGGGGGCATCATATCACACAAGTAGTATAGACCCATGTAAAAACATAGCCACCGTACACCATTGGACTTACATTAACAGGATCACTCTGGCATCTGAGAATAGGGAGAAAGAGAGGAAGAATGGAGGGCAGGCAGGGCCTGCAAAAGTAATACAAGCAAGAGAACTCGGTGGTATGGACCAAGGTAGAGGAGGCCAGACTCTGGGTCTATTTTGAAGGTAGAACCAATGGGATTTTGCTGACCAGTTGACTATAGAATGCAAAATCCAGAGATCTACGATGACTTTAAGGTTTCTGCCTTAAGCAACTGTTAGGATAAAGTTGCCATTCCCAACATGCACAAAGTGGGGAGGAAGAGCCGTGGTGAAGGGCAGGGTTGAAGATCAGGGGCTGGGCTTTGGGCGTACTAAGGCTGAGCTTCCTACCAAGCATCCAGGTGGAGACGTTGAAGAGGAAGTTGGAGATGTAAGAATAAAGTTTCATAAATGGGTCCAGACTAGAGATACACAATTGTATTTTACCAGCATATAGTCAGCATTTTAAACCATGAGACTACCTAAGAACCTCAAAAGATAGCATGTAGAAGGATAAGAAAGGTGACATGATTTGCCCTGGGTCAGGCATCAAGGGAGAATTTGACCAAAACCATCCCTTTCTTGCCTTTAACCTTACAAGTTGGAATCAAGGGCAGGCTAAGTGCCTAAGAAGATCTTGCTGAAGAGTGACCGTCCTGGCTTTCACCTTCCTGCAGATGCCTGGAAGGTTCTGTGCAGGGGCCCTGCAGGAGTAGCTCTGTGAGTATGGTGACTGCGACACTGTCGGTGTTCAGGCTGACTATTGCTAGGCACTTTTCTAAGTTTTTCACCTGCCTTTAATCCCTTCATCCTCACAACTACCCTGTAAAAGAAGCAATATCATTGTTGACATTTTATAGGTGAGGAAATTGATATAGAAAGAAGTTAAGCAAATAATGGACCCATACATCTGAGCTAAGCTGAAAAGCAGGAAGTGAGAATACTACTACATCAGAAATTGAGTAAATAACAGCCTGGAATGAAAAGGGGGAAAGACCTGTAACTAAATGTGATAACAAGGAGTCAACAACAGATGGTATATTTAGGTGAGAAGGTTCTGGCTACCCAACCAAGGGCATGAGGGAATGAAGGGAGAAATAATCAATCCCACTGCCGACACATGAATAAAGCCATAACCTCATGATCAAGTGCATCTCAGCCAGGCTATGCAGCTACCCATGTGTGCCCAGCTACCCATGTGTGCCCAGCTTTGGTTTGTTCAAATAGGCCAATTAATTCATTCACCAACTTATTCACAAATCTTTTTGGGCACCAGCCCTGTGAAAAGCACTGTGTCTCACACTTAGGGACACAACAGTCAACAAAATTGTGCGGTGCCTGCTCTCAAGGAGACTTTCATTCAAGGGGAGACAGTAGAGAGACTGGGAGTAAGGACCCACTGAGGGCAGAACAGAGGTCGCTTATCTGCATTTTTGGCAGAGAGGAGTCCAAAATATGCCTAAAAAATGCTGCCTCCAAGGTATAGTTACAGTAATAACAAAACACACATATGGCCACGAGGAGGATGGGATGGGGGAAGAGGCAAAAGGAATATGTTGTGAAAAATGCATCCTTCAGTTATTTTGTCATTGTGCAAACATCACAGAGTGAACTTAACACCATCCCTACTCCATGCCTAGGCTGTAGGGATGGCCTGTTGCTTCTAGACCACACACCTGCACAGCACGTATCCATCCTGCCAGATACCATCTACCAGGAGGTGGCTGGATACCCGCTTCCATGGGAAGTCAGACTTGCCTAGGAGCAAGAGGAGGTAGTAATGATGGAGAACCCGGGAAAGGGGGTCCAGGAGACAGTGCCAGAAGTTCCACGTGAGTGGGAAAGGCTGCGCATGGACACTCACCATAGGAATGGAAAAGAAAGGGTAAGGATAAGAGATCAGATTAGGTGGTGCCAAGTGTGGGAGAAAATGAGAGGAGCTAAAAATGAACTCCGCTTATGCAATGTGGTTTCCTGGAAGAAGTGCTAGAAGAGACAGGGCGTTCATGGAAAAAACGAGGAGATCTCAATAAAGATTGTCATTAGCTACCTTGTACCATTGCTCTTTCTTAGTTTTGAGAAAGGCACAAGCTTATATAAAATGTCAACATTGGAGGAAGCTGGACGAAAGTTACATGGGGAAAACTCTGTGCTTTCTTTGCAAATGTATGCATCAAAATTATTTCAAAACACACAAAAAACTCCAGTTCTATTTGGGTGACTTGTCACATCATCAATGAAGAGGGAGGCCAGGCAAGCAGCAGTTTGGAGGTAGATGGGAGCTCACTGAGCATCTTAGAAGGCAGCATGGCTGATGGCAAGACCAAGGTCATGCTCACACCTTGATTGCAAGAGTGACCTTGTAACCCATATCCAGCCATGTGAGGCCTCTGGATGCATCCAGTCTCCTGGGAAGGAGAAGCCATTTCCTGTTACCATGCTCACTTTGTCCCCAGTCAGTCCCTCATGCTGGTTCCTCAAACCCCCTGCTTCCAGTTTCAGCAACTCTGCCCACCAGGAGAGGTGTCAGATGGTACTTCCAAAGAACTTCATTTTCAGGCTAAGAAGTTTCTATTTTGAGGCCCACAATAAACCAAGGCTTCACAAGAAAAGAAAAAATATGCCTAACATCAGCTCTCAGTGTCCAAATGATGAATTGAGTAAGTCACACACCTAGTGATGCTCAGAGCTGGGGGTCTGCTCTCAGCTGTACCTTGCTCTTTATCTCTATCCCTCTCCCCACCTGCTGTGTGGAGCTTATAGTCAAATTGAGAACATAAAAATGCACACAAGTAAGTGGTGCAGATGGGGAGAGGGGTAGAGATAGAGAGCAAGGTAAGCTCACATAGTAGGCCAGGAATGGTCTAGTACATTAACAAACACACACAAAACACAGCTTTACCAAAGAGCATCACCTTGTCATAAAAGCACCAACACTGGGGGTTACAGAGATCTTCTAGAAACCTGTCTAGTCTCCCTGGCCTAGGGAACGAATCTAATATTTCCCATCTATAGTGACTTTAACCATTAGTTCTAAATGTCAATACCACATAATGAATATAGACAGCGATTGATTATCTATAACCGCTCTAGAGACCAAGCTGGAAATTTACAAAGGAGGGCTGTAGGGAGCCCAGACTTCATTCAGGGAAAAGTAGCCATCTGCAAAGGGTTACTATCTATAACTCTGTATAGACTGGTGATGAATCCATAGCATAAATTCTTCAGCAAAGAAAAGGAGAGATTCTGAATGCTGCTAAACATTTGTTGATTTTATTTACTGATATGGTTCTGTGATCTTTAAATTCATCCCTACTTAAATAAAATAGGTCTTGTGCTAATTATGAAATCAGAAATCAGGCTGTTTGCATGAGAATAAAATTAGAGAGGAACGAAGGAGATGAAATTCCAGTCCCAGTTTGCAGCCTGAAGAAAATCCCTTAACTTTCAAATATGTGTGTCAATCACGGATTCTGTGCAGAGACATGAGAAATCTGAGCAGCAGTAACTCTGGAAGATCCTTTTACCACGCTGTAGATGGAATCAGTGCGTCAGGCAGAGGGGTCAGGACAGAAGATCTCTCAGGTCTCTTTTAACTGTGAGCTTCTGAGATTCTCCTTATAATAGAGTTTAGATTGTTGTTATGCTCAAACAAAATTACAGAGAATCCTTCAACTATAACATATCAGGTATGGACAATGCTGTGCTAGATGGAGCTGGTTTGTACCAGCTCACTGGAGACCACTGTTAAATTTTCAGGAATTTTACAAGCCAGCTGTCAAACACAATAATGAGAGACGTTTCAGGTCAGTGGAACTCCTCTGTAACACTACCATGGTGGATACATGTCATTAACACATTTGTCCAAACCCATGGAATGTACAGCACCATGAGTGGACCCTCATGTAAACTATGCACTTTGGGTGATAATGTTGTGTCAACATAGGTTCACCGATTGTGACAAGTGCACTGCCCCATGGGGGGTTACGCCGGGGGAGTTGATGGGGAGGCTGTGTTGGGGGACTGGGCAGAGAGCATAGGAAAGGTGCCTTCCTCTCGATTTTCCTGTGAATCTAAAACTGCTCTAAAAAACAAATTCAAAAATTTTTTGGTGTATTTTGAAAAAAACTATGTTAAATAAGAGTTAACTTTTATAGTCATAAAAAATAATAAGACCATATCACTTCCCGGCATAAAAGCTATCATACTTCTGGAAACAAAATTCAAATTCCTTACCATTAAAAGGAAAAAGCCGTACTGTAACCTACAAGGCTCTGTCTGTCTCTTCTAACCTCATCACCTATCACTCCTCTCTCATTTCACTAGAATGTAAAACCCACAAGGAAGGGAAGTGACTCGTGTCTCTTTTGTCTACTTCCATATGACAGGTGGTTAAAAGGTAACTAACACATGACAAAAGTGTAATGAACATGCGTTGAATTCAGTTCTCATCACCCATATTTTCTTATTCTTTCTTGTGCGGCAGATTGTATTTTCCAAAACTGGCTTCAACAATATTTCTCATTCCACTTCCCTTCCTCACAAGGTGATCTCCCTTGACTTTCCTCCCATCAGAAGGTAAAATCTATGTTCCTTCTCCTTGAAGTCTTGTAGATCTGTGACTTGACTAGAAGTGATACTATGTGACCTCCAAGGCAAAATCATTAAAAGCAATACAACTTCTTTCTGATTATATTGAGATGTTTACTTCAGAGCCCAGTCCCCATACAGCAAGGAAACCGAAACAGCACATGGAAACACCTGTATGCCAAAGAGCTGACACAATGGCCCTGGCCCCAACAGTTTCCTAAACGCGTGAGTGAGTCATGTTGAAAATACATACTCAGGCCCTAAGTTTGCCACATCAATTAGTTCCCCCTGAGACAGAGATGAGTCACCTCCAACAAATGAGGCACAAATCAGATTTGCAAACAAAATAAATGATAGTCATTTCTTAAGCCACTAAGATGTTGGGGAGTTTGTTGCATGGTATTGGTAATTAGTGAACCTTGCTTTATTCTATTTTCAGCTCCTTTCTGCCCTGTCCTTTTCATATTTGATTTCATCAGCCTAGAATTTTCTTCATTCACAATTCACTTGTCCTACGTCCTCACCTTGTGCAGGTCTCTGCTTATGACACCTCTTTCATTCCACCTTTTGGCTTAGCTGCATGTAACACAACAACCTCCTAATAGCAATCTGGGAACTAAATATGCTTTTTTCTGCCATATACAGAGAAGTCTAACATAGTGGAACTTTGTTCAACAGTTCAAAGATGTCATGGATAAGTTTTTATTTTATTGTTTTATTTTTAATTGTTATTTTTAATTGCCTTTTTCCTCTTCTACTTACATATGAGGAAGTAAGGAAAAGGACAAGTTTCCCATGACAAGTGAATCAGTTACCATTAAATTATTATTCAGAAACTCTGTGCAGTGAATTCATCCCACTGGTCAAAATTTGTCATAGGATCACCTCTAACTATAATGGAAGGTTATATATTTTTAAGGAGTGTAAAATATCTTATTAATAATTTTATATTAAGGCTGGGCACAGTGGCTTATGCCTTTAATTCCAGCACTTTGGGAGCCGAGATGGGTGGATCACCTGAGGTTGGGAGTTCGAGACCACCCTGGGCAACATGGCAGAACCTCGTCTCTACTAAAATACAAAAAAATTAGCCAGGTGTGGTGGTGCGCACCTACAGCCCCAGCTACTCGGGAGGCTGAGGTAGGAGAATCACTTGAACCTGGGAGATGGAGGTTGCAGCGAGCCAAGATAGTACAACTGCAGTACTGAGGGATACTCTGTCTCAAAAAAATATAAATAATAATAATAATTTTATATCGATTATATGTTAAAATATTTTTGATATATTGAGTTAAATGTGTTACTAAATTTTTAATTAAATTATATAATTGTATAAGAAAAGTAATTATATAATAAACTTGTAAATACTCAAAACATCACTTTCTAATTATTTGATGCCATTTTCCTATTCTTATGCTCTTAAGGTTACTTCCATCTCCTGCATCTGTGTGGAGGAAGTACTTGTCCCTGCTCCTTCCCAGGAACTTCACAGTGGTCACCCGAAATCAACCATGGTGAGGACTTACACCAAGGAAATCGGGCTGCTATGAATCAAGGGTTTTTTTTTCCTCTTATAAGAGCTGGTTGTTAAACTTTCACCAGCAACTCACTGCATATATATGAACCTCAAAGACAAAAATATAGGACACTGTGTTGTGTTGGGGAAGAGAAGGAGTGAGGGAGAGGAAAGTAAAAGGGGAAGTGAAAACAGAAAGGGAGACAGCAAGGTGGGGAAGGAGAGTCGGGAGGGAGGGACAGGGCGGAAGAAAGGGTGGAGGAAAGCAATGGGGAGAGGAATTGGGGAGGAGAAAAGGGGCGAAAAGAGACATGGAGAAAAAGAGGGAATTATTTTGTGCCTTTAGTATCCCAAGAAAAACAAGGGTTCTATATAGGTAAATTATTTCAGATAACTAGTATTCATCTCCTTCTGCAAATCTCTCTAAACAGATTCCTTGTGTGTCTGCCTCTGGGGTCTGAATGGCTCAGATCCCTCCGGTGGCCAGTCTCCTGCCACACTGCCTCTCGGGACATGCTCCAGGCTACAGACAGGCTCAGAGGTCTCTCTGCCTTATGCAGTGTGTAAGACGGCTCTGGTCTTCCGAGTTTTTATAGATGTCTGTCTCCTTCCTTACTGTCAGGTTGTCAGCTGTCACTTCTAGATGTTCTCCCAGGACTTATACCTAGCAACCTAGATTGTTGCCTCTAAATTTAGTTAACTAAGAAGGCAGATAACCCAGCTTGTTAGAAATGTGGCTAAAGAGCACACAAGCTCTAAGTGAAATGAGAAATAAATATTTAAATTATTATTATTTAATTTAAATTATTTAAAATTAAATATTTCAATAAATATCAGCTGATTGGTGGACAGGTCTGAACTTGCCTTTAGACAAGAGTTTTGAAATCTCTGGGCTCCCACTCCAAGAAAAGATACTAGAATTTCATGTTAGAGAAGACTTGACTTGCCTAGTTAGTTATGTTTCTTCTCTATGACCATGTGTCAGAAATATGTGTCCCACTTGTAAATTGCCTTTTTCACTCTCTGATTGCTGATTTTTGATGTACAGAAGTTCTTAATCTTAATATTTTCCAATTTGTCCACTTTTTCCTTTATAATTGGTACATTTTCAACCTGTTTGAGAAATCTTTGTCTGATCCAAGGTCATGAAAATGTTTTTCTAGGTTATCTTTTTGATGCTTCATTATTTTTGTTGCCCAAGCTGGAGTGCAGTGGTGGGATCTCAGCTCACTGGAACATCTGCCTCCCGGGTTCAAGCAATTCTCTTGCCTCAGCCTCATGAGTAGCTGGGACTACAGACTCCCACCACCACTCCCAGCTAATTTTTGTGTTTTTAGTAGAAATGGGGTTTTACCATGTTGGCCAGGATGGTCTCGATCTCCTGACCTTGTGATCCACCCACCTTGGCCTCTGAAAGTGCTGGGATTACAGGCGTGGGCCACCGCATCCAGCTACAACACAAAGTTTTTAAGAAAATTCTCTCATTCATGTCTTTACCTCACAGTTATTTCTGTTCCTAGTCCCTTGGCCATGCCAAGATTCATCCTGCCTGAGGGGGTTTGCATTAACTGAGCCCAGTATGTTCCCCAGGGCTTTGCACAGCTGGTGCCATCTCTCATCATGCAGGCCCAGATTCACGTGCAATGAACTTCCTCAGAGAAGCCCTTCCTGGCCCCACCAACCTGGCCACAGTTTCTCACTCATTATCCTGTTAGTTTTATGTTTTTCCTATCACTTCTTGTGAGCTGAAGCCATTCTGATGTATTCATTTGCATTTGTTTTTAAGAGCACAGGGACTCTTTTGCAGTTGTATCCCAAGCACCTGTGTCCCTAGCACCTAAAAATGTCCCTGGCATTTTGACCTCACTAATTTCAAAGTTATATCCAAACAGAAGTCCACCCACAAGTGTTTATACCAGGCTTTCTCACAATCATCAAAAACTGAAGCAACCAAGATGTCCTTCAAGAGTCGAATGGATGAACTGTGGCATACTTATACAATGGCATCTTATTTCACCATCAAAAGAATTGAGCTATCAAGTCACGAAAAACCACAGATGAATCTCAAACGTATATCGTGTAGTGAAAGAAGTTAGTCTGAAAATGCTGTATACTGTATTGTTCCAATTATATGACATACTGGAAAAGGTGAAGCTAAAGCAATGGGAAAGAGATCAGTGGTTCGGGAAGAAATGGAGGGGGTTGTCCTGGTGCAGTGGCTCACTCCTGTCATTCCAACACTTTGGGAGGCCAAGGTGGATGGATAACCTGAGGTCAGGAGTTTGAGACCAGCCTGGCCAACATGGTGAAACCCTGTCCGTACTAAACATACAAAAATTAGCCAGGCGTCGTGGTGCACACCTGTTGTCCCAGCTACACGGGTGGCTGAGGCAGGAGAATTGCTTGAGCCGGGAAAGCAAAGGTTGCAGTGAGCCAATATTGCGCCACTGCACTCCAGCCTGGGTGACAGAGTGAGACTTTGTCTCAAAAAGAAAAAAGAAAGAAAGAAAAATATTGGAGGGGGTTAAATGTGTAAAACACAGGAGATATTTTAGGGGGTGCAACTGTTCTGTATGATACTGTAAGGGTGGGCACATGACACTATGCATTTGTCAAAATCCATGGGACTGACTACATGAAGAATGAATCGTAATGTATGCAAATTAAAAAAAATCATTTAGGAGACTGGGGGATCCCAGGATGGAATGCAGAATGTGACAAAACAATTTCTGTATATTACAAATGTATGCAACAATCTCACTGAAGGGGATAGGGGAAAAGTCTGCTGACCTAAGTAACTAGAAATAAGTAGAGTCTGTTAAAATCAAATGCAAATGGAGTGCATGTAAGCACCGTATTCTAGCTGATAAAGTTGTTTCCCTTAGGGATTGAGTTAACAATTCTGATACTGCTGTACATGTATACTACAACTAAACAATTAAGGAAATGGATACAGGTGGTGGGGCAACCATAGGTTTGTCTCTGCTGGAGTAGGAGTTTAAAGACTGGCAAAGAAAGGAGGTGAGCACGACCCACGTGGTAATGGATTAGAATCGAAGACATCAAATGAGCTGATGCTTAGCTTGATATAGATGCTGATGGTTACATATGAAAATATTTGTAGATATGTATATATACACAAATTAGAATACACACACATATTTTCTTGCTGTCACATGAGAGATCATAGAAACAATGACATTTCAGTAGCAACAAGTACACCTGGCATCTTTTACCTTGGTTTCTTTTTTGTTGTTGTTGAGATGGAGTCTTGCTCTGTCACCTAGGCCAGAGTGCAATGGTGTGATCTCTGCTCACTGCAACCTCTGCCTTCTGGGTTCAAGCAGTTCTATTATCTCAGCCTCCAGAGTAGCTGGGATTACAGGCACATGCCACCATGCCTGGCTAATTTTTGTATTTTTAGTAGAGACAGGGTTTTGCCAGGTTTGCCAGGCTGGTCTCAAACTCCTGACCTCAGGTGATCCACCCACCTTGGTCTCCCAAAGTGCTGGAATCACAGGCGTGAGCCATGGTGCCCTGCCATATCTTGGTTCCTAATACTATTCTCTAATAAAAGGTGCCAGGGATCCTTGGAGAAATAATGGCAGACTCTGAACCTGGGACAGGAAACATACAAGATGAGCCTAGAGTATTTTGCAGTGCTAGAAAGTAAAGAAGTATTAAATACACACATACACACACACACACACACAATCATGGGGACATGTCAAAGGAACACAGGAGCCAATTGAAACAGCTCCCAGTAGCCAAAGCTGGAATAATATGGGCCAAGAAATAAAGTAATATTGAATTATATCCCAAAGCATGCAATAAATATCCATGATCCCTACTAACATAAATAAAGCATTGACTAAATAAACCAATGGAAGGGAGAAGGGACAAATCTCCCATGCAAAATAATTCCATGTAAATTATGTAACTGCACAAGGAGGTGGAACGTAACTTCCCACTCCTTAAGAATGAGCTACACATAGTGATTTTCTTCCAAAGAACGCAATATGGAAAGGGAGGGAGTAGCTATGCAGTGGAGAAACCCGACAGACACTATCTCAGCCAGGTGGTCAAGGTGAGTATCAACAGCAGTAAGCCATGTTAACAAGATGTTTTGGGTCTTCCTCCCTCAAACCCATAAATCCAGTCAAATCATGAGAAAAACATCAGACAAATGCCATTTGAGGGACATTCTACAAGATACCTAAAAAGCACTCCACAAAACCATCAAGGTCATCAGAAACAAGTCTGAGAAACTGGCACAGCCAAGAGAGTCTAAGGAGATACGCCAGGTAAATGCAATGTGGTGTCCCAGGTGGGATCCTGGAACAGAAAACAAACTCTAAGCAAAAACTAATGAATCTGAATAAAGTATGGACTTTAGAGAATAATAACGTATCAATACTGGTTCATTCATTGTGAGAAATGTATAAGTCTCACATATGTTGCTAACAGGTAAAACCTGTTGCAGAGTATATGGGAACTCTGTGCTGTCTTCCCAATTTTTCTGTAAATCTAACACCACCTAAAACACAAAGCTTATTTGTAAAAAAAAAAAAAAAAAAAAAAAACACCAAAAAACAAAAAAGCACGCTTGGCAGAGGTAGACAAGGGACTAGTGGGTGGATACTGGAAGGAGGGACAGAAGGACAGCACATTGGCTGATGGAAGGATGGACAGATGCTGGGATGGCTGATGGAAGGATAATTGATAGAGTGGCTTAGAAAGCTGAGGGCACACAAGACAAAAAACTGGAATTTAGTAACATGGAGGTCATGAGCCTTCTGGGTGGAAAAGGACAAGTCTCACAGCAGTGGCTAAGATGTGCAAAGAAGTTGACAAATGGGAACAAAGAATATAGACAATCTGTCTGTCAGATCTGGCTGAAGAGAGAAAGAAAAGCTTTTGTGTGTATTTGTGTTCTAATACTTTACTGAGGTATAATTTATGTATCATAAACTGCACACATCTTCTGTATCCAGTTTATGACTCTTAAAACAAAGGAATGGTTGATGATACAGGAGACGTCAGCCCCCGAGCAGGTGGAAGGGGCTGTGCTCCAGAAGGAAGTTGAAGGGTGATCCAATCTTCCTTTTTACTTTCCTTCTGTCCTTGGGTGGTAGCACCATCCTCCCCTTCAGAGACTGTCATTCCTGCCCCCAAAAATGCAGACATCAAAGGAATCTTCCAAAGTGTTATGTGTCATACCCAGAGTGTTATGGCTGCTTCTTCTGAAAATAGAAAATCTAATATGAACAAATTTACTGACTTTTTTTCTTATTTTAATTATTTAAAAAATATAAAGCCTGTCTTTCTCAAAAAGAGAAGATGGAAAAAACATTGTAAAGCCCAGTGGCAGGAGAGGGCTCGTGCCCCTTTCTTACCCACGACAATAAAATGGTGGGATATCCAAGCCCACCTCTTCTAAAAAGCAACTTTGAAGTTATTCTATTATAGGAGAAATACATGTGCATTGCACAAAACTGGTAAACAAAATAAATTACCTATAATCATACTAAAAAGCACTACTAATAGTTATTATATATCATTCAAATCTCTTTCTAGGTACACATAAAAGATATCCTATGAAAAAAAGAGTTTTACCTAGAATACGTTATCTATTATTACTTAACTCAAATGTGATAGAGCTTATGTCACAAACAGGTAATTCTGAAGCAACCCAAACAAGATTTTTTATTCTGGTGTGTTGGTTAGATTATTCTATATTCATAAAACCTGGTGTGTGCCCAAATTTGCAATCAAGGTAGAAACTCCACCAAAATTATTCCATAATAAAAAAAAATCTCATACGCCTCTGCTCCCCATTGGTCAGAGAACACACCTTTAATTTCAATACATAGATTCACGAGGCAGAGTTAGTTATAACAAAAGCATAATAGATGTTGCTAATAATACTTTCATAAATATGCTGGGCTTGGGGAGATGGTTTTTCATATTATTAATCCTCAAAATTTCTCTGAAAGGATTAGATAATTTAAAGTGGAAATTAAGGTTAGCCAAGGATGATAACTGACAATTACTCTTAATAAAGGCAGGTAGTGGGCAGCCTGCTCATCCTTCTAAGCAAACCAAGCCAGCTCCCCAACCCCAGGAAGATTGGAGGGTCTATCTTAGAAGGCAATGTCTCTGCTATGGCTTGAGTGTCCCCATCAAAACTCACTGTGGAACCTTAATTCCCAGTGCAGCAATGTCGGGAGGTGGAAACAAACTTAAGAGGCGGGACTTAATGAGAAGAGTTTGGGTCACAGAGACTCCACCCTCTGGGCCTGGGTGTCTTGGTGCAGTTCTCACTGCAGCGAGTGAGTTCTTGCTCCTGTGAGACTAAATTAGTTCTGGAGGCAACAGATTAGTTCCCACCAGGGCAGGTTCTGTTTTCCCCTTCGCATGTGTCCACTTCCCCTTTGACCTTCCATCGTGTTATGACATGGCTTGAGACTCTCCCTAGAAGCCCAGAAGCCAAACAGATGCAGTGCTGTGCTTCTGGGACTCCCCAGCCTCCAGAATCAAGTGCCAAATAAGCGTCTTCTTGATAAATTACCCAGTCTCAGGTATTCTGTTACAGCAACACAAAATGGACTAAGATATCCTCTCAATCAGGGCATAAAGGATATGAAAAGGACCTGTGAGTGTAACCAGTAGGTATCTCTGAAATGAGACAATGAGACAAACTATTTCCTACCACCCAGTAAGAAGCCACGCTTGGGAGCTTTTCTGTTTGTTTTGATTTTGTAAAGTGGGGCTAGAGGTAGGAAGACATTCACAAGCATGGAATCCTGCAGCAAAAGGCTGAGGTCCACACCCACTCCACCCCTCCTGTGTAGACCACACCCTCTCACATCCTTGGAGTTGTGGTTGTAATGGCTGTCATGAGAATTTCATTTTACTAAATATTTTATACATTATCTGTGTCTCATTCTTTGCCCCCCTTCAGAGTTTATAGTAAGGTATCAACAGTAAACTAAGTAAGCTAATTCCTCATTTTGTTCTTCTTCAGCGTGATGAGTTAACCTTGGTATCATTCACCATTGAATACAGCCCATCACCTCTGAACCCCCAAAAGAGTTCTTAATCTAAGTCTAACATGGGATGTTCCCAAGAACTAAGGCATGACGGGCAGCTAAATGCTTTGGCATCTCTGGCTAGTTTAGGTGACAACCTTTCTATTTACCTAGATACAGACAAGTTTTCATTATCTAAACATCTCCCCATGTAAACTGCCTCTGGTATAAGATTAGTAAATGCTGAACCATCTGGGGTGATGAAGACACGGAATATCTTACCATAACAAAAGGCACTTGTCTAAGCAGAGATAGTACGTATTGTTTTTCTTAGTTGCAACACTTCTAGGGTGTTTTCATTAAAGCAAGCATAATCATATTTTAGCACTGAATCAACTCGCATGCCTCAGCCTCCTGAGTTGCTGGGATTACAGTCGCCCACCACCACGCCTGGCTAATTTTTTACTTTTAGTAGAGACAGGGTTTTATCATGTTGGTCAGGCTGATCTCAAACCCCTGACCTCAGGTGACCCACCTGCCTCAGCCTCCAAAAGAGCTAGGATTACAGGCATGAGCCACCATGCCCAGCCAGGATTTGCATTTTTCCTAAGAAGTGGCTGAATCTTGTAAATGGTTTACTTAAGAAACAACAGAGGCCGCAGCTCCGGGTCTTGTCTTCACTTCTCTGTGTCCTGTTCTCCTAGTCGCCTACCTTGTGTGGCCCTGTGACCTACAGGTATTGGAGATCCACAGCTAAGACGCCAGGATCCCCTAGAAGCCTAGAAATGGAACCATTGACATTTAGGGATAATAACTTCCTTTTGACTTGTCAGAGAGCTGCCACACCCCAACACAAACATGAGAAAAAACAGTTGCCTAATTTGAATTGTTCATATAGAGTACTAGCTCATAAGAACCAAACAGAAAAGCCATCTCTGCCAATCTGAAAACTCAACACCTTACCTACCTGGATTGAAACCGATTTGATTCCATTAATATTAGCAGAAGTGAATGAAATGCCTATGCCAGTTGTTCTATTGACACACAGATATAAGAGAAAGATTGGCTGTAGAAGCCAGGACTTGAGCGAAAACATCATTTAGCATAAGCAAACCAAATTATTAAGAGTTTTTTACATTGTATTTAGAAAAAGCCTTAGGTTACTTCCACCATGTCAGTGATAATATCTGCTGCCTTCAAATATGTAAGATAAAATATATACTCTGTATCCTTTGGCTTATTTAAAGTGAGTTTCTAACTTTTAAAAGAGATTGAGCATGGAGTCAATTCCATCTAAATGGATAGACCAAAAGCTCAAGGACTCCATGACCAACTGCTCATGCAAAGCTGGCAAAGAAAGAAAGAAGAAGCACACTCACTGGAGTGTCTCCTTCAGAGCTAATGGATTTGAATTTTTCTTTTTCTTTCTTTCTTTTCTTTTCTTTTTTTTTTTTTTGAGACAGAGTCTTGCTCTGTCTCCCAGGCTAGAGTGCAATGGCATGATCTCAGCTCACAGCAAACTCTGCCTCCCAGGTTCAAGCAACTCTCATGCCTCAGCCTCCTGAGTTGCTGGGATTACAGTCGCCCACCACCACGCCTGGCTATTTTTTTACTTTTAGTAGAGACAGGGTTTTATCATGTTGGTCAGGCTGGTCTCAAACCCCTGACCTCAGGTGACCCACCTGCCTCAGCCTCCAAAAGAGCTAGGATTACAGGCATGAGCCACCATGCCCAGCCAGGATTTGCACTTTTCCTAAGAAGTGGCTGAATCTTGTAAATGGTTCACTTAAGAAATAACAGAATCCTCTAAATTGTTTAACTAAGATGAAGCATATTTGAAAATGTATCAAGTAAATCAAACAAAAACAATTTGCTCGGTCTATTGACCAAATATGCTAGAATACATGGAAGGTATCTGGGGAAATGGTGCAACTGATGTTCACAGTTTCCAGGAAGCAAGTCTTCCTCTTCCTCCTGGCAGGTTAAACTTGGGCATGTTACTAAACCTCTTGGAGCCTCCCCCTTTTCTCATTTTAAAATGGAGAAACTACTTATATCACAGAGTATTCATGTGGGTCAAATGGGATTATCTGACGGTGCTTTACGATTCTGTCATTATACAAAATAAACAAATACTACAAAGAATAAATTCTGCTTTTCACTTCCTGCCAGAACTGTCCACAAAAAAAAAATCTTACGTTTTTCTTGTTATCCCATCCTATTAGTCCTAAAACTAACTATAAAGTAACATTCCAGGAATAAACTTCCCAGTGGAAAGTAATTTGCTTAGTATAGATTTAGTTATACTCTTATTCAGGCTAATGTGTACATTTCACCTTGTTAAATTTCGCTCCTTAAAGCTGCTGTGATTTTCTCTCCCAGATGCTCATTTCTTATCTCAACACAAACCCCCCTCAAGTTAAAATAAATACCACCATTAGTTAATTATGAGGTGCCAAGGTAAAGGACAAATAGTAAGAACAGAAAAGCACCCCCCAAAGCCAATATTATAGGTTATATGCCTAAAAATCTTAAGACAAACATTGTCAGTTCTTTTAACCCAATTAAATGCAAAGAAAAAGCAGCTATAGTGGCTGTAAGTATCTGTGCTGTCAGATTTCAAACGTAACTTGAAAGCCAACAGTTAAGGAGAGATTTCCAAGGAGGAAAAGATATATTTTTTAAAAGCGTTCTTAGTCTAATCCTTTCAATCCTTTCATTCTAGTCCCTACCCAAGCCACTCACACAAGACATTATGCCCAGGGAAGGATGGATATAATCCCACTTCAGCTACAGGAAATTAGCTTCGCAAATTCACTGGCCATTTGGTGAACTGGTCTAATCCTTGTCTGAGGTTTGCTTCAAAGGGGAAGACACTTCTATTTCTCTTGCTTTCAATATCACTCTGTCTTTGATACATCTCACTTTCACCAGTGCCGCCCTGGCTTTAGCATAGAATTGCTAAAGGTGAGAGCTGGAAAGCCCCAGACCTCCATTTTTTTCAGATGAAGAAAGAAAACCTGAAAACAAACTCCGATGGTGAAAATGACTTGCCAAGCTCATCTAGACTGGCTAGGACGGAGCTCACAGGCAAGGGCTATGCCCACTATCTCACACTGGGAACGGCCAACAGGAATTAATCTCACAGATACCGGCAAGGTTCCCACAGCCACAAAACATACATCCTGCCCTGGCTTATTCATTCCTGAAACCCAGCTCTTAAGAGATTACTTTCTCTTACTTAAGATCGGACTTCCTATTAAAATGAAAGGTAACTAAATTGGTTTTAGTCATTTGCATTACAATGTCAGTGAAGTTACCATATCCTTTCCTGAACACAGACTTTGAGTAAAGAAATGTGTGGCCACTATGTACTAAATAACTGTGTTGAATATACTAATACAACTGCGAACAGGACAGAGTCCCTGCCCCAAAGAGCTTTCAATCACATGGACTCCTCCATTCTGCCATAATGGGAAGGTTTCCTTTACTTTTTCTACCTTTTCCATTACATAGTTTAAAAGGGTGAAGCTTCTTATAACCCCTTTTCTTCGCTATGTAAATATCTGTTGAACAAACAAACGGATGAATGAATGAATGAATGAATATTCCAGCCCTCCACAGCTCCTTCCACAGTTTTCCCCATGGGTTCTTTCAAAATGAAGAAGCTGTTTCTTAATCATTTTATTCCTCAACCATAAAGTGATGATTTAGAGACCCACCCACACTCTGGTCTTCTCTTTTTTCTAAGGTTTTACTCAGTAGAACAGATTTCCAAAATGCCAGTGCTGACTAAGAAAAACTTGGTGAGAATGTGTTGGCCCCAACTTTTTTTTTTTTTTGAGACGGAGTTTCGCTCTTGTCACCCAGGCTGGAGTGCAATGCCGCGATCTCAGCTCACCGCAACCTCCACCTCCTGGGTTCAGGCAATTCTCCTGCCTCAGCCTCCTGAGTAGCTGCGATTACAGGCATGCACCACCACGCCCAGCTAATATTTTGTATTTTTAGTAGATACGTGGTTTCACCATGTTGACCAGGATGGTCTCGATCTCTTGATCTCATGATCCATTAGCTTCGGCCTCCCAAAGTACTGGGATTACAGGCGTGAGCCACCGCGCCCGGCCCGGCCCCAACTTTAAAGCAGAGGCAGGAATCCATGCTTTCATTCTTGTTCTATAAATACTTGTGTGAGCCTGTTGCTCTGAGTCTTCTCCACAGATGGAAAAGCACTCACTACTTCCTTCCACAAACCTTTCTACTCCCATAGAAATAAGCAATTCCTGTGCAAACAAAACATACTGAAGACTTAAAATTACAGAGGATGGCAGTAACTTGTGATCCTTTTCTTTGAAGACTTTCATTACCCCATACATCTGTGCCTGATGCCACGACAACTTCCTTTTAGTTCAGAGGTTCAAAGGACTCCACAGTTATAATTTATAACCAGGAAAAGGAACCATAACTTCAAGTTGACAGTGAAAGAGCAGGCTTTCAATACAAGCAGAGCCAAATTATATTCATGTGTTTAATTTTGGGAACATATTTCTGAAGTGCACGTCACGAAACCGGAAGATGCAGCTGCTATCCCTCACTGGCAGTCAAATGAATACCACAGACCGAGTGGCTCAAACAACGAGCATTTCTGTCTCAGTTCTAGAGGCTGATGTTTGAGATCAGGGTGCCAGCCATCCTCCTCCTGGTCTGCAGGTGGCTATCTTTCATCTTCTTGCTGTGCTTTCATGCTGTGCCCTTGCATGGCAGAGAGAGAGAGCTCTGGTCCCTTCTTCCCCTTATAAGGGCACTAGTCCCATCACAGCCCTCCACCCTCATGACCTCATCTAACACCAATGACCTCCCCAAAGTCCTCCCTCCAAATATCATCACTTTGGGGACTAGGGTTTCAACCTATGAACCTGGGGGGACACAAACATTCAGTCCACAGCAGGAACACCCAAGTGCAGCCAGACGTGTGAGAGTCACCAGGGCTGCAAAGGTACAAGATTCTGCCTTCAGGAGGCTGCAGCGAAGGTGGGAGACAGGATTACAGAAAGAGGAGCCTCTGAAAGGTCTCAGAGCCAGCCTGACAGCAGGAGATGGATCAGAGAAGCTCCTGGGGAGGCACTGCGAAGTGCCAGGTTGAAGAACAAGTACGAGGTAGACAGGTAGGGAGTGGGGGCAGGGCAGTGGGGGGAGGTGATTTTGGCAGTGGGGTTCCTGCTGAGCTGCCTTAGGGACTCAGCTGACAGCTGAAGCAGCAGGGTTAGGGTGGCCAGAGACAAGTCCAGAGATGGGGGCAAGGAAACCCCTGAACCCTGAATGTGTGCTAAGGGGCTCCTGCTTTATCTTGAAGGCTGTGGGGAACAAGATCCCGTCTGGATTTAACACACCAGCTGCAGCGCATGAAGGTGGCTCTGAAGCACTGTGGGGAGCTGGAACAGGGACAGAGGAGGAGGCTCAGCCCAGGAACTGGAGACCCTGCCACCTGCCAGCCACATGGCCTCTGATGGGGGCCTGCAGCTCAAGCTCTCTGTACCTCAGTTTCTTCACCTACCTTGCAGAGGCACTGCGAGGATTAAATTAGCACCCATAAAAAATGGGGTTAGCAATCAGCACTTCATAAATGGAGCTATTGGGAGCAATGGAAGCATCATGGCTAAGTGACTTTGGAATCAGTGTGACCTTGGACAAGGACAAGTGACAACTTCTTGGATCTCAGCTGCTTGCTCCAAAAAATGAAGAAATGAAAATAATACCATCTTCTTCATACATAAAGTTGTTGGGAGGATTGATGATATGAGGTAAGATGCATAAATCTCCTGGCTGTCACCTGAGAGCTGTGTTAGTCCCAGAGGTAGTAGGAACAATAGCAGCAGCGGTGGGGGACGCAGTGGCAGAAGGAGTAGCCACTGTAATTTGAAAGAAACTGGACTGCAGTGACCATTGCTATAATACAGGTGGAAAGTTACAAGTAACTGGATTAAGGCAGTGGGAGCAGCGGGGACTCAGATTCCAGAGCTGCAGGAGCATCAGCACGACTTCGTGACTCCTGGGTGTGACAGCAAGGAGGAGGTGAGAGATAAGCATGCCACGTAATCTTGGGCTGGGACAACTGTGGACAGCAGCGCCTGTCGCCCACTGAGGGAAGTGAGGAAGAGGAGCAGGTTTGCTGAGGAAGATGAGAAACTCATTTTCAGACCAGTTGAATATGAGGTTTCCCTGAGGTACGAAGTGGCATTGTCCATTTCAAAGCTGTCTGAATACATCTGGCACTCACAAAACAGATCAGGGCTAAAAATATGGAGTTACACGTGGTCAGCACATGGACAGCAGGAAGAGTCCTGTTATCCAGAAAGAGCATGCAGGAGTGAAAAGAAAAGAAAAGAAACAGGAAAGAGAGCTAGGACCGGAAGACAAAGAAATTTCATCATTGACGAGCAGGCAAGAAAGGAAACCCAGAGAGGAGTTGAGGATGGGAAGGGCAGAGAGAGCCCAGGAGGAGATCAGGAGACTGGATGGCCCCCAAGGCCAGGGAACAGGAATTTACAAGGAGAGGGTGAGGAGTGCTTAAGGCTGCCGAGGTTGGGTCAAAGAAAGATGCAAACATGACCACGGGATTGAGAAACAAGAAGGTCCTCAGGGAAGCTGGTGGGAGCAGCACAGCTTGTGACGGATAAAGGAGGAGTGTGTCCTTCGGGGAGAAAGATCTTCTGGGAAAACAGCCAGCAAGGGAAAGAGAAGGACAGGGTGCCACGTGAGGTGGGGGAATACAGGGCGGAGGAGGGGCAGCTATTTGTGTAGTAGTGGAGGAAGGTGGTGGTTTAAACAGAAGAGAAAGACTTCAACTTGTGTATATGCTGAAATGAATGGGACAGAGAGGTTGAAAACTCCACCAAGAGAGGAGTGTCATGAATGAAGTGCCTGGAGGGTGGCTGGTCTAGCTTGCTCTGAGGGCACCATTGTGGGCAGAGAACAGAAGGGTTGCCTTGGATAGACCGGGGAAGGCTTGAACTAGGAATCCAGAGCAAGAGTGTGCACTGCAAACCAAACCAGGCAGCCAAGGCAGGTGCCACATGGAAAACAAAATTCAGATTTTATTCTTTCCTCCTTCTAGAAATAGACTTCTTGCTGCAGAGCTGTGGGCTAAACAAGGGAGGCCAGGGGCTGCCAGGTTGTTTTAGGCAGGGAGGAAAAGGAAAAAGACAGCAAAAGCACACAGAAACCCACAGAGACGAGAATGGCAGGCAGAACCAAGGTGGCAGGGGCATGTTAGGAGTGAAGGAAAAGACAGTGGACAGGCTCAGGGAAGATCACATTTGCAAGGGAATTCTCTCAACCTAAACCTCAAAGTCAACTGGCTACCACTACCACCTTTCAGTTCCTGTGTGCAGCAAGTAAGTCAGTGAGGAAAGGTGTGTCTTCCAATGGCACTGACATAAAACTGTAAGGATGCAGGAATGTGATGCGATTATAGTACCAAAAACACAGACTGACTTTTTCCTTAGCCATGTCTATGGTAAAGGAAAACCACCAACTAATTCAGATACAAAACATCAATGACTTTTAAACATTTGCTGAACATTAATCCTTTTTCATTCATTCAAGCACATGCTTAAAGGTTGAAGAATTGTGACTCACTAGGAACTTTTAAATGATGAAAATTAAGACAGTTCCTTGCCTTCACGTTGTTACAGTCTAACTTCCCTACACGTATGTGAAAATCCACTAAAACACTGAGAATGAGGAAGGCTCTAGGAACAGGTGGAATAATTTAGAGAATATTTGCCCATGTTCAGGTTAAAAATCATATCCCAACACCCTGACCCTAAAGTAACCCTATACACCTTCCCCTAATTCTTGCACCAAACAGATGTGAATACCTTGTTTTCTTCTCCCATTTCCCTCTCTCCATGTCATAGAGAATAAGCAACAGTTAGTGGCAGCTTGTGGCTCTAATCACAACACTGACGTGCCATGTTCTAAGTCTTATGCTTGGTGTCTCACCAGTCAGTCCTCTTGACAGTCCTGCAAAGGCATCAGGATGATTCCCTGAAACATACAGCTAAAGTGGCCAGGACTGGTGGCTCACATGTGTAATCCCAGCAGTTTGGAAGACTGAGGCTGGTGGATGGCTTAAGCCCAGGAGTTCGAGACCAGCCTGAGCAAGATAATGAGACCTTGTCTCCACAAAAAAAAAAAAAAAAAAAAGAGGCGGGAGAATTGTTTGAGCATGGGAGGTCAAGAATGCAATGAGCCATGATAGTCCCACTGTATTCTAGCCTGGGAAATAGAAGAGAGATTGTATCAAATATATATATCTCAATGGAGACACGCGCACACGCACACACACACACACACATATGGAGAAAGTGAGGCTCAGAGAGGTGAAGGAAATTGCCTAATCACATACACCCACTGAATGACAGGGCCACGTGTGAATTCAGATTCATCTCTTTCAAAGCATACATTGTGACCACTGCTTCCACATCACATTTCCCTAACCACTGTTTCAAAGGGAATGTGTTAAATAGTTTTCTTTTCTTCCTTTGACAATTTAGAATTCTTTTATCTACTGACTTTTTCTTTTTTTTAGACAGGCTGGTGCCCAGCCTGGAGTACAGTGTGTGATCTTGGCTCACTGCAGCCTCGACCTCCCTGGGCTTCAGTGATCCTCCCACCTCAGCCTGCTGAGTAGCTGGGACCACTGGCACATGCCACCAACTCCGGCTAATTTTTGCATTTTTTTGTATTTTTGTATTTTTTTCATCATGTTCCTCAGGCTGGTCTCCAACTCCTGGCCTCAAGCCATCTGCCAGTGCTGAGATTGCAGGCATGAGTCACCATGCCTGGTCTTATCTACTGACTTTTTGCCTATGTCATTTATCCCTTAGTAGTTTACAGGTTGAGTTTATGGAGATTTTTGGTTTTTGTTGTTGTTTAAAAGCCCGTCCTCAAATACTTGAATAAATGGTGATTTACCAAATAATCCACAAGACAAATTCTAAGCAGCAGTTTCTACCTTCCAGCTTGGGCACTAACAAAGCAGCAAAGCTGGCTGATGTGATGCTGCACCTGGAAAGTATATGGAAAAGACGGACCTGCGCGTAAAAGGAGGGGCCTCATTCAGGTACAAGAACTAACCTGCTGACAGTGGTGTCCCCCACATGTACTAACAGTCCACTTACCAGGTACAACAGCAGCATCTGGGAACAGGTGAACCATGAGGTTCACATAGGTGTCAGGCTCTTTCCTGTCTTAGGAGGCAGGCAAACAAAATTTTCATTATAGAATAATAAAGGATCAGACATAGTTAAATAATTGTGTAAATAAGTAAATCTCTCATGCCACCAAGAAAGCCAATTACTTAAGTGAAAAAAAACAAGAGTACTGTGTTAGTCTGTTTTGCATTCCTATAAGGATATACCTGAGGCTGAGTAATTTATACAAAAACAGTTTAATTGGGTCATGATTCTGAAGACAGTACAAGCAGCATAGTGCTGGCATCTGCTTCTGGTGAGGGCCTCAGGAAGCTTACACTCATGGCAGAAGGTGGAGAGGGAGCAGGCATCTCACATGGCAAGAGCCAGAGGGAAAGAGAAGAAGGAGATCCATATGCTTTTAAAAAGCAGTTCTAGGCTGGGTGTGGTAGCTCACACCTGTAATCCCAGCACTTTGGGAGGCCAAGGTGGGTGGATCACTTGAGGTCAGGAGTTTGAGGCCAGCCTGGCCAACATAGTGAAAACCTGTCTCTTCTAAAAATACAAAAATTAGCCGGGCATGGTGGCAGGTGCCTGTAGTCCCAGCTACTTGGGAGGCTGAGGCAGGAGAATTGCTTGAACCTGGGAGGTGGAGGTTGCAATGAGCTGAGATTGCCCATTGCACTCCAGCCTGGGAGACAAGAGCAAAACTCCGTCTCAAAAACAAACAAACAAACAAATAAATGAAAAAACAACCAGATCTACAGATAACTCACTATTGCTAGGACAGCACCAAGCCATTCATGAAGGATCCACCCCAATGACCCAAACACCTGTTACCAGGCCCCACCTCCAAAACTGGGGATTATCTTTCAACATAAGATTTGAAGGGGATAGATATCCAAACCACATCAAGTATGATGTGCCGAAAACTTGTGTAGAGCATTATGTTGATCCTGGAAATTACAATATGTTGAAAATGTAGAGAATGGAGCTGAGGTACAGTGGCTCCTGCCTGTAATCCCAACACTTTGGGAGGCCAAGATAGGTGGATTGCTTGAGCTCAGGAGTTCAAGAGCAGCCTGGGAAACATGGCAAAACCTATCCCTACAAAAAATACAAAAATTAGCTGGCCATGGTGGCACATGCCTGTAGTCTCATTTACTCTGGAGGCTGAGGTGGGAGGATCACTTGAGCCTTGGGAAATAGAGGCTGCAGTGAGCCAGGATTGCACCACTGCACTCCAGCCTGGGTGACGGAGTGAGAGCCTGTCTCAACAACAACAGCAACAACAACAATAGCAAAAGGCAAAAAAGTAAAGAAAGCATTTCATTCTAGCTTTCATAATTAAATGAAAAATCTATTGATGTATGTTGCATACATACTGTTGAGAAAACACAGACCACATTACAACATTGTAAGTCATGGCACAGTAATAACGTTTTAGCCTAGTAAACAAACCAAACCCTAAGTGTACCTGGTGTGTCTCATGTAGGCGCAAAAAAACATGCCATTGATTCAAGTCCTAGGTGTCATTAACCTCCTCTGCCCCGACTGCCCAACCCACAGGAAAAGATTATTGTAAAATATTCCACAGATGCCCTTTGGCTGTCTGAGCCCTGATGAACTTAGAAAGAGAATTTTTAGTTGAAAACCCAGAAATGCGACAGCACATAATGAATGAGGATAAGCCTCAAGGTACCTCCCCAGCTGTCACTGCAGTGACGGTAGAAATGCAATTGTCATCACAGACATTCCTTCGGAAAATAAAAAGTCTAGTAAGTTTCTGATTCTATAGAGCCAAGGAATATATGGAGTCTTTCTGAAAAACAGGATAAGAGTTTAATTTACCTATTATTCGACTTCTTCTCTTTTGTCCTTTAAAATCAGACATGTGGGGCTAGGGGTAGTGGCTCATACTTGTAATCCCAGCACTTTGGGAGGCCGAGGTGGGCAGATCACCTGAGGTGGGAAGTTCGAGACCAGCCTGACCAACATGGAGAAACCCTGTCTCTACTAAAAATACAAAATCAGCCAGGCATGGTGATATATACTTTTAATCCCAGCTACTCAGGAGGCTGAGGCAGGAGAATCCCTTGAACCTGGGAGGTGGAGGTTGCAGTGAGCCAAGATAGCACCATTGCATTCCAGCCTGTGCAACAAGAGTGAAACCCCATCTCAAAAAAAAAAAAAAAATCAGACAGGTGGCATAAGGAACGCTCAAGGAACAAGCCAGACCCCACACCTGGGGAGGATAAGCTGGGTTGTTTGCAGCTGCCGATGCTAGAATGCAGTTGAGGGTTGGGTCCTGGCCTGAGCCAAGCTGTAAGGGGGTGAACTGTGTCCCTCTGCCTAATTTCCAGGCCACCCACATTCCCAGGTGTGGACTCCAGGTGTCCCGCCCCCACCCCTCCACCACTGCCATTTGCTGGCAGAGTTTCCCGAGAAGCCCCCAGTGCTGCATTCCCTCCCCTGCCCTCTCCACCCTTTGCCCGCCCTCTTCCTGCTCCTCCAGGACCAAGGCGGCATCTAGCGATGGGCTAACCCAGTGGCGTGATGATGACAAAAGGCAAAGGCCTGAGCTGGGTTGGGCAGTCCCCCAGCCCCCAATCTATGACTTCCTGGAACCTCAGAATGTAGCTTCATGTGGAAAAAGGATCATTGCAGATGTAATCAGTTAGGCTAGGGTCCCAGGGAGTAGGGGGGGGTCTCAGCCCAAATGACTGTTGTCCTTATCAGAAGAGAAGGGACAAAAGCATAGACGCACATGGAGGAAGGCAATGTGATGACGCGTGGAGAGTGTCACGGGATGACAGAGGTGAGATGGGGTAACACGTCTACAAGCCAGTGAACACCAAGGCTGCTGGGAAGCCATGGAAGCTGGAGAGAAAAGAAGGACCTGCCCAGGGTCCTCAGAGGCAGCCCAGCCCTGCAGACACCTTGACTTTGGACTTCTGTCTTCCCAAACCATGAGAGGATAAAGCTCTGTTTGAACCCATGCAGTTTGGTGCGCTTTTTGAGTCCAACCCGAGGAGCTAACGCAGAGCCTTCATGGGGCCATGTGCACCCAGCTACTCATTGTGGCCACCTACAGATTGGTGAGGAGTTTCATCTCAAATGACAACTCACTTGGCTTTGGAGGGGCCACTTAGCTCTCTGTGTGGAGAGAGGCTCTGGGGTTGCGTCCCAGGTGAGGAAGGAAGTGTGCTATGGGTGTTAGTGCTGTCTGCCATGAGCGCAGAGCAGAGAGCTACAGTCTCATGGCCTGCACTGCCAGCTCCGCTGGGACACCCCCCAAGGCCCACAGCCTCACACCCACATTCTAGGGATGGCTCCCACAATCACCCACTCTTCTACCATGTCATTCTCTTACCATGTTGAAATGTTTTGTTTTTTGTTTTATAGGAGAAAGAGAAAATGAATACAAAATAGCACACTTAAAATTAGGAGTAATCATTTTCAAATGCCAGTCATCTAAAAGTCTGATTTTTCACTTAATGTTTTTTGGCGAGATGCTTTTTCACCATGTGTGCATGTTTCACCATGTGAAACACCATCTAGGCTGGTCTCGAACTACTGGGCTCAAGTGATCCACGTGCCTTAACCTCCCAAAGTGGCTGTGATTACAGTTGTGAGCCACTGCACCCAGGCCTTTTTTCTTTTGAGTGGAATTATTAATCTTTCCAAGAATATACTGAAGGTCAGCTGGTTTCTTATTAATGGATTCTAGACCCAGTATGGAGGGGTAGGTGAAGGAATGTTAGAGAAGCGTCCTGAAGGAAAAGACTGACTTATAACAGTTTAAAGACAAAATATAAAGTCAAAGTGGTTTCAGAAAATGTGTGGGCTGGAAAGATGATTTATTTGTTTGTTTGTTTTAGAGACAGAGTCTTGCCGTGTTTCCCAGGCTGGAGTGCAGTGGTGTGATCTCAGCTCACTCTAACCTCCACCTCCCAGGTTCAAGCAATTCTTCTGCCTCAGCTTCCTGAGTAACTGGAATTACAGGCATGTGCCACCACACCTGGCTAATTTTTGTATTTTTAATAGAGACGGGATTTCACCATTTTGACCAGGCTGGTCTTGAACTCCTGACCTCAAGTGACCCACCTGCCTCAGCCTCCCAAAGTGCTGGGATTACAGGCGTGAGCCACAGCATCTGGCCTTGAAAAGATGGTTTTTAAACAACAGGGTTTAGATGATAAAATCTCAGAAGAAAACAGAGATTGGGTTTGGCTTATGACATTAGCTCAGTGTCTCCTATGGTTGGCATGGTATTCAGCAAGCAGAAGATTTAGCAAATAAATGCATGACTCTATACACTAATTTGTTTTAAAAGCTTAAAGACAATTGGATGCTGAGTGCTATTTAGACATAAAAATATCATCTTGCTAAGCTATAACTGCTCAATGTTGTTTTTCCACTCGGTTTATTAAGAGGAAGACATTGAGAATTACTTGAGCATTCTGAAAGTTGATATTCAAAGAAGGCATGAATCCTTCTGCACAGGACAGTGGCAATGCTTAGACAGCCCTTCCCTAACGCCAGCATCCATCACATTGCTCTATTGACATCCACTACTGTTCAGTCCTCAGGACAGCTCATCACTTTGCAGTCGAGGCTATAGAGGCACTGAGAAGTCAGGTAACTCTCCCAGACCACACAGCTGGTGAGGGCAGAGCCAGCCAGGGCAGCCCCTGTGCCAGTCAGCCTCTCCTCAGAAGCCGCTCCTCCAGTCAGCGTCTAGGAAGAGCCCACTCTGTGCAAGTCCCCCATCTGCCATCACACTGAGACAAAGAAGCACCAGGGAGGCTCCTCAGAGAAGGCTCTTCCTGGTCATGGCCCCTCACATTCCTCCAAACCTGAATTCTGGCCCTCCACAGCCTCCTCCCTCAATCCGATCTTCACACTCAGCAAGCTCTCACTCACCCAGTCTCTCCCCAAGTCCGGCAGGTACAGGGAATCATCAAACTCACAACACGGAGGCAGGTGTGGTGGCTCACACCTGTAATCCCAGGTACTTGGGAGGCCAAAGTGGGAAGATTGCTTAAGCACACGAGTTCAGAACTTCAGTGAGTTATAATTGCCCCAGCCCTCCAGCCTGGGTGACAGAGTGAGACTCTGTCTCTAAAAGAAAAAAAAAGTTGCACCCCAAACAAGATGTGAGTTGTGGTGTAGTTTGGAACAACCTAGAGTTCTGGCTGCTCTTCTTCAGGAGGAAAGGGAGGAGTGTTTGCAAACAAATTAATTTAGCTTATTATAAAAGCTGAACTGCTTGTTTACTTAGATAGTTATCTTATCAGATGTCAACATTCCCCTGGACCTGGCTAGCATGGTTGAGATTGAAAGAAACTGTTAACTACACAAGCAAGAGGACAGCAGTGCTGGCTGTTTGCAGGACCAAGACTGATGACTTCCCAATACGGTTTGGCTGTGTCCCAACCCAAATCTCATCTTGAATTGTAATCCCCATAATCCCCATGTGTTGAGGAAGGGACCCAGTGGGAGGTGATTGGAACACAGAGGTAATTTCTCCGTGCTGTTCTTGGGATAGTGAGTTCTCAGGAGATCTGATGCTTTTTAAGGCAGGTTTCCTGCTCTTGCATGCCAGAGTGCCCAAGAAAATCCAGATTTAAAAGAGCCTAACATAAATCAAGTACACTCAGAATTTATCATCAATGGTGGCACAATTCCTCTGAGTCAGGTCAGTTACGTTGTCCCAGGCCCTGACGTCCAGGTGCACGATCTGCCCAAGCAAGTTTTACAGCATCCAAGCATCCACTGAACTCCTCACCCAAGGATGCAGCTCTTGCTGGGGAGTGGAAGGCAGGCAGGTTGTGAGTGGCACCGGTCCAGAAGCAGTTCACCGTTCCAGCGAGCAGTGATGGCTTTGGAGGAGGCAGGAAATCCTCCACTATAAAGTAAGTCAATCTACACTTCATTAATGAATACTTGATAATTAGCTACATTGTATTCTGTTACTCAGGGCCTTGGATATGAAAGATTTTCTTGGGCACTCTGGCAGGCAAAATAAACAGGTCCAATTAACTGTTGACTAACAGATCAATAATGGACCTGAAAACAGACAACCCAGGTGGCATTTTAGGGTCAAATAGAACTTCCCGAACATCTGCTTGGCTTCCTCTCCATCTCACTGCTCCCTCTCCCTGCTCTCATTCCCCTTTTAGAGGGTGGTGAGAGTATGCTGACAAGAAAGTTTCCTAAACCTATGTAAGAAGGAACAAGCCAGCCAAGAAAGGACCCACCTACCAGCATGGCCGCGAGAGCTGAATTCAGCCATGCACTTAAATAAAAGGAATAAATTCCACTCACTGAGAACCCACCATGTGCCAGGCACTGTGCTGGCCACTTTGCATGTGCTGTGCAGAATCCTGTGAAATAGAGATTATTATCTCGGTTCTACAGATGAGGCTCAAACAAGATAAATAACTTGTCCAAGTCCACAAAAGTACATTAGATGATAGAATTGAAATCAAATCTGTCTGACCCCTAATCTGTTTTAACCAATATATCCCTTCCATAGCCTACCTGCTATGGTCTGAATATCCCCCAAAATTCATGCATTGAAAAATGAACCCCCATTGTGGGGGTGTTAAGAGGTAAGATATTTTGGGAACTGATTAAGACATGAGGGCTCCACCCTCCTGAGTGGATTCATCCCTTGCAAAAGGGCTGAAGGGAACTCGTTTAGGCCCTTCTTTGCCCTTCCACCCTCCACCCTGTGAGGACTCAGCATTCTCCCCTTCTGCCACGCAAAGACCCTCACCAGACACCAAATGCCAGAGCCTTGAACTTGGACTTCCCAGGCACTGTTAGAAATAAATTTCTATTGATTATAAATCACTCAGTCCGTGGTATTTTGTTATAGCAGCAAAAATAGCAAATACACCACCAGTTGCCTCTCACAATTACAGCCCAGTATGTGTGACTTCTGTGCTCCTCCCCTGGAAATGCCAGCAACATAGAGATTATCCAGTTTCATTCATGACAACTTGCTCAGCTATCAGTTTAAGCATCTATACATATTTGATCATGGATCTGCTTGTAAATCGATTTCCCATGAAGGCTTAAACTAGACAGGATTTGACAGTCGTTCAGAGACTGTTCGCTTCTGGGGGTGCAGAAGAGAAACAACAGGCTTATAGCATTGGAGAGGCCCAATTTGAATCCCAATTCTCCCTCTTTCTGGCTGCATGAGTTGGGTTTCCAGTTCCAAACAGCAGAGCCCATCTGTAGCCAAAAACCAGCCTAATGAATGGGAGTCTGTCAGGATGGGTGGGAGGGCTGGAGATCCAGGCTGGCCAGCTGCAGAAACCCAGTGAGGCTGAGCCTAGCCAGAGTGACTGCAGGAATGCCTAAAGGATGCCAGCCTTGCCCCACTGGGCAGTCACCTCCCTGCTGTGCGGCATCCTAGACTCTCCCCACCTCTCCTTTCCAAGTTGGTGTCCCAGGGGCAGCATCCAGTGGTCATGCTCAGGCCATAGCCTGCTGTATTCCTATGGGAGGCAGAGGGAGAATATCTGTCCTGCAGACTCCACCCTTCTATGGTGGAGCTTAAGGGAGCTTCACAGAGTGCAGGTGCCTATGAGTGGTAACCCCTTCCTCTTCCCCTTTCCCTTCCTCCTCCACTGTTGGCTGTAGCTCCTCCAGTCTACCAGATCCCTGCACACAGACAAGCCCCTGCCTGGCCTCTGAGAAGCAGGAACTGGTGACAGTCATCCCATCCTGACACTTCCCCCTCTTTGCTACAGTCACAGCTTGCTTCCCCCAGCCACAAGATGTGAGCTTTTCATATAGTCCCTGAACCATTCTATACTGCTGGTCACAAACGACCGTTTTTGTTTGTTTGTTTGGTTGGTTGGTTTTTGGAGGTTTTTTTTTGAGATGGAGTCTCTCTCTGTCACTCAGGAGAGCAAGTGGTGTGATCTCCACTAACTGCAACCTTCACCTCCTGGTTTCAAGCGATTCTCCTGTCTCAGCCTCCCAAGTAGCTGGGATTACAGATGCATGCCAGCTAATTTTTGTATTTTTAGTAGAGATGAGGTTTTGCCATGTTGGCCAGGCTGGTCTCAAACTCCTGATACACCTGCCTCAGCCTCCCAAAGTGCTGGGATTACAGGTGTGAACCACTGTGCCCGACCTGGTTGCAAAAGATCTTATTAACACTGGGCTACAAGTGAAATAATGGAAAGACAGCAAATCAGTTGCAGGAAACATTCTGAGAATTTATTTCAGAAGTCATAGGAGCCCCAGAGAGAGTGTTACATTTGATGGCAAGTGATCTGGGTTCAAAAGCAACTTCTGTTAGTAACTAGTGTGACTTTGGTGTATGTTTGCCTTCTGGTGTCTCTTTCCTCACCGAGGAAATGGGGTATATAATATTCCCTGAGCAACCTGCAACATGAGAGTCAACAGGTACCTCCCATGGAAAGAGCTGCACAAAGATTGTATTTGAGATGGCAGAGGGAGAGCTGTGTAAGGGAAGGACAGGGCTGTGAAGGGCATCTGAGCTCCCATATGGCCCCTGCTCTGCTCAGCTCAGCCCAAAGGCAGAGCCAGTACAGATTCCCTGGCCATGGGCATCAGCACACCTACTTGTAGGGACCTGTCCTTCCTACAACAGCAATGAGTGCTTGAAATCCTGCCTCCAAAAAACTATATTCACTCTCTCTACATAGCTTTCAAAGTACATATTCTGATGCAAGAGGTTTAAAAATCATCCTTTTTGTACGTCTTTTCCCTTTGCCGTGGGTGTATCATGCAGGGTCTCATTGGGAACTGGCTAATGCAGCTCATGCCCTGTGAGGGACTCGCAGCTCATCCCACATGACCACTTACACATTCTCACCAACCACACAGGAACAGAGGAGCAGCTGTGAAAAGATCAAACCCATGCCTTCCCCTCTTCCCCAGCCTGGAATGAAGTAGCCACATTTATAAAGAAAAAAAGACATAAAAATCAGCTTTTTCAAGACTCTCAGCACTGTGGGTGGTTTCTTTCTGAAGCCAGAAAGTTTGGTAAAAATGAAGGGCAGCTCAAATTTGACATGGTGAAGCCAAGGGAGAGATAAACATAGTTATCCTAAGCAGTGCTGCAGCCAAGTGAGGTATCACGGCTCCCCTTCTTTTAAGATACCTCCGGCCACCATTTTTCCCAGAAGTCCTAACTTTGAATTAAAATAATATTTGTGGTTATGAATTTATATACCCACGAATATTTATAATTCCAGGAGGCAACGCTCATGTTCACATTTTCTAAAGTCAAAGGTATGGGAATGTCTGTGACGCTGTGTTGGAAATCAGGTAACTTGCTAGCTGCGAATAACAAAGAAAACAAAAGACCCACAATTGTAACTTAAATGTCCCCTGTCACTTAAGGGACTTTTGAGAAGCACAATTTATAACTGTACTAATCTTTTCTGAACACAGACCTTAAAAGATAAGCAATAATCTACTCTGATAATAACTATATAGCTATGAAAAAAATCGCTCATTGAATTATAACGTGGTTAGCCCTCTTCCAGGAGGCTGTACGATAAAACTTTGCTTTATATACAGGACCACAGACTTTCAGAGCTTGATGAAGCCTTGTTCCGTTTCCTAATTTTATATTCAGTTGAGCAAAGTGGACCTGGAATGGTCAAAGTGGATTTGGACCTGTCCAAGGTCACCCAGCAATAGTGAGCAAGAAGCAGAACCCACCCACTACGCTGACATTGGTGTCCCTCCATTGCCCCACCCGTATACAGCAAGAATTAACTTATTATCACCCCATTTGCTCCAAAGAAGATGAAATACATAAAAGGCACCATACCAGGACCAACAAAGCCTACCTAATGAAAAGAGACAGGTCACAAAACATTTGGCAGGAACAGTCATTTCAGGTGGTGACAGGTTTAGTCTAATTTATTTCCGAGTGAGGAAGGTACATTGATTCATTTTTCTCTCAACCCAATCGGACCACTAACTTTTCATCATCCTACATATCCATTTGTTACATGTTCTTATCAGCTAGGCAAGCTTCTGTTCACAGGTATCTCAAACATCAAGATTTTAAAATCTGTCTTTAACATAAAATCATTTTTATCACCACAACCTCAACTCATAAACAGGTTGTGTTCAGAAAAAATACATTTGCTCATCATTTTTATTTTATTTTATTTATTTATTCATTTATTTATTTTGAGACGGAGTCTCACTCTGTCACCAGGCTGCAGTGCAGTGGTGCAACCTCAGCTCACTGCAACCTCTGCCTCCTGGGGTTAAGGATTCTCCTGCCTCAGTCTCCTGAGTAGCTGGGACTACAGGTGTGCACCACCACATGCAGCTAATTTTTGTATTTTTAGTAGAGAGGGGTTTCACCATGTTGGTCAGGATGGTCTCGATCTCTTGACCTCGTGATCCACCTACCTTGGCCTCCCAAAGTGCTGGGATTACAGGCATGAGCCATCGCGCCCAGCCAAAAACATTACAAATGTTTAATGTTTTGAGACTGAGTCTCACTCAGTTGCCCAGGCAGGAGTTCAGTGACACAATATTGGCTCACTGCGACATCCACCTCCCAAGCTCAAGCAATCCTTCCACCTCAGCCTCCCAAGTAGCTGGACAGAGGCACACAAAGAAAAATTAGACAGCACCATGCCCAGCTAATTTTTTGTATTTTTGATAGAGATGGGGTCTCACCATATTGCTCAGGCTGGTCTTGAACTCCTGAGCTCAAGCAATCCGCTCTCCTCAGCCTCCCAAAGCGCTGGGATTAAGGGTGAGAGCCACCACACCTGGTCTTTCACTTCATATTTAGAACCTAGAATTTATTTTCTATCAGAAAGGATTCTACAAATGGAAATTGGGTGCCCCACCAGGCCTTCCCAGGAGTCTAACCCACAGAGCCCATAGAGTCACTCATCCGCTCCCCGCCAGCACCCAGAAATCTGAGCCCCTGCTCTTTCCTGCTTCTCCTTCATTCCAGTGAGGAGAGCAGTAAGATTCCAGTCCTTTTCCTCTCCCAAAATCCACTAAAAGAAAATTCAGAGACCACACCTGAAATGCAGCCTCTCCTATGCGACTGCGAGCCACTTCTGCCACGGTGTTGCCCAGGTTTTCATCTGGATTCCTCCTGCTGCTGGGGAAAAAAGCCTTCCCTGAGCCTCCTTCCTCAGACCTATTGGCTGTGGGCCTTTTGCATTGGAAATTCAGGAAAACCTTGAATTACAATCTAGCTGAAAATGAAGGTTCCTGAAAATTCTACCACTCTCCTCCTGATTCCAACAAGATAGTTACACAGTTTATACCCACCTCAGGAAGATAAATACGGGCTTTGGAGCCAGATGAGACATGAGTCCAAATCCCTGCCTTCCACTTTCTAGGGCATCTCCTCCGTGAGACAGTTCACACGTGCACACTTTTAGCCCTGGTGTCCGGTGTTCCCCACGCTACGGCGCCCATCTCCCTCCTCCCAGAGGCATTTCCAGTCACCAGATGCAATGAGAAAGGAGACAAAGGTAAACTGAGAAACACTAACTGCAGGGAATGGTGACACAGCACAGGATTCTCTTAGGGCTTAACTCCTCACAGTGTCGTGGGGTGAAGAAGGGGAGCTCTCGTCCCCAGGAGGATGGAGGAAGGAAGGAAGGTTCTGCTCTCCCCCAAGACCTGGGGCTCCCTTCTCACCAAGCTCCATTTTCACTTGGCTTTCCCAGGGGTGCTGAAAGGATCACAAATGCTTTGGAAGGTGAGAGAATAAAAAACACCCACCAGCCTGAGCTCCATCCTGCCTTTAGAACTACGGATAAACATCAGGGATTTTTCTGTGCTAGCAAGGAGGGTCATAGGTGTAATCATCCACATCTGTTTCACAAAGTTATTTCCTTCTTCCAGCAAACCCCTCTGACTTGAGTTCTACTGCAAATGCCAACCACCTCTGCAGGGTTTCCCATGACACCTCACTCATTCAGCAGATACGCATTAAGCACCTGTGATGTCTTCATCGCTGTGGTCAGTGCTGGAGTCACCAACCACAGGCCATGCAGATAAGGCAGAGGGCAAGTGCGTTACCTTGACATTGGACTTGCTCCTGGAGAGCCTGCCTCCAGTCCTTACCAAAGTGCCTTCAATCACTGGACTCCTGGCTTCAGGCTCCACCTCTTCAGTTGGCCCTTTGCACTCCCCATTTACATCTCCCCATTACTGGGGACTGGGACCTGCAATCGCCTGCTTTAGTCACGTGGTTGCTTAGTGGCACAGCAGGAACTAGAATCGTGGACCCTCTTGGCCTCCTCCCTGCACAAGCAGACCATGCTTCCTCTGAGTTTTCTACTTGCCAAGGCTGGGGTTGAAAGTAGGAGACATGACCAAGGTTTAATGGAAGAAGGAAGGAGTATGAAGCCCAAATCACACGCGAACATCAGGAGTTTTCTCCTCATGCTTTAGTTTCCTTGGATGTGAAATGCGATTGGTAAATGAGAATCGGGCCTTCAGATGATTCTCCTGAACCGCCCCTCCTGGCAGAAGAGCAGGAGTGGGTATTTGTTTTGCTTCTAAGGACCAAAACCCAGCCTACAGCATCCATCTACAAAAGAGTAATTTTTTCACTTTATTTGTTTTCATTGAAAAAGAAAATCATGTCCAGTTCTGCATTTTACTCCATAATACAGCTGGATTTGTTTTAATGTAAACATGTATCAGTAAGCTTACCCTGTACAAAGTTTTGACCAAAATGAGTCTTCGGGGCAATGCACCAGCTGACCCTGTGGTTTCTTGCACTTTTGTCACTGGGCTGAGTACTGACGGGCACACGGCTCAGTGGGAGATGTGGAAACTTACACGTCACCTAAATCTCACCCTGCAGCCTACACTTGGGCTTCAAACAAACAGCTGGGGAGTCACACTCAGGTTTGATAATAAGTACCGAGAAGATCAATTCAGTCATGATTTTTGCATTTATATGTGCTCCACATGAGTGACCTCCCCGTTTCCCCACACCAGCCTGGGTCAGGACCCAAGTGACCCCTGGAAGAGGATCAGCCAGGTGCCAGGCAGAGTTGTCTGCCGGAAAGAAACACACCTGCTCCTGCTTAACAAACTAGCATAGCATGGATATTCACAGTAATTTGGAACAATGAGGAATTGGGTGTTTGTTTTCTGAGACACAGTGTCACTCTTGTTGCCCAGGCTGGAGTGCAATGGCACTATCTCGGCTCACTGCAACCTCTGCCTCCTGGGTACAAGCGATTCTCCTGCCTCAGCTTCCCAAGTAGCTGGGATTACAGGCGTGCACCAGCACACCCAGCTTTTTGTATTTTTAGTAGAGACAGGGTTTCACCATGTTGGTGGGGCTGGTCTTGAACCACCAACCCCAGGTGATCCGCCCGCCATGGCCTCCCAAAGTGCTGGGATTACAGGCGTGAGCCGTCGTGCTCGGCTGGAATTGGCTTTAAATATTTAAAATTACTCCACCATTTACTAATAACTAAGCAAGTTTATTGTCAACTTCTTGTGAAAAGCAACCACGCTTCTTTGATAACCAAAAATATTTTTACAATTGTGTTAAGCATTTCCTTTTGTGAAGGTAGCTAATGAACTGTGCAGGTATCTACTCTGATTTTGGAATTTTCATGTGTTAGAGTTGGAATTTCCATCCCTCTCTGTGGGATGGATGGATGAATCCCTCATCCATCCACTGAGTTAGAACTGGTAAGAGTTTCCAGCCTTCGATTTTCTGAACACACAGTGCTGAGGTTAAGATGGAGGGCAGGAGTTAGTGGGAACCCTTTTTTGTCTATGAGGCTTCATTTGCCTAGACTGTCATCATTTCTGAACTCCCATAGGTCAGTTTATTGTATTATAAAAGGTCATTTGCATAAAATTTTCATTTATTTTCTTGAAATTATGTTAACTGAGAAAAAACAGCACATGTCAGAGTATAAACACCTCTCACATAAACAGTTGTCAAGAGATCATTTAGATGTTTTCTGGGGAGGCCGAGGTGGCCAAATTGCTTGAGACCAGAAGTTCAAGACCAGCCTAGCCAACATGGTGAAATGCCCTCTGTAACTAAAAATACAAAACTTAGCTGGGAGTGGTGGTTCATGCCTGTAATTCCAGCTACTGGGGCTGGTGGGGGGCGGGCAAGTGGTGCTGAAGCAGGAGGATTGCTTGAGCACAGGAAACAGAGCTTGCAGTGAGCTGAGATTATCTGGGCGACAGAGAGAGATGCTATCTAAAAATAAATAAATAAATAAATAAATTAAACATTCATGAAGGCCTTTTTCCTATGAAGTTGCCTGTATTTCTATTTTTCAAAAAATTTCTCTCTTGGAGTTAAAAATGGTTTGATGGAATATTTTAATTATTATCTATTTTTATTTTTTTGAAATGAAGTCTCGCTCTGTTGCCAGGCTGGCATGCAGTGCCATCTCAGCTCACTGTAACCTTCACCTCCTAGGTTCAAGCCATTCTTCTGCCTCAGCTTCCCGAGTAGCTGGGAGTACAGGTCCGTGCTACCATGACCAGATAACTTTTTAATTTTTGTATTTTTAATAGAGATGGGGTTTCACCATGTTGGCCAGGATGGTGTCAATCTCTTGACCTTGTGATCCACCTTCCTCGGTCTCCCAAAGTGCTGGGATTACAGGCATGAGCCGCCACACCCGGCCATTATTACCCATCTTTAAGCATCTCCAATACTGATGATAGTCCTAGTGTACAGTTCGGTGAGCCCATATTTTCCTTGGCAACTGAAGTCACTGTGTGTAAACTGTCACAAGAGCATTTGATTTCTGGAAATTGTCTCCCCTGAGCATTGTGAAAACCCTGTAATCTTGACGGGCTCCTAACATGGACATTTTCTCATTCACCAAATAGGAGAATCCTGCAAGCACTTTCCATTATTGAAGAATTCACCCCAAAAGATAAAGACTTTTATTTTTATTTGTGTTTGTTTTATCAATGTGGCCCTTTCAGCTTAATAACAACCATCCAAACCGGGGTGCGAAAACCACACACAATCACTACCCAGAGGCACACACATCCAGGTAACTGAAGCCCTAATTCAACAGTATTTTTTCACTTGATTTTCATGGAAGCCTCAAGTCCTCCTACTGCCACCCCTAGGCCTGTGCTCAGAGCTTTTCTCAGCCCCTAGGAGACTGGACCCGGCGGGCCGCCCACGTCTGCCACGCTCTTTAACTGAAGCGCCCTCTGGTGTGCGTCTTGATTTTAGCAGCCGAAGTCCCTGGTCCTGTGTCACGTTGCTGGTGTTTCCTGGTGGGACTTTCATCTTCTGTTTCTCTCAGGTAGCATCTAGAGACAAGTTAGAATGACAAGACTTTGTAAGAAAATAATAACAATAAAAATGCTAGAAGCCAGACTCTCCAATGCTCACCGTAAAAATGCTAAGGAAAAAACTTTTTCCAGTGCCTCACCCTCCCCCAAGGACTCGGAGACCTTGGCTTAGGACCTCTCCTCATAGATCATTGAGGACAACTCCCTCCTCTGAAAGGCAAGGAATCAAGACCCAGAGGAGTTAAGTGACTTGTCAGGCTGATACAGTGAGTGGGGTTGACCACCTAGGTCTTCTGCCACCTTATAATGGAAAGGTGAGCGCTTTATAATTCACTGAGTATTACCATGAGTGACGCACTATGCTACGTCTATTACAGGCACTGGCTTATTTGAGGCCCACAGCAATATTTTGAAGTAGGTACTATCCTGATTCCTGATGCCTTTTTTTTTTTTTTTTGAGACAGAGTCTCGCTCTGTCACCAGGGGAGTGCAGTGATCTTGGCTTACTGCAATCTCTGCCTCCTGGGTTCAAGTGATTCTCCTACCTCTGCCTCTCGAGTAGCTGGGACTACAGGAGCACACCACCATGCCCAGCTAATTTTTGTATTTTTGCTAGAGACAGGTTTCACCATTTTGGCCAGGATGGTCTCTATCTCTTGACCTTGTGATCCACCTGCCTTGGCCTCCCAAAATGCTAGGATTACAGGCATAAGCCACTGTGCCTGGCCCATGATGCCTATTTTACATACATGGAAGTGTAAGCTTTGTGAGCAAAGCTGAGGAAACGTGCACGCTTCACATCACACAAACACAGGTTTTGAACCAGGCAGTTTGACTGCAGAGCCAGTGCTTGAAACCATTATTGATCTTGCTGCCTTTGTGGCAATTGTATACTTAGATATGGATATGCAGGTATGTAGATATATAGATACAGGTGTATGGATGTACATGAATTTACATGTATATGATATATCAGTAAGCAAGATATAGTGTCATTTTACATATTTTGAAACTTAAACCAAATGGCATTATAATTATATATACCTGGGGGATAGATGGGGGAAGGGAGGGTCTTTTTTTTTGATAAATGACACAATTCAGCTTTATTTTAACTTAATTAAAACAATTTTTAAAAACTCCATGGCTTTGCACTATATCTAATATTTAAATACAAAACATTTTAAATTTTGCACAGATAATTTTGGCTAATGCATTATTAGATTTGAATAAAGTCAGATGAAGCAATGATTCCTCCTGTGCGTTTGAAAGGAATTAATGTGGTTACAAAGTCACAGGATGAGCCCTGGGATCTGGGGTGGCAGAAGGGGTGGACTAAAATGCTTTGGGTTTGTCACTCCCTAGCAGGCTGAGGGTGTGGCACAGCAGCTCAGTGGAGAGGTCTATTCTAGTTTCTAACATCCCAAAGTTAACTTTTTGGATATATTTCCTTCTAGCATGTAGAAAGGGCTTTTCTTGGCTGCCAGGAAGTGGGGAGCAGGGATGTGGCACGGTGATGGTCTGGGCACAGCCAGGCATCTGCTCAGACACTTTGGAAAACTGGAGAGGGGGAACAGGAAGACAGAATCTTCATCTTCTTCCTTTTGTGGACTGTGGAGGAGGTGCTTGGTGACATTTTTCTGGGTATGAAGAAGGAATACAGGTTTGAAAGGTTGTAACTACATGTTAAAACAGGTACTGAAAACCAACACTGGTGGCGGGGGGGAAGAGGCAGTAAGCACTTCCGTTTAAAATGAAGATTTCGGTGATAACAATGGGGGAATCCCAAGATGGCTGAATAAGAGGCATCTCCGGAAAGAAGCTCCCAGCGAGAGAGATGCAGAAGCTGAGTGGTCTCCACAATTCCAAATGAGGTACCAGGTTCATTTTGTGGGTCTGGTTGGACAGTGGTTATAAACCAAATAGGGCAAGTTGAGGCAAAGCGGGGCTCTGCCCCACCCAAGAGGTGCATGCAACTGACTGGAGGACTGGGGGATTTCCCTGTCTGGGACTTTGGTTTGGATACAGCTCTTCACCCAAGCCCTCTACAGCCCACAGAACAGGAAATATTTGCTGGGCCGAAAAGCATTGGTGGGCTACCTGAACAGGGATAGGGACACCTGAACAGGGCAGAAAAGCAACTTTGGCTGGTGCCAGGGCTGTCCGCATAGATCTAGGTGGAAACACTGGCTGACGTGAAAGCCAGAAAGCCAGCTGGACAGAGCTACCCACACCCCTGCCCCTGAAATAAGGGGAACTGAAACCAGGGAAGCAGCCCATACGGCAGAACAGGTCCCCTGCCCCTTGCATAAAGCCCAGCAGGCTAAAAAACTCTCACTCCAGAGTTTTGTACCCAGAACATCAGTTAGAGAGCAACCAGGAACAATCGAGCTTGGCAGTGGGGGGAAGGGAAACCACCATTGCAGAAGCTGGCCTAATTTTCCTGAGTAAATAAAAGATCAGCAGCTCCACCGAATATGCTGCCAGCAGTGCCTCTGCAGGCAGACAAAGGAAAAAACGCCTCCCCAAGCAGCTACCTGAGATCAAAACTATATAAATCCAATAAGATGGGAAAAAAAACAGCACAAGAAGAATGAAACCATCAAAAACCAGAACACCTCTCCCCCACCATGAGATCACAACTCCTCACCAGCAAGGGAATAAAGCTGGACAGAAAATGAATTTGACAAATTGACAGAAGTAGGCTTCAGCAGGTGGGTAAAAACAAACTTCTCTGAGTTAAAGGAACATGTTCTATCCCAATACAAAGAAACTAAAAACATTGAAAAAAGGTTAGACAAAATGCTAATTAGAATAATCAGCTTAGAGAAGAACACAAACAATTGATGGAGCTGAAAAACACAGCATGAGAACTATGTGAAGCATACACAAGTTTCAATAGCCGAATAGATCAAGCAGAAGAAAGGATATCAGAGATTGAAGATCAACTCAATGAAATAAAATGAGAAGGCAAGAAAAGAGAACAAAGAGTGAAAAGAAGTTAACAAAGACTTCAAGAAATATGGGATTTTGTGAAAAGACCTAATCTACGCTTGATTAGTGTACCGAAAGATGAAGGGGAGGATGAATCCAAGCTGGAAAACACTCTTCAGGATATTATCCAGGAGAACTTCCCCAACCTAGCAAGGCAGGCCAACATTCAAATACAGGAAATACAGAGAACACCACAACAATACTCCTCTAGAAGAGCAACCCCAAGGCACATAATAGTCAGATTCACCAGGGTTGAAATGAAGGAAAAAATACTAAGGGCAGCCAAAGAGAAAGGTCAGGTCACCCACAAAAGGAAGCCCATCAGACTCACAGCAGATCTCTCAGCAGAAACCCTACAAGCCAGAAGAGAGTGGGGGCCAATATTCAACATCCATAAAGAAAAGAACTTTCAACCGAGAATTTTATATCCAGCCAAACTAAGCTTCATAAGTGATGGAGAAATAAAAATCCTTTACAGACAAGCAATTGCTGAGAGATTTTGTCACTATCAGACCTGCTCTACAAGAGTCCCTGAAGGAAGTACTAAACACAGAAAAAACTGGTACCGGCCACTGCAAAAAAGGAACCAAATGGTAGAGACCAACAATACAATGAAGAAATTATGCCAACTAAATGGCAAAAGAATCAACCAGTAATAAAATGGCAAAATCAAATTCACATGTAACAATATTAACATGAAATGTAAACAGACCAAATGCCCCAATTAAAAGACATAGACTGGCAAATTGGATAAAAAGCCAAGAACATCAGTGTGCTGTATTCAGGAGACTCATCTCATGTGCAAAGACACACATAGACTCAAAGCAAAGGGATGGAAGAAGATTTACCAAGCAAATGGACAGCAAAAAAAAAAAAAGCAGGGGTGGCAATCCTAGTCTCTGATAAAATGGACTTTAAGCCAACAAAAATTGAAAGAGACAAAGAAGGGTATTACATAATGGTAAAAAGGATCAATGCAACAGAAGAGTTAACTATTCTAATATATATGCACCCAATACAGGAGCACCCAGATACATGAAGCAAGTCCTTAGTGACCTACAAAGAGACTTAGACTCCTGCACAATAATAGTGGGAGACTCTAACACTCCACTGTCAATATTAGACAGATCAACAAAACAGAAAATCAACAAGGAAATCCAGGACTTGAATGCAGATCTAGACCAAGTGAACTTAACAGATATTTACAGAACTCTCAATCCCAAATCCACAGGATATACATTCTTCTCAGCACCACATCACACTTACTCTAAAATCAACCACATGATTGGAAGTAAATCACTACTGAGCAAATGCAAAAAAATGGAAATCATAACAGTCTCTCAGATCACAGTGCAATCAAATTAGAACTCAGGATTAAGAAACTAACTCAAAACTACACAACTTAACAGAAAATGAACAACTTGCTCCTGAATGTCAACTGGATAAACAATGAAATGAAGGCAGAAATAAAGATGTTCTTTGAAACCAATGAGAATGAAGACACAACATACCAGAATCTCTGGGACACAGTTAAAGCAGTGTCTAGAGGAAAATTTATGGCAATAAATTCCCACATGATGAGCAAGAAAAGGTCTAAAATCGACACCCTATCGTCAAAATAGAAAGAGTTAGAGGAGTAAGATAAGAAAAACTCAAAAGCTAGCAGAAGACAAGAAATAACTAAGATCAGAGTAGAACTGAAGGAGATAGAGACACAAAAAACCCTTCAAAAAATCAACAAATCCAGGAGCTGGTTTTTTGAAAATATCAACAAAATAGATAGACTGCTAGCCAGACTAATAAAAAAGAAAAGAGAGAAGAATCAAATAGGTGCAATAAAAAAGATAAAGGGGAGATCATCACCAATTCCTCAGAAATACAAACTACCATCAGAGATTACTACAACAACTCCATGCACACAAACCAGTAAATCCGGAAGAAATGGATAAATTCCTGGACACTTGCACTCTCCCAAGACTAAACCAGGAAGAAGTCGAAACCCTGAATAGACCAATAACAAGGGCTGAAGATGAGGCAGCAATTAATAGCCTACCAACCAAAAAAAGCCCAGGTCCAGACAGGTTTACAGCCGAATTCTACCAGACCTACAAAAAGGAGCTGGTACCATTCCTTCTGAAACTATTCCAAACAATACAAAGAGAGAGAATCCTCCCCAACTCATTTTATGAGACCAACATCATCCTAATACCAAAACCAGGCAGAGATGCAACTAAAAAAGAAAACTTCAGGCCAATATCCATGATCAACATCAATGCAAAAATGTCCAATAAAACACTGGCAAACAGAATGCAACAGCACATCAAAAAGCTTATTCATTGGCCGGGCGCGGTGGCTCAAGCCTGTAATCCCAGCACTTTGGGAGGCTGAGGCGGGTGGATCACGAGGTCAAGAGATCGAGACCATCCTGGTCAACAAGGTGAAGCCCTGTCTCTATTAAAAATACAAAAAATTAGCCGGGCATGGTGGCGCATGCCTGTAATCCCAGCTACTCAGGAGGCTGAGGCAGGAGAATTGCCTGAACCCAGGAGGCGGAGGTTGCGGTAAGCCGAGATCGCACCATTGCACTCCAGCCTGGGTAACAAGAGTGAAACTCCGTCTCGGAAAAAAAAAAAAGGTTATTCATCATGATCAAGTAGTCTTCATCCTGGGGATGCAAGGCTGGTTCAACATATGCAAGTCTATAAATGTAATCCATCACATAAACAGAACCAAAGACAAAAACCACATGATTATCTCAATAGATGCAGAGAAGGCCTTTGACAAAATTCAACAGCACTTTATGTTAAAAACCCTCAATAAACTAGGTATCAATGGAATATTTCATAAAATACTAAAAGCTATTTATGACAAACCCACAGTCAATATCATACTGAATGGGCAAAAACTGGAAGCATTCCCTTTGAAATCTGGTACAAGACAAGGTTGCCCTCTCTCACCACCCCTATTCAATATAGTATTGGAAGTTCTAGCCAGAGCAATCAGGCAAGAAAAAGAAATAAAGTGTATTCAATTAGGAAAAGAAGAGCCAAATTGTCTCTATTTGCAGATGACATGATTGTATATTTATAAGACCCCATCATCTCAGCCTAAAATCTCAAACTGGTAAGCAACTTCAGCAAAGTCTCAGGATACAAAATCAATGTGCAGAAATCACAAGCATTTCTATACACCAATAACAAGCAGAGAGCCAAATCAAAAGTGAACTCCCATTCACAATTGCTACAAAAAGAATAAAATACCTAGGAATACAACTAACGAAGGATGTAAAGGACCTCTTCAAGAAGAACTACAAACCACTGCTCAATGAAATAAGAGAAGATACAAACAGATGGAAAAAAATTCCATGCTCATGGTTGGGAAGAATCAACATTGTGAAAATGGCCATACTGCCCAAAGTAATTTATAGATTCAATGCTATCCCCATCAAGCTACCAATGACCTTCTTCACAGAACTGGAAAAAACCACCTTAAACTTCATATGGAACCAAAAGAGAGCCTGTATAGCCAAAATAATCCTAAGCAAAAAGAACAAACCTGGAGGCATCATGCTGCCTGACTTCAAACTATACTATGTGGTCACAGTAATCAAAACAGCATAGTACCGGTACCAAAACAGAGACATAGACCAGTGGAACAGAACAGAGGCCTCAGAATCAACACCACACATCTACAAACATCTGATCTTTGACAAACCTGAGAAAAACAAGCAATGGGGAAGGGATTCCCTGTTTAATAAATGGTGTTGGGAAAACTGGCTAGCAATGTGCAGAAAGCAGAAATTGGACCCCTTCCTGACATCTTACACTAAAATTAACTCCAGATGGATTAAAGATCTATACATAAGACCTAACACCATAAAAACCCTAGAAGAAACCCTAGGCAAAACCATTCAGGAAATAGGCATAGGCAAGGACTTCATGGTTAAAACACCAAAAGCAATGGTAACAAAAGCAAAAATAGATAAATGGGATCTAATTAAACCAGAGCTTCAGTACAGCAAAGGAAACAATCATTAGAGAGAACCATCAAACAACAGAATGGGAAAAAAATTTTGCAATCTACCCATCTGACAAAGGGCTAATATCCAGAATCTACAAAAAACTGAAACAGACTTACAAGAAAAAAAACAAACAAACCCATTCAAAAGTGGGCAAAATATATGAACAGACACTTTACAAAAGAAGACATCTATGAGGCCAACAAACATATGAAAAAATGCTCATTATCACTGGTCATTAGAGAAATGTGAATCAAAACTACATTGAGATACTATCTCACGCCAGTTAGAATGGCGATCATTAAAAAATCTGCAGACAACAGATGCTGGAGAGGATGTGGAGAAATAGGAACACTTTTACTGTTGGTGGGAGTGCAATTAGTGCAACCATTGTGGAAGACTGTGGCGATTCCTTAAGGACCTAGAAATAGAAATACCATTTGACCCAGCAATCCCATTATTGGATATATACCCAAAGAATTATAAATTGTTCTACTGTAAAGACACATGCACATGTATGTTCATTGTGGCACTGTTTACAATAGCAAAGACTTGGAACCAACCCAAATGTCCATCAATGATAGACTGGATAAAGATCATGTGGCACATATACACCATGGAATACTATGCAGCCATAAAAAACGATGAGTTCATGTCCTTCATAGGGACATGGATGAATCTGGAAACCATCATTCTCAACAAACTGACACAAGAACAGAAAACCAAACATTACATGTTCTCACTCATAGGTGAGTGTTGAACAACTAGAACACGTGGACACAGGGAGGGGAGCATCACACACTGTGGTCAGTTGGAGGGGTCTAGGGGAGGGATAGTGGGGGGTGGGGAGGGTGGGAAGGGATAACGGGGGGGAGAAATACCAGATATAGGTGATGGGGGGATAAAGGCAGCAAACCACCTTGCCATGTATGTACCCGTGCAACAATTCTGCATGATCTGCACATGTACCCCAGAACCTAAAGTACAATAAAAATAAAATAAAATAAAAAATAAAAATAAAATGAAGGTTTCTGGAACAACTATACTAATAGTGGTATCATAAGTATAAAGTTGGTAAGATCTAGCACTGAAATAACTTAATTTTTTAACTTGTGAGGGATCTTTTTAAAGCACCATTTAAAACATATATATATATATATATATATATATATATATATATATATTTAAAAATTAAATATAGAAAAACTGTTCTAATAAATGAGTTTGGGAATGCACAGAAAATAACAGAACCCATTTTTCAACCTCTGGTAACTGAAGTGGAGCATGAAATTCAAAGCCTCTTCGAGGATGTCTACATTGTTCACCTAAAGGAAAACAAATGCAGAGCTATCAAAGAGTTTCTCCATAAATTCCCAGACCTTGGAGGGCTACAGCTTTTCATAAATATGGTTACTGCACGGATGATTTCTAAATTTTAAATTTGATATCCCAACAAAGTAACATATATGAGTTATAAATATTTTATTTTTTTGAGAAATGACCAAAAAATTGGAACTAGTTTTAACAATCTCTGAAAATTTTAAATTCTACACATATTTTGAAACACAATTCCAAACAAGATAGACTAACAACAATACATATGTCTACTACACTAGTAGCTTAAACTTGCCAAGACATCCTCCTTTGTACTTGTTTCCTAGAAGAGTTGCTAGCTCATTTTTTGCCAGTGGCCAGCAGCCTCTTTAAGAACAACAAAGGAGCTACTGTAAAAGTCACTCTCAGGTGTTTGCCCTGCCACCTAATGCCTTCACCATCTCCACTCACCACACCCAGAAGGAGCACCCAGCCTCAAATGTTTTTAACCAAAATTATTAGTTCGACATGTCTCAACAGACAAATGAATAATGAGACATTTGACACTTTTATAATAAACCTTTGAAATGTGGTGTGCACCATACACTGACAGTACATCTCAATTCAAACTAGTCGTATTGCAAGCTCCCAATAACCTCATGTAGCCAGTAGCTGCTGGGTTAGACCTCGAAGCTTTAGATTTTAGAATTAGCTGGCCTGTGTGATGGCTCATGCCTGTCATCCCAGAACTCTGGGAGGCTGAGGTGGGAGGATCCCCTGAGGCCAGAAGTTCAAGACCAGCCTGGCCAACATGGTGAAACCCCATCTCTACCAAAAATACTAAAATTAGCTGGGTGTGGTGGTGCATGCCTATAGTCCCAGCTACTCAGGACGCTGAGGCATGAGATCAATTGAACCCAGGAAGCAGAGGTTGTAGTGAGCCAAGATTGTGCCACTGCACTTCAGCCTGGCCCACCAAGCAACACTCTGTCTCAAAAAAAAAAAAAAAATTAAAAATATAGAATTATTGGGCAGGGATTTAAAAATAACTATGCTTACTATGTTTCAATAGCTTTTAAAAAAAGAAAAAAATTCATTACTTCGAATGTATGCTATATGAAATGTGGAATAATCTATACATGTTAAACTAAATAACTGAAATGAAGAAAACCCAACAGCTAAGTAGACAGACCTGAAGAGAAGCAGGAAACTGGAAAGCGGGTCAAGAGAAACCATCTGGAATGCGGTATAGGAAGACCGAGGGGTGGAAACATCAGAAGAGGCAATAAAGGACATGCAGACCCTGTGGAGAGGTTCACCCACATTTAAATGGAATCCTAAGAGGACAGGTGAAAGATGACACAGAAGACATATTTGCAGAGACAAGGGCTGAGAATTTAAAAACTGGCCAGGAGGCTGCTGTCAAATTAATTGTCTTTCCTATTGATTGATCGTATTTTATCAATAGTTGTTTTTATTTTATTTTATTTTTTATTTTTATTTTTATTCATTTTTTTTTTTGAGACGGAGTTTCGCTCTTGTTACCCAGGCTGGAGTGCAATGGCGCGATCTCGGCTCACCGCAACCTCCGCCTCCTGGGTTCAGGCAATTCTCCTGTCTCAGCCTCCTGAGTAGCTGGGATTACAGGCACGCACCACCATGCCCAGCTAATTTTTTGTATCTTTAGTAGAGACGGGGTTTCACCATGTTGACCAGGATGGTCTCGATCTCTTGACCTTGTGATCCACCCGCCTCGGCCTCCCAAAGTGCTGGGATTACAGGCTTGAGCCACCGCGCCCGGCCAATAGTTGTTTTTAAATGTTTCTCTTTTAAGTGTTTCTCTTCAAAGATATTCTTCTTAGAGACGACCTTTAAGATACTCTCCAATTTCATCACAGTGAACCTAGGAGTGAATTTATTTTTATTTATTCTAATTGAGATTTGTTATGTTTCCAAAAGTTTAGAATCTATGTCTTCCATAAAATCTGGAAATTCTTAGCCACTAGCTGTGTGAAATTTTCCTCTCCCTCATTTTCTTCTCTGTTTCGGAAGTCCTGTTAGAGGCAGGTGGGCCTTCTCATTGCACATCCACATATTTACACTTCTCTCTTGCAGTTTCAGCATGAAACTCTCTCTCCACCAAAGTCTGAATGATGCCTTCAGGTCAATCCAGTTCAGTGACTTTCTCTCTCTCTCTCTCTCTCTCTCTCTCTCTCTCTATATATATATATATATATATATATATATATATATATATATTTGAAATGGAGTCTCACTCTGTCACCCAGGCTGGAATGCAGTGGTGCGATCTCGGCTCACCGCAACCTCTGCCTCCGGGGTTCAAGAGATTCTCCTGCCTCAGACTTCCAAGTAGTTGGGATTACAGGAGCCGGCCACTATGCCCAGCTAATTTTTTTGTATTTTTAGTAGAGACAGGGTTTCAGCATGTAGGCCCAGCTGGTCTCGAATTCCTTCGTGTGATCTACTCACCTTGGCCTCCCAAAGTGCTGAGACTACAGGCGTGAGCACTGCACCCACCCCATCCTATATTTAACATGCTGCTTCATCACTGTATTGAGTTTCAAATTTTAATTAACACATTTTTCATTGCTGTAAATACTGCTTGGCTGTATTTCAGATATAGCTAGTCTTTTTTGGCAATGTCTCAATATTTGCAGTGTGTTTTATTCTTTTATGTCTTCAATGATTGAAGTATACATATTTTACTATTTTATTTGTAGTGCTAATATCTGCAGTTCTTCAGGGCCTAACTTACTGTGTGAGATTTGCTGACTCACTCACTGTGGTTTCACTCTTGATTTATTCTGTGGGTTCCTGAGCTTTTTTGTGGTGTGGCTTTTTTACTGTAGGAAGCCTCTGCTGCCTATGTGAGGTTGTGTTCTGCAGAGATATTATGTTTGATTCTGTTAAATGCCTGTGGATCTCCACAAGTCAGGGATCATTTTTGTTATTTTTTTGGCTTGCACATTCCTGGAGCAGTCAGGTAGGAAACACTTTAACCCTCAGGACAGCTGCAGTGACGAATCCTCAGGGCGGAGTGCCCTACTGATTCTACAGATAGAGCGCTGCCCTCACTGTTCGTGACTACGGCTGCTGTAGCTCTTTGTTAGTTTCTTTGGAGGAGGAGGCACCTTAGCAAAAAAGCTTTTGCCAAATAAGATTTGAAATAACTTTATTTTGAGCAAAACATTTTCCTGTTTTTTTGCTCTGTTGTTGCTGTGTCACGTGGTGCCGGCTAGTTAGAGCTAAACAGTCAGTTTTACCGTTTCTAGGCAGAAAAATGCTCTCATTACAAGTCAGTGTCTAGGCGTCCCGGGAGGTGACTCTGGTAATGTGTATTTTCATTGCTCATTTCCACTCTTAAAGGTCCAAGTCTCCTGACTTTTTCAGGTTTTCCTAGGGTGACATCCTGTATGTAAAATCCAAAATTGATGATTTCTTCTCAAAGGCAGTGTTACCTTTCACACAGTTTAGATATATTATACAAAAGTATTTAAATCTATTCAACATTGTTCATTAAGCTTCTGTTAAGAGTCATAAAAATATCTTGTCATGTCTGATTAATTCAGCTGAGTTCAGTTTTTAAACAGCACTGCTGTTCTACAATGTGCTATTTATTGTTAAAACCTAGAATTCATAAGTGTTTCCAATAACTGGAAGGGATGGGGTACTTTACCAAGATATCTATCATAATCATAATAAACTTAAAGCTGTGGGCTGACTTTATGAAATCTATAAATATAGAAGTGATAGGAAGTGAAAATGGATTTAATATAGTTCTAGCATCATTTTGTCTAAAAGCCAATGTTCCGTGAACACACTGTTTTTCTTTTCCCTCTGCAAACCTGAATCAAGCACTGCTAGAAATGTGATTTTCTACAGAATTGACGGGCCGCTCCCTCTCAGACCCCAACCCTTCTTTCCTCCTTCTCTTTCCTCCTGGCCCCTTATCTTTCCCGTTTCCATTCCTGCTTTCAGACTCGTTCCTTCTTTGCTTAAAAGGGAAGATTTTCCTGGCCCTGTTGCACCCTAGACACAAACAGTTTGCTGAAGAGAACAGTTTGCTGTCTGTCATCACACTGTATTTTCTAGAAGATTCTATCATCATGAAGCACCCCCAGACTGGTTGAAAATCAAAGTTACTTCCCCTTGGAATTTCGGCATTCAAAATTCCAAGTTGTTGCTGGGTGCAGTGGCTCATGCCTGTAATTCCAGCACATTGGGAGGCCACGGCAGGTGGGTCACCTGAGGCCAGGAGTTCAAGACCAGCCCGGCCAACATGGTGAGACCCTGTCTCTACTAAAATTGCAAAAATTTTCTGGGCACAGTGGCAAGAGCCTGTAATCCCAGCTACTCAGAGGTTGAGGCAGGAGAATCACTTGAGCCCGGGAGGCAGAGGTTCAGAGGTTGCAGTGAGCTGAGATTGTCCCACTACACTCCAGCCTGGGTGACAAAGCCAGACTCTGTCTTAAAAAATAAAAATAAATAAAAATAAAAAAAATTGGCAAAAAAATTACCAACTCGGGCCGGTGATGGGGTCTCCAACCTCAATGCTGTCACCTTCAGGCCCCTGGAGTTACGACCTCCGCTGCAGCTCCCCTCTGCACCTGTGCCATTTCTCTGAGCCCCATTCGCTCCCACAGCTCTCATTCATTCACTGGTTCACTCAGCCTCCAACCACCCTTAAAGCATGTCAGGCTCACCCGGAGATAGAAAAATCACCCTCCGTGGGTCTGACAAACATGCCTGAGTCCTGACGAGTGGGTCTTGTGTTCATTTCCACCCTCTCACGGCGTCCCCAGGGCCGGGAAGAGGCCACGGCCTGGGCTCAGAGCTCCGGCTCTCCTCAGGGTGGGCCTGGCATTTGCTGACTTCAGGGAGGGCGGCAGGGCTCACAATTGAAATAGGAGACCTGCCCTGGGTCCTTAGCATGTGCAAGGACAGGGTTCACTGTCGAATCTGCTCATTTCATCTGTGTTCATAGCATCTGCATTTTCCACATGTGGACACCCATGCCCAGAAAGCTGAAGAACCTTGCACTGGAATATTCAGCCATAATATCAGCTGACTTCCATGTATGTCTCAATGCATGATTTCTAGATCACACCCATTATACTCACCTTTGGGCTGCTTCTATCCCCATCCTGGGCTGGCCTGAGCCTGGTGGCCAGATACCTGCAGGAGGGGTGTGGCAGAGGGCCCAGGTGGGGCACAAAAGCCCCTCCTCCTGTCACCTGGCTGTGCTGCCTGGGACTCTCCTGCCAGCCTCCTTTTGCCTTCCTCCTGGTCCCCCAGTCACTGGCCCAGGTCACCCTGTCCCAGGGGTGGAGCTGCCAGGGCCTTCCCAGTGGCCTTCTCCCAGGACTAACCCAGGCTCCTGTCCCCAGCCCTGTGCATGGGAGGTTCTTCTCACACACAGATCCTGGGACCCACCAAGCTCTGCCCCTCCCAAGTCTGAGAACTGCCCACCCCCGTGTGTCTGCTATCCTCCAGACCACCCTCCACGTGGCCCCTCCTGCACAGAGGCTCCAGTGCATCAGGCCAGCACCTTCCAGGCTCTTCTGTCCCTGCTCAGTCACAGAGATGGCTGCCATCCCATGCCCCGTCCTAAAGCAAAGACAGGCCCTGGGCTTGGTCCAGGTCTCCTCCCCTTTCCCACAGCCTCAGGAGCCTGGATACTGAAGGTCACCAGGTGCAGGTCCTCACCACATGGAAACTGTGTGGAATGGGAGGTCTGTGCCTATTTTTCTCATTCAGTGGGGTATAAGCTAAGTGGGACTCAGGGATTCTGCCCAGTCCTCACCCCAGGATAAGCCCTCCCTTGCAGCCAGGGGCCACTGGGCCCCCCACCGCCCTCTGGCTTTTGCCTACAGGTCTGGATGGTTCTATGATGACCAAGATGAGGATGCACTCGGGTTGCCCCTTGGGGATGGTTGCAGTGACCATCCAGGGACTGAGCAGAGGTGCAGGTGCAGCCATGGGCTTAGGTGTGGTTGGCCACAGAAGAGTGTGTGTTGGAACTAGATGCTCGGTGCCGCAAAGAAAAATCAGCACCTAGACAGACGATCTTTCAGCAACGCAATTTTTACCCTGGACTGCAGGAAGGGTACTCTGACTAGCCATCTTGCCATGAGAGTGCAATGAATAAAGGAAAACACACAAATTTATCCCTTAGGCATTTGGGGTCATCCTTACTGCTGTGTCTGATCTCCATTGGCAGGAGCCAGACCTCACAATCGAAACTAAAACCCAATTGGCTAACAACTTAAAACTTGTCTAAACAGGTAAAAGCAATGGAGAGCTGGGGCATATCTGTGAGCACGTCCAGCACAGATATTTTGGTTAAAGTACAAGGACATAGAATGTACTGCTGCCTGTAAGCATGGCATGTCTAACAGCTACATAGGATAGGACCTAACAGAGTTATTAGCACACTTATTCTTTAACAAGAAAGGAAACTTTAAAAAGGAACTTTTCTGCTTCCCACAACGGGGAGCAAAGTGAGCCCCACGCATGCATAGTCCCCTCCCTCGGCTTCTGCTCTCCATGGAAACACAATTGATCACATGATTGATCAGGGTATGCCACTAGGACTTTCTTTTCTTTTTTTTTTTTCGAGGAGTCATAAAGGGATATAGAATATATTCAAAGACCTCCTCATGCTTTTAATGGAGAGGCAAAGAAGATCTGTTCCGGACTGGGGAAGCAGCTGCACTCAAGGTGGGCAGGAACTCCACGGAGGGCAGTCAGGTGTCTCTGGCACAGGCGATGACAGGAATATGCCTGGGCCACTGAATATTCCTGTGCAAGTTTCTTCACCTTCCTGGGCATCAGTGTTTACCTTGGGGTAAAATAAATGTTGTGTTATAGGGTCCAGCCCTACAGAGTTCTGTGAGCCCCTCCCGGCTGGTGTGGAGATGAGAAAATGTAGAAATAAAAGACACGAGACCCAGAGATAGAGAAAAAAGAGTTTGGGCCCAGGGGGCTACTGCTACCCAAATCGCGGAGACCAGCAGTGACCCCGAATGCCTGGATGCTCTCACTTAATGAGTTTCAACTCTGTGGGCAGGGAAGGTTGGGCGTAGGTAGGGCACGGCCGTGGTGGTCGGTGACTGTGGGCAGGGTAAAATAGGGCATGGCATACAGGTGGGGACTGAGGAATTAATTAGCTGGGATGAGGTAAAGAGCATAATACAGCAGCACTTTTTCATACTTGTTAAGAACGAACAAAGACATTAAGATTTGTATTGCTCTTACCGATTATTTTTTCTAAGAAAAAAGGAAAACCAGGTACAGAAATGGAACATAAGAGTGGCCATGGAGTGCGACCACTGAAGTACAGCACCACACAGAGACAATGAAGCCCCCCAATGTGTGGGGGACTCCCTGACAGCCATCAGGCTTGTCAGAGATAGAGAGCTTGGAGAAGTAGAGTTTTCTCCTAACTCCTCCAGGGAAGGAGACGTCTCTGCTATTTTGGACATCTCCTTCCCTCGCTGGCTAAACAGCGAGTGCTTTCCCAGGCCTGGCGCTGCCGGTCAGCCAAGGCGCCCTCCAGCTGCCCTTATGTGAGCCTGACAGAGGGCTTAAAGCGTCTTGCCTTAGAGTAATTCATTTCACAGTGTCACCCCTGGTTCACACTTCTGACCTGAGGGGCATTAGTGAAAGAATTAAAATCACCTAATAATAACTAATAACTACTAAGGTTATATTTCTAGTTACTTTCTTCTTCATTATTTATATGGAAATAGGCTGAGGCTTTTGGCTCCTGCCTCGGCACTTAGGGGTCTACCCCTACATTGTGTCGAAAATTAAATGAGGCGGTCATAGAAGGAACAGTGTCAGGTCGCGAGGGTGTGTATGGAGTCGGGGCTGGCCACACGCCCATTTGCGGAATGGGGCGGGGTGGAGAGGGAGGAGTCGCAGGGCCTGGGGCTGGCTGACGGGACTGGGTGAAGCATTCTAATCCCAGGGATTCCTTCGCCGGTCTCCGCCTGGGCCACGACTCAGGTCTCCTGCATTCCAGGACCCCGATGAAACGCCTCTGGCTTCTGTTGCTCTTGTGTTTGTTCCTGGTGTCCAGCTGCTCCAGGGGGGCGCCTGCCGGTGAGTTCCGGGGAGGGGCCCAATTCTGGGGGGCTATGCACTGCAGCGGGTTTCAGAAGAGGGGAGACCGGCGCTATCTCCTCGGACTGCGCTCTCCCTCAGTTCCCTTCCGCGGCTCCTTTCCCCCAGGGCCAGGGGAGTTGTCAAAGAAGGCGAAGGCTGGGCGCCGCGGCTCACGCACTTTGGGAGGCTGAGGCGGGCGGATCACGAGGTCAAGAGATAGAGACATCCTGGCCAACATAGTGAAACCCATCTTAAAAAAAAAAAAAAGAAAGAAAGAAGGCGGAAAAGGAACCTCAGGAGGGTGGAGGAGTCAGAGGGCTGCAGAGGGTGAGGTGGGGCAGGGATTCCTGGTGCAGTCCCGAAGTCCTACTCGCTGTCGGGAAGGAGAAACCAGAGCCCCTGGAACTCAAGCTGGGGTCAGGACAGGGGTGAAGTGGAGTTCCACAGAGACCCGATGACAGAGCCCTGCTCTGCTCTCACCCGCTCTCCACCACACAAGCCCTCCAGCACCCCCAGGGCTCCCTGCCCTGGAACTTCCGTCTGTGCTTTCCTGCGGACACTCACCTGCGCCTAGGGGCTCAGAAGACACTTCCCACCCCTCCCTCACCATCCACTGCCACCTCTGAGGTCACGTCCTTTCACTTCCCACCTCAGCCCAGCCCTGTCATTCCACAGGCCTCCCTCACCTCCCATCCATGAAGGGGCCCTTAGCACCTTCCCAACCAACTGGCACCTTCTCCCCACTTTCCTGAAGACACCCCAGCAAATGCACCCCACGCTTTCCACAGAACCTAGTGCAGCTGGGATGGGAAGCACCATTTCCCCCAAGATGACCCTGGGAACGCTGGTGAGTAGAGGCGCCCACTTCTGTCCTTAGGGCCCAGACCCACCTGTTCATCCTACTGGGGAGCCAAGGTCATAGAGAATAGTCACTGTACAGACAGGAGTCAGCAAACCCTTTCTAGAAAGGAAAGGCTGAAGGCCTTGCCGGCCATGGATTCTCTGTCTCTGTGTCAAGTCTTTTCCCTTTGTAGAGAAACAGCAGGCAAAGCAACCTGGAAATAAAAGGGAGACCAGATGAGGACACCATCCTACGTTGCTGAGCCAAGATGAGGGCACCTGCTATGTCCTGGCAATTGGTGCCCCATTCCCTAAGGTGTCATCTCCAAGTGGTGTCAGTTGAAGAGTCACAAATGTGTCCTACCCTGCCTGTGGTTTCTGAGTGGTGTGGATGTGATGGATGTGAGTGGGGGCCCCATGGCTTAGGGCTAACTCTCCCCTCCTTTGCTGCTGAGTGGCATCAACGGTCCAGCAGGGCCATTAAGGACCCTCTCTGAAGCCTCAGTTGTGAGCTGAAGGTGAGGGGGTGCAGCCTTGTGGTGTCCCAAGTGTAAGGCTAAGGGCCCCACAGGGTTGTGGGGTGTCCCTTATGCTGTGCTGAGGTGCAGAATCCGAGAAATAAAGAGACAGGACACAGAAGTACAAAGAAAGCACATCTGGGCTCAGGGGGGCTATGCCACCTCTAAGTGGAGTCAGGTAAGACCCCGAATGTCCAGAAGCATGAGTATTTATTGGGTTTAGGTTAGGGGGCAGGGTAGTGAGTGAAGTCATCTTTAAGGATAGTGACAGGGTCGGAGCAATAAAACAAGGGGTCCACCTACATTAGGTCACCTAGGCTAGGAGGTGGACAGTGCACAGCAAGCAGTCCACCCACATTAGGCCATCGAGGCAAGGAAGTGGACTGTGTGCAGTAAGGAATCCAACCCCATTAGGTCACCGAGGCATGGTGTGCGCAATGAAGAGGGTGAATTGTGCAATACCTCTATCTATGGGCATGCTACTTCCAAAAATACCCATAGGAGGATGCTTTAAGTCACAAAGCAGGGACGGAGCTGTCAGGGTTTACTGCCACCTGCTGGCAGCTTCCAATTTCTATAGGAGGATGCTTTTGGGCCAGCACAGTAACAAGAGCTGATAAAGTTCACAGTCAGCAAGGTGCGATTATCTGGAGGGGTTTTGAGCCCTCGGATGATCGAGGGATTACCAGTCTGAGGGCAGCCTTCCACAAGAACTGGACGCAAGGTCCTACAACTCCTTTATCAGAAGGAGTGGCTCTTGTCCCAAGCCTGCCATACAGCAGGTATCTTTATGATACTGAATGCTGCCACCTGGGCGATGGATTTTTGTCCTGGTATAACTGTTTTTCCCTTAAATCATGCTCTGTACTGTGTCTGCTCTAGACATTGCACCGACTATAAGCTGCTTATTCCTTAATTCATGCTCTGTACAGTGTCTGCTCTAGGCATTCATCCAACAAAGATATAATTATATATATATATGTATATATATATACACATATATATGGAAATAACTGAGTAGTAAGATATTCTTAGGTACTCATTCTATGAACTAATATATGATTATATATAAAGGATTATATAAGAGGAAATAACTGAGTAGTAACACTGTAAACTGAGATATTCTTCAGGCACTAGTTGTGCCAGGATTCTGCTTAGCTCTTCTTCCTCGGTGCCTATATTGGGGGTGGGGGCGGGTTACCCACACTGGAGATTGGGACCAACTGCTTGTGCGGCTTCTGGGTTCCCTGTGGCTCTGCTCCTGCCCATTCCAGGAGAACCACCTGCATCTTCTCATGGCCGGGCCTATCTTCCTAATGACCTAGAGGGTGAGGAGCCCCCACAATGGGCAGCTCTGAGGCTGCATGGTAACTGCCCTCCCACATCTGGAGGCCCATCTCCACCAGGGCCCAGTAGCACACCTGGAGCCACTTTCAAATGAGGGGATTTCACTGCTGTGAGTGGTGCAGCCTTGCTTCTGAGCATTGGGGACCCTGTTGTAATTCTGCGTTTGGGAATTGCCATGAAATCCACACAGCACCTTTTCCAACCACACGTGCCTCTGGGATCTTAGGGAGTCCAGGGTCAAACAGCCACAGTAGCAGGTTCAGCCGCACTCCTTATTCACAGACTGTGTATGGCTGCACCCCAGCTACAAGAGCAGGGTTGAGTAGTGACGGGGAGGTCGTATGACAAGCATAACCTGTGATAGTTACAGAATGAACTACAAACTCTATCCCCTCCTGGTACAAATCCAGGAAATGTGAAATTACCATTGAATGGGTCTATGAACACAGCACATCCCTCTAAGCTGGACCTGACACAGGTGTCCATCTGTTACTTCGCCCCAAATGCACCTCATGAGTAGCAGGAGACCAAGCGAATGCTTGAGATCCCTGGGAGGAGGTCGGGTCGCACACTGTATCCACTAGGCATGTCTGGGCATTTGCTCTTTCTTGGTGTACAGTTAGCAGAGTGAATGCCCATCTGGCTCCATGGGGAGGCTGAAGCAGTCACTGCAGTTGCTGTGAGGTTGAAGGGGCCCACCAGGGGCTCTGGACTCTTCTCCTAGCATGGACTCTGGTCTGAGATGTGGCTCAGTTCTCAAAGTTGGGCAAAAGAGCTTGGTTATTTTTGGGGGAGACTACTTTCAGCCTCCAGGTCATCCATCCTTGCATTTTGTCTTTGTTTGTTGTAATTATTTAAATTCAACAGTATCTGTGTGGAGTTTCATTTCTTTTGGATCTTGGACCCCTTTGTTCTATGAGCCATGGGCATAGCTTTGCATGGCTGAGGTCCCCAGCTGGCATTGGGACTTCCCCAATCATTTCCATCATGGCGCCCTCCTTCCTCCTGACAGTGGACAGCCTCCACTTGAGATCTGTTATTTCAGGATTTTCCATCCCCGTTACTGCTGGGAGCCCATTTCAGGAACAGCATCTCCTACCCCAACCCCAGCCTTCAGCAACAGGCACCCCTGAGCTTCATGACAGTCTGCTGCCTTCTCCCAGGACCTTCTTTATATGCTGGGTAAACAGGAGTCCTCCAGGCTTCCCGTGAGCACAGAGGACGGACATTGTTTTGGATTTTCATGCTGCAGCCACTCTGGCATGGGTTCTTCTCTAGGCCTTTTGTTCCTTCCTCTACAACCCGCCACATAAAAGTTGGGTTTTTGTTTCATGGGGTGTGGGCCATTCTTTTTCCAACGTCCCAAGGGCAACCTACTAGTAGATGAGAGGCACATTCCAGGGAACCTACTGTGTCTTGTTACCCATAATTAATAAACTCACCCTTATCCAGTGTTGACTACGTCCTACCCACTGTGCCATGCTCCAGCATCCTCAGGGCGCCCCCCCCACCAACGCTCTCCCACCTCCCACAGTCCATCTGGGCTGCTGCTGAAGATCCTGCCATCTAGGCCCTTCCTCCTGTAGCAGGCCTGGCACCTCCCTGGCAAGGTCCTGTGCTGACCGATGTATGTATACGCCTGGGCAGAGTGGGGAGATGGACACACTGGGGACCCATGGTTCCTCCACAGGCAGAGGCCACTGCCCAGGAAGAGAAGTCCATGCTCTGGCATCCCAGCCCTGCAGGAAACCCTCTTGCTGTCACAGTGTCTGGGTTTTTCCCCCACCCCAACACTCTCCGGTGCTTTTTCTTTTTTCCCATAGACGCTCACTCTCTCCGGTACAACTTCACCATCATCCATCTGCACAGACCTGGACAACAGTGGTGCGAGGTCCTAGGCCAGATGGATCAGAAGAATTTCCTCGCCTATGACTGTGGCACTGACAAGGTCTTATCTGTGGGTCATCTAGAAGAGCAGCTGAATGCCACAGATGCCTGGGAAAGGCAACTGGAAATGCTGAGAGAGGTGGGGCAGAGGCTCAAACTGGAACTGGCTGCCATTAAGATGGAGGATTTCACCCCCAGTGGTGAGTGGGGGAGACCGAGGATGGAAGGGAGCAGACTGTGGGCTCAGGGGCTGCACTGTGTGCAGGGAGAAGACATTAGACATGGGGCTTCCATGAAGCCCAGCAGCAAGGGCAGGACTTGGAGGAGACAACAGGGCCAGATGAGAAGGGGCTCAGAGGAGGAGGATGTGGGGCAGGGAAGAGAATTTGTAAAGACCAGAGCTGATCTGATTCTGATTGGGGACAGGACCAGTCACGCTGCAGGCCAGGATGTCTTGTGAGTGTGAAGCTGATGGACACATCCATGGATCCTGGCAGTTTGAATTTGATGAACAGAATTTCCTCCTCCTTGACTCAAACAACAGAAAGTGGACAGTGGTTCAAACTGGAGCCAGGCGGATAAAAGAGATGTGGGAGGAGGATAGGGAACTGACCGTGTTCTTCCAGAAGATTTCACTCGGAGACTGTGGAAGCTGGCTTCGGGACTTCCTGATGCACAGGGAGAAGAGGCTGGAGCCCGCAGGTGACTACAGGGGAGCCCTGGGAGGGCCTGGAGATGCCGTCGAGTTACAGCCTTGTCTGTCGGTGTCTGTGGTGGGTGCGGGTGTATGGGTGTGAGTGGGTGTCAGTGTTTGTGGGTGTGGGAGTGTGTGAGTTTGAGTAAGAACATGACCCCTCATGGGGGTTCCCCCTGGGGGCGCCTGTGCTCTCCCATCCTCCTCTCCCTTCTCCCTCCTGACTCCTCTTCCTCACTGCACGTGCTTCTGCTCCCCTCACTGTGGATTTCTTGCCAGCCTCAAAACTATGGGCATATTGTGTTCCTAGGCCTCTCTCCTTGGATTTCCCTCCTAGGGTTACTTTTCCTTTCCTCTCCCCTTGGTCTGTTTCTGGAAATCCATCAAAACCACCTTCAATGTTAGCCCGGAGATCCTCCCTCCCCACCCTGGGGCATCACCTCTTCTTCACCACAGCAGGAGGGTGGGCTGTGCTGTCACCTTGCTTCCCTTAGCAGCTGTGTGAGCTCCCTGAGGACAGGGGACACACCCTCTCCCTTCCTACCCCAGGACCTGTCTCTGGGGCTGCCCCATAGCAGGGGGGACAAAACCTTTGCCTTGTAGGATGACCTGGGGTGGCAGGAGCAGAGGAGGTGTGTCTTCAAATCTTGTGATGCTTGTGTTTCCATTTCAGCACTGCCCAGCGCGTCCTCAGGCACACCCCAACTCAGGGCCACCGCTACTACCCTCATGCTTTGCTGCCTCTGCCTCATCCACCCCTGCTTCCTCCTACCTGGCATCTGAAGAGTGACAGGTTCTGTGGGCAGAATTGGGAGGGGAGCAAGAAACAGATGGGTGAGGAGGGAGGATGGGAAAGGAGAATTCCCAGAGTCCCACCCCTCACCATGGCCGGGACGTTTCCATCCTGACATGTGACAGGTGAATGAGATATTTTGTCACTTGTTGGCAATAACTTGGGCAGCTCAGCCCTGAGTTCTGATGGATTCTCATCTTCAGAGGCTGGAGGGAAAGGAAGGGGCTCATACCGAGTCTCAGGGTCTGTTAAGCCAATTCAGGCCTGTTTCAGAGCAGGTTCCTATTTGAGAAGGGTAGTGGTGTGTGGCCCGCAGGCAGCAGGAACTCAGACATGGGAAGTCCGCACAGTAGGAGAGGAGCAGCATGGCCGCTTCACCTAGGATGTCAAGGGAAAGGGCATCCCTGAAGGAGGCTAAGAAGGAGTGATCTGGGGGAGTCCCAGGACGAGGGGCTGTGAGGGCCTGTGTTCACCCCATTCCAAAGGCCACATTTCCAGAGAAAGCAGCTTGGATCCCAGCAGTTAAGGTGGAAGGTGAAGAGTAGAGTGTGTCCAGGATGAGGTTTAGGAAAAGGCCAAGCCCCTAGAACCCATGGGATTGCCAGCAGCGCTCTGCGGCAGAGCCCCTGCCCTCCCGCCTCCCGCACACTCCCGATCCTGAGCCAGCTGAAGGCCCTGCCTGGAGCACAGTGGACGCAGACAGGGAGCTGAGCTGCTGCTGGAGTTCCATGGTCACCACTGAGCTTGGCAAGGAATGAATGGGGCGGGGTGGGGACAGTTCCATTCAGAGCTATGGGTGCAGCTCCCAGGGTGAGGAGAGGCTGAGAGTGAAGGGGAAAGAACAGGTTTGCCGGCAAGTCCACCTAAGTCCAGGGAACGTGGATCCAGAGACCACTCTTTGGACAGGGCACCCCCAGGTCCTCTAGACCCCCCTTCTGTGAGAAGGAGGAACAGGCCGTGAGTGAGGGTGCAGACCCCACTTTCCCAGCCTCAGTTCTGAGACCCCATGGGCTGTAGCAGGGCCTGGGCTGGCTCTGTGATGTGGTGCAGGAGGGAGAAGGTTTGGAGGCTGCAGAGCCAGGGGGAGGGTTGGAGGGAAAACATGGTCCTTGTCTGGGGGAGAGGCTCCAAAATGGGGAGGGCCTGGGAGGGATCACCCGGGAGAACAGACCCAGGTTTTTCTCAGCCACTTAAACCAACACTTCATCTTTCTGAAGGTAGAAGATGACACCAAGCAGCCCCTGTGAGCCTGGTCTGCCTCCCGCTCTCCCTCAGGAAGGTCGCCTGTCTACTCACCACTGTGCCTTGCTGGACAGCCAGGAGTTCAAGCCTTAGCAAGCCCACAGCCCGCAGCAGACGATGAGGGCATTGGAGACTCAACCTCTCATGCCGTTCATTACCTTCGGTGATGGTCCTAGCAGACATTTTTCTTCACATCTTCTGTCACTTTCTCTTGGTGCTAATGGACATTTTCTTTCTACTTTGGTGGTTGTAGAAAAGCAGATTCTTCTCTGAAGCATGAGCTCATTCTTCCAAACAGTATTGCTAGTAAAATCGCATGCTCGGCTTCAGACCTCAGGGATCCTTTCCATGCACTGACCAAGAATTGTATTAATCCTCTTTATTTTTATGGTGTTTTACATTTTCTCATTCTGTAAAACATTGGAGGGAAATGGCATAATCCTCACTCACTGTAATCTCACCTGACAAAGGTCTAATATCCAGAATCTAATATCTACAGAATCTTGTTGAATACCCAGAACTCAACAAGCAAGAACAAAAAATCCAATTAACAAATGGGCAAAGAGATGAACACTTTTAAAAGAAGACATGCAAGAGGCCAAATCATCAGATAGGTGCCAATCAAAACCACAGTGAGTTGCCACCTCTTACCTGTCACAGAGTCAGAGATGCTGGTGAGGCTGCAGAGAAAGGAAACAGACACTGTTGGTGGGAAAGTGAACCTGTTCATCCGCTGTAGAAAGCAGCATGGAGATTTCTGCAAGAACTTAAAATAGAACTACCATTCCACCCAGCAATTCCACTAATGGGGATATACCCAAAGGAAAAGAATTTATTTTGTCAAAAAGACACCTGCACCCATATGTTCAATGCAGTGCTGTTCTCACTAGCAAGGACACGGTCAATCTAAGTGAACTGAATGAAAACAGTGAGGCACATAGACACCATGAAAATCTATGCAGCCACGAAACAGCAAAATCACGTCCTCTTCAGCATCACGGATGGAACTAGAGGCTGTTATCCTAAACAACCTAATGCAAGGACAGAAAGCCACATACTGCGTGTTCCCATTTGAAAGTGGCAGCTAAACATTGAATTCACATGAACCAGATGCTGGAGATCACTAGATGGGGGAGAGAGGAGGGGCACCTGGGCTGAAACCCACGTGTTGGGGACCCTGCTTACTGTTTGGGTGATGGGATCATTGGGACACCAAGCCTCAGCCTCCCGAAATCTACCCATGTAACAGTCCTATATGTGTGCCTTTTAATCTATAATATAGGTTGAAATTAAAGATGAATAAGTAAAAATGACATAAGGCCAAAAAATGGGGTTAACTGAGAGAACTCTGCACTATAAACCCTAACCCAGCTCAAAAAAATAAACTCCAATCATTTAAAATAATCGCAAGTTGTATGATGATAATTGCATAAAAGTTATACATGTAAGTGCCAAACCCTAAAATTAAACATTTGCATAATGAAATTACACATGAATCCCATCTTGTTCTTTATAGCCTTACTTTTCTTCCATTTTCAAGTGATATGTTTTGTGTATCCTCAGGGAATCCCTGCTGTCAGCCTTCTCCTTCTGCACCACCCCCTCCGTTTCCACTGTCCACCTCAGCCCTTGGGCCTGGGACTGTGGCTTCCTTGGCATTGGAGACACAAGAGCTGCATTCAGCCTTGGGAGAGAGGAGAGCACAGGGCAGTTGGCGGAGGTGGCCTCGGCATTGCAGAGGAACCTCACAGCTCAGGCCCTCTATCTCAGACTGCTGCCTTTCTCCACCAGCTTAGCTACAACCAAGCTGACCTCGCCCCTTTCTTGATTGGCTTTTTTCTCACTCTTCCTAACTCCTTGAAAATGTATATTCTTCCACCTAACATTGCTTTCTACTTCTTGTCTTCACAATATATTCAGATTTATTGTGCCCAGAAAATACTGGTCTCACCATGTCCTAAGTTAGCATCTAAACCATAGTGAGTGATTTGACAAGAAAGAGGCCCCACCCCAATCGCTGCCTCTCATTTATTCACTCGCAGGTTCCTACAGACTCAGCTGCGACAATGGTCTGTGCTGCGCATGCTCCTCTGAGGAAAACAGACAGAATCCCTGCTCCAGTGTGGACAGCAGGTGAACACAACCAGCAGGTGCATTGCCTGGGACGTAGGTAGGAAGGTGACAGATGATTCAGGGCACAGGGAACAAGGTTGTGGGGAGGAAGAACAGGAAGGGAGCTCCCAGGTCCTCAGTAGCCCAAATCCGAAGGTCTGTCGAGGAAGTGACATGTGAGTTCTGGCTTCAAGAAGGTGAGCATTCCCGAGGGAGGCAGAGGCCTTGAGTGGTCCAGGGAAAATCCAGAAGGTGTCTCCGTGACGCTTTTAAGGCAACCCTAAAACAAAAGAAAGGCTGTGCTCGGGGGCTCACACCTGTAATCCCAGCACTTTGGGACGCTGAGGTGAAAGGACGAGGAGGTAAGGAGATTGAGACCAGTCTGACAAACAAATTTAGTAGGGATGTGTGAAACCCCATCTCTACTAATAATCAGCCAGGCGTGGTGACATGTGTATAGTCCCAGCTACTCAGGAGGCTGAAGCAGGAGAATCACCTGAACCTGGGAGGTAGGCATTGCAGTGAGCCCAGATGGCGCCGCTGCACTCCAGCCTGGGCACAGAGCAAGACTCCATCTCAAAAAAAAAAAAAAAAAAAAAAAAGAAACAAAGAAAGAAAAAAAAGAAAACAGAAAAGAAAGAAATACCCAAGAATGTATTTATTAAATAATTAGTACCAAACAATAAATATTTATGACCTAGCAATTTAATCACCATTTAAGAAAACATTTCACGAAAATTGAAAATGTAGTATGTTTATTTCATTCTTTTTGTTTGTTCGTTTTTGAGCTGGAAGGGCTGGGTGTCATTTATCAACAGTGGTTTCTCCACATTTGTTTCCTTCCCATGGTAGTTTCCTTCCCAGCACAGGCACAGAGCCCGGAGAAGGGCAGTCTCTGAACCGGGGAGCCACGAACACAGGTCAGGCACATCTTTGGTGGCAGGTTCAGCCCCAGCCAGATGCAATCCTTCAAGTTGGAATTCCCTTGGGTATTAGAGAGGGACGCAGGTGGGAGTAGACAGGGAGTCTTCAAGGGGGCTCACATCTCAGTCCAGGCCTCCTCACTATCGAAGTCCATCCAAGATTTAGGTCTCTGGGGGGCAACATCAGGCCCACCCACCTCAACAGGGACACATTCTTCAATCCGTGCCCAGTTCACACACACCTGCTGATCACAGAGCTAAAGAGAATCGGCCTTATGGAAAGAGACAGACTATGTCCTCTCTGCCACTCCCTGGCATCTCTCTTCAGAGGCATCTGTGCAGGAACTGCTGGGAAGATGGAGGCCTGCCTTCTCAGTTCAGACACATGTGCCTCATCCACAAATCTTCCATCAGCGACAGGATGGAGGCCACAGGTGGACCTAGGAGGACACCTATGCTCCCCAATCCATCAGACACTGCCCTGCCTGCAGGCTGCCAACTGCTGGTGCCAGACCAGAGATTCAGCAGGCCCAAATTGGGACCTAAAGCCAGTTTGCACAGGCACTTGGCAATTTTTGGTAGATGGATGTGAGAAGAACAAAAGAGTCATTTGATAGACTAATTAAAGATGTGAAGAGATTTTACCTTTATCTCCTTCACTGTAAGCCAATTATGAAATCTCACCGTGATTTCTGGGGAGGGGGCAGAAGGAAGGCAGTGTTAAGAATCATCAGGTCTGTGGGCCAGTCTGCCCACGGAGGTGCAGGCAGGGTGGGCCCTCACTGGGGCAGCTGGAGGAGCACGAATGTCTCCTCTGGCAGGTAGCTGATGTTCCGAGAGAGAGCGTCAGAGCTGGTGTGCGATGTCCTCCGCAGCTTCCAGCTTGTGCAGCTCCATCAGGCAGACCCGTGTGGTGGCCAGTAAGTTGACAATCAGCTCAGCTGCCTTGGAGTCACCCTCAGCAAAAATGATGGCCGCCTTTTTCTGCTCAGCCTTTTCCACGGCAAACCTGGCCCTCTCTGTTTCCTGCTGAGTCACCTGTTTGGCTTCTACCACCTCTGTGAACTCCTTCCCAAAGGTGAGATCTGTCAAGGACACGTCAGCCAGGATGAGCCCAAAGGTGGCTGCTTGCTCTGTGAGGTCCACTCACCTGCCTGGGGAGCAGCTCTCTCTGGGAGATTAGTTCTCCAACATCAACGCCAGCCACCACTGACTGAGGATCTCAGTCATGATGGACAGCAGCACACCCTCATCATAGCCCTCTCCCATGCTGGTGGAGATGCCGAGAAGCCGGCTGGGGTGGGGGCGGTAGGGAAGCTGGCTAGGGATGGGCCGGAAGAGGACACTCAGTGTGATGGTGACATTCTGTAAATATTTGCTACCAGTGATGACTGGTACATCAGGTGCTTGGAAGGGCAGGCAAAGATAATTGGTTTCTGTCCAATGGGATGAGAAAGTGAGTCCCTTCCCCTCCACAATGTCCTGTATTCCATGGAATCAATCAAAGATGGCAGCTCTGTGCCCAGCATCCACATTATATAAGGCGGAGTTCACCGCACCTCCTGCCACAGCTAAGACCAGGCCAATCTTGCCGACGGACTCAAACACTCTGGCAGCCATGTTTTCTTCTGCTGGACTCTCTCACACCTGCTTTTATTCCGACCTGCACATCAGTTCTTCCTATTTTATTCTCAAATAAGCACAAGTGTGTACTAGTGGACATGGATACCTCCTGGGCACTGAGCAATTTCTCAAACCTTGGAAATACACTGGGCACAGCTGCCCTCATTTCCTGTTTCATATCGATTTTTGCAGGGGATTCTGGTTTTCTTGATCACAGCAACTGTTGAAATCACAGACTGTAAAAATACCATGTCATCTAAAGCAATGATGATGCATAGTCTAATGTTGAAACTATCAAATACCTTGGACTAGCACTTCCTAGTGGTGTCCAGCAGATGGCACTGCTTATCTTTTAAATATTTCCAGAAGCCCAGAGGGTTTGCTCAGTGAGTTTGTGCCCTGAGTTCCCTGGCACACAGCTTGTGACATCATGGCGGATGAGGGAGGGATCCATAAAGGGTTTATTTTTGAGGGTGGGGGCAGTTCCTCCCACCCTGCAGATCAAGGTGCTCTGAGGGCAAATAGCAGAGGGGTGCGCTCTGGTGGCCCCGAAATTCTGCCCCAGGCGAGAGGTTTCTCTTCTGCTGCAGCAGAAACCAACAGGACGCTGCTTCATCCCAGAACTCAGGGGACCAGAGAGGAATGTCAGAGTGAGGAGCTGTCTGAATGTTTCAGATCACACAGTGACATCCTGCTTGAAGTCCTTCAGAAGTCCTTCATGAGCTGAGAGAGCCCCCGAGATGACAGGTGAGTGGGCAGAATGGGACAGACACGACAACTCTCGAGATGACACGCAGTTTCTTCCGTGTTTTTATATACGTCTGTGTGTGCACGTGCATGTGCATGTCTGTGTCATAATCTCTGCCCGCAATTGTGTATGTGTGTGGGTTTGAGTGTGTGTGTGAGACACTGCGTGTGTGCCTCTGTGTGTGTGTGTCTGTGTGTGTGATAACATACATGTATAAATGGTGAATTGATTTCCTGGTTGATTTGCTGTGCAGAGATAGGGCCTCCACTGGAGTTCCTGCCCACCCCTCGTTCCCTATCTTCCCTCCTGACATTCTCTCCTCCCTGTGGAAAGAGTCTACCCCAGGAACTGAGGCTTCATTCCTGCAGACTTCTCACAGCTCCCCAAAGTTCTGTGATAATTGCACCCCCTGGCCTCCTCATGCTTGTCCCTCTTCCGGGTGCCCTGTCTTCTCCTCCCACCTGGCCACGCTGTATTCTTTGTGGGTAACCGCCGATATAGGTACGGAGGAAGGAGAGCTAAGCAGAATCCTGGCACAATTAAGACCTGGAGAATATCTCAGTTCATAGTGTTACTACTCAGTTATTTCCCTTTATACAATCCCCTATATATAATCATATATTAGTTCATAGAATGAGTGCCTGAAGAATATCTTACCACTCAGTTATTCCCATATATATATATGTATATATATATATGTGTGTATATATATGTGTGTGTGTGTGTGTGTGTGTGTGTGTGTGTGTCTTAGTTTATAATCAGAGGAATGCCTGGAGTAGATACAGTACACAGCATGAATTAAGGAATAAGCAGCTTGTAATTGGAGGAATGCCTAGAGCAGACACAGTGCAGAGCATGACTTAAGGGGAAAACCATTATGGGACAAGAATCCATGGCCCAGGCAGCAGCGTTCCATATTGTAAAGATACTCGCTGGATGGCAGGCTTGGGGCAAGAGCCACTCCTCCTGATAAAGGAGTTGTAGGACCCTGCTCCAGTCCTTGTGGAAGGCTGCCCTCAGACAAGCAATCCACCTTGGTGACTGTGAACTTTACCAGCTCTTGCTACTGTGCTGCTCGAAAAGCATCTTCCCATAAAACTCACTGGAAGCTGCCAGAAGCTGGGGGTAACCCTGAGAGCTCTGTCACTACTGTGTGACTTAAAGCACCCCCCATAAATCTTCTTAGAACTAGTTTGCCCATAGACAGAAGTATTGCACACTGCACCCTCTTCACTGCGCACAACCCACCTTCAAGCCTCGGTGACCTAATCGGGGTGGACCCCTTTCTGCACACGGCCCTTGCTTTGATGGGAATGGACCCCTTGCTGTTCACTGTCCACCCCCTAGCCTAGGTGACCTAATGCGGATGGACCCCTTGTTTTATTGCTCACGACCCTATCACTATCCTTAAAAATGATTTCCCTCACTGCCCTGCCCCCTAACTATACACAATAAATACTCATGCTTCTAGACATTGGGGACCTCGCCTGACTGCTCACAGGTGGCGTGGCCCCTGGAATCCAGCTGTGTTTTCCTTGTACTTCTGTGTCCTGTGTCTTTATTTCTTGAATACTGTGCCTCAGCACAGCATAAGGCACACCCCACAGCCCTGTGGGGCCATCAGCCCTACATTCTTACTATTCCTACAAGAACAGTCTGAAATGCCACCTCCCAAGAAGCCTCCATGCAACTCCCCAGGCAGAATGAGTCACCCACTCTTCTGCCCTCTGATAACCCCAGCTACCTCGAGGACATCACATCAGCAGCAGCCGCCACATGGGTGTTTGTTTCTATGCCTGGATCTAAGTGCCGTGAGGACCAGACACATCAGTCACCCACGTGAAATCCCAGCACCGAGCACAGTGTCTGCCATATGATAGGGTTTAAGACACATGGGAGGAATCCAATCACCGGACTACCCCAGGGCTACTAGAACTCAGAAAGGAATCGCTATAATTTGGGGGACTGGACAAAGGTCTTTGTTTCTGTTCTTTCCAGTATCAATCCCCATGGCTTCACTCATCCATACTCCATTCTCCTATTAAGATTGGCCGGTCAGAAGAAGGGTAGGGGCAGGAGCAGCAACACCTGGTCTCCTCCACCACCCACGATGGGGTGCACCCTTGGTGAGACCTGGAAAGCATGACAGCCCCTGGGCCTTGGGGACCTGGAGCCTCCACAGCCCCACGGAGACCAGCAGGAGCTGTTCAGCCACTTGCAGAGACAGCCAGAGTGCGCTTCACGGGCTGCATGGGGCTCTGGAGAAGCGGGGAGTTCGGGACCCTCTTTTATGGGGCATGAGATATTTAGGCAGGATCATGTCTACAGAAGAGGCTGTCATTTTGGCTTTTCAATGCTTTCACCTCCTTACCACTCCAGACCAGAGGGAGCCCTTTACTTGTCTTTATGGACTTTGTGTCAATGAAAACAACAGCTCAGAATCACCCTCAAGATCTGAAACTTCAAGATTTGACAAGATGTACAACATTTTCATGGCACTTCTACTTTTAGGAAATAGTTTCTGAAGAAAATATTTTATTGTACGGCATTGCCCAAATTACTTATGCAGAAATTTTAAAACTACATAATGTCACAACAACTTTTTGGGCCAGGAGTGGTGGCTCATGCCTGTAATCCCAGAACTCTGGGAGGCCAGTGCCAGAGGATCGCTTGAGGCTGGGAGTTGGAGATCAGCAGTGGCAACATGGCGAGAGCCTATCTGTACAGACAATTTCAGAAAATTCACCAAGTGTACTAGCATGTGACTTTAGCTCCAGCACCTCGGGAGGCTAAGGTGGGAGAATCACTTGAGCCTGGGAGTTTGAGGTCACAGTGAGTCATGGTGGTGCCACTGCATTCCAAACTGGGAGGCAGAATGAGAGCCTGTCTCAAAGAAAACAACAACAGCAGCAGAAGCAACGAAAAATAATTTAAACCCCAATAAGCTAAGCTGACAGAAGAGTTGTGGGAACCAAATGACCAAGTAATGCAACTTTTCACATTTGATGAATGAGAGGGGTTGCTGAGTGTTAGTACTCTCAGAAACTTCCATCTCATGCAATATAATTTCCTCTGGTGAATCCACTCCTTAGTCCAGGTCCTCTGAGGAGCAGGTGCCTCCATGGGATTCATATGAGGGATTTCATTGGTGGCAACCCTGGGGAGAACCATTCAGAGGGATGCAGTTCTGACGCCAAGTACAGGAGGGAGGGACAGGAGGAGGGGCAGGTGCGTCCTACACTACAGTGAATGGTGCTGGGACCGCTGGATGCCACATGCAGAAGAATGAGGCGGACCCTTCCTTCCAGCACACACAGAACTAGCTCTAGATGAATGGCAGATGTCCACCTAACACATGAGACTATGAGAGTCTCAGAAGAAAATGGAGCAGTGATTTTTTTGTGACCTGGATTTGGCAAAGGCTTCTTAAGTACTGTATGCCAATAGCGCAAATGGCAATATAAAAAGCAGTTTAATTTCATTTCACGAAAATGTAAAACTTTTGTGCTTCAAAAAAAAAAAAAAACCCTCCATTTAGAAGTTAAAAAGCTTTAAAAATGGAGAAAATACTTGAAAATCATATATCTGATAAGGGACTGGTCTCCTGAATATATAAAGAATTTTTGCAACTCAACATTTATAAGCAAAAAAAAAAAAAAACAAAAGAATTTAAGTATATGCAAAGAATTTGAATACATATTTCTCCAAATGAGACAGGTATAACACAGTGTGGCCGCAAAAGAAGAGAAAATTTTAGGCAGCGGTTTCAGGTGAGCAGCAAAAGGAATCTGTTGAAATATCTGCAGAATCTCCGGACTGATAAGACCCTACAAGACAGGGTGTGGACCAAGCTGGCTAAAAATGAGCGGACCCAACAAGGTCCTGGATTTGACCTCAGTTTCCCCTGGGACCTCATTATATGCTCATTAACATACTAAACACACACACACCGTGGTCCCGGCAATTCTGAGAATACCCATATTTGGTGTATAAATGGGTGTCACCACAATTCTGAGAAATCCTCTCCTTCTTCCAGGAGTTTTCATGAATATTCCACCCCTTGGTTGGAGAAACCCAGAAAGGCAGCAGCCCCAAACGCCCTTGCACCAGCCTCTCTCTGGAGCTCCCCTGCACTCTTTTGACTTGAGTGTGCACTTTTCCTTTTGTAATAAATCTCTGTCCTTCCTCTATTTTCCTACTGGTCCTTAAATTCATTTCCCTAGGTGGTGTCAAGAGCCTGACACCGGCTGGGGTCGAGGTCGAATCAGCTTCTGGGGACCTCCCCTTGCCCACTGGCATCAGAAAAAGAATGCCGGGCGCGGTGGTTCACGCCTATAATCCCAGCACTTTGGGAGGCCGAGGCGGGTGGATCACGAGGTGAAGAGATCGAGACCATCCTGGTCAACAAGGTGAAACCCCGTCTCTACTAAAAATACAAAAATTTAGCTTGGCATGGTGGGGCGCGCCTCAGCTACTCGGGAGGCTGAGGCGGGAGAATTGCTTGAACCCAGAAGGCGGAGGTTGAGATGAGCCGTGATCATGCCAGCCTGGGTAACAAGAGCGAAACTCCGTCTCAAAAAAAAAAAAAAAAAAAGAATGCAAATGGCAGTGAGCCCAGGAAAGGGTGCTAAGTGTCCACAGCCCTCAGGGAAATGCCAATCGCACCCTCAGGGGATGATTCACCCCTCTGGGATGGTTGGCCCCAAACACAGTGAGGGTGGAGGGGGTGGGGCCTGCGTTCCTACAGTGGAGAGAGCGAGAGAAGGAGAATCCCTGGAGTGTGGCGATGTTTGCCTGTCACCCCCTCCCCATTTTCATGACTGGGGTGTCTCCCTGTTCTCTGGCCCTACCAGCTTTCTTCCTCTCCCTTTCTCCTGCCCTCTTTTCCAACCATCCCAAGGTTTTCTGAGCCTCAGAACCTTCAAGCTGTGGGGGGACGGGAGGGAGGGGCCGCCTAGCAGAGAAACCAGGAGCCCTGGACCGCGAGCAGGGGTCGGGAGGCGACAATGGGAAGCCCCCGGGGGATCCTGGACACGCAGGACCTCCTGTGTCCCGGGCGCCCTCCCGCAGCAGCCCCAGGACAAGGAGGATGGGGGTCCTCGTGGGGGCCACACTGTCGAAGCCCTAGGGATTCGAGCGGAACGATGATGTCTCCACACTGAGCCGGTGGCAAAGTCCCGGAGAGGATGAAGGATAAACCTGGTGCTCCTCACCCCACCAGGCCCCGAATTTCCTAGAATCTCTTGATACGGGAACGCCCTGTTTTTTGCGCCATTGCCGAGTCCTCCCAGGTCTTTCAAAGGCCGTCTTTTCCGCAGACTGTGGACCCCGAGGCCCGGGGACATCGGTCTGCTGCGGGGCACCCACTCCGGGGTCTCCACCGGGCAGGATCCGGTCGGAGCTGGGGGACAACGGGCGCCCTGGGAGGAGCGCGCAGAAACGGGAGAGAGGCGGCTGGGTGGAAAGTGAAACCCGCAGGAGCGAACTTTCCCCGAAAGTCATCTGTGGTTGAAAGCAGCGATCACCTGCAATATCCCTCTATGACAACACGGTTTGGTAAATATCTAGAACCAGTGCCCGCCGGCCTCTGCCTGGGTTCCGCATCCGCAGACCCTCTTGGGCCACAACAGATCAGGCAGGTCCACCCGGTGACGGTCCCTGGGGCTCCCGGCCTCGCTCTTCCTTATTACTTCACCCCCATATATTCACCGGTTTCCGGATAAAAACCATGAAAAGTCACGTATGCAAGGAGGCTCCCCAACCCCTGCCTGCTCCACTGTCATTGGCCACATTCCCAGGACAAAACATTATTGGAGTCTTCTCATCTTTCCAGGGAGTCTTTACCCCATTTCAAACGCATATGAATACATATTTTTAACTCAAGCTTGGATATTTTTGACTCTTGATGAGCCCTGTCATCTTGTCCTTCAGGAAGCCTGTACCAGTTTCCCTCCCTCTACAGTGGATGTTTCACCATCCTCTGCCCAAGCTGGGTCTTCACAATCACAGACGAGAGTGTAGCCAGCATTGCTATTCTGGGATATGAGACACTTTAAAGGTGCATTAATTTGCACAGCAATTCTGTGCCTGGAAATTTATTCTACACAATTGAATTGGGATTCATGCAGGCACAGTTTCTGCAGCATTTGGTTTCTGTAAAAGTAACTGGAGACCATCTGGATCTTCATCCACAGACGCTGGTTACATTTGTTGTGATGCAGTCATTCCATGCAATGTCGGGCAGAGATGAAAAGGGAAAGAATCTGTATGTGTGGGTCTTGGAAGATCTTCAAAGTGTGCTATTTTGAGATAGACTCTGCGTGCAGCAGAGTGCCTATGGGCTTATATTTGTCTTAAACACCAGCATTGATGCATACACACATCTCTACTGTTAGTAAGGAAAACACTGTTGCCATAACTTACTGCTGGTCTGTTTATCCGTTTTAGAAAAAACAAATGTAGTTGAAAAGCCATGGTGGCAGGAATTGGTCATCACCGGCCCAAATGCTATACTGCCCTACACATCGTCCCAACTGAGGCTGCTGGAGGAACAGCATGTGGAATGCAGTCATGTTGCAGAGAGGAACCTAAAGTCAAACTGGACCACGGGTTTTACAGGGACCTCTGCCTCTTCACCCAACCCCCACCTGGTCAGGCAGTGACCCTGGAGGAGCTGGGACGATGTTGGGAGGACAGTGAAGATGAGGGTCCAATGGTGGGAGCATGGCGACCACGGAGAGCTCATAGCATGGCGTGGGCGGGGCGGGGGTGCGGGCGAAGCTGCTGTGATGCTGGGAGCAGGAGCAGGAGAAAAGTTTCTCTTCTCCTGGGAAGGCAGGAGAAAAGTTTCATGAGAAGTACAGTTCCCAGTCCTGGCAGAATGACTGGCCCAGCTGCACTCACAGCCAACACCCACTCAGCCCTTGGATTGATCTAAGACAGGGCATGGTAAAGTCAGGAGTGTGACTATCACTGAGGCTTCTGCCAGAGCACAGGAAACAGCAAACAGAGGAAGGCTCAGCAGGAGGCTCAGACTACCACCCCCCTACTCTTCCTCATGGAGGAGGAGGAAGCCTTGAGCCCAGGAGGCTGAGGTTTCAGTGACCCATGATCATGCCACTGCACTCCAGACTGGTGACAGAGCAAGACTCTGTCACACACAGGCTCACACACACAAATTAAATTGTGTGAGCAGTTGTCACATGGAGATCTGGATGCCCTCACTGTGAATCCAGGTCTCAGGGAGCAGGAGGGTGTGCTGTTTTGTGGGAAGATGAGGGACACACATGGGAGGGGGTATTTGTGCCTAGCTTTGTTGGATGGATGGCCCTTAGCACAGGGGAAACAGGCCAGCAGAATGCACTAGCAGTTGGGAATCACCACGAACATTCACTTGAAACTGCTCTGTGCCATCTGTGGACCTGGGCGAGGGTGGCTGCTGAACTGGGAGCTCAGGGCCGATCTCTCTGAGAAGCTTTCTAAACCAGCAAGTGTCTCCCAGGTTGAGATTTTAGGGTCAAGGTCCTTAATGCTGGCGTCGATTTTAATGAGCAGAGTATTTTGGCCAATCAGCATTGGGCAGAGCAGGAGTAAGACATAAATTTTTAAGATAATTTTCAAAGCTGTTTAATTTTGGTAAAAACATAGAACATACAATTACCATCTTGATTAATTGCTTAGTGTACAATATGTTGATTTAAACCTCTGAAACCCTGCCTGTTGTTTCTGTAACAAAACCTAGCCCAGGCCTGCTATGGTGGATCATGCCTATAATCCCAGCACTTTGGGAGGCTGAGGCAGGTGGATCACCTGAGGTCAGGAGTTTGAGACTAGTATATTCTCAAAGACCTCACACTTCTAGCAGAGAGGCAAAGGAAATGTGTGAGCAATTTTCACACAGGGAGATCCAGATGTGCTCACTGTGGATCCAGGTCTCAGGGAGCAGAAGGGTGCTCTTTCTTGTGGGAAAATGAGAGATACACATGGGGAGGGGTATTTGTGCCCAACTTTGAAGGATGGCTGGCCCTTGCCCAGGGGCAACAGGCCAAAAGCAAGCACTGGCAGTTGGGAACCATGGGGAACCATGGGGGCGGTTGAACCTGCTCTGCTGAGCCCCTTGGGCCTTCCCCACACCTGGTGGGGGTGACAGTGGGGGCGCTGTTCTAAGGGGAGCTCAGGGCCAATCTCTCTGATGTGCTTTCTAAATCAGCAAGGTGTCCCACAGGTTGTGATTTTAGAGACAAGGTCCTCAATGCTGTCCTTGATTTTAAGGAGCAGAGTCTTTTGCCGATCGAATTGCGCAGATCTGAGCAAGACACACAATCTTAAGATAATTTTTAAAGCTGTTTAATTTTGGTAAAAATGTAGAACGTAGAATTTACCATCTTAACCAACGTTTAGTTTACAATATGTTGTCTGAAGCCTCTGAAATCCTGGTGCTTCTGTAATAAAATCTAGCCCCAGGCCAGGCAGTGTGGCTCACCCCCGTCATCTCAGAACTTTGGGAGGCTGAGACGGGCTCATCACTTGAGCCCAGGAGTCCGAAATCAGCTTGGGGAACATAATGAAATTCGGTCTCCACTAAAATACACAAATTGGCCTGGCTTGGTGGCGCGCAGCTGTGGTCCCAGCTACTTCGGAGGCTGACGTAAGAGAATCCCTTGAATGAGAAGGCTGAGGTTGCAGTGTATGGAGATTGCGCCTATGCACTCCAGCCTGGGCGGCAGAGGGAGACTGTCACGAAGAAACAAACAAACCTATCCGGGCTATAACCACGTCCACTAGGGGATTTGGGGAGAGCGGCCGCGGGGATGGGACCCGGCTTGGGGCTGCGCACCGGGCAGGGAGCGGGTCACTCTTCATCGCAGGGAGAGGGAAGACGGGTGTCTCGGGTCCAGGCGAGGACAGGGAGACCCCGTCGCCGCTGAACACTGCTGTGCATTTTCTTCACCTTTCTGTGCATCGGTGTCCACATTGGGTTAGAATAAATAATGAAAAAAAATGTGGTCACTACACGAGGCGGTCCTGGAAAAAAAAGTAGTGTCGTCCCTACTTGAAGCGGTCCTGGAAGGACTTCTGGCGCTAGCAGGCAGCCAAAACCTGAAGCACCAGCACAGGGAGCCTGGTTACTAGGCGATGGGGTTACTAGGGCGATAGAGTAACCCAGTCAACTGGGTGGGGTTACTATGGCTATAGAGTTGACTGGGTGGGGCTCCTGTGGGGATTGGCTGGGCGCATCCTTAAGGGGCGGGGCAGAACACGTTGCGGGAGTGGCTGGAGTTTTGACCAGCCTTCCCCCGCAATCCCCAATACAGCCAGCCTGCGAGCCGCCATGCGATCGCTCCGCTAGGCTCCGCGTCTTCCATCCCTTGGATTCAGATTCGAAATGTCGGGATCCACCCGCCCAGCGTTCTTCCCGCTTCTCCTCCTGCTGTGCTGCCGGTCCTGGGTCGGGCAGTCCGGTGAGTTCGGATGTGGAGACTGAGCCAGGCAGGGACCAAACCTGGGGGGCTGCGAACTGCAGCGGGTTTCAGAGGAGGGGAGGCTTCTGGAAGCAAAAGAGCGATCCCCCCGAACTGCGCCGCCACTCAGTTCGCTCCGCGGCTCCTTCCCGCCCGGTCCGCTCCCCGCGGCTGCGTCTCCCCACCCCCGGGGTGAGGAGCGGGGCGGAGAGGAGGCGGGAAAGGACCCTCAGGAGGGTGGAGGCGCCAGAGGGCTGCTGATGGCGAGGTGGGGCGGGGATCCCTAGTGCAGCCCGGCAGTCCCACCCGCCCTCGGGAAGAATAAACCAGAGACCCCGCAACCCGAGCTAGGGTCAGGACACTGGTAAAAGGGAGTTCCACAGGGACAATATCACAGACACCCCCACCAGCCACAGACATGCTCTGCTCTCACTCGCTTTTCACATACAAATCCTCCAGCACCCCCAGGGCTCCTGCCCTTTTCCCCTGAGCTTTCCTGCAGACACTCACCTGCACCCAGGGGCTCAGCAGACACTTCCCACCCCTCCCCTCACATCCACTGCCACCTTCCAGGTCACATCCTCTCACTCCTCACCTCAGCCCAGCTGGTCACCCCAGAGGCCTCCCCATCCATGAAGGGGCCCTCACCACCTCCTACACCACGTGGCACCTTCTGCCTCTTGCCTAAGGACACACCCCAACAAGCACAGCCCAAGCTCCCCACAGATCTATGCAGGGGGTGGGAAGCACCATTTCCTCCAGGATGACCCTGGGAACTCTGGTGAGTTGAGGCACCCACTTCCCCTCTTGGGGCCCAGACCCGCCTGCTCTTCCTACTGGGGAGCCAGCATCATAGAGAATAGTCACTGTGCAGACAGGGGTCAGCAGACCCTTTCTAGAAAGGGAAGTAGGATGCCCTGTAATTTTTGCAGGCCTTGGCTTCTCTGTCTGTGTCAAGTCCTGTTCCTTTGTAGAGCAGCAGCAGGCAATGACAACCTGCAAATGAGGGGGGACCAGATTCAGACCCTATCCTAGGTTGCTGTCCCTAGATGAGGGGAGTACAGTGTCCCAGGGAAGAGTGCCCCATCCCCTAAAGTGTCATCTCCAAGTGGTGTCTCAGGTATCAGTTGGAGAGTAGAAGATGGTTCTACGTTGCCTGTGGCTTCTGGGTGGTATGGATGTGATAGGAGTGGGGTCCCATGGTTTGGGGCCTATTCTTCCTTCCTTTGCTGCTGAGTGGCATCTGTGATCCACCAGGGCCATCAGGGACCCCCATTGAAGCCTTAGGTATGAGCTGAGGGTGAGAGGACAACTGCTTGTGCAGTGTCTTGCTTCCCTGTGGCCCTGCTCCTGCCCATTCCAGGAGAACCACCTACGTCTTCTCACTGCCAGGCCTATCTTCCTAATGACCTAGAGGGTGAGGAGCCCACTTGTGATGGCAGCTCTGAGGCTGCGTGGTCATTCCCATGACCATGGCTTCCCATGGCTAAAGGCTCCATCTCTGCCAAGGCGCAGTACTCTACAGGAGCTACTTGTTAATGCTGACATTTCCTTGCTGTGAGTGGTATTGCCTTGTCTCTGAACATTCACACGGAATCTATGTTGTGATTTTTCAACTGGACATTGTAACCACACGTACCTCTAGGATCTTAGGGTGTCTTGGGTCATTGGGCACTGAAGGCAGGTCCTCGCTCATCATTCGTGGATTGCCTGTGGCTGCTTTTGAGCTGCAGTAGCGGAGTTGAGTAGTTACAATGGAGAATATATTCCCTGCACACCTTCACATATTTATAAAATTGCCCTTCATGGCAAACTCTATTGGCCATAAATATCTTTGGAGAAGGCCACAAAGAATCATTGCACTTGCTGCAGAGTTAAAGGATCCTTCCTCACTGGAAACTGGTGTCTTCTTCTAGTGATGGGTTCAGGGTCTGAGAAGCGGCTTAATTCTGAACGTGGGTAAAGCAGCCTTGTTCTTGAGGGACTGGCTACTTTCAACCTCCTGGTCATCCATCATTTATCTCTGGTTGTTGTAATTATTTACATCCAGCAGTATCTGGGTTGGGTTTCCATCTCTTTTGGATCTTGGACCCCTTTGTTCTATGAGCCATGGGTATAGCTTTGTGTGGCTGAGGTCCCCAGCGGGCATTGGGACTTCTCTAATCATCTCCATCGTGGCTCCCTCCTTGCTCCTGACAGTGGACAGCCTCCACCTGGAATCTGTTATTTCAGGATTTCTTATCCCATTACTCCTGGGAGCCCATTTCAGGAACAGCATCTCCTACCCCCAACCCTGGCCTTCAGCAACAGGCATCCCTGAGCTTCCTCCCATTCTGGTGCCTTCTCCCGGGGACTTCTTTATATGCTGGGTAAACAGGAGTCCTCCAGGCTTCCCATGAGCACAGTGGGTGGACTTTGTTCTGGATTTTCACACTCGGACCCCTCTGGCGTGGGCACTTCTCTGAGCCTGTGATCCCTCCCTCTACTACCTGCCTTAGGTTTTCAGATTTTCTGTTTCTTGCTCTGTGGACCATCCCTTTGTCCAAGGTTTCAGGAAGGCATCCTCATAGCAGATGGCCACTATCCCCAGGGGCTTTGCCAACATCTTAAATCCTGTGACAACAGCAATTAACTCTGCCTTATCCAAGTGGGTTCCATCCTCACTCCATCCCACCATGCACCGTCATCCTCAGGGGCAGCCCCCACACCTTCCCACCTCCCTCAGTCCACGTGGGCTGCTGCTGAAGATCCTCTGCCATCCAGGCCCTTCCTCCTCTAGCAGGCCTGGCACCTCTCTAGCAAGGTCATGTGTTGACCAATGTGGGCAGAAGAGAAGGGGGACATGTCTGGGGGCATGTGTTTTCTCAGCAGGCAGAGACCTCCTCCTCCTCCTCCTTGTCCTTATGCAAGGGGGGAGCACTCTTAAACTTGCGGTCATCATAGTTCTGGAGGGGGCACTCCTTGCTGTGCCAGCCCAGCCCTCTAGAGGTGTTCTCTTAGTGTCACTGTGTGGAGGAGGCTATCTAGGGGTCTTTTTCTGCCCACCCGGCCCACGCATGTCTTTCTCCACAGATGCTCACTCTCTTTGCTATGATGTGACCATCACCCCTAAGTTCAGACCACGGTGGTGTGTGGTTCAAGGCCAGTTGGATCAAAAGACTTTTCTTCACTATGACTGTGGCAACAAGACAGTCACACCAGTCAGTCTCCTGGGGAAGAAATTAAATGCCACAAAGTCCTGGAAAGAACAGAACCCAGTCCTGAGAGAGCTGGTGGACATGCTCACCGAGCAACTGCTTGGCGTTCAGCTGCAGAATTACACACCCAGGGGTAAGTTTAAGAGGGTCCAGGACAGGAGGGAGCAGATGCACTGGTAGGTTAGAGGCATTTATAGTATTCATGAAAAATACCAATGGGAAGGTCATCTCACCCCACAAGAGGTCTAGAGGCAAGGCCAGGATGTGGCAGAGAGAGTAAGGCCTGGAAATTGTAAGGGGAACAGGATGGGGGCTCAAAATGTGTCAAGAGCTGCTCTGTGGGGGCAGAACCCCTCACCCTGCAGGCCAGGATGTCTTGTGAGCAGAAAGCTGAAGGACACAGCAGTGGATCTTGGCAGTTCAGCTTCGATGGACAGATCTTCCTCCTCTTTGACTCAGAGAACAGAATGTGGACAACAGTTCATCCTGGAGCCACAAAGATGAAAGAAAGTGGGAGAATGACAAGGATATGACCATGTCCTTCTATTACTTCTCAACGGGTGACTGTACAAGATGGCTTGAGGACTTCCTGATGGGCATGGACAGAACCCTGGAGCAAAGCACAGGAGGTAACAGAAGAAATGAAATGGGGATTTCCAATTAGGTTAGAAATGGGGATCTCGAGAAATTAGTTCTTGAGTTCAGCTTAAATGATCCCAGTGTACACATTTATGTTAAGGTGATCCCCTCATGGGGGCTCCTCCTGGGGGCGCCTGTGCTCTCCCATCCTCCTCTCCCTTCTCCCTCCTGACTCCTCTTCCTCACTGCACTTGCTTCTGCTGCCCTCACTGTGGATTTCTCACCAGCCTCGAAACCAGGTGTCACTGTGTTTTCGGACCTTTCTCCTTGCACCCTCTTTTGAGAATCACCTTTCCTTTCCCCTCCCTGGTCTGTTTCAGAAAATTCTTGAAAACCACCTTCAGTGTCAGCCCAGAGATCCTCCCTCCCCCACCCTGGAGCCTCACCTCTTCTTTCACCACTGCAGGAGGGTGGGCTGTGCTGTCACCTTGCTTCCCTTAGCAGCTGTGTGTGAGCCCCCTGAGGACAGGGGACACCCCCTCTCCCTTCCTACCCCAGGACCTGTCTCTGGGGCTGCCCCAAAGCAGGGGGAACAAAACCTTTGCCTTGTAGGATGGCCTGGGGTGGCAGGAGCAGAGGAGGTGGGTCTTCAAATCTGGGGCCTGGACGAGGGTTGTGATGCTTGTGTTTCCATTTCAGCACCGCCCACCCTGTCCTCAGGCACAGCCCAACTCAGGGCCACCGCTACCACCCTCATGCTTTGCTGCCTCTGCCTCATCCACCCCTGCTTCCTTCTACCTGACATCTGAGGTGAGTCCTTTAGAGTGGCAGGTACTGTGGGCAGAATTGGGAGGGGAGCAAGAAGCAGATGGGTGAGGAGGGAGGATGGGAAAGTAGAATTCCCAGAATCCCCTGCCTCCCCATGGCCGGGACCTTTCCATCCTGACATGAGACAGGTGAATGAGATCTCATGTCGCTTGTTGGTAATGACCTGGGCAGCTCTGCACTGAGTTCTGATGGAATCTCACCTTCAGAGTCCAGAGGGAAAGGAAGGGGCTTGTACCAAGGCTTAGGTTCTGATGTGCTTGAGGGTTTAGCAAGTTCAGGCCTGATTCAGAGCAGGTTCCTGTTCAGGGTGTGTGGCCTGCAGACAGCAGGAATTCAGTCCTCTTAATTGGGTTGGGTGCATCATGGCAGCTTTACATGAGGTATGACAACGGAAGGAGGATTCCATCTCTGAGGCTAAGAGAGTGTGGCAGCCACTGTGCTAGGTGCTGGGTTTACAGGTGGGTGACGGATGTGTCCAGTCCTCCAGGAACTTAGAATCCAAGGACAGAAACAAACACCCACATAGCTGCTGCTGCTGATTGAGGTGGTTGGGGCTATCAGAGGGCAGAAGAGGGGGTGACTCCTTCTGCCTGGGGAGTTGCATGGAGCTTCTCAGGAAGTGGCATTTCAAGCTGTTCTTGCAGGAATAGGAAGAATACAGCATGGCCAGGTGGGAGGAGAAGACAGGGCACCAGGCAGAGGGACAAGCATGAGGAGGAGGCCTGGGGTGCAATTATCACAGAACTTTGGGGAGCTGTGAGAAGTCTGCAGGAATGAAGCCTCAGTTACTGGGGTAGACTCTTTCCACAGGGAGAAGAGAATGTCAGGAGGGAAGTAGGGAAGAAGGGGTGGGCAGGAACTCCCCTGGAGTTCCTGTCTTCCTCCACAGCAAATCAGCCAGGAAATGAATTCACCATTTATACATATACATATAGCGTACACTGCCACATGCACACAGACACATACGCACACACTCACAGACACACACACATGCACAGTCTCACACACCCCCTTATGAATGAATAATATGAATTCACCATTCACCTGTGGCAGTGAATAAATAAGTGGTAAATTCATTTATTCACCATTTATACATATACATATAGCATACACTGTCATAGGCACACACATACACATGTGCACACACATTCACACACACAAACACACACACATACAGAAGTGCACAATTATTGACACAGACACACATACATGCTTGTGCACACACATACATAAAAGCACAGGAGAAACTGGGTGTCATCTCATGAGTTGTGTCTGTCCCATCCTGCCCACTCACCTGTCACCTCAGCAGCAGTCTCCCAGCTCATGAAAGATTTCTGAAGCCATCAAGCAGGATGTCACTGTGTGATCTGAAACACTCAGACCCTTTCTGGTCCCCTGGGCTCTAGGATGAAGCAGTGTCCTGTTGGTTTCTGCTGCAGCAGAAGAGAAACCTCTCCCTTGGGGCAGAAATGCGGGGCCACCAGAGCGCACACCAGAGCGCACCCCTCAGCTCTTTGTCCTCAGGGAATCACGATCTGCAGGGTGGGAGGAACTGCTCCACCCTCAAAAAATAAACTCTTCATGGACCCCTCATCCACCATGATGTCACAAGCCGTGTGCCAAGGAGCTCAGGGCACAAACTCACTGTGAGCAAAACCTTTGGGCTTATGGAAATATTTGAAAGATTAGTGGTTCCATCTGTTGGACGTGACAGGAAGTACTTGTTTTCTCAACATTGGACTATGCACCAGTGCTTTAGATGACCTGGTATTTTTACAGTCTGCACTTTCAACAGTTGTGATGAAAAGCTGAGAACCCCTAAAAAATAGGTATGAAATAGGAAATGAGAGTGTCTGTGTCCAATCCGCTTCCAAGGTTTGAGAAGTTGTTCAGTGCCCAGTAGGAACACAGGTCTGTTAGTAAACACTTGTGCTTATTTAAAAATGAAATAAACATACTACTTTATCAATTTATGTAAAATATTTTCTTAAATTGTGACTAAATTAAATATTGATTAAATGGTGAGTAAATTGCTAGGTCATCAATATTTATTGTTTGGTCCTAATTACTTAATAAATACATCCTTGGATATCTCTTTTGTTTTAGGGTTGTCTTAAAAATGTTACAGAGTCACCTTCTGGATTTTACTCCATGAAGCCAGGACTCACATGTCACTTTGTTGGGAGATCTTCTTGTTCAGGTGTTGAGATTCACTCAGGGTGGCTGGAAAAATATTAAATATTAGGAAAAGTTATAGATTGTGATCTCTAACCTTTTGGAAGGCCAAAGGTTTTACTGGGGCAGGCTGAAGGCGGCTGGGTCATTTATGTTAGCATAGGAAAGAGATAGAGAGATGAGAAGCTCTCCCAGTTTAAGTCGGTTTACCCCACATCCCTTTGTCTGTACTCCGTTTACTCATGTTTGTGCTGGATGGTCCTCTCAGGGGGAGATCAAAGGGGAATTATCCATTAATAGTGTTTACTCTGGGCCTGGAACCTAAACTTTTATCAGTCATAAAACCATTCTTTTAACCATATTAATTAGCCACAAGTGTGTTAACTTAGAACCTCTGTTGTAAAATCTAACTGAATACCTGTAATGATGGAGGGGGAGTCTTGGTCAGTTGGCTGCAGTTCACCCTCTGAAAGCAGCCGGTGATCATCACCAGCACACTTGAATCACTGAAATGGTGTAAAAGTGCATTTATTCATCCATCATTAAGTCAGGGTCTGCCGGCCAGACCTCTACAGGTGGTGGTCAACATCTCAGGTGGCGGCCCTGACGGGATATACGTCACAGCAGGCACTTGAACGAGGAGCAGACCGATGTGATCATCGCTGGGAAGAAGGAGCGCCGGACCTCCTGAGAACTGGAAAGTAAAGAGGACCACACAGTCAGATCAAGTAGTCAGTAAGTCACTGGTACCCACTGGGGATTACCAAGTTCAGAGAGGCGTTGTTTCAGGCTAGGAATTCATCATGATCAGCAGTTACCAGTGCAACAAAGTCACTATCAGGCTCCATTAAGAAACAACACAAAATGCTGTTTCCCAAGGCCCGTTGTTTCAGGCATAGAGTATGCGGGACGTTAAGAGCTCTGGGAAAAAATGAGGGGGCAATCATGCACAAAGGCATCTAATAAATAGGAAAAAGGACAAGGGAGATGCTGCAGCTATAGGAATTTATCTTAAAGTGGTATTACAGAAAAACTCTTAGTTTGCCCAGTAATTAATAATCAGCAAGGCAATCAGGTGTAAAAAAAATTTTTTTAAGGCATTACCTGCCAGAATTGTGGCCAAGCAAAGAAAAAAAAGGAGAAAAAAGGCTCTGGCAGGAAAGCTCCACCTAAGGCCCGAAGCTGCAGCCTGGTGGTGGAGGGTGAGGAGCAGTACAGCGGAAAGCAGCAAGCAGCACCTGGGCAAGGCTGGCACAGCTGCCGTCCCCAAATCCACACCACTGCTGCTGCTCTCCGCAGGTATCCCAGAGTGAAATTTCATGTGTTCTTTGTATACAAGCAACATCCCAAATTGTAATTCTCTACGAAGATTTAAGTAAAATTTAAGAATTTGTAAGATCTTTTTCTAATATTAGCCACTGTTGCTATTCCAACTCTACTTTTAATGTGCCTCTTTTAAAATCCAATTTAAGTCAAACGGTAACCTCTAAAAGGAAAGAAATTACAGTTAGCCCATAAATTAGTAAGGAGCAACAAAAGCCAGCCACATAGCTTTGCTCCTCAGTAAAAAAGAATTTCCCAATAAATTAATAAGTTACAAAGCCTGTTTTCTATCTTAAATGTCAACACTACTAGCACAAGCCTTATTTACCCTTAATTTTGTAAATTAAATAATAAATTTCAATCAGCTATAAAAAAGGACCCACAAATTAGTTAAAAAGCAATTAAAAGCTAAGCGTGTATCACCACACATTACCCTTTAAAGGAGAACTTCTTTTTTAAAGTTTCCTTTCTTGTTAAAGAATAAGGGTGCTAATAACTTTGTTAAGTCCTATCCTATGTAGCTGTTAGACATGCCATGCTTACAGGCAGTAGTACATTCTATGTCCCTGTACTTTAACCAAAATATCTGTGCTGGACATGCTCACAGACATGTCCCAGCTCTCCATTGCATTTACCTGTTTAGAAAAGTTTTAAGTTGTTAGCCAATCGGTTTTTAGTTTAGATTGTGAGGTCTGGCTTTAGCCAACCGAGATCAGTCAGATGCAGCAGTAAAGATGACCCCAAATGCCTAAGGGATAAATGTATGTGTTTTCCTTTATTCATTGTACTCTCATGGCAAGATGGCTAGTCAGAGTACCCTTCCTGAAGTCCAGGAAGTAAAAATTGCGTTGCTGAAAGATCATCTGTCTCGGTGCTGATTTTTCTTTGCGTCACTGAGCATCTAGTTCCAACACACATTCTTCTGTGGCCAACTACACCTAAGCCCATGGCTGCACCTGCACCTCTGCTCAGTCCCTGGATGGTCACTGCTGCTGTCCTCAAAGGGGCAACCTGAGTGCATCCTTGTCTCGGTCACCATGGAACCATCTAGAACTGTGGGCAGAAGCCAGAGGGACTTGGTGGGGGTGGCCAGTTGTCCCTGGCTGCAAGGGAGAGCTTAGCCTGGGGTGAGGCGGGTCCAGGGATCTGTGTGTGAGAAGAACCTCCCATGCAGAGGGCTGGGGACAGGAGCCAGGTTAGTTTTGGGAGAAGCCACTGGGAAGGTCCTAGCAGCCCCACTCCTGAGGCTGGGTGACCTGGGCCAGTGACTGGGGGAGCAGGAGGAAGGCAAAAGGAGGCTGGCAGGAGAGTCCCAGGCAGCACAGCCAAGTGACAGGAGGAGGAGCTTTTGTGCCCCACCTGGGCCCTCTGCCTCACCCCTGCTGCAGGCATCTGGCCACCAGACTCAGGCCAGCCCAGGATGGGGATAGGAGTGGCCCAAAAATGACTGTCATGGGTGTGATCTAGAGACTATGCATTCAGACATGGAAGTCAGCTGACAATGTGGGTGAATATTCTTGTGTGAGTTTCTTCAGCTTTCTGGGCATGGGTGTCCACATGTGGAAAATGACAAATGCTATGAACACAGACGAAATGAGCAGATTCTACAGTGAACCCTGTCCTTGCATGTGCTAAGGACCCAGGGCAGGTCTCCCATTGCAGCTGTGAGCCCTGCCATCCTCCCTGAAGTCAGCAAATGCCAGACCTACCCTGAGGAGAGCTGGAGCTCTTACCCCAGGCTGTGGCCTCTTCCTGGCCCTGGGGTCACCGTGAAGGGGTAGAAATTAACGCAAGACTCACTCATTAGGATTCAGGCATGTTTTTCAGACCCACAGAGGAGGAGTTTTCTCTCCATCACCTGGTGAGCCTGAACGGTGATGGAGAGAAAAATCCAGTGACAGAATGAGACATCACAGCTGTCTCATTCATTCACTGGTTCACTCAGCCTCCAACCACCCTTAAGGGTGGGAGCGAATGGGGCTCAGAGGAATAGCACAGGTGCAGAGGGAAGCTGGAGCGGAGGTTGTAACTCCCAGAGGCCTGAAGGTGGCAGCATTGAGCTGGTAATTTTTTTTTTGGCTGGCACAAGCTGGTAATTTTTTTGCCTTTTTTTTTTTTTTTTTTTTGAGATGTAGTCTCCCCGTGTCGTCCAGGCTGGAGAGCAGTGGGACGATCTGAGCTCACTGCAACCTCTGCCTCTTTGGTTCAAGTGATTCTCCTGCCTAAGCGTCCCAAGTACAGGCCCCTGCCACCGCGTCCAGCAATTTTTGCAATTTTAGTGGAGACAGGGTCTCACCATGTTAGCTAGGCTGGTCTCAAACTCCTGGCCTCAGATGACCCACCTGCCATGGCCTCCCAATGTGCTAGAATTACAGGCATGAGCCACTGCGCCGTGCCACAACTTGGAAATGTGAATGCTGACCTGGGTGTCCACAAAGATTTTCCAAGGGGGAGTAACTTTGGTTTTCACCAATCTGAGGTGCTTCATGATGATAGAATCTTCTAGAAAACATAGTGTGATGACAGACAGCGAACTGTTATCTTCAGCAAACTGTTTGAGTCTAGGGTGCAACAGGGCCAGGAAAATATTGCCTTTTAAGCAAAGAAGGAACGAGTCTGAAAGCAGGAATGGAAATGGGAAAGGTAAGGGGCCAGGAGGAAAGAGAAGGAGAAAAGAAGGGTTGGGGTCTGAGAGGGAGCGGCCTGTCAATTCTGTAGAAAATCACATTTCTAGCAGTGCTTGATTCAGGTTTGCAGAGGGAAAAGAACAACAGTGTGTTCACGGAACATTGGCTTTTAGACAAAATAATGCTAGAACCATATTAAATCCATTTTCACTTCCTATCATTTTTCTATTCAAAGATTTCATAATATCAGCCCACAATCTTACATTTGTTATAATTATGATAGATATCTTGGTAAAATACCCCATCCCTCTCAGTTATTGGAAACACTTACGAATTCTCAGCTTTAACAATAAATAGCACATTGTAGAACAGCATGCCGTTTAAAAACTGAACTCAGCTGAATTAATCAGACATGACAAGATATTTTTATGACTCTAACAGAACCAAAATGAACAATGTTGAATAGATTTAAACACTTTTTAAATAATATATCTAAACTGTGTGAATTATGGTAACACTGCCTTTGAGAAGAAATCATCAATTTTGGAGTTTACATACATGATGTCACCCTAGGAAAACATGAAAAAGTCAGGAGACTTGGACCTTTAAAAGTGGAAATGAACAATGAAAATACACATTACCACAGTCACCTCCCGGGACGCCTAGACACTGACTTGTGATGAGAGCATTTTTCTGCCTAGAAACGGCAAAACTGACTGTTTAGCTCTAACTGGCCGGCACCACGTGACACAGCAACAACAGAGCAAGAAAACCAGGAAAATATTTTGCTTAAAATAAAGTTATTCCAAATCTTGTTTGGCAAAGATTTTTTTGTTAAGATGCCTCCTCCTCCCAAGAAACTAACAAAGAGCCACAGCAGCCACAGTGAGGAACAGGAGAGCAGCACTGTGCATGTAGAATCAGTAGCGCACTCCGCCCGGAGGATTCGTCACTGCAGCTGTCCTGAGGGTTAGAGTGTTTCCTATCTGGCTGCTCCAGGAATGTGCAAGCCAAAAACTCAACAAAAATGATCCCTGACTTGTGGAGATCCACAGGCATTTAACAGAATCAAACATAATATCTCTGCAGAACACAACCTCACGTAAGCAGCAGAGGCTTCCTACAGTAAAAAAGCCACGCCACAAAAAAGCTCAGGAACCCACAAAATAAATCAAGAGTGAAACCACAGTGAGTGAGTCAGCAAATCTCACACAGTAAGTTAGGCCCTGAAGAACTGCAGATATTAGAACTACAAATAAAATAGTAAAATATGTATGTTTCAATCATTGAAGACATAAAAGAATAAAACATACTGCAAATATTGAGACATTGTCAAAAAAGACTAGTTATATGTGAAATAGAACCAAGCAGCACTTACAGCAAGGAAAAATGTGTTAATTAAAATTTGAAACTCAACATACTGATGAAGCAGCATATTAAATATAGGATGGGCTGGGCACGGTGGCTCACGCCTATAGTCTTAGCACTTTGGGAGGCCAAGGTAGATGGATCACATGGAGTCAGGAGTTCAAGACCAGCCTGGCCAACATGGTGAAACCCCATCTCTACTAAAAATACCAAAAAATTAGCAGGGTGTGGTGGTAGGTGCCTGTAATCCCAACTACTTGGAAGGCTGAGGCAGGAGAATTTCTTGAACCCGGGAGGCAGAGGTTGCGGTGAGCCGAGATCGTACCACTGTACTCCAGCCTGGGTGACAGAGTGAGACTCCATCTCAAAAAAAAAAAAAAAAAAAAAAAAAAGAAAGAAAGAAAGAAAGAAAAAAATGTATGATGAAGTCACTGAACTGGCTTGACCTGAAGAAATCATTCGAAGTTTGGTGGAGAGAGTTTCGTGCTGAAACTGCAAGAGAGAAGTGTAAAGACAGATGTGCAATGAGAAGGCCCACCTGCCTCTAACAGGACTTCCGAGAGCAGAGAAGAAAATGAGGGAGAGAAAGTTTTCACACAGCTAATGGCTAAGAACTTTCTAGATTTTATAAAAGACAGATTCTCAATTTTAGGGAACATAACAAATCTCAATTAGAATAAATAAAAATAAATTCACTTCTAGGTGCATTGTGATGAAATTAGAGAGTATCTTAAAGGTCGTCTCTAAGAAGACCATCTTTGAAGAGAAACACTTAAAAGGGAAACATTTAAAAACAACTATTGATAAAATACAATAATCAAGAGGAAAAACAATTACTTTGACAGCAGCCTCCTGGCTAGTTTTTAAATTTGCGGCTCTCATCTCTGGAAATATGTCTTCTGTGTCATCTTTCATCTGTCCTCTTAGGATTCCGAATAGATGTGGGTGAACCCCTCCACGGTGTCTGCATGCCCTTTACTGTCTCTTCTGATGTTTCCACCCCTCAGTCTTCCTGTACCGCATTCCAGATGGTTTCTCTTGACCCGAATTCCAGTTTCCGGCTTCTCTCTTCAGGGCTGTCTAATTAGCTGTTGGGTTCTTCATTTCAGTTATTTAGTTTAACATGTATAGATTATTCCCTATTTCATATATCTTACATTTGAAGTAATGAATTTTTTCCTGTTGATTTTTTTCATTTTTAAGCTATTGAAACATAGTAAGCATAGTTATTTTTAAATTCCTGCCCAATAATTCTTTTTTTTTTGGAGACAATCTTTCTCGATTGCCTGAGTGGAGGTGCAGCGGCATGGTCTCGGCTCACTGTAACTTCTGCTTTCTGGATTCAATATATTCTAATGCCTCAGTCTCCTGAGTGGCTGGGACTATAGGCACGTGTCACCATGACTGGCTAATTTTCATATTTTTAGTAGAGATGGCGTTTTAGAAAGTTGGCCAGGCTGATCTCCAACTCTTGACCTCAAGGAATCTACCTGCCTCAGCTCCTAAAGTGCTGGAATTACATGGGTGAGCCACCATGCCTGTCCAGATAATTCTAAAATCTAAAGCTGCAAGGTCTAACTCAGCAGTTACTAGCTACATAAACTTGCAATACGACTAGCTTGAATTGAGATTTACTGTCAGTATATGGTGCACACCAAATTTCAAAGGTTTAGTAGAAAAATGTCAAATGTCTCATTATTCATGTTTCCATTGATGACATTTTAAAATAGTAATTTTGGTTAAAAATGTGAGTTAAAACATATTAACAATTTTGTAAAAATTTGACCAGTTTCTGTTTATTTTTTCAATGTGGTCATTAGAGCATTTACAATTCTCTATGTGGCTCACACTTGCGGCTTGGCTTGATGATATTTCTGTCAGAGGTCTGAGCTAGAGGGTTCATGTATTTTCTGTCTCTGTTTCACATTTCAGTTTGTTCTTTTTGTTGCCATTTTACCTGTGCATATGGTTGGTTATTTTTGTCTACATTCTGGATACAATGTTTTGAAAATTGCTGTTGACAGAACATAAAGTGTAAAATGGATGGACATAGTGACAACCAGGGTGACCCCCGTTCTGCCAGGCTTGGGAACTGTGCTACTCGGGAAACTTTTCTCATCACCCACCCCAATCCTGTCCCAGATGGGAGGAGCAGTGAGTGCTGCGCCCAGGCTCCCTGCCTTCCAAGTGCTCCCGGCATCACAGCAGCTCCTTCCCTGGATGTTGTGTTCACCATGCTCCACCACTGGCTCCCTTTCTTTACTGCCCTCCCAGCATGGTCCCAGCCCCTCCAGGGTCGCTGCCTGACCAGGTGGGGGTTGGGTGAAGAGGCAAAGGTCAGGCAAGACCTCTGGTCCAGTTTGACTTTAGGTTCCTCTCTGCAACGTGACTGCATTCCACATGCTGTTCCTCCAGCAGCCTCAGTTGGGACGATGTGTAGGGCAGTGTAGCATCTGGGCCAGTGATGACCAATTCCTGCTACCATGGCTTTTCAACTACATTGATTTTTCCTAAAACAAATAAACAGACCAGCAACAAGTTATGGCAACACTGATTTCCTTACTAACAGTAGAGATGTGTGCACGCATCGATGCTGGTTTTTAAAGCAAATATAAGCCCATCGGCACTCTGCTGCACACAGAGTCTATCTCAAAATAACACACTTGGAAGATCTTCCCAGACCTGCACATACAGATTCTTTTCCTTTTTATCTCTGCCCGACATTGCATGGAATGACTGCATCACAACAAATGTAACCAGCGTCTGTGGATGAAGATCCAGATGGTGTCCAGTCAGTTACTTTTACAGAAACCAAATGTTACAGAAACCAAATGTTGCAGAAACCGTGCCTGCATGAATTTCGGTTCAATTGTGTGGAAAGATTTCCAGACACAGGATTGCTGTGCCAATTAATGTACCTTTAAAGAGTCTCATGTCACAGGATGGCAATGCTCGGTACACTCTTGTGTGTGATTGTGAAGACCCAGCTTGGGCAGAGGATGGTGAAACATCCACTGTAGAGGGAGGGAAACTGGTACAGGCTTCCTGAAGGACAGGGTGACAGGGCTCATCAAGAGTCAAAACTATCTAATTCTGAATTCAGAATATGTATTCATATGCATTTGAAATAGCCTAAAGACTCTCTGGAAAGATGAGAAGAATCCAGTAAAGTTCCGTCCTGGGCATGTGGCCAATGAGAGTGGACGCAGACAGGGGCGGAGGAGTCTTTTACAGGTGACTTTTCAGGGTTATGATCCTGAAACAGGTGAAAATACTGAGGCGAAGAAGTAAGGAAGGGTGGGGCCAGGAGACCCCGGGACAGTCACCGTGTGGGCTCGCCTGATGTGTTGTGGGCCACGAGGGTCCCAGAATGGGAACTCGGGCAGCGGCGAGCGGAGCTGCTCCAGTAAGGAGGTGCTGCTTCTAGATATTTACCCAACGGTGTTGCCATAGGGGGAATATTACAGGTGATTGCTGATTTCGACCACAGACGGCATTCCCGGAAAGTTTGCTCCTGAGGGTTTCAGTTTCCACCCCGCCACCTCCTCTCTGAGTTCTGCGTGCTACTCTCAGGGCGCCCGCTGCGCCAGAGCTCCGGATCCAGGTCCTGCCGGGTGCAGACCCGGGAGCGGGTGGCCCGCTTCCGGCCGAAGCCCCCGGGGCCTCCGGGTCCACAGCCTCCAGACGGAACGGCCTTTGGAAGACCTGGGAGGACAGGAGGATCCAGGAAATGCGGGGCCTGGTGGGGTGAGGAGCACAAGGTTTCGCTTCCATGCTCGCGGGGACTTTGCCACCGGCTCAGTGTGGAGACGTCACCGTCCCACTCGGATCTGTGGAGTTGCGACAGTGTGCCCCCCCCAGGACCTCCCATCCTTCTTGCCCTGGGGCTGCTGCAGGAGGGTGCCCGGGACACACTAGGTCCTGAGTGTCCAGGGTCCCGCAGGGGCTTCCCGTAGTCGCCTTTCCGACTTCACCGCTCTCGGTTTCTCCGCTGGGCTGTGGGACCCCGAGCAGGGACGTCGTGAGGCGGAGAAAACCTTGGGATGGAAAGAAAAGAACGATCAGAGGGAGGGCGGGAGAAAGGGAGAGGAAGGAAGCAGGCAGGGCCAGAGAACATTGAGAAACCCCCTTCTCCACAGTGGAGAGAGGGTGACACTCGCACAGTCCCCACACTCCACCGACTTTCTGTCCCGACTCTCTGCCCCGTGAGGAACGCAGCCCTCACCCCCTCCACCCTCGCAGTGTTTGGGGTCAGCCATCCCAGCCGGGTGAGGCATCCCCTTGTGAGTGTGATTGGCACTTCTCTGAGGGCTGTGGACACTGAGCACCTTTTCCTGGATTCACTGCCATTTGCATTCCTCTTCTATGCCAGTGGGCAAGGGGAGGTCCCCAAAGGCAGATGGGACCCTGACCCCAGCCGGTGTTGGGCTCTTGACACCTCCTGGAGAAATGAATTCAAGGACCAGCAGGAAAATAGAGAAAGAAGGGAGATTTATTGTAAAAGGAAATGTACACATTCAAGTAAAGGGAGTGCAGGGGAGCTCCAGAGAGAGGCAGGTGGACGGGGGGGGGGGGCGGGGGGGGGCGGGAGGGGGGGGTTTGGGATTGCCATCTCTCTGGGTTTCTCCAACCGAAGGGTGGAATATTCATGAAAACTCCTGGAAGGAGAGGATTTCTCAGAACTGTGGTGCCATCCATTTATACACCAAATATCGGTATTCTCCGAAGTGCTAGGAAGCTGGCTGGTGTGTTTACTATGTTCATCAGCATGTAATGAAGTCCTAGGTGAAACCTACATCAAATCCAGGGCCATGTTGGGTCTGCTCATTCTTAGCCAGCTTGGTTCCCACGCTGTTTGTCAGCATCTTATAAGCCCCCAGCCTCTGCAGGTATTTCAGTAGACTCCTTTTGCTCATCACCTGAAACTGCTACCTAAAATTTTCTATTCTTTTCTGAACACGGTGTAGTGTACCTGTCTCACTTCGGAGAAATGTCTATTCAAATTCCTTGCATATATTTAAGTGGGGTTATTTCACTTTATAATATTGAGTGGGGTTATTTCACTTTACAATATTGATCTGCAAGAGTTCCTTATACATTCATGATACCAGTCCCTTACCAGATATATGCCTTTTAAATATTTTCTCTCATTCTGTAAGTTTTTTTTTTTAACCTAAAGGGAGTTTTTTTTTTTTTTTTGAAGCACTAAAGGTTTACATTTGCATGAAATGAAATTAAACTACCTTTTATTTTGACATTTGTTCTATTGGCATACGGTATTTAAGAAGCCTTTGCGAAATCCTGGGTCAAAAAAATTTTCTGCTCTATTTTCTTCTGAGACTTTCATAGTCTCATGTGTTAGGTGGACATCTGCCATTCATCTAGAGCTAGTTTCTGTGTGTGCTGGAAGGAAGGGTCCGCCTCATTCTTCTGCATGTGGCATCCAGTGGTCCCAGCACCATTCACTGTAGTGTAGGACTCACCTGCTCCATCTCCTGTCCCTCCCTTCCACACTTTGTGTCAGAATTGTGTCCTGCTGAGCGGTTCTCCCAGGGTCTCCACCAATGAAATCCATCCTGTGAATCCCATGGAGGCACCTGCTCCTCAGAGGACTTGGACTAAGGAGTGGATTCACCAGAGGAAATTATATTTTATAAGATGGAACATTCTGGGAATACTGACACTCAGAAAACCCCTTACTACATCAAAAGAAGAAATGGCATGATTTCCCATTTGGGTCCCACAAGTCTTATTAGCTTATTTAATTTTTTTGTGTTGTTTCTTACGTTGTTGTTGTTGATTGTTGTTTTCTTTAAGACAGGCTCTCATTCTGTCCCCAGGCTGGAGTGCAGTGGTGCCACCTCAACTTCTTGCAACCTTAAACTCCCAGGCTCAAGAGATCTTCCCATCTTTGCTTCCTGAGGAGCTGGGACTACAGACACATGCTACTAAACTTGGTCATTTTTAAAAATTTTCTGTAGAGACAGGGTCTCACCATGTTGCCATGGCTGATCTCCAGCTCCCAGCCTTGAGCAATTTTCTGGCATTGGCATCCCGAAGTTCTGGGATTACAGGCTTGAGCCACAACTGGTCCAAAGCTTACTGCTTTTTAGTTTTTATTTTTCACGTGGTTGTGTGACAGTTTGTAGATATTTAAATTCTGTATAAGTAATTTGAGCAATGCTATACAATAAAATGTGTTCTTCAGCCACAGCTTCCTCAAACACAGAAGTGGCATTAAAATGTTGTGCATTTGTCAAATCTTGAAGAAGTTTCAGATATTTAGGGTGATTCTGACCTCTTGTTTTGGTTGACACAATAATCCATAAAAACAAGTAAAGCACCCGCTCTGATCTGGAGGGGTAAGGAGGTGAAAGCATTGCTAACCCAAAGTGACAGCCTCTTCTGTAGAGATGATCCTGCCTAAATTTCTCATGCTCCACAAAAGAAGGTTGTGGACTCCTGGCTTCTCCAGAGCTCCACACAGTCCTTGAAGCACTCTCTGGCTGTCTCTGCAAGTGGCTGAACAGCTCCTCCTGGTCTCTGTGGGGCTGTGGAGGCTCCAGGTCCCTTAGGCCCAGGGGTTGTCATGCTCACCAGGTCCCACCAAGGAGGCACCCCACCGTGGGTGGTGAAGGAGAGGAGGTGTAGCTACTCCTGCCCCTGCCCCTATCTTGACCAGCCAATCTTAAGGGAGGAAGGAGTAGGGATGGGTGGAGCCATGGAGGTTGGCACTGGAAAGAACAGAAATGAAGTCCTTTGTCCAATCCACCAAATGATGGGGATCCCTTTCTGAGTTCTAGCAGCCCTGGGGTAGTCTGATGATTGGATTCTTCTCATGTGTCTTAAACCCTATCCTATGGCAGCCACTGTGGTAGGTGCTGCGTTCACATGTAGGTGACGGATGTGAACTTAGAATTCAGGGACAGAAATGAACACTGTATGCCAATGGAGCAAATGGCAAAATTAAAGGCAGTTTAATTTCATTTCATGCAAATGTAAAACATTTGTGTTTCAAAAGGGACTCCACTTAGAAGGTTAAGGAAATGTTTTAAATAGAGAAAATATTTGAAAATCATATATCTGGTAAGGTACTGGTATCCTGAATATATAAAGAACACTTACAACTCAATATTATAAAGCAAAATAACCCAATTTAAATATATGCAAGAATTTGAATAAATATTTCTCCAAAGGGAGATATGTATAATAAAGGGTGGTCATAAAAGAAGAGAATCTTTTAAGCAGCAGTTTCAGAGACTAGCCAAAGGAATCTGTTGAAATATCTGCAAGGGCTCCAGGCTGTAAGACCCTAAATGACAGGGTGTGAACCAAGCTGGCTAAGAATGAGCGGACCCAACATGGCCCTGGATTTGATGTAGGTTTCACCTAGGACTTCATTACATGCTGATGAACATAGTAAACACACCAGCCAGCTCCCCAGCACTTCGGAGAATACCTATGTTTGGTGTAAAAATGGGTGGCATCGCAGTTCTGAGAAATCCTCTCCTTTTTCCAGGAATTTTCATGAATATTTCACCCCTTGGTTAAAGAAACCCAGAAAGGTGGCAGCCCCAAAGCCCTGTGCACCCGCCTCTCTCTCGAGCTCCCCTGTGTTCCTTTTACTTGAGTGTGCACTTTTCCATAAATCTCCATCCATTCTCTATTTTCCTACTGGTCCTTGAACTCATTTCCCCAGGCGATGTCAGGAGCCCAACAGCGGCTGGGGTCTCAGACCCACTGGCATTTCAGGACCTCTTGCCAGCTGGCATCAGAAGAGCAATGCAAATGGCAGTGAGTCCAGGAGAAGGTGCTCAGTGTCCACAGCCCTCAGCGAAGTGCCAATCACACTCATAAGGGACACCTCAAACACAAGGAGTGGAGGGGGGGGGGCCTGCGTTTTTTCTGGGGCAGAGAGCAGGAGACAGTCGGTGGAGTGTGGGGGCTGTCCTAGTGTCACCCTCTCCCCATTTCGGGGGCTGGAGTTTCTCCCTGTTCTCTGGCCCTACCTGCTTCCTTCCTCTCCCTTTCTCCCTCCCTCCCTCCGATCCTTCCATTCCACCCATCCTAAGGTTTTTTCTGCCTCACGAAGTCCATGCTCCTGGCCCTCAGCCCAGCAGAGAAACCAGGGGCCCTGGAGGACCTCGAGTGTTGGGGTCGGGGAGGCGACACCGGGAAGCCTCTGCAGGACCCTGGACAGTCAGGACCTAGTGCGGGCGTCCTCCTGCAGTAGCCCCAGGGCAAGGAGGATGGGGGGTCCTCTGGGGGCCACACTGTCAGAGCCCCTCGGATCCGAGCTGGACATTGATGTCTCCACGTTGAGCCGGTGGCAACGTCCCCTCGAGGATGAAGGAGGAACCTCGTGCTCCTCACCCCACCAGGCCCCGCATTTCCTGGATCCTCCTGACCCGGGAACCATCTGGCCCTTGCCGCGACCAAGGAGTCCTCTCAGGTCTTCCAAAGCCGTTTTGCCCGGAGTCTGTGGACCTGGAGGTCCGGGGGCACCGGCCAGCAGCGGGGCACCCACTCCGGGGTATTCACCGGGCAGGCCCAGGTTCCAGAGCTCTGGAGCAGCGGGCGCCCTGGGAGGAGTGCGCAGAACCCGGAGAGCATGCTGCGGGGTGGAAACTGAAACCCTTCAGGTGCGATCTTTACCCAAAAGTCATCTGTAGTTGAAATCAGCAGTCACCTGTAATATTCCCCCTATGACAACACCGTTGGGTAAATATCTAGAACCAGTGCCTCCTCACTGCAGCAGTCCCGCGGGTCCCTGCCCTGGTTCCGCGTCCATGGACCCACGTGGCCCACAATAGGTCAGACGAGCCCACCCGGTGACAGTCCCCGGGGATCCGGGCCCCAGTCTTCCTTACTTCTTTATCTCCACATGTTCACCTGTTTCAGGATCAAAACCATGAAAAGTCATGTGTGAAAGGCTCCCCCGCCCCTGCCTGGGTCCATTCTCATTGGTCACATGCCTGGAATGAAACTTTATTGAATTCTCATCTTTCCAGGGAGTCTTTATGCCATTTCAATACATATTCTTTTTTAAAAAAAATTTTATTGCATTATAGGTTTTGGGGTACATGTGCAGAACGTGCAAGATAGTTGCATAGGTAAACACATGGCAGTGTGTTTTGCTGCCTTCCTCCCCTTCACCCACACTTGGCATTCATCCCCAGGCTATCCCTCCCCAGCCCCCACGCTGTCCCTCCCCCATTACCCCCAATAGACCCCAGTGTATAGTAGACCGCCTCTCTGTGTCCATGTGTTCTCATTTTTCTCACCCACCTATGAGTGAGTATATGCGGTATTTCTTTTTCTGTTCTTGTGTCAGTTTGCTGAGAATGATGTTCTCCAGATTCATCCATGTCCTTACAAAGGACACAAACTCATCATTTTTGATTGCTGCATAATATTCCATGGTGTATATGTGCCACATTTTCCCAGTCCAGTCTATCATCGTTGGGCATTTGGGTTGGTTCCAGTTCTTTGCTATTGTAAACAGTGCTGCAATGAACATTCGTGTGCATGTGTCCTTATAGTAGAACGATTTACAGTCCTTTGGATATATACCCAGTAATGGGATTGCTGGGTCAAATGGAATTTCTATTTCTAGGTCCCTGAGGAATCTCCACACTGTCTTCCACAATGGTTGAACTAATTTACACTCCCACCAACAGTGTAAGAGTGTTCCTATTTTTCCACATCCTCTCCAGCATCTGCTGTCTCCAGATTTTTTTAATGATCGCCATTCTAACTGGCGTGAGATGGTATCTCAATGTGGTTTTGATTTGCATCTCTCTAATGACCAGTGATGATGAGCATTTTTTCATATGTTTGTTGGCCTCATGTGTGTCTTCTTTTGTAAAGTGTCTGTTCATATCCTTTGCCCATTTTTGAATGGGCTTCAATACATATTCTTAATCAGGCTTTGATACTTTTGACTCTTGATAGAGCCCTGTCACCCTGTCCTTCAGGAAGCCTGTTCCAGTTTCTCCTCCCTTCACAGTGGACTCTTCTCAGATACCAGGTAGGATGAAGCAGAGGAGGATGATGAAGAGGCTGCAGGGACTGAGGGTGGTGGCTATGGCTTTGGGTTGGGCAGTGCCTGGGGCCTTGGTGCGTGGTGCTGAAATAGAAACACAAGAGTGACAACCCTTGTCCAGGCCCCAAATCTTAGGGGACCCCTCCTCAGCTCCTGCTCCCCCAGGTCATCCTGCAAGGCAGAGATTGTGTACCCCTCTGCTGTTGGGCAGGCACTGTGACAGTTCCTGGGTTAGGAAGGGAGAGGGCCATCCCTGTCCTCAGGGAGCTCACACAGCTGCTGAGGGAAGCAAGGTGACAGCACAGCCCACCCTCCTGCAGTGGCGAAAGAGGAGGTGATGCCCCAGGATGGGGGAGGGGAGGGTGTTGGGGCTGGCATTGGAGGTGGTTTTGATGGACTTCCAGATACAGACCAAGGTAGAGGAAAGAAAATGAAAAGTGCTCCTAGCAGGAGGGAACACTAAGGAGAAAGGTGGAAACACAGTGATGGCCACAGATTGGAGGCTGGTGAAAAATCCTCAGTGAGGGGAGCAGAAGGAAGTGCAGTGAGGAAGAGGAGTCAGGAGGGAGAAGGGAGAGGAGGATGGGAGAGCACAGGTGCCCCCAGGAGAAGCCCCCATGAGGGGGTCATCTTAACATAAATGTGTACACTGGGATCATTTAAGCTGAACTCAAGAACTAATTTCTCGAGATCCCCATTTCTAACCTAATTTGAGATCCCCGTTTCTTTTCTTCTGTTACCTCCTATGCTTCGCTCCAGGGTTCTGTCCATGCCCATCAGGAAGTCCTCAAGCCATCTTGTACAGTCACCCATTGAGAAATAATAGAAGGACATGGTCATATCCTTGTCATTCTCCCACTTTTCTTTCATCTTTGTGGCTCCAGGATGAACTGTTGTCCACATTCTGTTCTCTGAGTCAAAGAGGAGGAAGATATGTCCATCGAAGCTGAACTGCCAAGATCCACTGCTGTGTCCTTCAGCTTTCTGCTCACAAGACATCCTGGCCTGTAGGGTGAGGGGTTCTGCCCCCACAGAGAGAGATCAGCTCTTGACACATTTTGAGCCCCCATCCTGTTCCCCTTACAATTTCCAGGCCTTACTCTCTCTGCCACATCCTGGCCTTGCCTCTAGACCTCTTGTGAGGTGAGAGGACCTTCCCATTGGTATTTTTCATGAAAACTATAAATGCCTCTAACCTACCACTGCATCTTCTCCCTCCTGTCCTGGACCCTCTTAAACTTACCCCTGGGTGTGTAATTCTGCAGCTGAACGCCAAGCAGTTGCTCGGTGAGCATGTCCACCAGCTCTCTCAGGACTGGGTTCTGTTCTTTCCAGGACTTTGTGGCATTTAATTTCTTCCCCAGGAGACTGACTGGTGTGACTGTCTTGTTGCCACAGTCATAGTGAAGAAAAGTCTTTTGATCCAACTGGCCTTGAACTGCACACCACCGTGGTCCAGGTCTGAACTTAGGGGTGATGGTCACATCATAGCAAAGAGAGTGAGCATCTGTGGAGAAAGACATGTGTGGGTAGGGTGGGCAGAAAAAGACCCCTAGATAGCCTCCTCCATACTGTGACATTAAGAGTACACCTCTGGAGGCTTGGGCTGGCCCAGCAAGGAGTGTTTCCTCCAGAACTGTGGTGTCCACAAGTTCAAGAGTGCTTCCCCTTGCATGAGGACAAGGAGGAGGAGGAGGTCTCTGCCTGCTGATAAAGCACATGTCCCCAAACCTGTCCCCCTGACCCTCTGTCCACATCGTCAACACATGACCTTGCTAGAGAGGTGCCAGGCTTGCTAGAGGAGGAAGGGCCTGGGTGGCAGAGGATCTTCAGCAGCAGCCCACGTGGACTGAGAGAGGTGGGAAGGAGTAGGGGCTGCCCCTGAGGATGCCAGTGCATGGTGCAATGGAGTAAGGATGGAATCACTTGGATAAAGCAGGGTTAATTGTTATGGTCACAGGATTTAAGATGTTGACAAAGCCCCTGGTGATGGTGCCCTTCTGCTATGAGGATGCCTTCCTGAAACCTTGGACAAAGGGATGGTCCACAGAGCAAGAAACAGAAAATCTGAAAATCTAAGGCAGGTAGTAGAGGGAGGGATCACAGGCTCAGAGAAGTGCCCACGCCAGAGGGGTCTGAGTGTGAAAATCCAGAACAAAGTCCACCCACTGTGCTCATGGGAAGCCTGGAGGACTCCTGTTTACTCAGCATACAAAGAAGGCCCCATGAGAAGGCACCAGAATGGGAGGAAGCTCAGGGATGCCTGTTGCTGAAGGCCAGGGTTGTGGGTAGGAGATGCTGTTCCTGAAATGGGCTCCCAGGAGTAATGGGATGAAAAATCCTGAAATAACAGATTCCAGGTGGAGGCTGTCCACTGTCAGGAGCAAGGAGGGAGCCACGATGGAGATGATTAGAGAAGTCCCAATGCCCGCTGGGGACCTCAGCCACACAAAGCTATACCCATGGCTCATAGAACAAAGGGGTCCAAGATCCAAAAGAGATGGAAACCCAACCCAGATACTGCTGGATGTAAATAACTAAAACAAACAAAGATAAAAGAAATGATGAATGACCAGGAGGCTGAAAGTATCCAGTCCATCAAGAACAAGGTTCCTTTGCCCAGTTTTAAGAATTAAGCCACTTCCGAGACCCTGAACACATTACTAGAAGACACCAGTTTCCAATGAGGGAAGGACCCTTTAACCCTACAGCAAGTAGAACAATTCTTTGTGACCTCCTCCAGAGGTATTTATGGCCAACTAGAGTTTGCTGTGAAGGGCATAGGTACTTACCCCGGGCCCCACCCACCTGCACACCTGGCTGGCTGCCAGCGGGGGACACGATCCCACCATTACAGGCTTCCTTCTATGACTGCCTCATGTAATCATCACAGCTCTACAAAGGGACACGACTAGATACAGAAACGGAGAACCCAAAGTCTGCAAAGAGCACAGGGCATCCTTCCTCCCTTTCTAGAAAGGGTTTCCTGACCTCTGTCTGCACAGTGACTATTCTCTATGATGCTGGCTCCCCAGTAGGAAGAACAGGCCAATCTGGACCCCCAGGAAAGAAGTGGGTGCCTCTATTCACCAGAGTTCCCAAGGTCACCCTGGAGAAAATGGCGCTTTCCATCCCCCCCTGCACAGGTTCTGTGGGGAGCTTGGGCTGTGTTTGCTGGGGTGTGTTCTCAGGCAGGAGGTAGAAGGTGCCCCGTGGTGCAGGAGGTGGTGAGGGCCCCTTCATGCATGGGGAGACCTCTGGAGTGACCAGCTCAGCTGAGGTGGGAGTGAGAGAATGTGACCTGGGTGTTGGCAGTGGATGGCGAGGGGAGGGGTGGGAAGTGTCTGCTGAGCCCCTGGGTGCAAGTGAGTGTCTGCAGGAAAGCAGAGGGGAAAATTCAAGGACAGGGAGCCCTGGGGGTGCTGGAGGGTTTGTGTGGTGGAGAGCAGGTGAGAGCAGAGCGGGCCTGTGGCTGGTGGGGGTGTCTGTGATCCTGTCCCTGTGGAACCCCCTTCATCCTTGTCCTGACCCCAGCTCGTGTTCTGGGGCTCTGGTTTCCGCTTGCTGAGGGCAGGTGGGACTGCCGGACTGCACAAGGAATTTCCGCCCCCACTTCGCCCTCTGCAGCTCTGTGACCCTCCACCCTCCCGAGGTTCCTTTCCAGCCTCCTCTCTGCCCTGCTTCTGGAGGCGGGGGAAAAAAGCAGCAGTGGGGAGTAGACTGGGCAAGAAGGAGCCGCAGTGACTCCTTCCTGTTTTTGCCTCAGTGACTCAGCACGCGGCCTTTGTCTCAGCTCAACACCCTCAGATGGGGGAGTGCAGATAGGTCCAACTGAGTGGGCGTCAGTCTTTCCAAAAGCCTCACCCGCTCTGAAACTCACTGCAGTCCACAGCCCCCCAGTTTGGTCCCCTCTCCGCTTAGGCTCCATCCCAGAACTCACCGGCCCTCTCTGCCCGGGACCAGCCTGACAGCTGGTGCAGAAGCAGGAGGCACTGGAGCGACATGGAGCTGGCGACCACTGCCACTGGGGACCGGGAGCGCTGAAGACTAGTGACTTGATGGATGGGGAGCCGCGCAGATGAATCACCTCGGGGCTGAAAGCCAGCTTATATAGGCTTAAGATTGACAGCTTCAAAAGGCCTTGTCACTGGCAGTCCCACTGGACTGGAAGCGCAGGATAGGTAGAGGCGGGACCCAGCGGACCTATTACCCTGGCCGTGCTGCCTGACATGAATTGCCTGGGAATACAGTGTGAAACACAAGCAGGTCGGGCATCTGTTCTTCCGTGCTGCTCCCCCTCGGAGGAGACACACTTGTGTGGTGTTCGTGCTAAGGGCTTGAGACAGCTAGCATGACTCACCCCATCTTGGCTGCCGGACCTATCTGCACTCCCCCATCTGAGGGTGTTGAGCTGAGACAAAGGCCGCGTGCTGAGTCACTGAGGCTAAAACAGAATGCAAAGCAAAGGTAGGCGGTTTATGAGGACATTGTGCGGTCTGTCTTCATGTCCCGATCAGTCTCTGTGTAAGCAATAAAACTTGCTGCAATTGAGATGCCTAAGAGGAGCAAAGACCCCTGCCCATATTTTCCCTGGAGCCAAGTCTTTGTTCCACCCCCTGATGGAAAACAGGATTAACAAGTCACCTTAAAGGCATCTTTGAAAAACATAAACTTCTTTTTGAGTTATTTTCACAAGCCTCTGATAAATATTCTGTTTACCCTTTCTTTGTATAAACTTCTTTGTGAGCTATTTTCACAAGCCTCTGATAACTATTCTGTTTACCCTTTTTTTACATAAACTTTGTGAGCTATTTTCAGGAGCCTCTGTTTACCCTTTCTTTGTGAGATAAAGTAACTGTAAACAAGAAAAAAGGTATAAAAGCTGTAACCCACAAGAATAAATTTGCTACGTTTCCACCCTCGGTTACTTAGACCTCCAGACTCCGCTTTTTCTTTCTTTCTTTTTTCCGCGCATTCTCTCCCTCAGGTTGAACGATGGTGGTCTCGGGGACTCCTGCAGGTCGGTAGCCCCCTGGCAGACGTGCTGGACCCCGACATCTGGCACCCCCAAACAGGAACCTGAGTAGGAGAGGTACAGTGATGCACCGCAAATCAAAGGAGACAAGGTAAGGCCGCGGTTCTTGTAGTTCTAGACTCAAAATTCATCTGGAGTAAAGAATGGAGCAATGTGAATCCAGAAATCAGTCTATGTTTGCAAAGTTATTGCATCAAATGCTAAGAAACAGAGGTGCTAATGTAAAAATGAAACATGTTTCTAAGTTTTTAGAGATTGTTTATGAACTATGTCCATGGGTCCCCGAGGAGGGATCGTTAGATGAATCTACCTGGAGTAAAATAGGAACTAAGATTGAGGAATATGCCACCACTCATCAATCTTTCCCGTAGGTAGAGCTGTTACTTTCGGTTTGGCCACAGCTGCGCCAGGTTGTCTGCCTGCCTTCCTACAATCCCCCAAATGCTGGCACTTACTGCTCCCCTGCTGCCTCTCTCGCTTCTAATCCCTCCTCCTCTTACAACTCTAACCCCGCTGATGAAGGGGGCGGCAGTAATTTACCACCTTGTAATCCTCTAAATGAGCCTGATTCCGCCCTCGGAGTCGGACCTGGAGCCAGAAATAGAGGAGCTCGGGACGAAGGGATCAGAACCGGGGTAAGAGAAGGCGCTTCGGAGAGCACGCAGGTAACTTCTTCAGCTGCGCCCTTAACCCTTACCCTCGGGCAATTTTCAAGGCTCCTAGCTTTGCTCTCTAAACCTGCTCAAACTTTTCCCTTGGTTAAAACGCTTTCTTCTAAGCCTGTGGTGTGCTCTATGCCACGAGAACCTATCCTTGCAACTACTTAGGCCTTTGAATCTATGAAACAGGGATTTCCCGATTCTGACCTCCACTTCATCTGTCCCCTTATACAAGTGACCAATCAAAATGGCGAGATTGTTCGCCATTATGAACCTATTCTGCCAAAATTCATGAAAGATTTCAAGGAGGCAGTGAATAATTATGGGCCTACTGCACCTTATACTCTCTCTTTACTTGAAAATTTTGGTACTCAGGGTATGACCCCTGCAGACTGGCATCGCGTCGCCAATGCCTGCCTTTCAGGTGGCGACTACTTAATTGTGGAAAGCTTATTATGATGATGTCGCTTTCGATTTGGCGGAAAAGAATGAAAGACAAAGAGTGGGAGTAATTTACAGATGTTGAAAGGTACAGGTGATTATGAAGGTATTCAGGCACAAGTTGCCCTCCCAGAAGCGGCGTTTGGGCAGGTAAATGCTTTAGCTTTGCGTGCCTGGAGAAAGCTTCCCACTCATGGAGAATTTACTGATGAAATTACCAAAATTAAACAGGGAAACGAGAAACCTTACTAAGACTTTGTCTCTAGATTAATGCAGGCAGTCAAACGGCAATTTGGAGATAGCGAGTCAGCTCAATTATTTACAAAACAATTGGCCTATGAAAATGCTAATACTACCTGCCAGTCCATTCTCCGCCCATGGAGAAAAGCTTCCCTTGTGGAATACATTCGGCACTGTGTTGATGTTGGTCCAGCCTATCAGCAAGGTTTAGCCATGGCCGCAGTGCAAAAGGGACTTAACGTGTCGGCCTTTTTAAGGCAGCAACAACAGCAAAATCGTAGGCCACCTGTGAAGTGTTTTCAATGTGGACAGTCTGGTCACGTTGCTAAAAACTGCCCTCACCCTGTTGGTATTGCTTCCCCCCAACCTGCGCCATCTTTCCCTGCCATGCAGCAAAGGCCTCGCCAGCCTGGTGAGTGTCCTCGGTGTCACCGTGGCAACCATTGGGCCAAAAAGTGCAGATCTAAGAGGGATGCTCAAGGAAATTCTCTTCTCCCTCATTCGGGAAACTCCCGGAGGGGGTCGCCTCGACCCCCGCAACCAATCGAGGCTCTTCCCCCTTCTCAACCTACTGTTCAGGACTTGACCTCTGTCCCACCACTGAAATCCTATTAACGCCTGATTCTGGTGTGATTCCGGTCCCAACAGGTATTTTTGGCCCATTACCAGATGGATATATAGGCCTTTTGTTAGGATGTAAGGCAATTCTATATATTGTACCCACTATTGTTGATCAAAAAATTAGTTTAAGTAATAGAGTTTTAGACCTTTAGAAGGATGGAAGCCTGGTTTCATCAAGATATCTAGGGCAGGGCTAGAAGTAACCAAATGAGCATTCATGGACTGTAAAATGTCACGGCCCCACAAGTTTATGGGAATGTTAGGCAAAACATATGGACGGAAAGAGCCACTATGGCCTTCTTCATTTGACCAAGATAACAATTGGGAAGACTGATAAGGGTCAGAAGAAGTGCCTCCCAAAGTTCTGAGATGATGGGGGTGAGCCACCCTGCCGGGCCTGGGGTTAGATTTTATTACAGAAGCACCAGGATTTCAGAGGCTTCAGACAACATATTGTAAACTAAACATTGGTTAAGATGGTAAATTTTATGTTCTACATTTTTACCAAAATTAAATAGCTTTAAAAATTATCTTAAGGATGGGTGTCTTGCTCAGATCTATACAATTCGATTGGCAAAAGGACACTGCTTATTAAAGAGCACAGCATTGAGGTCCTTGTCTCTAGAATCACAACCTGTGGGACACCTTGCTGATTTAGAAAGCACATCAGAGAGATTGGCCCTAAGCTCCCCATAAAACAGCACCCCCACCATCACCCCCACCAGGTCTGTGGAAGGCCCAGGGGGCTGAGCAGAGCAGGTTCAACTGCCCCCTTGGTTCCCCGTGGTTCCCAACTGCCAGTGCTGGCTTTTGGCCTGTTCCTCCTGGGCAAGGGCCAGCCATCCTTCAAAGCTGGGCACAAATACCGTGTTTATCTGTGATATAGCTGGCCAAGAGTTAGAACTTGTACAATGTCATTTTATAAAGAACAAAACTGTTTCCATTCTCCTCACAGTGACTGCTAACCTTGGTTTCTGTAAACTGCTAGGTTATTTGCAGGATGCAAATTGAGGTAAAGCTGCATACCTTCTCTTACCTGTGAATGCCAGAGTCGCTGGCCTTTGTTTACCAGAGTAAGCACCCCCAGACAATTCCATCCTGGTGCTAAGTAAATAAAAATCTATGGATCCCACCCCCAGCCAGATGATGTGTAAACGAATGTTAATCTCGGCATCTGTGAACCCCTTAAATAACAATCAGAATGTCAAATAGTCCCCTGGCCCTAAAAAAATCCGGAACCCCCTCACCCTCATCTCCGCCCAGAAGGTGATTTGAATCCACTGGCCCTCGGAATGTTTGAAGCCCCTCACCCCCAAGGTGATTTTACGGGTATAAAAGTTCTTGCCACCCTCTTTTACGGGCCATGGGTTGGAGAGACGTGAGTCCTCCGTGGTCGCCGGCAATAAACCCTGCAATTTGGCATACTTTTGTCTTGGTGTTGACTTTCTGTGCTCGGTTCGATACAACATTTTGGAGGTCCCACCGAGATCTTTTATTTTTCAGCACCAGACAAAAGCCATTTCAGAGCCTCGTCCGGGCAGCCGCTCCCTCCTCGGGAGGCTCTAGGGGAGGCGCCCCCTGAGCTGCCTCAGGGCCCCGGAGTGCCACTGCGGAAGAGCGCCCACCCGGCCGACGTTCACCCAAAACGTCTTCAGGGTCCTAAAAGCCTCCGGAGGTAGGTCTGGTTTGGAATCTGGGAACTAGTTCAAGGGAAAAGGGCCTGTGTTGGGGAACTGACGAGTCACTGCAACTCTGACCTGGCAAGCCTCACCGAGACGTCGCTTGAGGCTTCTGGTGGCTGTCATAGTGGGTGCCAGCCTGGTAGCTGGTATTGTGGATATATCAGCGTCGAGTGGCTGGCATAGTGGGTGGCAGCCTTCTGGTGGCTGGCATAGTGGGTGGCAGCCTTCTGGTAGCTGGCATAGTGGACGTCAGCATTCAATTGTTTTCCGTAGCCTCTGTGTGAGTGAGAGTGTGTGTATTTATGTAGTCCCACGGCTGAAAGCTACGGGACTTGAGTGGGCCTCCACCCGTGGTTCCACGGGAGCGTCATAAGGCATAACGGTGATTCGCCTCAGAGCTGTCCTACTCGGACTTCCATCCTGAGGTGACCAGGCCCGGGGGTTATACGGGTACACCTTAGCCAAGACGCACCTGAAAGACCCCTTCGGGGTCGTGGCCGGGCAGGCAACTGAGTGGTCTCCTCTGGGAGGCTCCCATCCCTTGTTCGTCACTCTTTTATGTGGTCCTGTCTCGTCTGTAGATTTGTCAGTTTTCTTAGACTCCTGCTAGCAGACATACACTGGTTCAGACCATCTTCCCTTGAGGTACAAGATATTTTACAGTGGTTGAGGAACCACTGGATGCAGGGAACTTTCATTGATTATACCCCTGCAGAGATTACTCTATTATCCTTCTTTCTCAGCTTTTTCGTCTATCACTGAGGCCTCATTCTTTCTTATTCTGCCATGTGGCAAATAGTTTTAACTTTAGTTGTTTTTATTTTCTTCCTTGCTATAATTATTGTGGCCTGTAAATTCTCCCAGCCACCTCCACCAGGAAAAGAGTATTTTTGCCCGTGCTGGGTCTGAGTCCATGTCAGGAAGGCAGTTGTGCCCTCGGCACCTTGAAAATAGTTTCTTTAAAGTGTAGGAAACAAAGTCCTAGATCAAGGTCTATGAGTGCTCTTTGTCAAGCTAAAATGGAAAACTAGTGACTGCCTATTCTGTGAGAAAAGTGTCCAGTGTTGTTATAGGCAGTGCCCGGTAATAGGTCACAGGGAGGCCCTACTAAAACCTGCTTTATAGAGGGCAAAATTTGAATTAGAGGTTTTTTTTTAAATTGGCTATACCACCACAGAAAGAGAAAGACACAAGTAGTAAGCAAAAGTGTAGAGAGAAAGGAAATAAGGAAAGAGAGAGGAGAGAGAAAGCAAGAGAGAGAAAGTGAGGAGAAAAGAAATAGAGAAGAGACAAAAAATAAAAATAAAAAAGAGAGACAGGAATTAAATGCTTTTCAGGGTCCCTGTGTCAAGGTGACCAAAAGCTGCAGGGGCGGGGAACTCGCAGCCGGCCCAGCGGCTTGGAGCTCAGTTTTAAACTGACACAAAAAGCGTTTTTTTCTCCCCTCTCTGCCGGCTGTCAGCCCCACCCAGCTTTCAGGCAGGCCACACTGCCTCAGAGTGTAGCTTTTACATCTAAAAACTGGCTTTAAGAACAGCTTTCTAACTCTTTGTAGTGCAAATTATTTATTAGCACAGTAATTAAGGTAGGGAAGGGGAGCAGGCTGCAATATTGTTAGTTCAAGTCCTCAATAAAGCCAGTCTTAAACTAGTAAAATCTCTCAAGAGAAAATTTAAAAACTGAAAGAAAATGACCAAATGGGCTCGTCACAGTCCCAACCATGCACCCCCCTCCAAAGCATGATGGAAAACTTTAAAATAGAGTTCTCTGGCCAGTATAGTGTTAAACTAACCCCACAGAGGCTTCGGACCCTCTGTGAGTTAGAGTGGCCAGCCTTTAAGGGTAGGCTGGCAAGATACGGGGACATAGGACCCCAAGATAACTCAGGCTGTCTGGAACATTGTGTCAGGGTCCCCAGGCTACCCTGATCAATTTCCATACACCAATCAATGGCAGAGGCTGAACCAGCATCCCCCTCCTTGGCTTGAAAACTGTATAAAGTGTGCTGGACTTCAGGTTATACTAGCAGGCCCAAAGAAGAGCCCCTTAGCGCCGGCTGTTCTTCCAAGCCCTGCCGAGAACCAAGAGTTGCCTCCACCGTATTCTCAGCCCAGTACTAATGATCAGCCCTTATCTCCTCTCCACAATCAAAGCAGGGGCCCACACCCACCAGTGGTCCTTCCTTTCCAAGAGGCTCCCCCAACAGGAGAAAACAATTGGGGTTGCCCATTCTTTGTTCACTTCTTGTCAGGTGACTTATATAACTAGAAAGTGATAGAAATTAAGGAGAGGGCCAAAACACCAAGTGCTGGCACAAGCTTTATTAAGAGCAAGGAAAAATCTGCTGAGCTTCACCCAAAACTGACATGCAGCACCTGTGGTGTAGCAAAAAGAATTTTTATGGCCTGTAAGCCGGCAGATGCCTCCAGTGTAAAGGGCTGGGCAGGAGGGGAGGGGCTGGGGAATTGCTAAGTTTGATAATTCCTAGGAGGGCTGGGGAACTGCTAACATGGCAAGAGGGGGAGAGTTAGAAACCTGCTGAGATGGAAAGTTCCCTGGGAAAGGGTTGTGCTGGGAGGCTGAAGATTGCAAGACGGTAGCAAGGTTTTACAATAGAGTAAGTTCTGTCAGAAAGCTCAACATCCCCCCCTTCTCTGAGAAGCCCCAGGCTTTGGCAGGGCTCTTAAAATCTGTACTGCAGACTTATCGCCCCACTTAAAATAACTGCCAACAATTATTACTGAATTTGTTCACCACAGAGGAAAGGAGTAGAATTAGACAAGAAGCCCATAAAGCAATACTTGGGACAGGGGGAAGGTCCGTACAAGACCGCCAGGAACAAATTAGTAAAAATGTTCCCTTCCACCAGGCCCCAATGGGACCCAAACACCCCAGTGGGCATGCAGGCTTTGAACAATTTTCACCGGTACTTGTTAGGAGGGTTTAGGGAAGTGTCCCGTACGCCCACTTACCACTCCATGGCAGGGACTGTAAGAATTGGCGGGCCACAAATCTGGCTTTTATGTTCCAGTCTGCCTCAAACATCAAAGGAAAGTTGCAAAATTAAAAGGGTTCCAGGGAATAAATTTAGCTCAGTTGTTAGAGATTACCCAAAAAGTTTTAACAATAGGAACACCTTAGAGGCCAAGCAAGATAAGAGAATTACTAAAGCAGTGATAACAGCACTCCAGGAAACCCGAGTTAACTCACAGGGACCAGAAATCCAGCAGAGAGGCTGCTGCAAGGTTTTAAGAATTATGCTGAGCCAAGGCCTTGCTGATTTCAGAGCTAAGTTCCCAGAATGCACCCTGCTCCAATATGTAGATAACTTACTCTTAGCCACAAAAACCCAAGAGGACTGTAAAGAGACCACCCAGTCATTACCAAAGACCCTATAGACTTTAAGGTACCGGGTCTCAGCTAAAAGGCCCAACTCTGCCAGCAGAGAGTTACTTACTGGGACTATGTTATAGAGAAAGGTAACCGGGCACTGGCACCCAGCTGAATGCAATCAGTGCTGCAAATACCCACCTTCACCATGAAACACCAAGTTCGAGAATTCCTTGGGGCAGTAGGATACTGCAGACTATGGATTTTAGGATTTGCTGAGATAGCCAAACCCCCCTGTATGCCTGCACTGGAGGAAATCAGCCCTTGACATGGACGGAGGTAGAGCAACGGGCTTTTGACAAGCTCAAGACTGGGCTTTTGACAAGCTCAAGACTGCCCTGACTGCAGCAGCCTGGCCAGACATCTCTAAACCTTTCCAGTTGTTGTGCATGAAAAACAAGGGTTGCTAAAGGGGTGCTCACCCAAACTCTGGGACCCTAATCCCAGCCAGTCACCTGTCTTTCAAAAGAACTTGATCCTATAGCCTCTAAATGGCCAGCTTGTCTGAGAGCAGTAGCGGCCACAGCCCTATTAATCAAAGAAGCAGACAAGCTGACTTTAGGGCAAGAGTTAAACTTAGTGGCTCCCCACGCAGTGGAGTCGCTACTCCATGGAGCCCCTAGAAAATGGATGTTAAACGCCGCCACATTGCTACCTGACAGCGAGCCAGAGGAGTCAATTCATGACTGCCAACAAACAGATGTCCTCCGCGCGGCACGACCAGATTTCACCGACATCCCCCTGCAGAACCCAGAAGAAGTGTTGTATACAGATAGAAGCAGCTTCATAGTCAACAGAATGAAGTATGCTGGGGCAGCTGTGGTCACCCTAAAGTGGGTTATCTAAGGCCCAGGCTCTCCCACACAAGGCCTCAGCCCAGAAAGCAAAACTCATAACTCTAATAAAAGCCTGAGACTGGGCAGAGGGAAAAACTGTCAATATCTACACAGATAGTCAATATGCCTTTGCTACAGCCCATGTACATGGAGCCATTTATAACGAAAGAGGGCTGCTTACCTCAGAAAGTAAAATCATCAAAAACAAAGAAGAAATCCTACCTTTGCTAGAAGCTATATGAAAGCCTAAGGCAGTGGCATTAATACACTGCAAAAGACACCAGAAAGGAGATTCACCAGAGGCAAAGGGAAATAAGGCAGCTGACCTGCAAGTCAGACAGGCAGCCTTGAGGCCGATAAAACCTCTGCCTCTTCTTGTGACTCTGCCAGCCCCAACCCTGCCTCCTACCCCAACGTACTTGCCTGAGGAAGAAAACTTTGCTAAAGAACAGGGGGGACGACAAGATTCCACAAGATGGTGGATTCTACTAGACATAAGGATTATGCTCCCCGAGGCTCTAGGGAGGGCTCTAGTTAAGGACATACACCAAGCCATTCACTTAGGACAAACAAAGCTCACTGAGCTGTTAAGGGTCAAATACTACATTCCAAATTTACATGAGATTGTTAGTGAAACTACCATTCATTATAATGTAAGCCACAGGGTAAATACTAGTCCAACTAGGAAGTAAATTTTACTGAAATAAAGCCCCCACCTTGTGGCTATAGATACCTCTTTGTGTTCGTAGACACTTTTTCTAGATAGGTTAAGGCTTTTCCTACTAGGTCAGAAACTGCACTGGTAATAACAAAGAGACTGTTATAAGACCTGGTTCCTCGGTTCAGCTTGCCCCTGACACTGGGATCAGATAATGGCTCTGCCTTTACCGCATAAGTTTCTCAGGGCCTGGCCAAGGCCCTAAGCATATTCTGGAAGCTATACTGTGCTTATCACCCCCAGAGTTCAGGGCAGGTTGAAAAGATGAACCGGACCATAGAAGAAACTTTAACAAAATTTATCCTAGAGACCGGTGAAAACTGGGTCAACCTGCTTCCTTTTGTTCTCCTCCGTACCCGATGTACTCCCTATAAGAAAAGCTTTACTCCTTTTGAAATTATGTTTGGAAGGCCCCCTTCCTTACTTCCCAGACCCACGGATACCGTGCATGCTGAAGTCTTTAACAATACACCCCTTAAGTCCTTACAGGCACTCCAGTCTGTTCAGTCCCAGGTGCACCCTCTCATCAGGAGAACTCGACCCACCCCAGGGGACCTCACTGACCAGCCGTTACACCCCTTCCAGCCGGGGGATGAGGTCTTAGTAAAGGAGATTCACTGCCTCCGGTCTGACTCCTCGCTAGAAGGGACCTTACACCGTGGTTCTGGTCAACCCCATGGCAGTCTAAGTGGACAGACTGACTGCCTGGATTCACCATTCACACATCAAGACTGCGCCCCCAGATGCAAGATAGGAAATGGTTGCATCCTCAACGGACCCGTCTAAAGCTAAGACTTTCGCGCCATTCACGGTCGTCATCCTAATCTCTTTAATTCCTGTAACCACCCCCCAAAAGGGGCCCCCCTTAACACCCACTTATTATCAATAGGTCGTCGCAGAGGGCTCAATAGGATAATTTGTTAGTACTGTACTTAGGGCTAGAACCACCTTTGTCAACTTAACCCTAAAGTACATTCCCAGAGATCCCATAACCTTCTCCCTAGACCTCTGCACTCTCTTATGTGAGAGCCTAGATGCAAATACTATAAGACAAATAAAGATAAAAAGATGAAATGCAGTGAAAGCAAAAGAGATAGCATGTAAGAACGTAGTGGCCGAAAAACGGCTTCAGACAATAGGACTACATCTATGCCCAAAGTCCACACCAGATAAGAGGTAAAATTCTCATAGCACCCAATACAGACAGATGTTAGAAACAGGCCCCCATAATTATACCCCTATTAGTAAGACTTAGAATAGCAAGGTCCACTGCTATAAGAATATCTGCCTTAGTCACTGGGGACCAAAAATTTCAAAAACTCTTTCACACCAAATAGATGCAGATGTTACCCATCTAGAAAAATTCCATCACCAAATTAGCTGAACAAGTGGACTCCTTTGCTGAAATGGTATTACAAAATAGAAAGGGGTTAAGACTTGTTCTTGAGGGAAGGGGGACTGTGCGCGGCTTTCAGTGAACAATGTTGCTTCTATGCACGTAACTCTAGAATTATCCGAGACAACCTTGCTCTGGCTAGGAAAAACTTAGAAACAAGGAAACACCTCAGAGAGGCCTCAAGAAATTAGTACCAAAAACCGTTCTCTTGGTCCCCCTAGCTGACATCCCTGCTCACTAAATTAGCAGGACCCTTAATGTCAATAGTTCTAGAGTTGACATTTAGACCATGCCTTTTAAACATGCTCTGCAAATTTATCCAAGAAAGAATAGATTCGGTAAAATTAATAGTTCTAAGATCTAACTATGGGCCCCTGTGTCAAGAAAAAGACACTTATTAAAGATTTAATACATGTTATAAGAACAGGGGGGAATGTGATATAGCTGGCCAAGAGTTAGAACCTGTACAATGTCATTTTATAAAGAACAAAACTGTTTCCATTCTCCTCACAGTGATTGCTAACTTTGGTTTCTGTAAACTGCTAGATTATTTGCAGGATGCAAATTGAGGTAAAGCTGCATACCTTCTCTTATCTGTGAATGCCAGAGTTGCTGTCCTTTGTTTACCAGAGTAAGCACCCCCAGACAATTCCATCCTGGTGCCAAGTAAATAAAAATCTATGGATCCCATCCCCAGCCAGATGATGTGTAAACGAATGCTAATCTCGGCATCTGTGAACCCCTTAAATAACAATCAGAATGTCAAATAGTCCCCTGGCCCTAAAAAAATCCGGAACCCCCTCACCCTCATCTCTGCCCAGAAGGTGATTTGAATCCACTGGCCCTCGGAATGTTTGAAGCCCCTCACCCCATCCTCTCCCTCACCCCCAAGGTGATTTTACGGGTATAAAAGGTCTTGCCACCCTCTTTTATGGGGCCACGGGTTGGAGAGACGTGAGTCCTCCGTGGTAGCCGGCAATAAACCCTGCAATTTGGCATACTTTTGTCTTGGTGTTGACTTTCTGTGCTCGGTTCGATACAACATATCTTTCATTTTCCCACAAGAAATAACTGATCACACAATTTAATTTGCGTGTGTGGGCCTGTGTGTGACAGAGTCTTGCTCTGTCACCAGTCTGGAATGCAGTGGCATGATCATGGGTCACTGAAACCTCAGCCTCCTGGGCTCAAGGCTTCCTCCCCTTAATGAGGGAGAGTAGGAGGTGGTAGTCTGAGACTCCTGCTGAGCCTTGCTCAGTTTGCTGTTTCCTGTCCTCTGGCAGAAGCCTCAGTAATAGTCACACTCCTGATTTTACCACGCCCTGCCTTAGATCAATCCAGGGGCTGAGTTGGTGTTGGCTGTGAGTGCAGCTGGGCCAGTCATTCTGCCAGGACTGGGAACTGTACTTCTCATGAAACTTTTCTCCTGTCTTCCCAGGAGAAGAGAAACTTTTCTCCTGCCTTCTCAGGAGAAGAGAAACTTTTCTCCTGCCTTCCCCTTTTCTCCTGCTCCTGCTCCCAGCATCACAGCAGCTTCGCCCACCCCCCCTCCCCCGCCCACGCCATGCTATGAGCTCTCCGTGGTCACCATGCTCCCACCATTGGACCCTCATCTTCACTGTCCTCCCAACATCGTCCCAGCCCCTCCAGGGTCACTGCCTGACCAGGTGAGGGTTGGGTGAAGAGGCAGAGGTCCCTGTAAAACCTGTGGTCCAGTTTGACTTTAGGTTCCTCTCCGCAACGTGACTGCATTCCACATGCTGTTCCTCCAGCAGCCTCAGTTGGGACGATGTGTAGGGCAGTGTAGCATCTGGGCCGGTGATGACCAATTCCCGCCACCATGGCTTTTCAACTACATTTGTTTTTTCTAAAACGGATAAACAGACCAGCAGTAAGTTATGGCAACAGTGTTTTCCTTACTAACAGTAGAGATGTGTGTATGCATCTATGCTGGTTTTTAAGACAAATATAAGCCCATAGGCACTCTGCTGCATGCAGAGTCTATCTCAAAATAACACACTTTGAAGATCTTCCCACACCCGCACATACAGATTCTTTCCCTTTTTATCTCTGCCCGACATTGCATGGAATGACTGCATCACAACTAATGTAACCAGCGTCTGTGGATGAAGATCCAGATGGTGTCCAGTCAGTTACTTTTACAGAAACAAAATGCTGCAGAAACTGTGCCTGCATGAATCCCAATTCAATTGTGTAGAATAAATTTCCTACACAAAATTGCTGTGCAAATTAATGCACCTTTAAAGCGTCTCATGTCTCGGGATGGCAATGCTGGCTACACTCTTGTCTGTGATTGTGAAGACTCAGCCTGGGCAGAGGATGGTGAAACGTCCACTGTAGAAGGAGGGAAACTGGTACAGGCTTCCTGAAGGACAGGGTGACAGGGCTCATCAAGAGTCAAAAATATCCAAGCTTGAGTTAAGAATATGTATTCAACGCCTGTAATCCCAGCACTTTGGGAGGCCAAGGCGGGTGGATCACGAGGTCAAGAGATCGAGACCATCCTGGTCAACACAGTGAAACCCTATCTCTACTAAATATACAAAAAATTAGCTGGGCATGGTGGCGCATGCCTGTAATCCCAGCTACTCAGGAGGCTGAGGCAGGAGAATTGCCTGAACCCAGGAGGCGGAGGTTGTGGTGAGCCGAGATCACCATTGTACTCCAGCCTGGGTAACAAGAACGAAAACTCCCTCTCAAAACAAACAAACAAAACAAAACAAAAAAAAAACAAAAACAAAAACCAAAGAAAGAACATGTATTCATACGGGTTTGAAATGGGGTAAAGACTCCCTGGAAAGAAGAGAAGTCTCCAATAAAGAAGTTTGGTCCTAGGCATGTGGCCAATGACAGTGGAGCAGGCAGGGGTTGGGGAGCCTCCTTGCACACATGACTTTTCATGGTTTTTATCCGGAAACCGGTGAATATATGGGGGTGAAGTAGGAAGAGCGGCGCCGGGAGCCCCAGGGACCGTCACCGGGTGGGCCCGCCTGATCTTTTGTGGACCAAGAGGGTCTGCGGATGCGGAACCCAGGCAGGGGCCGGCCACTGGTTCTAGATATTTACCCAACCGTGTTGTCATAGAGGGATATTACAGGTGATCGCTGCTTTCAACCACAGATGACTTTCGGGGAAAGTTCGCTCCTGCGGGTTTCGCTTTCCACCCAGCCACGTCTCTCCCGGCTCCTCGCGCTCCTCCTAGGGCGCCCGCTGTCCCCCAGCTTCGACCGGATCCTGCCCGGTGGAGACCCCAGAGTGGGTGCCCCGCTGCAGGCCGATGTCCCTGGGCCTCCGGGTCCACAATCTGCGGAAAAAACGGCCTTTGGAAGACGTGGGAGGACTCGGCAATTGCGGCAAAAAACAGACGGTTCCCGTATAAAGAGGATACAGGAAATGCGGGGCCTGGTGGGGTGAGGAGCGCCAGGTTTATCCTTCATCCTCGCGGGGACTTTGCCACCGGCTAAGTGTGGAGACATCATCGTTCCGCTCGAATCCCTAGGGCTCCGACAGTGTGGCTCCCGCGAGGACCCCCATCCTCCTTGCCCTGGGGCTGCTGCGGGAGGGCGTCTGGACACACGAGGTCCTGCGTGTCCAGGGTCCCGCAGGGGCTTCCCATTGTCGCATCCCGACCCCGCTGCTCGCGGTCCAGCGCTAGGGGTTTCTCTGCTAGGCGGCCCACTCCCCACCCCCCAGCTTGAAGGTTCTGAGGCTCAGAAAACCTTGGGATGGTTGGAAAAGAGGGCAGGAGGAAGGGACAGGAAGGAAGCCGGTAGGGCCAGAGAACGGGGAGACACCCCAGCCATGAAAATGGGGAGAGGGTGACACGCAAACACTGCCACACTCCAGGGATTCACCATCTCCTGCTCTCTCCACTATAGGAACGCAGGCCCCACCCCCTCCACCCTCACTGTGATTGGGGTTAACCATCCCAGAGGGGTGAATCATCCCCTGAGGGTGCGATTGGCATTTCCCCGAGGGCTGTGGACACTTAGCACCTTTTCCTGGGCTCACTGCCATTTGCATTCTTTTTCTGATACCAGTGGGCAAGGGGAGGTCCTCAGAAGCTGATGTGACCTCGACCCCAGCAGGTGTCAGGCTTTTGACACGACGTGGAAAAATGAATTCAAGGACCAGTAGGAAAATAGAGGAAGGACAGAGATTTATTGCAAAAGGAAAAGTGCACACTCAAGTCAAAAGAGTGCAGGGGAGCTCCAGAGAGAGGCTGGTGCAAGGGCGTTTGGGGCTGGCTGCCTTTCTGGGTTTCTCCAACCAAGGGGTGGAATATTCATGAAAACTCCTGGAAGAAGGAGAGGATTTCTCAGAACTGTGGTGACACCCATTTATACACCAAATATGGGTAATCTCAGAATTGCCAGGACCCTGGTGCATGTGTGTTTAGTATGTTAATGAGCATATAATGAGGTCCCAGGGGAAACTGAGGTCAAACCAGGAACTTGTTGGGTCCGATCATACTTACCTGACTTGGTCCACACCCTGTCTCATAGGGTCTTATCAGCCTGGAGCCTCTGCAGATATTTCAGCAGATTCCTTTTGCTGCTCACCTGAAACCGCTGCCTAAAATTTTCTCTTCTTTTGCGGCCACACTGTGTTATACCTGTCTCATTTGGAGAAATATGTATTCAAATTCTTTGCCTGTATTTAAATTGTTTTTTTTTTTGTTTTATTTGCTCAATAATGTTGAGTTGCAAGAATTCTTTATATATTCATGATACCAGTCCCTTACCAAATATATGATTTTCAAATATTTTCTCCATTTTTAGAGTTTTTAACTTTTAAATGGAGTTTTTTTTTTTTTGAAGCACAAAAGTTTTACATTTGCATGAAATGAAATTAAACTACCTTTTATTTTGTCATTTGCGCTATTGGCGTACAGTACTTAAGAAGCCTTTGCCAAATCCAGGTCACAAAAATTTACTGCTCCATTTTCTTCTGAGACTCTCATAGTCTCATGTGTTAGGTGGACATCTGCCATTCATCTAGAGCTAGTTCTGTGTGTGCTGGAAGGAAGGGTCCTCCTCATTCTTCTGCATGTGGCATCCAGCGGTCCCAGCACCATTCACTGTAGCGTAGGACGCACCTGCCCCTCCTCCTGTCCCTCCCTCCTGTACTTGGCATCAGAACTGCATCCCTCTGAATGGTTCTCCCCAGGGTTGCCACCAATGAAATCCCTCATGTGAATCCCATGGAGGCACCTGCTCCTCAGAGGACCTGGACTAAGGAGCGGATTCACCAGAGGAAATTATATTGCATGAGATGGAAGTTTCTGAGAGTACTACCACTCAGCAACCCCTCTCATTCATCAAATGTGAAAAGTTGCATTACTTGGTCATTTGGTTCCCACAACTCTGCTGTCAGCTTAGCTTATTGGGGTTTAAATTATTTTTCGTTCCTTCTGCTGCTGTTGTTGTTTACTTTGAGACAGGCTCTCATTCTGCCTCCCAGTTTGGAATGCAGTGGCACCACCACGACTCACTGTGACCTCAAACTCCCATGCTCAAGTGATCCTCCCACCTTAGCCTCCCGAGGTGCTGGAGCTAAAGTCACATGCTAGTACACTTCGTGAATTTTCTGAAATTGTCTGTACAGATAGGCTCTCGCCATGTTGCCACCACTGATCTCCAACTCCCAGCCTCAAGCGATCCTCTGGCACTGGCCTCCCAGAGTTCTGGGATTACAGGCATGAGCCACCACTCCTGGCCCAAAAAGTTGTTGTGACATGATGTAGTTTTAAAATTTCTGCATAAGTAATTTGGGCAATGCCGTACAATAAAATGTTTTCTTCAGAAACGATTTCCTAAAAGTAGAAGTGCCATGAAAATGTTGTACATTTTGTCAAATCTTGACGTTTCAGATCTTGAGGGTGATTCTGAGCTCTTGTTTTCATTGACACAATAATCCATAAAGACAAGTAAAGGGCTCCCTCTGATCCGGAGGGGTAAGGAGGTGAAAGCATTGAAAAGCCAAAATGACAGCCTCTTCTGTAGACATGATCCTGCCTAAATATCTCATGCCCCATAAAAGAGGGTCCTGAACTCCCCGCTTCTCCAGAGCCCCATGCAGCCCGTGAAGTGCACTCTGGCTGTCTCTGCAAGTGGCTGAACAGCTCCTGCTGGTCTCCGTGGGGCTGTGGAGGCTCCAGGTCCCCAAGGCCCAGGGGCTGTCATGCTTTCCAGGTCCCACCAAGGGTGCACCCCATCGTGGGTGGTGGAAGAGACCAGGTGTTGCTGCTCCTGCCCCTACCCTTCTTCTGACCGGCCAATCTTAATAGGAGAATGGAGTATGGATGAGTGAAGCCATGGGGATTGATACTGGGAAGAACAGAAATGAAGACCTTTGTCCAGTCCCCCAAATTATAGCGATTCCTTTCTGAGTTCTAGTAGCCCTGGGGTAGTCCGGTGATTGGATTCCTCCCATGTGTCTTAAACCCTATCATATGGCAGACACTGTGCTCGGTGCTGGGATTTCACATGGGTGACTGATGTGTCTGGTCCTCACGGCACTTAGATCCAGGCGTAGAAACAAACACCCATGTGGCGGCTGCTGCTGATGTGATGTCCTCGAGGTAGCTGGGGTTATCAGAGGGCAGAAGAGTGGGTGACTCATTCTGCCTGGGGAGTTGCATGGAGGCTTCTCGGGAGGTGGCATTTCAGACTGTTCTTGTAGGAATAGTAAGAATGTAGGGCTGATGGCCCCACAGGGTCGTGGGGTGTGCCTTATGCTGTGCTGAGGCACAGTATTCAAGAAATAAAGACACAGGACACAGAAGTACAAGGAAAACACAGCTGGATTCCAGGGGCCACGCCACCTGTGAGCAGTCAGGCGAGGTCCCCAATGTCTAGAAGCATGAGTATTTATTGTGTATAGTTAGGGGGCAGGGCAGTGAGGGAAATCATTTTTAAGGATAGTGATAGGGTCGTGAGCAATAAAACAAGGGGTCCATCCACATTAGGTCACCTAGGCTAGGAGGTGGACAGTGTACAGCAAGGGGTCCATTCCCATCAAAGCAAGGGCCGTGTGCAGTAAGGGGTCCACCCCGATTAGGTCACCGAGGCTTGAAGGTGGGTTGTGCGCAGTGAAGAGGGTGCAGTGTGCAATACTTCTGTCTATGGGCAAACTAGTTCTAAGAAGATTTATGGGGGGTGCTTTAAGTCACACAGTAGTGACAGAGCTCTCAGGGTTACCCCCAGCTTCTGGCAGCTTCCAGTGAGTTTTATGGGAAGATGCTTTTCGAGCAGCACAGTAGCAAGAGCTGGTAAAGTTCACAGTCACCAAGGTGGATTGCTTGTCTGAGGGCAGCCTTCCACAAGGACTGGAGCAGGGTCCTACAACTCCTTTATCAGGAGGAGTGGCTCTTGCCCCAAGCCTGCCATCCAGCGAGTATCTTTACAATATGGAACGCTGCCACCTGGGCCATGGATTCTTGTCCCATAATGGTTTTCCCCTTAAGTCATGCTCTGCACTGTGTCTGCTCTAGGCATTCCTCCAATTATAAGCTGCTTATTCCTTAATTCATGCTCTGTACATATCTACTCCAGGCATTCCTCTGATTATAAACTAAGACACACACACACACACACACACACACACACACACACACACATATATATACACACACACACATATATATACACATATATATATATGGGAATAACTGAGTGGTAAGATATTCTTCAGGCACTCATTCTATGAACTAATATATGATTATATATAGGGGATTGTATAAAGGGAAATAACTGAGTAGTAACACTATAAACTGAGATATTCTCCAGGTCTTAATTGTGCCAGGATTCTGCTTAGCTCTCCTTCCTCCGTACCTATATCGGCAGTTACCCACAAAGAATACAGCGTGGCCAGGTGGGAGGAGAAGACAGGGCACCCGGAAGAGGGACAAGCATGAGGAGGCCAGGGGGTGCAATTATCACAGAACTTTGGGGAGCTGTGAGAAGTCTGCAGGAATGAAGCCTCAGTTCCTGGGGTAGACTCTTTCCACAGGGAGGAGAGAATGTCAGGAGGGAAGATAGGGAACGAGGGGTGGGCAGGAACTCCAGTGGAGGCCCTATCTCTGCACAGCAAATCAACCAGGAAATCAATTCACCATTTATACATGTATGTTATCACACACACAGAGGCACATACACAGTGTCTCACACACACACACAAACCCACACACATACACAATTGCGGGCAGAGATTATGACACAGACATGCACATGCACGTGCACACACAGACGTATATAAAAACACGGAAGGAACTGCATGTCATCTCGAGAGTTGTCGTGTCTGTTCCATTCTGCCCACTCACCTGTCATCTCGGGGGCTCTCTCAGCTCATGAAGGACTTCTGAAGGCCTTCAAGCAGGATGTCACTGTGTGATCTGAAACATTCAGACAGCTCCTCACTCTGACATTCCTCTCTGGTCCCCTGAGTTCTGGGATGAAGCAGCGTCCTGTTAGTTTCTGCTGCAGCAGAAGAGAAACCTCTCCCCTGGGGCAGAATTTCGGGGCCACCAGAGCGCACCCCTCTGCTATTTGCCCTCAGAGCACCTTGATCTGCAGGGTGGGAGGAACTGCCCCCACCCTCAAAAATAAACCCTTTATGGATCCCTCCCTCATCCACCATGATGTCACAAGCTGTGTGCCAGGGAACTCAGGGCACAAACTCACTGAGCAAACCCTCTGGGCTTCTGGAAATATTTAAAAGATAAGCAGTGCCATCTGCTGGACACTACTAGGAAGTGCTAGTCCAAGGTATTTGATAGTTTCAACATTAGACTATGCATCATTGCTTTAGATGTCATGGTGTTTTTACAGTCTGTGATTTCAACGGTTGCTGTGATCAAGAAAACCAGGATCCCCTGCAAAAATTGATATGAAACAGGAAATGAGGGCAGCTGTGCCCAGTGTATTTCCAAGGTTTGAGAAATTGCTCAGTGCCCAGCAGGTACCCATGTCCACTAGTACACACTTGTGCTTATTTGAGAATAAAATAGGAAGAACTGATGTGCAGGTCGGAATAAAAGCAGGTGTGAGAGAGTCCAGCAGAAGAAAACATGGCTGCCAAAGTGTTTGAGTCCGTCGGCAAGATTGGCCTGGTCTTAGCTGTGGCAGGAGGTGCGGTGAACTCCGCCTTATATAATGTGGATGCTGGGCACAGAGCTGCCATCTTTGATTGATTCCATGGAATACAGGACATTGTGGAGGGGAAGGGACTCACTTTCTCATCCCATTGGACAGAAACCAATTATCTTTGCCTGCCCTTCCAAGCACCTCATGTACCAGTCATCACTGGTAGCAAATATTTACAGAATGTCACCATCACACTGAGTGTCCTCTTCCGGCCCATCCCTAGCCAGCTTCCCTACTGCCCCCACCCCAGCTGGCCTCTCGGCATCTCCACCAGCATGGGAGAGGGCTATGATGAGGGTGTGCTGCTGTCCATCATGACTGAGATCCTCAGTCAGTAGTCGCTGGCGTTGATGTTGGAGAACTAATCTCCCAGAGAGAGCTGCTCCCCAGGCAGGTGAGTGATGAGCTCACAGAGCAAGCAGCCACCTTTGGGCTCATCCTGGCTGACGTGTCCTTGACAGATCTCACCTTTGGAAGGAGTTTCACAGAGGTGGTGGAAGCCAAACAGGTGACTCAGCAGGAAACAGAGAGGGCCAGGTTTGCCGTGGAAAAGGCTGAGCAGAAAAAGGCGGCCATCATTTTTGCTGAGGGTGACTCCAAGGCAGCTGAGCTGATTGTCAACTGACTGGCCACTGCACGGGTCTGCCTGATGGAGCTGCACAAGGTGGAAGCTGCGGAGGACATCGCACACCAGCTCTGACGCTCTCTCTCGGAACATCAGCTACCTGCCAGAGGGGACATTCGTGCTCCTCCAGCTGCCCCAGTGAGGGCCCACCCTGACTGCACCTCCGTGGGCAGACTGGCCCACAGACCTGATGATTCTTAACACTGCCTTCCTTCTGCCCCCTCCCCAGAAATCACGGTGAGATTTCATAATTGGCTTACAGTGAAGTAGATAAAGGTAAAATCTCTTCACATCTTTAATTAGTCTATCAAATGACTCTTTCGTTCTTCTCACATCCATCTACCAAAAATTGCCAAGTGCCCATGCAAACTGGCTTTAGGTCCCAATTTAGGGACTGCTGAATCTCTGGTCTGGCACCAGTGGTTGGCAGCCTGCAGGCAGGGCAGTGTCTGATGGACTGAGGAGCATAGGTGTCCTCCCGGGTCCACGTGTGGCCTCCATCCTGTCGCTGATGGAAGATTTGTGGATGAGGCACATGTGTCTGAACTGAGAAGGTAGGCCTCCATCTTCCCAGCAGTTCCTGTACAGATGCCGCTGAAGAGAGATGCTGGGGAGGGGCAGAGAGGACATAGTCTGTCTCTTTCCATAAGGCTGATTCTCTTTATCTATGTGACCAGCAGGTGTGTGTGAACTGGGCACGGATTGAAGAATCTGTCCCTGTTGAGGTGGGTGGGCCTGATGTTGCCCCCCAGAGTCCTAAATCTTGGATGGACTTGGATAGTGAGGAGGCCTGGACTGAGATGTGAGCCCCCTTGAAGCTTCCCTGTCTACTCCCACCTGGGTCCCTCTCTAATACCCAAGGGAATTCCAACTTGAAGGATTGCATCTGGCTGGGGCTGAACCTGCCACCAAAGATGTGTCTGACCTGTGTTCGTGGCTCCCCGCTTCAGAGACTGCCCTTCTCCAGGGCTCTGTGCCTGTGCTGGGAAGGAAACTACCATGGGAAGGAAACAAATGTGGAGAAACTACTGTTGATAAACGACACCCAGCCCTCCCAGCTCAAAAACGAACAAACAAAAAGAATGAAATAAACATACTACATTTTCTTTCTTTCTTTTTTTTTTTTGACAAAAATGTGACCAGAGACTGTCAGAAACCTAACCTTGTATTTCCCCTGTGACCAATGGTGTAGTGTTTCCTAACTCAATGTTTGCAGTGACTTTGCAGAACATAACTACTATGAATAATGAGAATTGTCTGGACTTTGGTGGGAGGTAGGAAGTTAGAAGTTTGCTGAGCATCTCACAAACTTATACATGATGATACTTAGGAGCACCCAATTCTAAATGAACATTGTTTTTCTTTCCTTTTATTTTTTATTTTAATTTTTTTGAGAAGAAAAAAGGAGTAAAGGAGAGGAAGAAAGAGGAAGAAAAAGAGGGAGAGAGAACGGGAATATTGCTTTATTCTAAAAATGAGTATTAGTAATGGCCGATCACTATTTTGTGTATTTAAAGTGGAGAATGTATGTTTTCTGTATTTAAAGTGGAGAGCTCTATAAATATTTATTAAGTTTACTTGTTCCGGATCTGAGTTCAAGTCCTGGTTGTCCTCATCAATTTTCTGTCTCGTTGAGTCTAAATCTCTTTATGGGTCTTATGAATCTGGGTGTTAGGATCGTTAGCTCTTATTGCTGCATTGATCCTTTTACCACTATATCTTTGTTGCTTTGAAATCTATTTTATCAGATATGAGAATTGCAACTCCTGCTTATTTATTTATTTATTTTTGCTCTCCATTTGGTTGGTAAGTTTTTCTCCATCCCTTTGTTTTGAGTCTTTGTGTATCTTTGAATGTGAAATGGGTCTGGATGCAGCATACCATTGGGTTTTGGCTGTATCTTTTGATTGGGGGATTTAGTCAGCTAAAATTTAGGGTTACTGCCATATGATGTTAACTGGCTATTTTATCCATTCATTTATATAAATTCTTCTTTATGTTGATGCTCTTTACTTATATTTTTAGAAAGGCTAATACTGGTTGTTCCTTTCTATGCGTAATACTTCTTTCAGAAGCTTTTGCAAAGCAGGCCTGGTGGTAATAAAATCTCTGAGTACTTGCTTGTTCATAAAAGATTTTATTTTTCCTTCAGTTGTGAAGCTTAGTTTGGCAGGATATGAAATTCTGGGCTGAAAGTTCTGTTCTTTAAGGATGTTGAATATTGGCCCCCACTCTCTTCTGGCTTGTAGAGTTTCTGCTGAGAGATCTGCTGTAAGTCTGATAGGCTTCCCTTTGTGGGTAACCTGACGTTTCTCTCTGGCTGCCCTTAGTATTTTCTCCTTCATTTCAACCCTGGTGAATATAACGATTATGTGCCTTGGGGTTGTTCTTCTTGAGGAATATCTTTGTGGTGTTCTCTGTATTACCTGGGGTTGAATATTGTCCTGCTTTGCTAGATTGGTAAAGTTTTCCTGAATAATATCCTGAAGAGAATTTTCCAGCTTGGATTCATTCTCTCCATCACATTCAGGTACACCTATCAAATGTAAATTAGGTCTTTTCACATAGTCCCATATTTCTTGGAGATTTTGCTCATTTCTTTTTATCCTTTTTTCTCTATTCGTGTCTTCTTGTTTTATTTCATTAAGTTGGTCTTTGACCTCTGATATCCTTTCTTTGGCTTGATCAATTCGGCTATTCAAACTTGTGCATATTTCACTAAGTTGTCATGTTGTGTTTTTCAACTCCGTTAGTTCTTTTATATTCCTCTCTATATCGTCTATTCTTGTTAGCATTTCATCAAACCTTTTTTCAAAGTTTTTAGTTTCTTTACATTGGGTTAGAACAAGTTCTTTTAGCTCCCAGAAGTCTCTTATCATCCACCTTCTGATGCCTACTTCTGTTAATGGTACACAGTCCTTCTCCATCAGGGCTTGTTCCATTGCTGATGAGGAACTCTAATCCCCTGTAGAGGAAGAGGGGTTATGATTTTGGGTATTCTCAGCCTTTTTAGGCTGGTTTCTTCCCTTTGTTATAAATTTATCCATCTGTCGTCTTTACGATTACCGCCTTTCTAAATAGGTTTCCGAGTGACGTCCAGTTTATTGATTCCCAGTGCTGGAATCCGAGCAACCTACTTCGCTGGCTAAAACAGCAGTGTTAAGACTGATGGTGCTCTTCTACCTGGGAATCTCTGGTCTGGCTTTCTTCTTGAGTCTGTAATAAGCAGTTCTGCCTTCTTGGAGCTCCAAACATCGGTCAGAAGGGGAACCAGCCCCGTTTACTCTGCACGAAGAGCTGCCGTGCCGAAGTGCCGGCAGAACCACTGCGCCGGCCACAAGAGTCGCGCTGGCGACCCGTGGGGCTCCTCCACTGGGAATCTTCTGATCTGTGGGTGACGAAAATTTGTCTAAAAGTGTGGCATCATCTCGTTCTCTGCCCTTTCACTGGGAGCTACGATCCCGAGCTGTTAACGATCAGCCATCTTGGATCCTCTCCCTCCTACATTTTCAATTTTCGTGAAATGTTTTCTTAAATGGTGATTAAATTGCTAGGTCATAAATATTTATTGTTTGGTACTAATTATTTAATAAATTCATTCTTGGGTATTTCTTTCTTTTCTGTTTTCTTTCTTTCTTTCTTTCTTTCTTTCTTTTTTTTTTTTTGAGATGGAGTCTTGCTCTGTGCCCAGGCTGGAGTGCAGCGGTGCCATCTAGGCTCACTGCAATGCCTACCTCCCAGGTTCAGGTAATTCTCCTGCTTCAGCCTCCTGAGTAGCTGGGACTATACACATGCCACCATGCCTGGCTGATTTTTGTAATTTTAGTAGGGATGGGGTTTCACCCATCCCTACTAAATTTGTTGGTCAGGCTGGTCTCGATCTCCTTACCTCCTAGTCCTTCCACCTCAGCCTCCCAAAGTGCTGGGATTACAGGTGTGAGCTGCTGAGCACAGCCTTTCTTTTGTTTTAGGGTTGCCTTAAAAGTGTTACGGAGACACCTTCTGGGTTTTCCCTGGACCACTCAAGGCCTCTGCCTCCCTTGGGAATGCTCACCGCCTTGAAGCCAGGACTCACACGTTACCTTCTCGACAGACCTTCAGATTTGGGTTACTGAGGACCTGGGGGCTCCCCTTCCTGTTCTTCCTCCCACAACCTTGTTCCCTGTGCCCTGAACCATCTGTCACCTTCCTACGTCCCATGCAATGCACCTGCCGGTTGTGTTCACCTGCTGTCCACACTGGAGCAGGGATTCTGTTTTCCTCAGAGGAGCATGCGCAGCACAGACCATTGTCGCAGCTGAGTCTGTAGGAACCTGCGAGTGAATAAATGAGAGGCAGCGATTGGGGCGGGGCCTCTTTCTTGTCAAATCACTCACTATGGTTTAGATGGTAACTTAGGACATGGTGAGACCAGTATTTTCTGGGCACAATAAATCTGAATATATTGTGAAGACAAGAAGTAGAAAGCAATGTTAGGTGGAAGAATATACGTTTTCAAGGAGTTAGGAAGAGTGAGAAAAAAGCCAATCAGGAAAGGGGCGAGGTTCGCTTGGTTGTAGCTAAGCTGGTGGAGAAAGGCAGCCGTCTGCGATAGAGGGCCTGAGCTGTGAGGTTCCTCTGCAATGCCGAGGCCACCTCCGCCAACTGCCCTGTGCTCTCCTCTCTCCCAAGGCTGAATGCAGCTCTTGTGTCTCCAATGCCAAGGAAGCCACAGTCCCAGGCCCAAGGGCTGAGGTGGACAGTGGAAATGAGGGGGTGGTGCAGAAGGAGAAGGCTGACAGCAGGGATTCCCTGAGGATACACAAAATATGTCACTTGAAAATGGAAAAAAAAGTAAGGCTATAAAGAACAAGATGGGATTCATGTGTAATTTCATTATGTGGTGTTTAATTTTAGGGTTTGGCACTTACATGTATAACTTTTATACAATTATCATCATACAACTTGGGATTATTTTAAATGATTGGAGTTTATTTTTTTGAGCTGGGTTAGGGTTTATAGTGCAGTTCTCTCAGTTAACCCCATTTTTTGGCCTTATGTCATTTTTATTTATTCATCTTTAATTTCAACCTATATTATAGATTAAAAGGCACACATATAGGGCTGTTACACGGGTAGATTTTGGGAGGCTGAGGCTTGGTGTCCCAATGACCCCATCACCCAAACAGTAAGCAGGGTCCCCAACACGTGGGTTTCAGCCCAGGTGCCCCTCCTCTCTCCCCCATCTAGTGATCTCCAGCATCTGGTTCATGTGAATTCAATGTTTAGCTGCCACTTTCAAATGGGAACACGCAGTATGTGGCTTTCTGTCCTTGCATTAGGTTGTTTAGGATAACAGCCTCTAGTTCCATCCGTGATGCTGAAGAGGACGTGATTTTGCTGTTTCGTGGCTGCATAGATTTTCATGGTGTCTATGTGCCACACTGTTTTCATTCAGTTCACTTAGATTGACCGTGTCCTTGCTAGTGAGAACAGCACTGCATTGAACATATGGGTGCAGGTGTCTTTTTGACAAAATAAATTCTTTTCCTTTGGGTATATCCCCATTAGTGGAATTGCTGGGTGGAATGGTAGTTCTATTTTAAGTTCTTGCAGAAATCTCCATGCTGCTTTCCACAGCGGATGAACAGGTTCACTTTCCCACCAACAGTGTCTGTTTCCTTTCTCTGCAGCCTCACCAGCATCTCTGACTCTGTGACAGGTAAGAGGTGGCAACTCACTGTGGTTTTGATTGGCACCTATCTGATGATTTGGCCTCTTGCATGTCTTCTTTTAAAAGTGTTCATCTCTTTTCCCATTTGTTAATTGGATTTTTTGTTCTTGCTTGTTCAGTTCTAGGTATTCAACACGATTCTGTAGATATTAGATTCTGGATATTAGACCTTTGTCAAGTGAGATTACAGTGAATGAGGATTATGCCACTTCCCTCCAATGTTTTACAGAATGAGAAAATGTAAAACACCATAAAAATAAAGAGGATTAATACAATTCTTGGTCAGTGCATGGAAAGGATCCCTGAGGTCTGAAGCCCAGCATGCGATTTTACTAGCAATATTGTTTGGAAGAACGAGCTCATGCTTCAGAGAAGAGTCTGCTTTCCCACAACCACCAAAGTAGAAAGAAAATGTCCATTAGCACCAAGAGAAAGTGACAGAAGATGTGAAGAAAAATGTCTGCTAGGACCATCACCGAAGGTAATGAACGGCATGAGAGGTTGAGTCTCCAATGCCCTCATCGTCTGCTGCGGGCTGTGGGCTTGCTAAGGCTTGAACTCCTGGCTGTCCAGCAAGGCACAGTGGTGAGTAGACAGGCGGCCTTCCTGAGGGAGAGCGGGAGGCAGACCAGGCTCACAGGGGCTGCTTGGTGTCATCTTCCACCTTCAGAAAGATGAAGTGTTGGTTTAAGTGGCTGAGAAATACCTGGGTCTGTTCTTCTGGGTGATCCCTCCCAGGCTCTCCCCATTTTGGAGCCTCTCCCCCAGACAAGGACCATGTTTTCCCTCCAACCCTCCCCCTGGCTCTGCAGCCTCCAAACTCCTCCCTCCTTCACCACATCACAGAGCCAGCCCAGGCCCTGCTACAGCCCACGGGGGCTCAGAACTGAGGCTGGGAAAGTGGGGTCTGCACCCTCACTCACGGCCTGCTCCTCCTTCTCACAGAAGGGTCTAGAGGACCTGGGGGCACCCTGTCCAAAGAGTGGTCTCTGGATCCACGTTCCCTGGACTTAGGTGGACTTGCCGGCAAACCTGTTCTTTCCCCTTCACTCTCAGCCTCTCCTCACCCTGGGAGCTGCACCCATAGCTCTGAATGGAACTGTCCCCACCCCGCCCCATTCATTCCTTGCCAAGCTCAGTGGTGACCATGGAACTCCAGCAGCAGCTCAGCTCCCTGTCTGCGTCCACTGTGCTCCAGGAAGAGCCTTCAGCTGGCTCAGGATCGGGAGTGTGCGGGAGGCCGGAGGGCAGGGGCTCTGCCTCAGAGCGCTGCTGGCAATCCCATGGGTTCTAGGGGCTTGGCCTTTTCCTAAACCTCATCCTGGACACACTCTACTCTTCACCTTCCACCTTAACTGCTGGGATCCAAGCTGCTTTCTCTGGAAATGTGGCCTTTGGAATGGGGTGAACACAGGCCCTCACAGCCCCTCGTCCTGGGATTCCCCCAGATCACTCTCTTCTTAGCCTCCTTCAGGGATGCCCTTTCCCTTGACATCCTAGGTGAAGCGGCCATGCTGCTCCTCTCCTACTGTGCGGACTTCCCATGTCTGAGTTCCTGCTGCCTGCGGGCCACACACCACTACCCTTCTCAAATAGGAACCTGCTCTGAAACAGGCCTGAATTGGCTTAACAGACCCTGAGACCCGGTATGAGCCCCTTCCTTTCCCTCCAGCCTCTGAAGATGAGAATCCATCAGAACTCAGGACTGAGCTGCCCAAGTTATTGCCAACAAGTGACAAAATATCTCATTCACCTGTCACATGTCAGGATGGAAACGTCCCGGCCATGGTGAGGGGTGGGACTCTGGGAATTCTCCTTTCCCATCCTCCCTCCTCACCCATCTGTTTCTTGCTCCCCTCCCAATTCTGCCCACAAAACCTGTCACTCTTCAGATGCCAGGTAGGAGGAAGCAGGGGTGGATGAGGCAGAGGCAGCAAAGCATGAGGGTAGTAGCGGTGGCCCTGAGTTGGGGTGTGCCTGAGGACGCGCTGGGCAGTGCTGAAATGGAAACACAAGCATCACAAGATTTGAAGACACACCTCCTCTGCTCCTGCCACCCCAGGTCATCCTACAAGGCAAAGGTTTTGTCCCCCCTGCTATGGGGCAGCCCCAGAGACAGGTCCTGGGGTAGGAAGGGAGAGGGTGTGTCCCCTGTCCTCAGGGAGCTCACACAGCTGCTAAGGGAAGCAAGGTGACAGCACAGCCCACCCTCCTGCTGTGGTGAAGAAGAGGTGATGCCCCAGGGTGGGGAGGGAGGATCTCCGGGCTAACATTGAAGGTGGTTTTGATGGATTTCCAGAAACAGACCAAGGGGAGAGGAAAGGAAAAGTAACCCTAGGAGGGAAATCCAAGGAGAGAGGCCTAGGAACACAATATGCCCATAGTTTTGAGGCTGGCAAGAAATCCACAGTGAGGGGAGCAGAAGCACGTGCAGTGAGGAAGAGGAGTCAGGAGGGAGAAGGGAGAGGAGGATGGGAGAGCACAGGCGCCCCCAGGGGGAACCCCCATGAGGGGTCATGTTCTTACTCAAACTCACACACTCCCACACCCACAAACACTGACACCCACTCACACCCATACACCCGCACCCACCACAGACACCGACAGACAAGGCTGTAACTCGACGGCATCTCCAGGCCCTCCCAGGGCTCCCCTGTAGTCACCTGCGGGCTCCAGCCTCTTCTCCCTGTGCATCAGGAAGTCCCGAAGCCAGCTCCTGCAGTCTCCGAGTGAAACCTTCTGGAAGAACACGGTCAGTTCCCTATCCTCCTCCCACATCTCTTTCATCCGCCTGGCTCCAGCATGAACCACTGTCCACTTTCTGTTGTTTGAGTCAAGGAGGAGGAAATTCTGTCCATCAAATTCGAACTCCCAGGATCCATGGATGTGTCCATCAGCTTCACACTCACAAGACATCCTGGTCTGCAGCGTGACCGGTCCTGTCCCCAATCAGAATCAGATCAGCTCTGGTCTTTACAAATTCTCTTACCTGCCCCACATCCTCCTCCTCTGAGCCTTTTCTCATCTGGCCCTGTTGTCTCCTCCAAGTCCTGCCCTTGCTGCTGGGCTTCATGAAGTCCCCATGTCTAATGTCTTCTCCCCACACACAGTGCAGCCCCTGAGCCCACAGTCTGCTCCCTTCCGTCCTCGGTCTCCTCCACTCACCACTGGGTGTGAAATCCTCCGGCCCAATGCCAGGCAGTTCCAGTCTGAGCCTCTGCCCCACCTCTCTCAGCATTTCCAGTTGCCTTTCCCAGGCATCTGTGGCATTCAGCTGCTCTTCTAGGCGACCCACAGATAAGACCTTGTCAGTGCCACAGTCATAGGCGAGGAAATTCTTCTGATCCACCTGGCCTAGGACCTCGCACCACTGTTGTCCAGGTCTGTGCAGATGGATGATGGTGAAGTTGTACCGGAGAGAGTGAGCGTCTATGGGAAAAAAGAAAAAGCACCGGAGAGTGTTGGGGTGGGGGAAAAACCCAGACACTGTGACAGCAAGAGGGTTTCCTGCAGGGCTGGGATGCCAGAGCATGGACTTCTCTTCCTGGGCAGTGGCCTCTGCCTGTGGAGGAACCACGGGTCCCCAGTGTGTCCATCTCCCCACTCTGCCCAGGCATATACATACATCGGTCAGCACAGGACCTTGCCAGGGAGGTGCCAGGCCTGCTACAGGAGGAAGGGCCTGGATGGCAGGATCTTCAGCAGCAGCCCAGGTGGACTGCGGGAGGTGGGAGAGCGTTGGGGGGGGGGGCGCCCTGAGGATGCTGGAGCATGGCACAGTGGGTAGGACGTAGTCAACACTGGATAAGGGTGAGTTTATTAATTATGGGTAACAAGACACAGTACGTTCCCTGGAATGTGCCTCTCATCTACTAGTAGGTTGCCCTTGGGACGTTGGAAAAAGAATGACCCACACCGCATGAAACAAAAACCCAACTTTTATGTGGCGGGTTGTAGAGGAAGGAACAAAAGGCCTAGAGAAGAACCCATGCCAGAGTGGCTGCAGCATGAAAATCCAAAACAATGTCCGTCCTGTGTGCTCATGGGAAGCCTGGAGGACTCCTGTTTACCCAGCATATAAAGAAGGTCCTGGGAGAAGGCAGCAGACTGTCATGAAGCTCAGGGGTGCCTGTTGCTGAAGGTTGGGGTTGGGGTAGGAGATGCTGTTCCTGAAATGGGCTCCCAGCAGTAATGGGGATGGAAAATCCTGAAATAACAGATCTCAAGTGGAGGCTGTCCATTGTCAGGAAGAAGGAGGGTGCCATGATGGAAATGATTGGGGAAGTCCCAATGCCAGCTGGGGACCTCAGCCATACAAAGCTATGCCCATGGCTCAGAACAAAGGGGTCCAAGATCCAAAAGAGATGGAGACTCCATGCGGCTACTGCTAGACTTAAATAATTACAACAAAGACAAAACACAAGGATGGATGACCTGGAGCTGAAAGTAGTCACCCCAGGAAATAACCGAGCTCCTTTGCTCAACTGTGACAACTGAGCCACAGCTCAGACCCAGAGTCCACGACTAGGAGAAGAGCCCAGAATCCCTGGTGGGCCCCTTCAACCCACAGCAACTACAGTGACTGCTTCAGCCTCCCCACGGAGCCAGACGGGCATTCACTCTGCTAACTGTACACCAAGAAACAGCAAATACCCAGACACGTGTAGTGGACACAGTGTGCGACCTGACCTCCTCCCAGGGATCTGAAGCATTCGCTTGCTCCCCTGTTACTCATGAGGTGCATTTCAGGCAAAGTAATAGATGGACACCTGTGTCAGGTCCAGCTTAGAGGGATGTGCTGTGTTCATAGACCCATTTGATGGTAATTTCACATTTCCTGGATTTGTACCAGGAATGGATAGAGTTTGTAGTTAATTTAGTAACTATCACAGGTTGTGCTGGTCATATGACCTCCCCGTCACTACTGAACCCTGCCCTTGTAGCTGGGGTGCAGCCGTACACAGTCTGTGAATGAGAAGTGCAGCTGGCCCCGCCACTACGGCTATTTGACCCTGGACTCCCTAAGATCCCAGAGGCACATGTGGTTGGAAAAGGTGCTATGTGGATTTCATGGCAATTTCCAACCGCAGAATCACAACAGGGTCCCCCAGTGCTCAGAATCAAGGCTGTGCCACTCACAGCTGCAAAATCTCCTCATTGAAAAGTGGCTCCAGGTGTGTCTTTGGGCCCTGGTGGAGATGGGCCTCCCTGTGGGAGGGCAGTGACCACGCAGCCCCAGAGCTGCCATAACAGGGTGTGCTCCTCACCCTCTAGGTCATTAGGAAGGTAGGCCTGGCTGTGAGAAGATGCTAGTGGTTCTCCTGGGACGGGCAGGAGCAGGGCTACAGGGAACCAAGAAGCTGCACAAGCAGTTGGCCCCAATCCCCAAACACCACATGGCTGCACCCACTCACCCTCAGCTCACACCGGAGGCTTTAGGGAGAGTTGCCAATGGCCCCGGTAGATCATTGATGCCACTCAGCAGCAAAAGAGGGGAGAGTAGCCCCAAACCATGGGATCCCCACTCAATCTATCAAATCCACACCACCCAGAAGCCACAGGCAGGGCAGGACACACTGTGACTCTTCAACTGATACCATTTGAAGATGACACCCTAGGGGATGGGGCACCAATTGCCAGGACACATCAGGTGCCCTCATCTGGGGTCAGCAACCTAGGATGGTGTCCACCCCTGTCTCCCTTTTATTTCCAGGTTGCTTTGTCTGCTGTTCCCCTTCAAAGGGACAGGACTCGACACAGAGACAGAGAACCCATGGCCGCCAAGGACCACAGGGCCTTCAGCCTTTCCTTTCTAGAAAGGGTTTGCTGACTCCTGTCTGCACAGTGACTATTCTCTGTGACCCTGGCTCCCCAGTAGGATGAACAGGTGGGTCTGGGCCCTAAGGGCAGAAGTGGGCACCTCTACTCACCAGCGTTTCCAGGGTCATCTTGGGGGAAATGGTGTTTCCCATCCCCGCTGCACTAGGTTCTGTGGAAAGCGTGGGGTGCATTTGCTGGGGTGTCTTCAGGAAAGTGGGGAGAAGGTGCCAGTTGGTTGGGGAGGTGCTAAGGGCCCCTTCATGGATGGGGAGGTGAGGGAGGCCTGTGGAATGACAGGGCTGGGCTGAGGTGGGAAGTGAAAGGACGTGACCTCAGAGGTGACAGTGGATGGTGAGGGAGGGGTGGGAAGTGTCTTCTGAGCCCCTAGACGCAGGTGAGTGGCTGCAGGAAAGCGCCAGGGGAAGTTCCAGGGCAGGGAGCCCTGGGGGTGCTGGAGGGTTTGTGTGGTGGAGCGCCGGTTAGTGCAGAGCAGGTCTGTGGCTTGTGGGAGTGTCTGTCATCGTGTCCCTGTGGAACTCCACTTCACCCCTGTCCTGACCCCAGCTCGATTTCCAGGGGCTCTCGTTTCTCTTTCCCGACAGCGAGTGGTGCTGTGGGGCTGCTCCAGGAATCCCCGTCCCACCTGGCCCTCTGCAGCCCTCTGACCCCTCCACCCTCCTGAGGTTCTTCTTCGGCCTTCTTTGACCAACCCTCCTGGCCTACGGGGCAAACGGTAGCCGCGTGTGCAGCTCAGCCAGCGGAAAGGAGCAGCGGAAGGGAGCTGAGGGCGGGGAGGTCTCCCCTCTTCTGAAACCCGCTGCAGTCCACAGCCCCCCAGGATTGGGCTCCACCCCGCAACTCACCGGCGCGCTGCGCCCAATACCAGCCAGACAGCGGGAGCAGAAGCGAGAGCCTGAGAAGTAACGCGGGGCTGGCGACGGCTGCCATTGGGGTCCTGGAGCGCAGGGAAGGAGAGTCACGATCAAGGCGGAGATCGGCGGATGAATCGTGGGTCCTAGCACGCAGCAAAAGGATATACAGGTCGCGTAGATTGCCCCCACCTTCTCAGCGAAATGTCCGAGTGCTGATTGGCCGGCGCCAGTCGGCCCGGGGTGACACCAGTCGGTTCAGACTCTTCACTGTGGCTTGGCTGGCGCTCAGGCCGATTTACAGGCGGGGCAGGAGGCCGTTTCTTCTCTGACCGCCTCATTAAACTTTCCACACAGCATTTATTACTTCCCCAATGTAAATACTGATGCACAGGAAGGTGAAGAAACTTGCACAGGAATGTTCAGTGGCCACGGTGTGTTCCGGTCACCACCAGCGCCAGAGACACCGGCCTCCTTCTCGCCCCGGTCGCAGGCGCTTCCCCGGTCCAGAGCGGACCCTCTTTGCCTCTCCACTAAAAGCATGAAGAGGTCTTTGAGTATATTCTATATCTGTTTATGACTTCTGGAAAAAACAAAAAGAAGAAAGTCCTAGTGGCATACCCTGATCAATCATGTGATCAATTGTGTTTCCATGGAGAGCAGAAGTCGAAGGAGGAGCCTATGCATACATGGGGCTCACTTTGCTCCCCGTTGTGGGAAGCAGAAAAGTTCCTTTGTAAAATTTGCTCTCTTGTTAAAAAATAAGGGTGTTAATAACTTTGTTAGGTCCTATCCTATGTAGCTGTTAGACATGCCATGCTTACAGGCAGTAGTACATTCTATGTCCCTGTATTTTAACCAAAATATCTGTGCTGGACATACTCACAGACCTGTCCCAGCTCTCCATTGCTTTTACCTGTTTATAAAAGTTTTAAGTTGTTAGCCAATCGGTTTTTAGTTTAGATTGTGAGGTCTGGCTTCAGTCAACCGAGATCAGTCAGATGCAGCAGTAAAGACGACCCCAAATGCCTAAGGGATAAATGTATGTGTTTTCCTTTATTCATTGTACTCTGGTGGCAAGATGGCTAGTCAGAGTACCCTTCCTGCAGTTCAGGAAGTAAAAATTGCGTTGCTGAAAGATCGTCTGTCTCGGTGCTGATTTTTCTTTGCGGCACCGAGCATCTAGTTCCAACACACACTCTTCTGTGGCCAACCACACATAAGCCCATGGCTGCACCCGCACCTCTGCTCAGTCCCTGGATGGTCACTGCTGCTGTCCTCAAAGGGGCAACCTGAGTGCATCCTTGTCTTGGTCACCATGGAACCATCTAGAACTGTGGACAGAAGCCAGAGGGACTTGGTGGGGGCAGCCAGTGGCCCCTGGCTGCAAGAGAGAGCTTAGCCTGGGGTGAGGACTGGGCAGAGTCCCTGAATCCCACTCTGCTCTCAGCCACTCAGCCTGTTCCCCACTGAATGAGAAAAATAGGCACAGATCTCCTACTCCACACAGTCTCCATGTGGGGAGGTCCTGTACCTGATGACCATCAATCTCCAGGCTCCTGAGGCTGTGGGAAAAGGGAGGAGGCCTGAACCAAGCCCAGGGCCTGTCTTTGCTTTAGGACAGGGGTATGGGATGGCAGCCATCTCTGTGACTGAGCAGGGACACAAGAGCCTGGAAGGTGCTGGCCTGATGCACTAGAGCCTCTGTGCAGGAGGGGCCACATGGAGGGTGGTGTGGAGGACAGCAGACACACAGGGGTGGGCAGTTCTCAGGCTTGGGAGGGGCAGAGCCTGGCGAGTCCAGGGATCTGTGTGTGAGAAGAACCTCCCATGCACAGGGCTAGGGACAGGAGCCAGGTTAGTCCTGGGAGAAGCCACTGGGAAGGTCCTAGCGGCCCCACCCCTGAGGCTGGGTGACCTGGTCCAGTGACTGGGGGAGCAGGAGGAAGGCAAAAAGGAGGCTGGCAGGAGAGTCCCAGGCAGCACAGCCAGGTGACAGGAGGAGGGGCTTTTGTGCCCCACCTGGGCCCTCTGCCTCACCCCTGCTGCAGGCATCTGGCTACCAGACTCAGGCCAGCCCAGGATGGGGATAGGAGTGGCCCAAAGATGACTGTCATGGGTGTGATCTAGAGACCATGCATTCAGACATGGAAGTCAGCTGACAATGTGGGTAATATTCTTGTGTGAGATTCTTCAGCTTTCTGGGCATGGGTGTCCACATGTGGAAAATGACAAATGCTATGAACACAGACGAAATGAGCAGATTCTACAGTGAACCCTGTCCTTGCATGTGCTAAGGACGCAGGGCAGGTCTCCCATTGCAGCTGTGAGCCCTGCCATCCTCCCTGAAGTCAGCAAATTCCAGGCCTACCCTGAGGAGAGCTGGAGCTCTTACCCCAGGCTGTGGCCTCTTCCTGGCCCTGGGGTCACCGTGAAGGGGTAGAAATTAACGCAAGACTCACTCATTAGGATTCAGGCATGATTTTCAGACCCACAGAGGAGGAGTTTTCTCTCCATCACCTGGTGAGCCTGAACGGTGATGGAGAGAAAAATCCAGTGACAGAATGAGACATCACAGCTGTCTCATTCATTCACTGGTTCACTCAGCCTCCAACCACCCTTAAGGGTGGGAGCGAATGGGGCTCAGAGGAATAGCACAGGTGCAGAGGGGAGCTGGAGCGGAGGTTGTAACTCCCAGAGGCCTGAAGGTGGCAGCATTGAGGTTGGAGACCTCTTGGCTGGCACAAGCTGGTAATTATTTTTACCTTTTTTTTCTTTTCTTTTCTTTTTTTTTTTTTGAGTTGTGGTCTCTGCATGTCATCCAGGCTGGAGAGCAGTGGGACAATCTGAGCTCACTGCAACCTCTGCCTCCTGGGTTAAGGGATTCTCCTACCTCAGCGTCCCAAGTAGCTGAGATTACAGGCTGCTGCCACCGTGTCCAGCTAATTTTTGCAATTTTAGTAGAGACAGAGTCTCACCATGTTGGCCAGGCTGGTCTCGAACTCCTGGCCTCAAGTGACCCACCTGCCCTGGCCTCCCGATGTGCCGGAATTATAGGCATGAGCCACTGCGCCCAGCCATAACTTGGAAATTTGAATGCCAACCTGGATGTCCACAAAGATTCTTCCAAGTGGGAGTAACTTTGGTTTTCAAGCAGTCTGAGGGTGCTTCATGATGATAGAATCTTCTAGAAAACATAGTGTGATGATAGACAGCAAACTGTTTGAGTCTAGGGTGCAACAGGGCCAGGAAAATCTTCCCTTTTAAGCAAAGAAGGAACGAGTCTGAAAGCAGGAATGGAATTGGGAAAGGTAAGGGGCCAGGAGGAAAGAGAAGGAGGAAAGAAGGGTTGGGGTCTGAGAGGGAGCGGCTCGTCAATTCTGTAGAAAATCACATTTCTAGCAGTGCTTGATTCAGGTTTGCAGAGGGAAAAGAACAACAGTGTGTTCACGGAACATTGGCTTTTAGACAAAATGATGCTAGAACTATATTAAATCCATTTTCACTTACTATCATTTCTATATTTATAGATTTCATAAAGTCAGCCCACAGCTTTAAGTTTATTAAAATTATGATAGATATCTTGGTAAAATACCCCGTCCCTCTCAGTTATTGGAAACACTTATGAATTTTCAGCTTTAACAATAAATAGCACATTGTAGAACAGCAATTTAAAAGCTGAACTCAGCTGAATTAATCAGACACAACAAGATATTTTTATGACTCTAACAGAAGCTTAATGAACAATGTTGAATAGATTTAAATACTTTTTAAATAATATATCTAAACTGTGTGAATTATGGTAACACTGCCTTTGAGAAGAAATCATCAATTTTGGATTTTACATACAGGATGGCACCCTAGGAAAGTGTGAAAAAGCCAGGAGACTTGGACCTTTAAGAGTGGAAATGAGCAATGAAAATACACATTACCAGAGTCACCTCCTGGGACGCCTAGACACTGACTTGTGATGAGAGCATTTTTCTGCCTAGAAACGGCAAAACAGTTTAGCTCTAACTGGCAGGCACCACGTGACACAGCAACAACAGAGCAAGAAAACCAGGAAAATATTTTGCTCAAAATAAAGTTATTCCAAACCTTGTTTGGCAAAGATTTTTTTGCTAAGGTGCCTCCTCCTCCCAAGAAACTAACAAAGAGCCACAGCAGTGACAGTGAGGAACAGGAGAGCAGCACTGTGCATGTAGAATCAGTAGCGCACTCTGCGCTGAGGATTTGTCACTGCAGCTGTCCTCAGGGTTAGCGTGTTTCCTCTTTGACTGCCCTGTGAATGTGCAAGCCAAAAACTCAACAAAAATGATCCCTGACTTGTGGAGATCCACAGGCATTTAACAGAATCAAATATAATATCTCTGCAGAACACAACCTCACATAGGCAGCAGAGGCTTCCTACAATAAAAAAGCCACGCCACATAAAAGCTCAGGAACCCACAAAATAAAGAGTGAAGCCACAGCGAGTGAGTGAGCCAATCCCGCACAGACCCTGAAGAACTGCAGATATTAGAACTACAAATAAAATAGTAAAATATGTATACTTCAATCATTGAAGATGTAAAAGAATAAAACACACTGCAAATGTTGAGACACTGTCAAAAAAGACTAGTTATATGTGAAAAAGAACCAAGCAGCACTTACAGCAATGAAAAATGTGTTAATTAAAATTTGAAACTCAACATACTGATGAAGGAGCGTATTAAATATAGGATGGGTTGGGCATGGTGGCTCACGCCTATAGTCTTAGCACTTTGGGAGGCCAAGGCAGATGGATCACATGGAGTCAGGAGTTCAAGACCAGCCTGGCCAACATGGTGAAACCCCATCTCTACTAAAAATACAAAAAAAATAGCCGGATGTGGTGGTAGGCGCCTGTAATCTCAACTACTTGGAAGGCTGAGGCAGGAGAATATCTTGAACCCGGGAGACAGAGGTTGTGGTGAGCCGAGATCGTACCACTGTACTCCAGCCTGGGTTACAGAGTGAGACTCCATCTCAAAAAAAAAAAAAAAAGAAAGAAAAGAAAAAAGAAAAAAATATACGTATGATGAAGAGTCACTGAACTGGATGGGTCTGAATAACTCATTCAAAATTTGGTGGAGAGAGTTTCATGCTGAAACTGCAAGAGAGAAGTGTAAAGACGGATGTGCAGTGAGAAGGCCCACCTGCCTCTAACAGGACTTCTGAGAGCAGAGAAGAAAATGAGGGAGAGAAAGTTTTCACACAGCTAATGGCTAAGAACTTTCCAGATTTTATGAAACACATAAATTCCCAATTTTAGGAAACATAACAAATCTCAATTAGAATAAATAAAAATAAATTCACTCCTAGGTGCATTGTGATGAAATTGGAGGGTATCTGAAAGGTCGTCTTCAAGAAGAATGTCTTTGAATAGAAATACTTAAAAGAGAAACATTTAAAAACAACTATTGATAAAATACAATCAATCGCCGGGTGCAGTGGCTCACGCCTATAATCCCAGCACTTTGGGAGGTCGAGACGGGTGGATCATGAGGTCAAGAGATCGAGACCATCCTGGTCAACAAGGTGAAACCCCGTCTCTACTAAAAATACAAAAATTAGCTGGGCATGGTGGTGCGCGCCTGTAGTCCCAGCTAATTGGGAGGCTGAGGCAGGAGAATTGCTTGAACCCAGAAGGCGGAGGTTGTGGTGAGCCAAGATTGAGCCATTGCACTCCAGTCTGGGTAACAACAGCGAAACTCCATCTCAAAAAAAAAAAAAACAAAAAACAAAAAACAAATACAATCAATCAAGAGGAAAAACAATCAATTTGACAGCAGCCTCCTGGCTAGTTTTTAAAATTCGCGGCCCTTGTCTCTGCAAATATGCCTTCTGTGTCATCTTTCACCTGTCCTCTTAGGATTCCATTTAAATGTGGGTGAACCTCTCCACAGTATCTGCATGTCCTTTACTGTCTCTTCTGATGTTTCCACCCCTTGGTCTTCCTGTACCATATTCCAGATGGTTTCTCTTGACCCGAATTCCAGTTTCCCGCTTCTCTCTTCAGGTCTGTCTAATTAGCTATTAAAGCCACCTGTTGGGTTCTTCATCTCAGTTATTTAGTTTTACACTAACAGATTATTCCATATTTCATATATGTTACATTTGAAGTAATGAAGTTTTTTCTTTTTTTTAAGCTATTGAAACATAGTAAGCTTAGTTATTTTTAAATACCTGCCCAATAATTCTAAATTTTTAAATTTTTTTTTTAGACAGAGTCTTGCTTGGTGGCCCAGGCTGAAGTGCAGTGGTGCAATCTTGGCTCACTATAACCTCTGCTTCCTGGGTTCAATTGATCTCATGCCTCAGCGTCCTGAGTAGCTGGGACTATAGGCATGCACCACCACACCCAGCTAATTTTAGTATTTTTGGTAGAGATGGAGTTTCACCATGTTGGACAGGCTGGTCTCGAATTCTTGGCCTCAGGTGATCCTCCCACCTCAGCTTCCCAAAGTTCTGGGATGACAGGCATGACCATCACACAGGCCAGCTAATTCTAAAATCTAAAGCTGCAAGGTCTAACCCAGCAGTTATTAGATACATGAGGCTCTGGAGAACTTGCAATATGACTAGTTTGAATTGAAATGTACTGTCAGTATGTGGTACACACCAAATTTCAAAGGTTTAGTATAAAAGCGTCAAATGTCTCATTATTCATTTGTCTACTGATGAAATGTTGAACTCATAATTTTGGTTAAAAAAATTTGCTCACGCCTGTAATCCCAGTACTGTGGGAGGCCAAGGAGGGCGAATCAGGAGGTCAAGAGCTGGAGACCATCCTGGCCAACACAATGAAACCCTGTCTCTACAAAAGTACAAAAATTAGCTGGGCATGGTGGCACACACCTGTAGTACCAGCTACTCAGGAGGCTGAGGCAGGAGATCGCTTGAACCCGGGAGGTGGAGGTTGCAGTGAGCCAAGATAGTGCCACTGTACTCCAGCCTGGTGACAGAACAAGACCCCATCTCAAAAAAATATTGTAAAAGTTTATTTCACCTGTTTTGTTTTATTTTTTCAACGTGGTCACTAGAACATTGAAAATGCCCTGTGTGGCTCACACTTGTGGCTTGCATATTTCCATCAGAGTGCTGAGCTAGAGGGTCCATGTATTTTTCGTCTTTGTTGCACGTTTCAGCTGGTTCTTGTTGTTGCTATCTTATCTCCCCATGTGGTTGGTTATCTTTGTCTGCGTTCTGGATATGTTGTTTTAGAAATTGCTGTTGACAGAGTATAAAGTGCAGGATGGGTGGGGGATAATGGTTCACTCCTGTAATCCCAGAACTTTGTGTGGCTGAGGTGGGGTGGATGGCTTGAGGCCAGGAGTTTGAGAGCAGCCTGGGCAACATGGTGAAATCCCATCTCTACCAAAAATACAAAATTAGCTTGGCGTGGTGTCATGCACCTGTAGTTTCAGCTACTCAGGAGACTGAGGTGGGAGGATCACCTGGGCCTGGGAGATAGGGGCTGCAGTAAGCTGTGATCCCACCACTGCACTCTAGCCTGGGTGACAGAATGAGACCCCATCTCAAAAAAAAAGTAGGATGATACATCCTTCCTCCAGAATGACTTTCATTTGCTTGTATCAGGCACTTGGTAGCTATAAAATTCCTTAAATTTAGCTGCAGGAATTGAGACAGTTGGGGATGCGCAGAAGCCTTGAACCTGGACTGCCTTCTGTTTGAAGACTGGTTGACCTTCAGCCCACCTTTACTCTCAGGGTCCAGTCCCACTCTTGGTAGGCTCTGGACTCCAGTATCTGTTTGCTTAGCCCCATGAAGCCATCCAAAGCCCACGTGAGCCACTAGGATCAAAAGGCCGCCAACTCTTTACCACATCACTACTGCCACAGTTAGGAAGCCACCAAGACAAGGAAGGAAACCATCATAATCGGAAACCCACCACCCTCAGAAGCCACCCTGCTGTTGCCCACTCCAGACCCCACTGTGCCTGGGAGGATTTTTACCTTCAAAGTGGATGCCATGTGCCCTGCTCCCAGCACTCAGAGCCAGCTACCAGAGCCCAGGACCTCAGCTAATGCTGCCCAGAAAACCAAAAGTCACCCTTACTGGGCTTGGCAGTAGGAAAGCAGATGCCTGGCCCTTGCTGCAATTACCCCATGTTGGAATGACTGAATCGGCCCCATATTCTAACTGGTTGCAAAGGAGTCTGGGAACTGTAGTTTTTAGCTTTCCCATTTCTGTATTACAGGAAGGCACAGCAGAAAGTGGATAGAATGGACTTAAGACACTCATGTCCCCCATCTGTGCCTCAGGTACATACAATTATGATGCCAATTGGTTTAAGTTTCAAAATATGCAAAATGACACTATATCTTGTTTACTGATATAAACGTGTAAATTCATGTACATCCATACATGTGTATCCATATATCTACATATTTGCATATCCATATCTAAGCATACAGTTGCCACAAAGGCAGTAAGATCAATAATGGTTTCAAGCACTGGCTCTGCAGTCAAACTGCCTGGTTCAAAACCTATGTTTGTGTGACGTGAAGTGTGCACATTTCCTCAGCCTTGCTCGCAAAGTTTATGCTTCCATGTATGTAAAATAGGCATCATGGGCCAGGCACAGTGGCTCATACCTGTAATCCTAGCACTTTGAGAGACTGACGCAGGCAGATCATGAGGTCAAGAGATTAAGACCATCCTGGCCAAAATGGTGAAACCCCGTCTCTACTAAAAATACAAAAATTAGCTGGGCATGGTGGTGCACAACTGTAGTCCCAGCTACTTGAGAGGCTGAGGCAGGAGAATCGCTTGAACCCAGGAGGTGGAGGTTGCAGTGAGCCGAGATCAAAACTGCACTCCCCTGGCCACAGAGCAAGACTCCATCTCAAAAAAAAAAAAAAAAAAAAAAAAAAAAAAGGCATCAGGAATCAGGATAGTACCTACCTCAAAATATTGCTGTGGGCCTCAAATAAGCCAGTGCCTGTAATAGACGTAGCATAGTGCGTTGCTCATGGTAATACTCAGTGAATTGTAGCTCTTTCCATTATAAGTGGGAGAAGACCTAGGTGGTCAACCCCACTCACTGTATCAGCCTGACAAGTCACTTAACTCCTCCGGGTCTGGATTCCTTGCCTTTCAGAGGAGGGAGTTGTCCTAAATGATCTATGAGGCGAGGTCCTAAGCCAAGGTCTCCAAGTCCTCGGTGGGGGAGTGAGGCACTGGAAAAAGTTTTTTTCCTAGCTTTTTTTTTTTTTTTTGAGACGGAGTTTCGCTCTTGTTACCCAGGCTGGAGTGCAATGGCTCGATCTCGGCTCACCAAAACCTCCGTCTCGTGGGTTCAGGCAATTCTCCTGCCTCAGCCTCCTGAGTAGCTGGGATTACAGGAACGCGCCACCAGGCCCAGCTATTTTTTTTTCTATTTTTAGTAGAGACGGGGTTTCACCATGTTGACCAGGATGGTCTCGATCTCTTGACCTCGTGATCCACCGGCCTCGGCCTCCATAAGTGCTGGGATTACAGGCGTGAGCCACCGCGTCCGGCCTTTCCTTAGCATTTTACAGTGAGCATTGGAGAGTCTGGCTTCCAGCATTTTTACTGTAATTGTTATCTTACAAAGTCTTGTCATTCTAACTTGTCTCTAGATGCTACCTGAGAGAAACAGAAGATGAAAGTCCCACCAGGAAGCATCAGCAACGTGACACACAGGACCAGGGACTTCGGCTGCTAAAATCAAGACGCACACCAGAGGGCGCTTCAGTTAAAGAGCGTGGCAGACGTGGGCGGGCCGCCGGGTCCAGTCTCCTAGGGGCTGAGAAAAGCTCTGAGCACAGGCCTAGGGGTGGTGGTAGGAGGACCTGAGGCTTCCATGAAAATCAAGTGAAAAAATACTGTTGAATTAGGGCTTCAGCTACCTGGATGTTTGTGCCTCGGGAGATTCATTGTGTGTGGTTTTCGCACACTGATTTGGATGGTTGTTACTAAGCTGGAAGGGCCACATTCATAAAACAAAAATAAATAAAAGTAAAAGGGTTTAGCTTTTGCTGTGAATTCTTTAATAATGGAAAGTGCTTGTAGGATTCTCCTATTTGGTGAATGAGAAAATGTCCATGTTGTGAGCCCGTCAAGATTACAGGGTTTTCACAATGCTCAGGGGAGACAACCTCCAGAAGTCAAATGAGCTTGTGGCGGTTTACACACAGTGACTTCAGTCGCCAAGGAAAATATGGGCTCAACGAACAGTACACTAGGACTATCATCAATATTGGAGATGCTTAAAGATGGGTAATAATGGCCGGGCTCGGTGGCTCATGCCTGTAATCAGTGGCTCCCCGGTAATCCCAGCACTTTGGGAGACTGAGGCAGGCAGGTCACGAGGTCAAGAGACTGAGACCATCCTGGCAAACATGGTGAAACCCTGTCTCAACTAAAAATACAAAAATTAGCTGGGTGTGGTGGCATGCGCCTGTAGTCCCAGCTACTCGGGAGGCTGGGGCAGGAGAATCAATTGAACCCGGGAGGTGGAGGTTGCAGTGAGCTGAGATGCACAACTGCACTCTAGCCTGGCAGCAGAGTAATACTCCGTTAAAAAAAAAAAGATAGACAATAATTAAAATATACTTTCAATTAGTTGAAATTATATTATTCCATCAAACCATTTTCAACTTCAATAGACATGATGCTTTTTGAAAAATAGAAATACAGGCAACTTCATAAGAATAAGAGGCCCTTGTAAATGTTAAGTTTAAATATATATATATATATATATATATATATATATATATATATATATATATTTAGAAAGGGTCTCTCTCTGTTGCCCAGACAATCTCAGCTCATTGCAACCTCTGCCTCCTCGACTCAAGCGATCCTCCTGCCTCAGCGTCCCCACCCTGTAGCTGGGATTGCAGGCATGAACCAGCACGCCCAGATAATGTTTGTAGTTTTAGTTAGAGAGGGCATTTCACCATGTTGGCCAGGCTGGTCTTGAACTTCTGGCCTCAAGTGATTTGTCCACCTCGGCCTCCCCAGAAAGAATTTAAACGATCTCTTGACAGCTGTTTGTGTGAGAGGTGTTTATACTCTGTCATGTGCTGTTTTTTCTCAGTTAACATAATTTCAAGAAAACAAATGAAGACCTTTATGTAAATGACCTTTTATAATACAATAAACTGCCTATGTCAGTTCAGAAATGAAGACAGTCTAACTCCTGCCCTCCATCTTAACCTCAGCACTGTGTGTTCAGAAATCAGAAAGCTGGAAACTCTTACCATTTCTAACTCAGAGGGTGCATGAGGGATCCATCCATCCATCCATCCCACAGAGAGGGATGGAGACTCCAGCTCTGACACATGAAAATTCCAAAATCTGAGCAGATACTTCCACAGTTCATTAGCTACCCCCACGAAAGAAAGTACTTAAATACGATTGTAAAAATGTTTTTGGTTACCAAGAGCTATCAAGAGAAGTGTGGTTGCTTTTCACAAGAAGTTGACAATAAATTTGCTTAGTGATTAGTAAATGGTGGAGTGATTTTAAATATTTAAAACCAATTCCAGCTGGACATGATGGCTCATGCCTGTAATCCCTGCACTTTGGGAGGCCAAGGTGGGTGGATCACCTGAGGATGGGAGTTCAAGACCAGCCTCACCCACGTGGTGAAACCCTGTCACTACTAAAAATACAAAAAATTAGCCAGGTGTGCTAGTGCATGCCTGTAATCCCGACTACTCAGGAGGCAGAGGCAGGAGAATTGCTTGAACCCAGGAGGTGGAGGTTGTGGTGAGCAGAGATTGCGCCATTGCACTCCAGCCTGGGCAATAAGAGTGAAATTCTGTCTCAAAAAACAAACAAACAAACGAACAAATAAACACCCAATTCCTCATTGTTGTGAAGATCCATGCTATGCTAGTTTGTTAATCTGGAGCAGGTGTGTTTCTTTCTGGCAGACAACTCTGCCTGGCACCTGGCTGATCCTCTTCCAGGGGTCACTTGGGTCCTGACCCAGGCTGGTGTGGGGAAACGGGGAGGTCACTCATGTGGAGCACATATAAATGCAAAAATCATGACTGAATTGATCTCTTCTCAGTACTTATTGTCAAACCTGAGTGTGACTCCCCAGCTGTTTGTTTGAAGCCCAAGTGTAGGCTGCAGGCTGGATTTAGAAAACGTGTAAGTTTCCACATCTCCCACTGAGCCGTGTGTTCGTCAGTACTCAGCCCAGTGACAAAAGTGCAAGAAACCACAGGGTCAGTTGGTGCATTTCCCTGAAGACTCATTTTGGTCAAAAATTTGTACAGGATAAGCTTACTGATCTATGTTTACATTAAAACAAATCCAGCTGTATTATGGAGTAAAATGCAGAACTGGACATGATTTTCTTTTTCAATGAAAACAGGAATCATGAAAAAATTACTCTTTTGTAGAAGGCTGCTGTGGGCTGGGTTTTGGTCCTTAGGAGCAAAACAAATACTCACTCCTGCTCTTCTGCCAGGAGGGGTGGTTCAGGAGAATCATCTGGAGCCCTGATTCTCATTTACCAATCTCATTTCACATCCAAGGAAAGTAAAGCATGAGGAGAAAACTCCTTATGTGCGCGTGTGATTTGGGCTTCATACTCCTTCCTTCTTCCATTAAACCTTGGTCATGTCTCCTACTTTCAACCCCAGCCTTGGCAAGTAGAAAACTGAGAGGAAGCATGGTCTGCTTGTGCAGGGAGGAGGCCAAGAGGGTCCACGATTCTAGTTCCTGTTGTGCCACTAACCAACCACGTGACTCAAGCAGGCGATTGCATGTCCCAGTCCCCAGTAATGGGGAGACATAAATGTGGCTGTGTGAAGAGGTGGAGCCTGAAGCCGGGAGTCCAGCAATTGAAGGCACTTTGGTAAGGATCAGAGGTGGGCTCCCCAGGAGCAAGTCCAATCTCAAGGTAGCGCACTTACCCTCTGCCTTACCTGCATGGCCTGTGGTTGGTGACTCCAGCACTGACCACAGTGATAAACACATCACAGGTGCTTAACGCGTGTCCACTGAATGAATGGGGCATGATGGGAAGCCCTGCAGAGGTGGTTGGCATTTGCAGTAGAACTCAGGTCAGAGGGGTTTTCTGGAAGAAGGAAATAACTTTGGGAAACGGATGTGGATGATTAGACTTATGACCCTCCTTGCTAGCACAGAAAAATCCCTGATGTTTATCCGTATAGTTCTAAAGGCAGGATGGAGCTCAGGCTGGTGGAGTGTTTTTTATTCTCTCACCTTCCAAAGCATTTGTGATCATTCTTTTCAGCACTCCTGGGAAAGCCAAGTGAGAATGGAGCTTGGTGAGCAGGGAGCCCTGGGTCTGCGGAGAGAACAGAACCTGCCTTCCTTCCTCCCTCCATCCTCTGGGGAAAGAGAGCTCCTCTTCGTCACCCCATGACACTGTGAAGAGTTAAGCCCTAAGAGAAACCTGTGCTGTGTCGCCATTCCTGAGGTTAGTGTTTCTCAGTTTACCTTCGTCTCCTTTCTCATTGCATCTGGTGACCGGAAATGCCGCTGGAAGGAGGGAGCCTCCTGAGGGAGATGAGTGCCATAGCGTGGGGAGCACAGGACACCAGGGCTAAAAGTGTCCACATGTAAACTGTCTCACGGAGGTGACACATTGTGGCGGTGCACGGCAACATATTCAAACTTATGTACAGGCATTTGAGGTCAGGCATGGAAAAATACTGAGGCCCTGTGTGTCTGTTATTTGTGCATGAGAATTAAACTCCTTAACCCTGAAAACAGGGCAGTGAGTGGAGTGTGTGGTGTCATAAGGAATGCTGAAAACAGCTTCCTGACAATGCAATTTGAGAGTTGTACAAGGTCACAGGTGCCTCAGTAACCGACTCAAAGGGCCATCTAGTGGATGTTTGTAGTTAATATAAGCCGTTTCAATAAATACTTGGCAGGCGGACGCTGGGACTGACTCTCAGAAGAGCTACCCCCAGCCCCACTCAGCTGGAATTATCTGAGTACTTCATTCTCCACGTTCACTGCAAGCTGTAAGCTCTGCAGTTGGAGCACGACCGGCTATGTGGATGTTCTGCGTGTCAGGCATCAACAAATTCAAACCGCCTTTCCAGAAACGTGATCTTACAGTTTCCAAATGGTTTCTCAGCAAGAAAAGAGTCTGATACAATGAAAAGATGGGCCAGGCGCGGTGGCTCAAGCCTGTAATCCCAGCACTTTGGGAGGCTGAGGCGGGTAGATCACGAGGTCAAGAGATCGAGACCATCCTGGTCAATATGGTGAAACCCTGTCTCTACTAAAAATCCAAAAAATTAGCTGGGCATGGAGGCGCGTGCCTGTAGTCCCAGCTGCTTGGGAGGCTGAGGCAGGAGAATTGCCTGAACCCAGGAGGCGCAGGTTGCGGTGAGCCGAGATCGCGCCATTGCACTCCAGCCTGGGTAACAAGAGTGAAACTCCGTCTCAAAAAAAGAAAAGAAAAGATGGAATACCCATGAAAAATCTAAGGGAGGTGAAAAAAACCTTTAAAAAAATCACAGGTAAGAATGTCCTCTCTGAATAAAATGCTTTATTTATTTATTTTTTGAGACGGAGTTTCGCTCTTGTTACCGGCGCGATCTCGGCTCACCGCAACCTCCGCCTCCTGGGTTCAGGCAATTCTCCTGCCTCAGCCTCCTGAGTAGCTGGGATTACAGGCACCTGCCACCATGCCCAGCTAATATTTTTGTATTTTTAGTACAGATGGGATTTCACCATGTTGACCAGGATGGTCTCAATCTCTTTACCTCGTGATCCACCAGCCTCAGCCTCCCAAAGTGCTGGGATTACAGGCTTGAGCCACCGCGCCCGGCCTATAAAATGCTTTCTATAAAACAGAAAGGTCAAAGTTGCTCACTCTAGTTACCACCAGAGAAAAGTGAAACAACAGGCTTTGGCATATTTCACAGGGGACCCCATGAACACGCAGGCAGAACTCCACGCCTCCGTACAGAAACCACGCACTCTCCTAAGCCCAGGTTTCGGTCCAGTCCCTGACAGAATCTGGCTGACCCGCTGTGCTGGACAGGAATTCTCAAGTTTCCAAACATCAGATTCCATCAATGTGGATATAGCACCGCTTTTCTAGCCCTCTGCAGGGCTGGACACCAGACTTCTTTCCTCGGGCTAGGCTGGATACAAGAGGATGGAACTGTTAAATGAATGACTTGGACCACACAGAGAACAGGTCCTATGGCTGTGACCACAGCCAACAACAATCCAGCCATTGCGCCTTTACAGGCTGAGCAAACACGGGCCACGCAGCTCTGCGCTCTTCCCACCCGGTGGCTCTGAGTGTACTGAGCAGGCATTCGCTGGCGTAACCTTATGTCTGCACATACCTCAGTAACCTGTGTGGAATAATTCCCCAAAAGTGAGATAATTGGTCTGCGGGAGGTGGGAGAGGGTGTGGGGGTTGCCCCTGAGGATGCCAGTGCATGGTGGGATGGAGTGAGGATGGAACCCACTTGGATAAAGGAGTCAATTGTCATGGTCACAGGATTTAACATGTTGGCAAAGCCGCTGGTGATGGTTCCCATCTGCTCTGAGGATGCCTTCCTGAAACCTTGAACAAAGGGATGGTCCACACAGCAAGAAACAGAAAATCTGAAAATTTCTATGGGCCTTGGCAGGTAGTAGAGGGAGGGATCACAGGCTCAGAGAAGTGCCCATGCCAGACGGGTCCGAGTGTGAAAATCCAGAACAACGTCCACCTACTGTGCTCATGGGGAGCCTGGAGGACTCCTGTTTACCCAGCATATAAAGAAGGCCCCGGGAGAAGGCACCAGACTGTCACGAAGCTCAGGGGTGCCTGTTGCTGAAGGCTGGGGTTGGGGGTAGGAGATTCTACTCCTGAAATGGGCTCAGCAGTAATGGGGGTGGAAAATCCTGAAATAACAGATCTCAAGTGGAGGCTGTCAACTGTCAGGAGGAAGGAGGGTACCATGATGGAAATGACTGGGGAAGTTCCAATGCCAGCTGGGGACCTCAGCCATACAAAGCTATGCCCATGGCTCAGAACAAAGGGGTCCAAGATCCAAAAGAGATGGAGATTCCACCTGTATACCGCTGGATTTAAATAATTACAACAGGCCGGGCGCAGTGGCTCAGGCCTGTAATCCCAGCACTTTGGGAGGCTGAGGCGGGTGGATCATGAGGTCAAGAGGGATCGAGACCATCCTGGCCAACATGGTGTAACCGTGTCTCTACTAAAAAAAATACAAAAATCAGCTGGGAGTGGTGGTGTGTGCCTGTAGTCCCAGCTACTTGGGAGGCTGAGGCAGGAGAATTGCTTGAACCCAGGAGGCAGAGGTTACAGTGAGCCGAGACTGCACCACTGCACTCCAGCCTGGCGTCTGGCAACACAGCAAGACTCTGTCTCAAAAAAAAAAAAAATTACAACAAACAGATATAAAACAAATGGTGATGGATGACCAGGAGGCTGAAAGTAGCCAGTCCCTCAAGAACAAGCTGCTTTGCCCAGTTTTCAGAATTAAGCCGCTTCTCAGACCCTGAACCCATTATTAAAAGAAGACACCAGTTTCCAATGAGGAAGGATCCTTTAACCCACAGCAAGTTCCATGATTCTTTCTGGCCTTCTCCAAAGATATTTATGGCCACTAGAATTTGCTGCGAAGGGCAATTTTGTAAATATGTGAAGGTGTGCAGGGAATATATTCTCCATTGTAACTACTCAACTCCGCTGTTGCAGCTCAAAAGCAGCCACAGGCAATCCACGAATGATGAGCGAGGCTGGACCTGCCTTCAGTGCCCAATGACCCAGCACCCCCTAAGATCCTAGAGCTATGTGTGGTTACAATGTCTAATTGGAGAATCACAACGGATTCCATGTGAATGTTCAGAGGCAAGGCAATGCCACCCACAGCAGGGAAATCTCAGCATTAACAAGTGGCTCCTGTAGAGTGCTACATCTTGGCAGAGATGGGGCCTTTAGCCATGGGAGGGCCGTGACCATGCCGACTCAGAGCTGCCATCACACGTGGGCTCCTCACCCTCTAGGTCATTAGGAAAACAGTCCCGACAGTGAGAAGAGGCCACAGGGAATCCAGAAGCTGCACAAGCAGTTGGCCCCGATCCCCAGGATGCCACATGGCTGCACCCCCTCACCCTCAGCTCACACCTGAGGCTTCAGGGAGAGTCCCTGATGGGCCCCTGTGGACCATAGATTCATTCAGCAGCAAAGGTGGGGAGAGTAAGTTCCAAATCATGGGACCCCCACTCCCATCACATCCATACCACCCAGAAGCCACAGGCTGGGTAAAACCTGCTTCTAACTTTTGGAGTTGCAGCTGAGACCCCACCTAGAGGTGCCACCCCAGGGGATGCACCATCAACTGTTGTGTCACTGTGTGTACCCATCTCTGGGGTCAGCAACCTAGACAGTGTCCAAATCTGCTCCCTCTTTTATTTTCAGGTTGTCCTGGCCTGCTGCTGCTCTACAAAGGGACAGGACTTGACACAGACACAGAGAAACCACGTCCTCAAAAGACCAAAGTGCTCCCTGCTGTCCCTTTCTAGAAAGGGTTTGGCAACTTCTGTCTACCATTCTACCTGATGCTGGCTCCCCAGTAGGAAGAACAGATGGTTCTGGGCCCCAAGGACAGAGTGGGCGCCTCTACTCACCTGTGCTCTCACGGTCATCCTGGGGGAAATGGTACTTCCCGTCCCCCCTGTATAGGTTCTGTTGGGAGCTTGGGGTATGTCTCCCCAGCAAGGAGGAGAAGGTGCCAGTTGGTTGGGGAGGTGGAGAGAGCCCCTTCATGGATGGGGAGGTGAGGGAGGCCTGTGGGGTGACAAGGCTGGGCTGAGATTGAAGGTAAAAGGATGTTACCTGTTTGGTGGGAGTGGGTGAGGAGGGGAGTGGGTGGAAAGTGTCTGCTGAGCTCCTAGTTGCAGGTGAGTGCAGCAAAGTACAGGGGGAAGTTCAAGGGCAGGGAACCCTGGGGTGCTGGAGGGTTTGTGTGGTGGAGTGTGGATGGGAGCCCCATAAGTGCCGAGGCAGGAGTCAGAAGGCTCAGCCAGTGGTTCCCATATAAATAATGAAGAAAATAACTAGAGATATAACCATAGTAGTTATTCATAGGTGATCATTAAGATATATATACTGAGCATAATCTTTTAATAATGCTTCTCAGGTCTTGAAGAGTGAACCTGGGGTGACATTGTGAAAGAAGTGACCTGAAGGCAGGATGCTTTAAGCCCTCTGTCATGGTCGGGTAAGGGCTGCTGGAGGGCACCTTGGCTATGTGGCAGCACCAGTGTGGGAAAGCTCCTGCTGTTTAGCAAGCTATGGAAGGGATGTCTCCTTCTTGGTAGGAGCTAGGAGAAAACTCCACTCCCTCAAGCTCTTGCAGTGGGCCTGGTAGGCCTGCAGACTTCTGGGGGCTTAATTGTCTCTATGTGATGCTGTACTTCAGTGGTCACGTTCCATATCTACTCTCATGTTCCACTTGTGCACCTCGTTCCTTTTTTCCTTAGAAGATATAATCAGTAAAAGTAACATAGATCTTAATGTCTTTGTTCTTCCTTGACAAGTGTGGACAAGTGCTGATGCATTATGCTCCTTACCTCATCTGGGCTACTTGAAAGTCCTGGGCCCCTATCTATATGACACATGATGTACTTGACCCAATCACTGACCACCAATGCCATGCCCTACCTACCCTTTCCCCTGCTTTGTACTCAGTAAAAGTCAGAGTGTGTAGGCACTTGAGGCCATTGCCGGACTTCAAGCTTTGGTTGCAGTGGACCTTGGGCCCAAACTCTTTCTCTCAATCTTGGTGTCTTGTATCTTTATTTCCATAGTTTCTCGTCTCTGCACCAGTAGAAAGGGGCTCACAGGAACCCCGTAGGGCTGGACTCTACAGTGGAGAGCCGCTAAGAACAGAGCATCTGTGTTTGCCTGGGATGTCTGTGCTCAAGTTTCTGAGATCCCCTCCCTCACCTCTGGTCCCGACCATGCCTGTGTCCTGGTAGCTCAGGCTCTTTCCCCCACAGGGTGCAGTAGAGGTGGCAGCCTTGCCCTTTGGCCCCCTCCAATCCTGTGGTCCCTCCCATCCTCCTGATGGTATAGGAGATAAGAAAGAAACCATTTAGGTAGACAGGGTAAAGAGAGTCCCTGGAAAAAAAACTGTCCTTCTAACAAAAAGCAGCTCAGAGATTGCTCCCTTTCTAACCTCAAGTAGTTCAGAGAAATCACTTCTCTTCTGACAAAGAGCGGCCTGTAAAAAATACGGGAACTCCGAGAAGTATGCACAGGTTTAAACACTCAAATTGTTCAAGCAGAAGAAAGGATATCAGAGGTCGAAGTCCAACTTGATGAAATAAAATGAGAAGACAAGAATAGAGAAAAAAGGATGAAAAGGAATGAGCAAAGTCTCCAAGAAATGTGGGACTATGTGAAAAGACCAAATTTACATTTGATAGGTGTACCTGAATGTGACGGAGAGAATGAATCCAAGCTGGAAAATATTCTTCAGGATATTATTCAGGAAGATTTTCCTAAACTAGCAAAGCAGGACAATATTCAACCCCAGGTAATACAGAGAACACCACAAAGATATTCCTCAAGAAGAACAACCCCAAGGCACATAATTGTTAGATTCACCAGGGTTGAAATGAAGAAGAAAATACTAAGGGCAGCCAGAGAGAAATGTCAGGTTACCCACAAAGGGAAGCCTATCAGACTTATAGCAGATCTCTCAGCAGAAACTCTACAAGCCAGAAGAGAGTGGGGGCCAAAATTCAACATTCTTAAAGAACACAACTTTCAGCCCAGAATTTCACATCCTGCCAAACTAAGCTTCACAACTGAAGGAAAAATAAAATCTTTTATGAACAAGCAAGTACTCAGAGATTTTATTACCACCAGGCCTGCTTTGCAAAAGCTTCTGAAAGAAGCATTATACATAGAAAGGAACAACCAGTATTAGCCTTTCTAAAAATTTAAGTAAAGAGCATCAACATAAAGAAGAATTTATATAAATGAATGGATAAAATAGCCAGTTAACATCAAATGGCAGTAACCCTAAATTTAAGCCGACTAAATCCCCCAATCAAAAGATACAGCCAAAACCCAATGGTATGCTACATCCAGATCCATTTCACATGCAAGGATACACAAAGACTCAATACAAAGTGATAGAGAAAGATTTACCAACCAAATGGAAAGCAAAACTAAATAAATAAATGAAAAACAGGAGTTGCAATTCTCGTATCTGATAAAATAGATTTTAAAGCAACAAAGATATAGTGGTAAAAGGATCAATGTAACAATAAGAGCTAACGATCCTAACACCCAGGTACATAGAGACTTAGACTCAATGAGACAGAAAATTAATAAGGATAACAAGGACTCGAACTCAGATCCGGAACAAGTAAACTTAATAAATATTTATAGAGCTCTCCACTTTAAATACACAAAATATACATTCTTGTCAATACCACATCACACCTACTCATAGGTTTAAATGAAATACTGATTGGCCATTATTAATACCCATTTCTTTTGGAATAAAGCAACATTTCTGTTCTCCCTCTTTTTCTTCCTCTTTCTTCCTCTCCTTCACTCCTTTTTTTTTCTTTCCTTCTCTTAAAAAAAAAAAAAAATAGGTCAGCTGTAAACCAAAGATCTGGCTGTAAAACCGATAAGCAACTCGGGCACAGAGGAGGAGCTTCCTGGGTAATGACGGAACTTCATATACATAAGATGGGCCCCCGCAAAACAGTGGGCCTCAATGAGCACATTGGGTCCATTTCTTTTCTTTACTTTTCTTTCTCCCCCTTCCCCTCCCCTCCCTCCTTGCTCCTCTCCCCCCTCGCTCTTCTTCCCCTCCCCCCTCCCTTCCCCTCTTCTCTTCTTTTCTTTCTGATGGAGTTCCGCTCTCCTCGCCCAGGCTGCAATACAATGGCCCAACCCTGGCTCACTGCAACCTCGGCCTCCCAGATTCAAGAGATTCTCCTGCCTCAGCCTCCCAAGTAGTTAGGATTACAGGCGCCCGCTACCACCAAGTCCAGCTAATTTGTGTATTTTTAGTAGAGACGGGGGTTTCGCCATTTTGGCTAGGTTGATCTCAGACTCCTGACTTCAGGTGATCCACTCACCTAGGCCTCTGAAAGTGCTGAAATGACTTTGTGAACCCCCGCGCCCGGCTTCTGTCCATTTCTTTAGGCACATTGAGATAGGGAAGCCGGAAGCGGGCATGGGGTGGGGATGCCTGCAGCTGCATGGTGGTGCCTGGGGAGCAGGCACAGAAACTCTCCATCCACTTTTATCACAGGCAGGTAAGCAGCTCAGAGCAGCACAAACTAAGTGCCTGCCTGCAGGACCAAATAATGGAGTGGGGGCTCCTGTTTCTCCGACCCATTCCTGGAACTCACCGGCCCGCGCGGTCCAGGGACAGTCCCGCAGCAGTAGCAGAGCTGGGATGCAATGAATGAATGAACCTGGGGCCCTCAGCCAGCGCTTTTGGGACCCGGACTTGGCGACGAAATGCAGAGGACGCCGGTGTTGACCGGGCGGGGGAAGCGTCTGAGCCTCCCGCTGAGCCGCCGGGGCTTTGGTCACCTCGGTGGAGCCAAAGCGCGAGAAACTCCCTAAGGTTCCACTCCGCCTCTCTCCTGCTTCCCAGTCCCAGAAGATCATTTCCCTTTATTGTTTTGCAAATATTTTCTCCCACTTGGGCGCTGCTTTTTTCTTTCTTTCATGAAAAATAATAATTCATGTATTTTATTATAAAAGTGTGCTTTATTATAAGGAAAATTTAAACATAACCAACAATACTGAGAATAATGTAAACGACATTTATAGCCTCGGTCAAAGTTCTTTATCAAACAGGCGTTTGCTGTTCCATGAATAGTTCACAATTAGTTTATACAACAAAATAGATTGAAAAAGTAAGAATACAGAATGGTGAACCAGGAATCTGGAGTTCTTTTGTGTTTTTTTCTTATTTAACAGACACAGCTTTTAAAATAAAATCGGAAACATAAAACAAGTCATCTTCATGTAGAGAGCTCTCTTTTCCTACAAGAAGGTTTTCCGAAAATGTCAAAGGGTGTTCTAAAATGTGGCTGAAGTCATACTTTACATACTTAACTTCTTATGTATACATTATCCAATTAACATTCTAACCACATTTTCATGTACAAGTGGGACCACAAGCGTTCTCTAGTAAGGCTACACTAGCACAGAGTGCTTTTGCCTGTGTGTATGTGTTCATTTGAAACCTGTCTCCCAAAACGCAATTGCTCATTTAAAAGCAAACAACTGGTTAGAATTAATGTCTCTAGACACTGGGTCATGGGGCCTAGAAATCATGTCTGAGTATATTGCTTTGGTTGAATATAACTAAATTCATCTTATGTGGCAGCGTACTGAGCATATCAATGAACAATGAAAATCTTGTACATCTGAGTTCATTCTGCACTAATTTCAACTATGAGTCTACATTAAAGCAATGGCAAGGCCTAATGATGTATGTGGTACAGGCAGAAATTCATTTTGTCTTTATATAGGATTATGCTCATAAAAATTTATTTCTGTCACCCTGGGAGGATGTTTTTAAGAATTAAAAAAACAAAAAACAAACTGCATTGGCTGCTGATCAATGAGACTGTGGGTCTGCAACCATCCTAAGAAAGAAAAGAAACCCAAGGGAACAGATGTCTGTCTGCAAAGGACTGTGTTGTGTAGGCCTGGTGAAGAACAAAGAAATCCACTGTGGCCGTGTCGATAAGGGTCCCAAATTATTTTTGGTATAGGAGAGTTTTTTAAAATATAAGATCTTAGAGTAAAAAATAAAAAAAAATGAGATTTTAAGTTTAAATCACTTTTTAAAAAAATTTTGTGACATTAAATATCAGGATCAAAATTTTAAAGATATAGAATATAGAGAACTGTAAAATTAAAAAGAGGAAGGAGATATGTGCTTGATGAGTGAAAAATGTATTAATAATCTCTCATCTAAAAGACCATTTTCCTTATTAACATAATGACTAAATTGCCTATCCATAAAACCACTGGAATATGTAGGTTACTGACATTATGCCAAAGAAGTCAAAATGTACTTTACTTCAAAAATAGAAAAAGTTTTAAAACTGCATATGATGTTTTATACCACTTCACCAATAGGCCAAAGCCAGCACATAACTTATTAAGCTAGAAAACTTTAAAACAAAAATGATTAACATGTTACTATGTATGAGTTATAAAAAAATGTGATGCCATGCTGTGCATCATGTTCAACTGCCAAGTGTCCTCTTACATGGGGATAGTCACTGACATGATATCAGTCTGAATAAGTAAAACACATATAGCCAATGATAACATCCTTTAATTATCTTCTTAAACACAGATATTTTCTACATATTACAATCATTTTAATAAACCTTTCAGTCACAATTTTATGGAGTAGAAAGTCATTTTATCAGTATGTTGATTTTTTTCTGAACTACTCTTTGGAAAGTGATGTTAAAGCCTACTGACTGGCCAGGCACAGTGGCTCATGCCTATAATCCAAAAGTGGCACTTTGGGAGGCCAAGGCAGGCAGATCATGAGGTCAAGAGATGGAGACCATCCTGGCCAACATGGTGAAACCCCGTCTCTACTGAAAATACAAAAATTAGTTTTATGCCCATGGACGCCGCTGAAGCAGCATCGTTAAAGTCTCTCTTCTCCTTGCGATCATGTCTAAGTCAGAGTCTCCTAAAGAGCCGGAACAGCTGAGGAAGCTCTTCATTGGAGGGCTGAGCTTTGAAACAACTGATGAGAGCCTGAGGAGCCATTTTGAGCAATGGGGAACGCTCACAGACTGTGTGGTAATGAGAGATCCCAACACCAAGTGCTCCAGGGGCTTTGGGTTCATCACGTATGCAACTGTAGAGGAGGTGGATGCAGCCATGAATGCCAGGCCACACAAAGTGGATGGAAGAGTTGTGGAACCAAAGAGAGCTGTCTCAAGAGAAGATTCTCAAAGACCAGGTGCCCACTTAACTGTGAAAAAAATATTCGTTGGTGGCATTAAAGAAGACACTGAAGAACATCACCTAAGAGATTATTTTGAACAGTATGGAAAAATTGAAGTGATTGAAATCATGACTGACAGAGGCAGTGGCAAGAAACGGGGCTTTGCCTTTGTAACTTTTGATGACCATGACTCCGTGGATAAGATTGTCATTCAGAAATACCATACTGTGAATGGCCACGGCTGTGAAGTTAGGAAAGCCCTGTCAAAGCAAGAGATGGCTAGTGCTTCATCCGGCCAAAGAGGTCAAAGTGGTTCTGGAAACTTTGGTGGTGGTCGTGGAGGTGGTTTCGGTGGGAATGACAACTTTGGTCGTGGAGGAAACGTCCGTGGTCGTGGTGGCTTTGGTGGCAGCCATGGTGGCAGTGGATGTGGTGGCAGTGGGGATGGCTATAATGGATTTGGTAATGATGGAGGCAGTTTTGGAGGTGGTGGAAGCTACAATGATTTTGGCAGTTACAACAATCAGTCTTCAAATTTTGGACCCATGAAGGGAGGAAACTTTGGAGGCAGAAGCTCTGGCCCCTATGGTGGTGGTGGCCAATACTTTGCCAAACCACGAAACCAAGGTGGCTATGGCGGTTCCAGTAGCAGCAGTAGCTATGGCAGTGGCAGAAGATTTTAATTAGGAAACAAAGCTTAGCAGGAGAGGAGAGCCAGAGAAGTGACAGGGAAGCTACAGGTTACAACAGATTTGTGAACTCAGCCAAGCACAGTGGTGGCAGGGCCTAGCTGCTACAAAGAAGACATGATTTAGACAAATACTCATGTGTATGGGCAAAAAAACTCGAGGACTGTATTTGTGACTAATTGTATAACAGGTTATTTTAGTTTCTGTTCTGTGGAAAGTGTAAAGCATTCTAACAAAGGGTTTTAATGTAGATTTTTTCTTTTTCTTTCTTTTTTTTTTTTTTTTGCACCCATGCTGTTGATTGCTAAATGTAATAGTCTGATCGTGATGCTGAATAAATGTCTTTTTTTTAATGTGCTGTGTAAAGTTAGTCTACTCTGAAGCCATCTTGGTAAATTTCCCCAACAGTGTGAAGTTAGAATTTCTTCAGGGTGATGCCAGGTTCTATTTGGAATTTATATACAACATGCTTGTGTGGAGAAGCCAATGTCTTCAGAAACCTTGGTGTAGTTGAACTAATAGTTACTGTTGTGACCTGAAGTTCACGATTAAAAGGGATTACCCAAGCAAAATCATGGAATTATTGGTTATAAAGATGATTGTTGGCACATCCTATGCAATATATCTAAATTGAATAATGGTACCAGATAAAATTATAGATGGGAATGAAGCTTGTGTATCATCCATTATCATGTGTAATCAATAAATGATTTAATTCTCTTGAAAAAAAAAATACAAAAATTAGCTGGGCGTGGTGGTGCATGCCAGTAGTCCCAGCTACTTGAGAGGCTGAGGCAGGAGAATTGCTTGAACCCGGGAGGCAGAGGTTGCAGTGAGCTGAGATGGCGCCACTGCATTCCAGCCTGGCGCCTGGGGCTGGAACAAGACTCGGTCTCAAAAAAAAAAAAAAAAAAAAAAGCCTATTGATTATTAAATCCCTATTGTTTATTGATAAATTGTAAATGTAAAAAAAGGAAAAAACCTGAAATCACAGAAAATGCTTGGCATCTACACAAACCCAATCTCAGTGGACTAACCACTACTGTGTAATTTTGTCACTACGGGTCTTCCTGCTCCATACTTTTGCTTCATGCAGTGGGCTCAACAATATCCATGTTGGCTCCAAACAAGGAGACTAATTGTTCTTCATAGGTGGCGATGCTCCTTTTCATAATTTCCATGCAAGGTCCCGAAAGCCTTTCAAGTGCTTGCACATCCATGGCTAAACATTTGACAGTCCCAAGGGCATGCCCAGAAGCTGCTCAAGGTTTGTCAGTGACCAGGGCAAACTCTCTAAAGTACTGTCCTTGCGAGCATCGAGCGATTTCTACTGCAGCATTCTTTTTCCATTTCTGATTTACCTTTTCTTTTCATAGTAATTTCACTTCTCCAGATTCTACAGTGAGAAAAGAATCAGCCAAACATCCCTGAGCGATGATTTGTTCTCCATCTTTGTATACTTTGGGGCCTATCACATCTACTACTTTCAGGCATTCAGAAGCCTCCAAAGATTTAAAGAATGGCAGTTTAAAGTGTGACTCAATAAAGCTTTCATACATTTCTCTTTTTGGCAATTGTTTTTCACAATTATTCTCCTGAAGGTTACCCTGTCTGAACCCCACAGAGCACCAGGAGAGGAGCAGTGATTGTAGCTGCTTTGGGCGTATTGTACATTAAGGCCAGTTTGCCAAAAATCCCACGATTATCACAGTTACCAACGCATCTTCCAACATCATCACATTTCACATAAATGTCAAATGTGCCTCTATCAATTACATAAAAATTGTCACTACTGTCTCCTTGATCAATTACATGCTCCCCATCTTTGACCAAGTTTTCAAACTATGGCATCTAATACTTAAGACATCTGCTTCCGATCCAGATTCTTAAACAGCAGGATGTCTTTGCAAGCCTCTTGGAATCTGTCTCTTTGATCATCAGTTTTTGGTTGTATAATCTTGGATTCTGCATCATCATCTTCTTCATCAGGATTATAAGCTTCTGCCCATACTGAGGCATGCCTGGTGAATCGGTTTATTATAGGAGCATTGAACACCCCTGCATCTGCAGGTGCCACCTCCTCCTCCTCCCCATCCCCTGCCCTCTGCTGGCAGCAGAGAAACACCCACCCCCATGTGTCTAGTGCATCAGGCCAGAACCGTCTGGGCTCCTGTGTCCCTGCACAGTCAGAGGTGGCTGCCATCCCATACCCCTGTCCTGAAGCAGAGACAGGCCCTGTGCTTGGTCCAGGCCTCCTCCCCTTTCCCACAGCCTCAGGGCCCTGGGGACTGATGGTCACCAGGTGCAGGGCCTCCCCAAATGAAGACTGTGTGGAGTGGGAACTCAGTGCCTATTTTTTTTCATTTAATGGGGAAGGTCTGAGTGGCCGGGGGCAGAGTGGGACTCAAGGTCTCTGCCCAGTCCTCACCCCAGGCCAAGCCCTCCCCAGCAGCCAGGGGCCACTGGGCCCCCCCACCTCCCTCCTACTTCTGTCCACAGGTCCAGATGCCTCCATGGTTGCTGAGATGAGGGTGTGCTGGGGATTCTCAGTTGCGGGTGGATGAAGTGGCCACAAGGATGAGCTGCATGGAGAGGAGATGTAGGGAGAAGACCCCATAAGTACTGAGGCAGGAACCAAAAGCCTCAGCCTATTTCCATATAAATAATGAAGAAGAAAGTAACTAGAAATATAACTATAGTAGTTATTAGTTATTCATAGGTGATCATAGTTATTCATAGGTGATCTTTTTTTTATTTTAAATTTTTATTGCATTTTAGGTTTTGGGATACATGTGCAGAATGTGCAAGATAGTTGCATAGGTACACATATGGCAGTGTGTTTTGCTGCCTTCCTCCCCTTTACCCACACTTGGCATTTCTCCCCAGGCTATCCCTTCCCAGCTCTCCCCCCACTGCCCCTCCCCCATTCCTCCCAATAGACCCCTGTATGTAGTAGACCCCCTCCCTGTGTCCATGTGTTCTCATTTTTCTCACCCGCCTATGAGTGAGAATATGTGGTATTTCCTTTTCTGTTCATGTGTCAGTTTGCTGAGAATGATGTTCTCCAGATTCATCCATGTCCTTACAAAAGACAAAAACTCATCATTTTTGATTGCTGCATAATATTCCATGGTGTATATGTGCCACATTTTCCCAGTCCAGTCTATCATTGATGGGCATTTGGGTTGGTTCCAGGTCTTTGCTATCATAAACAGTGCTGCAATGAATATTCGTGTGCATGTGTCCTTATAGTAGAACGATTTAGTCCTTTGGATATATACCCAGTAATGGGATTGCTGGGTCAAATGGAATTTCTATTTCTGGGTCCTTGAGGAATTGCCACACTGTCTTCCACAATGGTTGAACTAATTTACACTCCCACCAACAGTGTAAGAGTGTTCCTATTTCTCCACATGCTCTCCAGCATCTGTTGTCTTCAGATTTTTTAATGATTGCCATTCTAACTGGCGTGAGATGGTATCTCAATGTGGTTTTGATTTGCATCTCTCTAATGACCAGTGATGATGAGCATTTTTTCATATGTTTGTTGGCCTCATGTATGTCTTCTTTTGTAAAGTGCCTGTTCATATCCTTTGCCCATTTTTGAATGGGCTTGTTTGTTTTTTTCTTGTAAATCTGTTTGAGTTCTTTGTAAATTCTGGATATCAGTCCTTTATCAGATGGGTAAACTGCAAAACTTTTTTCCCATTCTGATGGTTGCCGATTCACTCTAGTGACTGTTTCTTTTGCCGTGCAGAAGCTGTGGAGTTTGATTAGGTCCCATTTGTCTATTGTGGCTTTTCCTGACAATGCTTTTGGTGTTTTGGTCATGAAGTCCTTGCCTACTCCTATGTCCTGAATGGTTTAGCCTAAATTTTCTTCTAGGGTTTTTATGGTGCCAGGTCTTATGTTTAAGTCTTTAATCCATCTGGAGTTAATTTTAGTGTAAGGTGTCAGGAAGGGGTCCAGTTTCTGCTCTCTGCACGTGACTAGCCAGTTTTCCCAACACCATTTATTAAACAGGGAATCCTTTCCCCATTGCTTGTTTTTGTCAGGTTTATCAAAGAGTGTATGGTTGTAGATATGTTGTGTTGCCTCTGATGCCTCTGTTCTGTTCCATTGGTCTATATCTCTGTTTTGGTACCAGTACCATGCTGTTTTGATTACTGTAGCCTTGTAGTATAGTTTGAAGTCCAGTAGTGTGATGCTTCCAGCTGTGTTCTTTTTGCTTAGAATTGACCTGGCTATGTGGGTTCTCTTTTGGTTTCATATGAAGTTCAAGGTGGTATTTTCCAGTTCTGTGAAGAAATTCAATGGTAGCTTGATGGTGATAGCATTGAGTCTGTAAATTACTTTGGGCAGTATGGCCATTTTCACGATATTGATTCTTCCTAACCATGAACATGGAATGTTTCTCCAACTGTTTGTGTCCTCTCTTATTTTGTTGAGCAGTGGTTTGTAGTTCTCCTTGAAGAGGTCCCTTACGTTCCTTGTCAGTCGTATTCCTAGGTATTTTATTCTCTTTGTAGCAATTGCGAATGGCAGTTTGTTCTTGATTTGGCTCTCTTTAAGTCTGTTATTGGTGTATAGGAATGCTTGTGATTTTTGCGCATTGATTTTATATCCGGAGACTTTGCTGAAGTTGCTTATCAGTTTCAGGAGTTTTTGTGCTGAGGTGATGGGGTCTTCTAGATATACTATCACGTCATCTGCAAATAGACACAATTTGGCTTCCTCCTTTCCTATTTGAGTACCCTTTATTTCTTTTTCTTGTCTGATTGCTCCGGCTAGAACTTGCAGTACTATATTGAAATGTGGCACATATACACCATGGAATATTATGCAGCAATCAAAAATGATGAGTTTTTGTCCCTTGTAAGGACATGGATGAATCTGGAGAACATCATTCTCAGCAAACTGACACAAGAACAGAAAAGAAAATACTGCATATTCTCACTCATAGGCAGGTAAGAAAAATGAGAACACATGGACACAGGGAGGGGGTCTACTACACACTGGGGTCTATTGGGGGAATGGGGGAGGGACAGCAGGGGGGAGCTGGGGAGAGATAGCCTGGGGAGAAATGCCAAGTGTGGGTGAAGGGGAGGAAGGCAGCAAAACACACTGCCATGTGTGTACCTATGCAACTATCTTGCACATTCTACACATGTACCCCAAAACCTAAAATGCAATAAAAATTAAAAAAAAAAAAAAAGAAGTGGTGAGAGAAGGCATCATTGTCTAGTGCCAGATTTCAAAGGGAATGCTTCCAGTTTTTGCCCATTCAGTATGATATTGGCTGTTGGTTTGTCATAAATAGCTTTTATTACTTTGAGATATGTTCCATCAATACCAAGTTTATTGAGGGTTTTTAGCATAAAGGGCTGTTGAATTTTGTCAAATGCCTTCTCTGCGTCAATTGAGATAATCACGTGGTTTTTGTTTTTGGTTCTGTTTATGTGGTGAATTACATTTATAGACTTGCGTATGTTGAACCAGCCTTGCATCCCCGGGATGAATCCTACTTGATCATGATGGATAAGTTTTTTAATATGCTGTTGCAATTGGTTTGCCAGTATTTTATTGAAGATTTTTGCGTCTATGTTCATCATGGATATTGGCCTGAAGTTTTCTTTTCTTGTTGAGTCTCTGCCGGGTTTTGGTATCAGGATGATGTTGGTCTCATAAAATGATTTGGGAAGGGTTCCCTCTTTTTGAATTTTTTGGAATAGTTTCAGAAGGAACGGTACCAGATCCTCTTTGTGTGTCTGGTAGAATTCGGCTGTGAACCCATCTGGACCTGGGCTTTTTTTGTGTGGTAGACTCTTAATTGCTGCCTCAACTTCAGACCTTGTTATTGGTCTATTCATAGTTTTGGCTTCCTCCTGGTTTAGGCTTCAAAGGACACAGGCATCCAGGAATTCATCCATTTCTTCCTGGTTTACTAGTTTATGTGCATAGAGTTGTTTGTAGTATTCTCTGATGATGGTTTGAATTTCTGTGGAATCTGTGGTGATTTCCCCTTTATCATTTTTTATTGTATGTATTTGGTTGTTCTCTCTTTTCTTTTTTATTATTCTGGCTAGTGGTCTGTCTATTTTGTTGATCTTTTCACAAAACCAGCTCTTGGATTTATTGATTTTTTGAAGGGTTTTTCGTGTCTCTATCTCCTTCAGTTCTGCTCTGATCTTAGTTATTTCTTGTCTTCAGCTAGGTTTTGAGCTTTTTTGATCTTGCTCCTCTAGCTCTTTCAATTTTGACGATAGGGTGTCAATTTTGGAGCTCTCCACTCTTCTCATGTGGGCACTTATTGCTATATATTTTCCTCTAGAGACTGCTTTAAATGTGTCCCAAAGATTCTGGTATGTTGTGTCTTTGTTCTCATTGGTTTCGAAGAACTTCTTTATTTCTGCCTTCATTTCATTGTTTATCCAATCAACATTCAAGAGCCAGTTGTTCAGTTTCCATGAAGTTGTGTGATTCTGAGTTAGTTTCTGAATTCTGAGTTCTAACTTGATTGCATTATGGTCTGAGAGACTGTTGGTTATGATTTCAGTTGTTTTGTATTTGCTGAGGAGTGCTTTACTTCCAATTATGTGGTCAATTTTGGAGTAGGTGTGATGTGGTGCTGAGAAGAATGTATATTCTGTGGATTTGGGGTGGAGAGTTCTGTAAATGTCTATCAGGTTTGCTTGTTCCAGGTCTGAGTTTAAGTCCTGGATATCCTTGTTAATTTTCTATCTGGTTGATCTGTCTGATATTGACAGTGGAGTGTTAAAGTCTCCCACTATTATTGTGTGGGAGTCTAAGTCTCTTTGTAAGTCATTAAGAACTTGCCTTATATATCTGGGTGCTCCTGCATTGGGTCCATATATATTTAGGATCATTAGCTCTTCTTGTATCGATCCTTTTACCATTATGTAATGACCTTCTTTGTCTCTTTTGATCTTTGTTGCTTTAAAGTCTATTTTATCAGAGATGAGAATAGCAACTCCTGCTTTTTTTTTGCTCTCCATTTGCTTGGTAAATCTTCCTCCATCCCTTTATTTTGAGCCTTTGTGTATCCTTGCGTGTGAGATGGGTTTCCTGGATACAGCACACCAATGGGTTTTGGTTTTTTATCCAATTTTCCAGTCTGTGTCTTTTGATTGGTGCATTTAGCCCATTTACATTTAGGGTTAATATTGTTATGTGTGAATTTGATACTGCCATTTTGATGCTAGCTGGCTGTTTTGCCCATTGGTTCATGTAGATTCTTCATTTTGTTGATGCTCTTTAGCATTTGGTATGCTTTTAGGATGGCTGGTACTGGTTGTTTCTTTCTATGTGTAGTGCCTCTTTCAGGAGCTCTTGTAAAGCAGGCCTGGTGGTGACAAAATCTCTGAGTACTTGCTTGTTCGTGAAGGATTTCACTTTTCCTTCACGTATGAAGCTCAGTTTGGCTGGATATAAAATTCTGGGTTGAAAGTTCTTTTCTTTAAGGATGTTGAATATTGGTCCCCACTCTCTTCTGGCTTGTAGAGTCTCTGCCGAGAGATCTGCTGTGAGTCTGATGGGCTTCCCTTTGTGGGTGACCCGACCTTTCTCTCTGGCTGCCCTTAGTATTTTCTCCTTCATTTCAACCCTGGTGAATCTGACGATTATGTGCCTTGGGGTTGCTCTTCTTGCGGAGTATCTTTGTGGTGTTCTCTGTATTTCCTGGAGTTGAGTATTGGCCTGCCTTGCTAGGTTGGGGAAATTTTCCTGGATAATATCCTGAAGAGTGTTTTCCAGCTTGGATTCATTCTTTTCATCACATTCTGGTACACCTATCAAACGTAGGTTGGGTCTCTTCACATAGTCCCACATTTCTTGGAGATTTTGTTCATTTCTTTTTGTGCTTTTTTTCTCTAATCTTGGTTTCTCATTTTATTTCATTGAGTTGATCTTCAACTTCTGATATTCTTTCTTCTGCTTGGTCAATTCGGCTGTTGAAACTTGTGCATGCTTTGTGAAGTTCTCGTGTTGTGTTTTTCAGCTCCTTCAATTCATTCATATTCCTTTCTAAGTTGTCCATTCTTGTTATCATTTCCTTGAATCTTTTTTAAAATCGTTTTTCAAGGTTCTTAGTTTCTTTGCATTGATTTAGAACATGTTCTTTTAGCTCACGGAAGTTTCTCATTATCCACCTTCTGAAGTCTGATTCCATCATTTCATCACACTCATTCTCCGTCCAGCTTTGTTCCCTTGCTGGTGAGGAGTTTTGGTCCTTTGTAGGAGGTGAGGTGTTTTGGTTTCGGGTATTTTCCTCCTTTTTGCGCTGGTTTCTTCCCACCTTTGTGGATTTATCCACCTGTCGTCTTAGTAGTTGCTGATTTTTTCAATTGAGTTTCTGAGTGGATGCCCAGATTGTTGATGATGAAGTATTTTTTTTTTACTTAGTTTTCCTTCTAATGGTCTAGCCCCTCTGCTGTACAAGTGCTGAGGTCCACTCCAGGCCCTGCTTGTCTGGGGTACACCTGTAGCAGCTGTGGAACAGTGAGGGATGCTACCAGTTTCTTCTTCTGCTATCTTTGTCCCAGAATGATGCCTGCCAATTGTCAGTCTGATTAGTCCTTTTTTGAGATGACTCTTTGGATATACAGGGGTCAGGGAGCTGCTTGAGGAGATGGTCTGTACTTTATAGGAGCTGCAGTGCTGAGCTGTGAGCTCCGTTGTTCATTCAGGGTTGTTAGGCACCTGTGTTTCGGTCTTCTGCAGCAGAACTTATAAAACCTCCCCCTTTTTTCCTCCCTCAGATGCTCTGTCTCAGGGAGTTGGGGCTTTCTTTATGAGTATCTGTTGCACTGTCCTGCCTGGCTAGGAGGTAGTGTATTCACTATTTGCCTGCCGAGGCTCTGCCTGGCTAGCACAGGTCCGCCCTGCTGCCGCGGGGGTCCGTTCTACTGTGGTGTGCTCCGCCCTGCTGGCAGAGTCTCTCTGTTATGGCGGGTTGCCTCGGCAATGGGAAGCTGTGTCAGCACTGGGCGTGTACCTCAGTGGGGGTGGATTGCATCCATAGTGGCAGACGCCCCTCCCCCACTGGGCTGCACTGCCCTGGATTCAGCTGAGCTTGCAGCAAAACTCTCAACCCTGAGCACCTCCAATCGCTGCCCTGCTTGTCCCCATGAGGGTGGGACCCACTGAGCCTGATCACCTGGTTCCCTGCCTCAGAGTCCGTCCTCTCTCTCTCTCTCTCTTTTTCTCCCCAATTTGAACAGTTGACTCTCTCACTGGCACCCCAGTAGCCTGCTGATAGGACACTGGGATCCGTGTGATCTCCCGTGCTGCTGCCCACTGCAGCAGCTCAAATCACACTTCCCAGGAATCTCCTGGTCTGGCTCATTGTCCAAGTCCCATTTAATCAGATGGACCTGTCAATCTGCCCTTCCAAATCTCAGATTGCTGGTTTAACAGGGCACCCAGACCAATGAGTTTTGTGCCGGGTGCTGCTGCGCTGCGGCGCCAGCCAAACTGGCTGCGTGACCCAAAACACTGGCTGCGCTGGCATTCTGTGTCTCTCCTACACCTGTGAATTTCCTCGTTCTGTGGGCAACAAAGGTCCGTCTGAGAATGCGGCTAGGACTCACCCTCTGCGCCTTCACTGAGAGCTGCAATCCTGAGTTGTTTCTATGGCGCCATCTTGGAAATCCCCATAGGTGATCTTAATTCCTTTACTAATGACTCTCAGGTCAGAAATGTGAAGCTGGGGTGACATTGTGAAATGAATGACCCCAAGGCAAGAGGCTCTCTGCCCTCTGTCACCCCCGCCCTCATGAGGGCTGCCAGAGGGCACCTTGGCTGACCAGCAGTGCCATCGCTGGTAAAGCACCCGTTGTTTAGCCAGCTAGGGAAGGAGATGTCCAAAATAGCTGAGACATCTCCTTCCCCAGGGGAGTTAGGAGAAAACTCCACTTCTCCAAGATCTTGTGGTAAGTGTGACATGGTAATCGCCCCATAAACTGCGTACCTCGGCCATACCCCGGCTTTCCATTGAAACTACTCTCTGTAACCGTAATGTGACAGGCAAGCAGTCCAAACCAATGCCGTTTTGGCCCCTGTGCCGTTTTAAGACTTGTAGTAAGTAACTAAGGTCTGTAATTTCCACCCTACTCAAACAATGTGTAAACTAACGCTTATCTTGATTTCTGTGAACCACCTAAGTAACAATCAGAATATCCAAAGTCCCGTGGCCCTCGGAATGTCCAAAGCCCCTCACTCCCACCCCCACCCAGAAGGTGGTTTATGGGCATAAAAGGTCTTGACACCCTCCTTTCGGGGCCATGGGTTAGAGAGAGGCGAGTTGTCCATGGCCGCCAGCAATAAAGACCCTGTAATTTGGCCTAGTCTTTGTCTCAGTGGTGACTTTGTGCTCGCTCGATTACAGCAGTAAAGCCTGGTGCTTGCTCGGTTACAGCAGTTAAGTCCTGGTGGCTGTCAGGCAGACCCGCAGACATCAGGGGCTCAATTGTCTCTATGTGGCGTTGTGCTTCAGTGGTCACACTCCATGTCTACCCTCATGTTCTATTTCTGTACCTGGTTCCTTTTTTCTTAGAAAAGATAATTGGTAAGAGTAATATAAATTTTAATGTCTTCTTTCTTAACAAGTATGGAAAAGTGCTGACACATCATACTCCTTACCTCATCTCTGCTAACGAATTCTCGGGTCCCCACCTGTATGCCATGCCCTATTTTACCCTGCCCCCAGTCACCAAACACCCAACTTTCCCTGCCTCCAGATTTGAAACTCAATAAAAACGAGAGCTTCCAGGCATTTGGTATCACTGCTGATCTCCTCGATTTGGGTAGCAGTGACCTGGGGCCCAAACTCTCTATTCTTTATCTCTGTGCCTTGTGTCTTTTATTTCTACAATTTCTCATCTCTGCACCAGCCAGGAGGGGCTCACAGAACCCTGTGGGGCTGGACCTTACAGGGGTTGCAGCCACAGAGTCGGGCCTGGGCAACCATCAATGGCTGTGCCAGAAAGTGAGCCCTGGACAGAAGCAGAACCCACCCTCAGCTCCTGTGCCCATGGAAATCCAACCCTTCACAGATCTGAGTCTCATCTGGATTAGGCCATATATTTAGAAAGTGATGAAGGGACTCTGGGCCTGAGCTGCTTCAGTCTCTAGAGGGGCCTGGGGGTTGCTTGCAGGGGAGGAGGGGGCAGGAGAAGCTGCCTGAGGCTGAGAACAGAGGGGGAGAGGGAAACATCTGGAGGCCCTGGCTTTGCAGAATGAGGGGAGGAGGAGGAGAAGTAGGAGGGGGAGGAGGAGGAGGAGCTGTGCCACATTTGTGGAGGTATTCACCACTTCACATCTGTTTCTGAAAAATAAGTTTTTCTTTAATGCCTACTTTCAACTAGTAAAAGAACTATGAAACAAGCAGAATCCACACAGTGGCAAGTACATTACAGAGAGCTTCTCTTCCTGCACTACTTGAGAGTGAGCTGTTACACTGATGCCCCATCTTAATGATGCCACCTCATGCCCCATATTTTACTATGGTTTCCTTGCAAACCAGGACACTCTCCAGATACCACAGTGCAAACTGCAAATTCAGTTTCACTCTGGACATTACAACCATCTCATGCTCAGTCACCACTCCGGGTTCAGCAATTGTTCAAAGAATGTCTTTTATCTCCAGGGAGCTGATGGATGTGGGCCTTTCCTACCTCCTTATTTTCCTAAATAGATACCTTATGGTGTTCTATTTATCCCACTGGGTGATTTGTATATTTTTGGAAATATGGAAAGTGATCTGATCCATGTGGTCATTTTTGTTGTATGTAAATAAAAAATCCTCACTAACGTGTTGGAAAAGTTTAACATTTTTATGCAGCATTTGGATGGTTTCATTTTTGCTATTTCAGATTTTGCACTGTGATGTAGAGTGAAATAGAAATCTTTCATCAACATTGGAAAGCATCCTGTACTGTACTAGAATATTTTATTGCTAACTTTTTGCTATGACAAAGGACAGCAGAGTAAGCAGTCTCGTATCTCCACACTATGGAACATGTGTGGAGCCTGAAACTGACTCTGGGATTGCCGGTTAGTGGGATGAGCACAGCGTCCACTATCTTCAAGGTCTCTGTCTGAGTAAAAGTCAAAGGAGTGATTCAATCTGGCCTCCTACCCACAGTGTAAGAGCTCTCTGCTATTCCATTTCCTGTCCACCAGTTGGTAGAGACAGATTAAAAACTCTGTCAGTAGGATAGGTATGCAGGAGTATACTGCTGTTATGCTGATTGTGTCAGATACATGAAAGCTTTCACAGGTTGCTTCAGCATCTCTGACCTGCTCATAGCATTTGCCCAAGACCTAGGTGCACTTTATTTATTTCTAGGAGTTCTTTATATATGCTGCTCTGATCTTTTGTCTATGGGGGAATAGAATAACTTTTACAAAGAGAGATGTATCTGTGGTGAGAATTCCTTCTAATAGAATTGAACGTGGTCAGTACTGAAAAATGACAAGAAAAGCCACTGCCAAGCGTGGAGTGGGTTGGGGTCAAACCAGAAAGCATCACCTTCTGGAAGCAGGGACGGAGGCAGGAACATCTGCTGGCCCCCAGGGCCTCAGGACAGTGAAGACGACAGCCAGGCTGCTTGTAAGTGAAGAGTGATATTTAAAGTCTCTGTTGCCGGCCGGGCGCGGTGGCTCAAGCCTGTAATCCCAACACTTTGGGAGGCCAAGGCGGGTGGATCACGAGGTCAAGATATCGAGACCATCCTGCTCAACATGGTGAAACCCCGTCTCTACTAAAGATACAAAAAATTAGCTGGGCATGGTGGCACGTGCCTGTAATCCCAGCTACTCAGGAGGCTGAAGCAGGAGAATTGCCTGAACCCAGGAGGCGGAGGTTGCGGTGAGCTGAGATTGCGCCATTGCACTCCAGCCTGGGTAACAAGAGCGAAACTCCGCTTCAAATATAAATAAATAAATAAATAAATAAAATAAAAAATAAAGTCTCTGTTGCCAAAACGTATCTGGTAGCATCCCTAGTTGTATTACTAAACATAACAAAGCAGAAAAATGAAATTCCATCAATTTTCTACTGGGTTATAAACAGAAATTTCAAAGTCAATCCTTATCTTTGAAAATAGACATCTTTATTTAAGTGTAAGTATCACCTAATAAATTACTAAATGAAATAATCATGAATCTAACACTTTCTCATATTAAATAATTAAAAATTTCTACAACAGGTACTGTGGTTCATGTCTGTAATCCCAGAGAATTGGGAGGCCAAGGTGGGAGGATTGCTTGAGGCCAGGAGTTGAAGACCAGTCTGAGCAACATAGGAAGACCCAATCTCTACCTAAAAATAAAACAACTTGCCGGGCATGGTGGCATACACCTGCAGCCCCAGCTATTCCAGAGGCTGAGTGTAGAGGATCACTTGAGTCCAGGAGTTGGAGATTACAGTGAGTAATGATAATGCTGCTTCACTCCTATAAGGTTGACAGAATCATAAAAGTAAAAAGGATTAAGAGAATTCTTGGTTAGTGCATGGAAAGGATCCCCGAGGTCTGAAGTCCAGCATGTGATTTTACTAGCAATACTGTTTGGAAGAATGAGGTCAGGCTTCAGGAAAGAGTCTGCTTTCCCACAATCACCGAAGTAGAAAGAAAATGCTTTTTGCTGGGATTTCTTGTCCAGTTATAACTTGTGCAGGAATTCCAACCATTAGCACCAAGAGAAAGTCACAGAGGATGTGAAGAAAAATGGCTGCTAGGACCATCACCGAAGGTAATGAACAGCATGAGAGGTTGAGTCTCCAATGCCCTCATCGTCTGCTGTAGGCTGTGGGCTTGCTAAGGCTTGAACTCCTGGCTGTCCAGCAAGGCACAGTGGTGAGTAGACAGGCGGCCTTCCTGAGGGAGAGCGGGAGGCAGACCAGGATAACGGGCTGCTTGGTGTCATCTTCCACCTTCAGAAAGATGAAGTGTTGGTTTAAGTGGCTGAGAAATACCTGGGTCTGTTCTCCGGAGTGATCCCTCCCAGGCCCTCCCCATTTTGGAGCCTCTACCCCAGATAAGGACCATGTTTTCCCTCCAACCCTCCCCCTGGCTCTGCAGCCTCCCAACCTCCTCCCTCCTTCACCACATCACAGAGCCAGCCCAGGCCCTGCTACAGCCCACGGGGGCTCAGAACTGAGGCTGGGAAAGTGGGGTCTGCACCCTCACTCAGGCCTGCTCTTCCTTCTCACAGAAGGGTCTAGAGGACCTGGGGGCGCCCTGTCCAAAGAGCGGTCTCTGGATCCACGTTCCCTGGACTTGGGTGGGCCTGCCGGAAAACCTGCTCTTTCCCCTTCGCTCTCAGCCTCTCCTCACCCTGGGAGCTGCACCCATAGCTCTGAATGGAAGTGTCCCCACCCCGCCCCATTCATTCCTTGCCAAGCTCAGTGGTGACCATGGAACTCCAGCAGCAGCTCAGCTCCCTGTCTGCGTCCACTGTGCTCCAGGCAGGGCCTTCAGCTGACTCAGGATCGGGAGTGTGCGGGAGGCGGGAGGGCAGGGGCTCTGCCGCAGAGCGCTGCTGGCAATCCCATGGGTTCTAGGGGCTTGGCCTTTTCCTAAACCTCATCCTGGACATGGTCTACTCTTCACCTTCCACCTTAACTGCTGGGACCCAAGCTGCTTTCTCTGGGAATGTGGCCTTTGGAATGAGGTGAGCCCAGGCCTTCACAGCCCCTCGTCCTGGGACTCCCCCAGATCACTCCTTCTTAGCCTCCTTCAGGGATGCCCTTTCCCTTGACATCCTAGGTGAAGCGGCCATGCTGTTCCTCTCCTACTGTGCGAACTTCCCATGTCTGAGTTCCTGCTGCCTGCGGGCCAAACAGCACTACCCTTCCCAAATAGGAACCTGCTCTGAAACAGGCCTGAATTGGCTAAACAGACCCTGAGCCTCGGTATGGGCCCCTCCCTTTCCCTCCAGCCTCTGAATGAGAGAATCCATCAGAACTCAGGGCTGAGCTGCCCAAGTCATTGCCAACAAGCGACACAAGGTCTCATTCAGCTGTCTCATGTTAGGATGGAAAGGTCCCAGACATGGGGAGGTGGGGGACTCTGGGAATTCTACTTTCCCATCCTCCCTCCTCACCCATCTGCTTCTTGCTCCCCTCCCAATTTTGCCCACAGTACCTGTCACTCTAAAGACTCTCCTCAGATGACATATAGGATGATACAGAGAAGGACGAGAAGGAGGCTCCAGGGACTGAGGGTGGTGGCCATGGATTTAAGTTGGGCTGTATCTGGGGTCACGGTGGTTGATGCTGAAAAGGAAACACAGGAGTGACAACCCTTGTCTGCCCCAACTCTTCTGAGGACAGCTCCTTAGCTCCTGCCATCCCAGGTCATCCTGGAAGGCAGAGGTTTTGTCCCCCTCTGCTATGGTGCAGCGGCTGTGACAGGTCCTGGGGCAGGAACAAAGAGGGGGTGTCCCCTGTCCTCAGAGAGCTCACACAGCTGCTGAGGGCAGCAAGGTGACAGAACAGCCCACCCTCCTGCTGTGGTGGAAGAAGAGGTGAAGCCCCAGGGCGGGGGAGGGAGGATCTCCAGGCTGGCATTGGAGGTGATTTTGATGGATTTCCAGAAACCGACCAAGGGAGAGGAAAGGAAAAGCAATCCTAGGAGGAGAGAAATCTGAGAAAGGTCTAGAAACACAATATGCCCATAGTTTTGAGGCTGGTGAGAAATCCACAGTGAGGGGAGCAGAAGCACGTGCAGTGAGGAAGAGTCAGGAGGGAGAAGGGAGAGGAGGATGGGAGAGTACAGGCGCCCCCAAAGGGGGTCCCCCAACAGAGGTCATGTTCTTACTCAAACTTACACACGCACACTCACACACACACTCCCACACCCACAAACACTGACACCCACTCACACCCATATTCCCGCACCCACCCCAGACACAGACAGACAAGGCTGTAACTCGACGGCATCTCCAGGCGCTCCCAGGGCTCCCCTGTAGTCACCTGCGGGCTCCAGCCTCTTCTCCCTGTGCATCAGGAAGTCCCAAAGCCATCTCCTGCAGTCTCCTACGGAGACCTTCCAGAAGAACACGGTCAGTTCCCTGTCCTCCTCCCACTTCTCTTTCATCTGCCTGGCTCCAGCATGAACCACCGCCCAATTTCTGCTGTTTGAATCAAAGAGGAGGAACTTCTGTCCATGAAATCCGAACTGCCAGGATCCATGGATGTGTCCATCGGCTTCACACTCACAAGACATCCTGGCCTGCAGCATGACGGGTCCTGCTCCAATCAGAAAGAGATCAGCTTTGGTCTTTACAAATTCTCTTCCCTGCCCCACATCCTCCTCCTCTGAGCCCCTACTCATCTGGCCCTGTTGTCTCCTCCAAGTCCTGCCCTTGCTGCTGGGCTTCATGGAGGCCCCATGTCTAATGTCTTCTCCCTGCACACAGTGCAGCCCCTGAGCCCACAGTCTGCTCCCTTCCGTCCTCGGTCTCCTCCACTCACCACTGCGGGTGAAATCCTCCGGCCCAATGCCAGGCAGTTCTAGTCTGAGCCTCTGCCCCACCTCTCTCAGCATTTCCAGTTGTCTTTCCCAGGCATCTGTGGCATTCAGCTGCTCTTCTAGGAGACCCACAGATAAGACCTTGTCAGTGCCACAGTCATAGGAGAGGAAATTCTTCTGATCCACTTGGCCTAGGACCTCACACCACCGTTGTCCAGGTCTGGGCAGATGGATGATGGTGAAGTTGTACCGGAGAGAGTGAGCGTCTATGGGAAAAAAGGAAAAACATCGGAGGGTGTTAGGTGGGGGAAGGACCCCAGATACTGTGACAGCAAGAGGGTTTCCTGCAGGGCTGGGATGCCAGAGCATAGACTTCTCTTCCTGGGCAGTGGTCTCTGCCTGTGGAGGAACCATGGGTCCCCAATGTGTCCATCTCCCCACTCTGCCCAGGCCTATACATACATCAGTCAGCACGGTACCTTGCCAGGGAGGTGCCAGGCCTGCTACAGGAGGAAGGGCCCAGATGGCAGGATCTTTAGCAGCAGCCCAGGTGGACTGCGGGAGGTGGGAGAGTGTTGGGGAGGCGCCCTGAGGATGCTGGAGCATGGCACAGTGGGTAGGATGTAGTCAACATTGGATAAGGGTGAGTTTATTTATTATGGGTAACAAGACACAGTAGGTTCCCTGGAATGTGCCTCTCATCTGCTAGTAGGTTGCCCTTGGGATGTTGGAAAAAGAATGACCCACACCGCATGAAACAAAAACCCAGCTCTTATGTGGCCGGTTGCAGAGGAAGGAACAAAAGTCTGAGAAGCGCCCATGCCAGAGCGGCTGCAGCATGAAAATCCGGAACATTGTCCGTCCTCTGTGCTCATGGGAAGCCTGGAGGACTCCTGTTTACCCAGCATATAAAGAAGTCCCCGGGAGAAGGCAGCAGACTGTCATGAAGCTCAGGGGTGCCTGTTGCTGAAGGCTGGGGTTGGGGTAGGAGATGCTGTTCCTGAAATGGGCTCCCAGCAGTAACGGGGATGGAAAATCCTGAAATAACAGATCTCAAGTGGAGGCTGTCCACTGTCAGGAGGAAGGAGGGCGCCATGATGGAAATGATTGGGGAAGTCCCAATGCCAGCTGGGGACCTCAGCCATACAAAGCTATGCCCATGGCTCATAGAACAAAGGGGTCCAAGATCCAAAAGAGATGGAGACTCCACGCGGCTACTGCTAGACTTAAATAATTACAACAAATAAAGATAAAACACAAGGATGGATGACCTGGAGCTGAAAGTAGTCACCCCAGGAAATAACCGAGCTCCTTTGCTCAACTGTGACAACTGAGCCACAGCTCAGACCCAGAGTCCATGACTAGGAGAAGAGCCCAGAGCACCTGGTGGGCCCCTTCAACCCACAGCAACTGCAGTGACTGCTTCAGCCTCCACAAGGAGCCAGATGGGCATTCACTCTGCTAACTGTACACCAAGAAACAGCAAATGCCCAGACATGCCTAGTGGACACAGTGTGCGACCCGACCTCCTCCCAGAGATCTGAAGCATTCGCTTGCTCCCCTGTTACTCAAGAGGTGCATTTCGGGCAAAGTAATAGATGGACACCTGTGTCAGGTCCAGTCAGAGGGGTGTGCTGTGTTCAAAGACCCATTCAATGGTAATTTCACATTTCCTGGATTTGTACCAGGAACGGATAGAGTTTGTAGTTAATTTAGTAACTATCACAGGTTGTGCTGGTCATATGACCTCCCCGTCACTACTCAACCCTGCCCTTGTAGCTGGGGTGCAGCCGTACACAGTCTGTGAATGAGGAGTGCGGCTGGCCCCGCCACTACGGCTATTTGACCCTGGACTCCGTAAGATCCCAGAGGCATGTGTGGTTGGAAAAGGTGCTATGTGGATTTCATGGCAATTTCCAACCGCAGAATCACAACAGGGTCCCCCAGTGCTCAGAATCAAGGCTGTGCCACTCACAGCTGCAAAATTTCCTCATTGAAAATTGGCTCCAGGTGTGTCTTTGGGCCCTGGTGGAGATGGGTCTCCCTATGGGAGGGCAGTGACTGCGCAGCCTCAGAGCTGCCATCACAGCGTGTGCTCCTCACCCTCTAGGTCATTAGGAAGGTAGGCCTGGCTGTGAGAAGATGCAGGTGGTTCTCCTGGGACGGGCAGGAGCAGGGCCACAGGGAACCCAGAAGCTGCACAAGCAGTTGGCCCCAATCCCCGGACACCAGATGGCTGCACCACCTCAACCTCAGCTCATACCCGAGGCTTTAGGGAGAGTTGCTGATGGCCCTGGTGGATCATTGATGCCACTCAGCAGCAAAGGAGGGGAGAGTAGGCCCCGAACCATGGAACCCCCACTCAATCTATCAAATCCACACCACCCAGAAGCCACAGGCAGGGCAGGACACACTGTGACTCTTCAACTGACACCACTTGGAGATGACACCCTAGGGGATGGGGCACCAATTGCCAGGACATAGCAGGTGCCCTCATCTGGGGTCAGCAACCTAGGATGGTGTCCACCCCTGTCTCCCTTTTATTTCCAGGTTGCTTTGCCTGCTGTTGCTCTACAAAGGGACAGGACTTGGCACAGACAGAGAACCCATGGCCGCCAAGGACCACAGGGCCTTCAGCCTTTCCTTTCTAGAAAGGATTTGCTGACTCCTGTGTGCACAGTGACTACTCTCTATGACCCTGGATCCCCAGTAGGAAGAACAGGCTGGTCTGGGACCCAAGAGCAGAAGTGGGCGCCTCTACTCACCAGTATTCCCAGGGTCACCCTGGGGGAAATGGTGGTTCCCATCCCCCCTGCACTAGATTCTGTGGATAGCATGGGGTGTGTTTCCTGGGATGTGTCCTCAGGCAAGCGGGGAGAAGGTGCCAGTTGGTTAGGAGGTGCTAGGGCCCCTTCATGGATGGGGAGGTGAGGGAGGCCTGTGGAATGACAGGGCTGGGCTGAGGTGGGGAGTGAGAGGATGTGACCTGGGAGGTGGCAGTGGATGGTGAGGAAGGGATGGGAAATGTCTGCTGAGCCCCTGGGTCCAGGTGAGTGTCTGCAGGAAAGCACAGGCGGAAGTTCCAGGACAGGGAGCCCTGGGGGTGCTGGAGCGTTTGTGTGGTGGAGAGTGGGTGAGAGCAGAGCAGGGCTGTGGCTGGTGGGGGTGTCTGTCATCATGTCCCTGTGGACCCCCCCTTCACCCCTGTCCAGACCCCAGCTTGGATTCCAGGGGCTCTGGTGTCTCCTTCACTAGTGTGGGTGGGGCGGAGGGGCTGCACCAGGAATCCCTGCCCCACCTCACCCTCTGCAGCCCTCTGACTCCTCCTGTGATATCCTGCTTTTTGTCAGCTAAAACTATCTCTTTCTCAACTTAAAGCTGTTCAGGTTTTATGTTAGCTACTTGAGCCGGACAGACTCCATCTTCGCTTCTCATTTTAGTAATTTTCCCATCGTTAAGCATATAACTATAGTATGTAGCCAGGGCAGGCTGACACTGGGCACCTCCATGAATGCATTTGTTGATAAGAGGCCGAGTTAAGTGGTACCAGCAGAGCCTGGGAATGAAGGTGCAGTCAGGCGCCCAGAGACCCCATTATCTATAAGCTGTGTCTTTCATGACAATTTTACCCCTCGCACCTCACACTGTTTTATTTCTCACGTACCAGTTTATCTTTTAACTTTTCGCTTACCCTGCTTTTGTGAAAAATTTGCTTCAGATAGGTTCCCCCTCCCTTTCAAAACTAGGATTTAAAAGACCACCTTTTTCTTAGGTGCCGAGGGAATTTTGGGCATTAGCCACCTCTCGCTCGCCGGCATAATGAAGGGCTCGTAATTGAATCTCAGAGTTTGACACATACCTTGACTCGCTGGGATAAAACACTCCACCCTTCTGATGTTCTTTTTCCGCCGCCTTCGACTGCCCACCTGGCCTGGGAGGCAAGCGGCAGCCTTAGGCAGCACAATAGGCTGAAAGGAGCCGCAGAAAGGAACTGAGGGAGAGCCCAGTCCTGGGAGATAGCGCAGGTCTCCCCGCTTCTGAAACCGCTGCCGTCCACCGCCTGCCCACCTCCAGGCCTCCCCTTGTCCGGAGGATTGGGCCCCGCCCCGCAACACACCAGCCCATCCCGCCTGGGGCCAGCCGGACAGCAGAAGCAGAAGCAGGCGGCACAGAATGAACGCGAGGCTGGCGGTTGTTGCCATTGGGGTCCGGAGCGCAGGGGTAGAGAGTCGTGGTCAATGGAGTAGAGAGTCGTGGACCAGGGGGAGACTGGGGAATGAATGGCCCGGCTTAGAATGCTCCACCCGTTCCGCCCGCCAGCCAGACTCAGGGCCACCCCTTCCAGCCCGCCCCCTTGACTGGGAGCCCCGTACTCCTGGGCCGGCTCCACGTGGGACAGGACACTTCCTGCTATGACCGCCGCATTTAATTTTCGACATGGCATTTATTATTACTCCAATGTAAATACTGACGCACAAGAAGGCGGAGAAACTTGCACAGGAATATTCTCCAGCACCGCTTGTGCTGGAGACATTCGCCCTCCTTCCCCGGAGTCCTCGTCCGGGCAGGCACCGCCCCCGGCCACCCCGCACCCGCAGGCGCTGCGCTCCCGGCCCCGCCCCGGGCAGGCCCCGCCCCCGGCCACCCCGCACCCGCAGGCGCTGCGCTCCCGGCCCCGCCCCGGGCAGGCACCGCCCCCGGCCACCCCGCACCCGCAGGCGCTGAGCTCCCGGCCCCGCCCCGGGCAGGGACGGGGCGCCCGGCCACCAGCGCACCGGCAGGCGCTGCGCTCCCGGCCCCGCCCCGCAGTCCCCGCTCCGCTCTGGCCCAGCCGCTTCCCCAGTCCAGAGCGGACCTTCTTTGCCACTTCACTAAAAGCATGAAGAGGTCTTTGAGTGTATTTTATATCCGTTTATGACTTCTGGAAAAACCGAAAAGAAAAAGTCCTAGTGGCATACCCTGATCAATCATGTGATCAATTGTGTTTCCATGGAGAGCAGAAGCCGAGGGAGGAGCCTATGCATGCGTGGGGCTCACTTTGCTGCACGCTGTGGGAAGTAAAGTTCCTTTTTAAAGTTTCCTTTCTTGTTAAAGAATAAGGGTGCTAATAACTCTGTTAGGTCCTATGCTATGTAGCTGTTACATGCCATGCTTACAGGCATGTGTTACATTCTACGTCCTTGTACTTTAACCAAAATATCTGTACTGGACATGCTCACAGACATGTCCCCACTCTCCATAGCTTTTACCTGTTAAGAAAAGTTTTAAGTTGTTAGCCAATCGATTTTTAGTTTAGATTGTGAGGACTAGCTCTAGCCAAAGGAATCAGACACTGCAGTAAGGATGACCCCAAATGGGTAAGGGATAAATTAGTGTGTTTTCCTTTATTCATTGTACTTTCGTGGCAAGATGGCTAGTCAGAGTACCCTTCCTGCAGTCCAGGAAGTAAAAATTGCATTGCTGAAAGATCGTCTGTCCTGGTGCTGATTTTTCTTTGCATCACTGAGCATCTATTTCCAACACACACCCTTCTGTGGCCAACCACACCTAAGCCCACTGTGCAGTGTTCACGCCAAGGGCTTGAGACAGCTATCGTGACTCGCCCCATCTTCGCTGCTGGACCTATCTGCACTCCCCCATCCGAGGGTGTTGAGCTGAGACAAAGGCTGCGAGCTGAGTCACTGAGGCAAAAACAGAATGCAAAGCAAAGGTAGGCAGTTTATGAGGACATTGTGTAAGCAATAAAACTTGCTGCAGTTGAGATGCCTAAGAGGAGCAAAGACCCCTGCCCATATTTTCCTTGGAGCTAAGTCTTTGTTCCACCCCCTGATGGAAAACAGGTTTAACAAACCACCTTAAAGGCATCTTTGAAAAACATAAACTTCTTTTTGAGTTATTTTCACAGGCCTCTGATAAATATTCTGTTTACCCTTTCTTTGCATAAACTTCTTTGTGAGCTACTTTCACAAGCCTCTGATAACTATTCTGTTTACCCTTTTTTTAACATAAATTTTGTGAGCTATTTTCAGGAGCCTCTGTTTACCCTTTCTTTGTGAGATAAAGTAACTATAAACAAGAAAAAAGGTACAAAAGCTGTAACCCACAAGAATAAATTTGCTACATTTCCACCCTCGGTTACGTAGACCTCCAGACTCCGCTTTTTCTTTCTTTCTTTTTTCCGCACACTCTCTCCCTCAGGTTGAATGAGACATCTACGTCGGCGGTCTCGGGAACTCCCGAAGGTCAGTAGCCCCCCGGCAGACATGCCGGACCCCGACATCTGGCACCCCCGAACAGGGACCTGAGTATGAGAGGTACAGTGACGCACCCCAAATCAAAGGAGACAAGGTAAGGCCGCGGTTCTTGTAGTTCTGGACTCAAAATTCATCTGGAGTAAAGAATGGAGCAATGTGAGTCCAGAAATAAGTATATGTTCATGAAGTTATTGCATCAAATGCTAAGAAATAGAGGTGCTAATGTAAAAATGAAACATGTTTCTAAGTTTTTAAAGATTGTTTATGAACTATGTCCGTGGGTCCCTGAGGAGGGATCGTTAGATGAATCTACGTGGAGTAAAATAGGAACTAAGATTGAGGAATATGCCACCACTCATCAATCTTTCCCGTAGGTAGAGCTGTTACTTTCTGTTTGGCCGCAGCTGCGCCAGGTTGTCTGCCAGCCTTCCTGCAATCCCCCAAACGCTGGCACTCCCCTTGCTGCAAACGTGAGATGTCAAGAGAGAGATTGTTATGAGACCAGATGCCCTGTAAATGGGCCTTAATAAGTGGCCCCTGCTCCTCTCTCTCGCTTCTAATCCCTCCTCCTCTTACAAATCTAACCCCGATGATGAAGGGGGTGGCTGTAATTTACCACCTTGTAATCCTCTAAACAAGCCTGATACCACCCTAGGAGTTGGACCTGGAGCCGGAAATGGAGGAGCTCGGGATGAAGGGATTAAAACCAGGGTGAGAGACAACACTTCAGAGAGCCCACAGGTCTGCCCCCTCACCTATCTGGGTGCCTGAGCGACAGGTCAAGCATGCCCCAAAAAAGACAGTCCTCTCCGAGACCAGTGACCATCCCTCTTCCTCGACTGACATCTCCCCATCAGCTGAGCCCTCAGATGACTTCACTGAACTCCCTTCTCCCAAGAATCCGACGTCTACACCTACAGAGAATGACATCCCGCCATGCCCATCGCCTGCGGCACCAGCCGACACCTCCTCAAGAGGTTCCAGTCCCGACCCGGACCCAGATGCAAGGCCTAGTAGCTGACGCATCACACACTGATCATCAGCAAGGACATTCTCTTAATCTGTTTACTCTATCTTTAGCCATACTAGCCATTTTCAAAATCCGTTAATACTGCTGTATATGTGAATCATTTAGCCAAAAATGTCTCTATTGTTATGGGATCTCAAATGTCTATTGATGATAAATTAGAAGCTAAACTGAATGCCTTAGAACAAACCTTAACCATCTTGGGGGACAAAGTGTATAACTTACAAAATCGACTTTCACTCCACTGTCATGCTCACTATAAGTATATATGTGTTACCAGTGCTCCTTACAATGATTCCCAGTGGCAGTGGCCACTTATTAAGGCCCATTTACAGGGCATCTGGTCTCATAACAATCTTTCTCTTGACATCTCACGTTTGCAGAAAGAAATTTCGGCCATTGACCTTTCTCGGTCACAACTACCTGATGATGATTTTATTGCTCACAGTTTTGTTGATGCCATGTCCTCTTGGATAAATCAATTTCATCTCCCTTCCTTTTCATCTCTGCTTGCCATTGCTGCTTGTGTTCTTATATTGCTAATGTGCCTGCCATGTGTCTTCCGTCTCCTATTCTCCCCCCTCCGAGAAATGCAACTGAAGGTGCTTGCACTTCATTTGCAAAATAAAAAAGAGGGAGATGTGTAGTGTTCGCGCCAAGGGCTTGAGACAGCTAGCATGACTCGCCCCATCTTGGCTGCCGGACCAATCTGCACTCCCCCATCCGAGGGCTGTTGAACTGAGACAAAGGCCGCGAGCTGAGTCACTGAGGCTAAAACAGAATGCAAAGCAAAGGTGTGCAGTTTGTGAGGACATTGTGCTGTCTGTCTTCATGTCCCCATCAGTCTCTGTGTAAGCAATAAAACTTGCTGCAATTGAGATGCCTAAGAGGAGCAAAGACCCCTGCCCATATTTTCCTTGGAGCTAAGTCTTTGTTCCACCCCCTGATGGAAAACAGGATTAACAAGTCACCTTAAAGGCATCTTTGAAAAACATAAACTTCTTTTTGAGTTATTTTCACAAGCCTCTGATAAATATTCTGTTTACCCTTTCTTTGCATAAACTTCTTTGTGAGCTATTTTCACAAGCCTCTGATAACTATTCTGTTTACCCTTTTTTTACATAAACTTTGTGAGCTATTTTCAGGAGCCTCTGTTTACCCTTTCTTTGTGAGATGAAGTAACTGTAAACAAGAAAAAAGGTATAAAAGCTGTAACCCACAAGAATAAATTTGCTACGTTTCCACCATCGGTTACGTAGACCTCCAGACTCCGCTTTTTCTCTTTCTTTTTTCCAGGCACTCTCTCCCTCAGGTTGAACGAGACATCTACGTCGGCAGTCTCGGGGACTCCCACAGGTCGGTAGCCCCCTGGCAGACGTGCTGGACCCCAACAGCCCACAGCTGCACCCGCCCCTCTGCTCAGTCCCTGGATGGTCACTGCAGCCGTCCTCAAAGGGGCAACCCAAGTGCATCCTTGTCTCAGTCACCATGGAACCATCTAGAACTGTGGGCAGAAGCCAGAGGGCGGTGTGGGTAACTCCCCATATAGGCACCAAGGAAGGAGAGCTAAGCAGTATCCGGGCACAATTAAGGCCTGAAGAATATTTCAGTTTATAGTGTTACTACTCAGTTATTTTCCTTTATATAGTCCTCTATATATAATCATATATTAGTTCATAGAATGAGTGCCTGAAGAATATCTTACCACTCAGTTATTTCCATATATATATATATATATATATATATATATATATATATATATAACTATATCCTAGATCATAATCAGAGGAATGCCTAGAGCAGACACAGTGCAGAGCATGATTTAAGGGAAAAACAGTTATACCAGGACAAGAACCTGTGGGTAACCCCCCATATGGGCACCGAGGAAAGAGACCTAAGCAGAACCCTGGCACAGTTAGGGCTTGAAGAATATCTCAGTTTATAGTATTACTACTCAGGCATTTCCTTTTATATAATCCTTTGCATAATCATATATTAGTTTATAGAATTCGGGCTGGAAGAATCCCTTTCTATAATCCTCCATATGTAGTCATATAATAGTTGATAGTATGAGTGCCTAAAGAATATTTCCCTACATATATATAAAATTATATCTTAGTTCATAATTGGAGGAATGCCTAGAGTGGACACAGTACAGAGCATAAATTAAGATATAAGCAGCTTATAATTGGAGGGATGCAGACACAGTACAGAGAATGATTTAAGGGAAAAACAGTTATACCAGGACAAGAACCCATGGCCCAGGCGGCAGTGTTCAGTATCATAAAGATACCCACTGTATGGTAGGCTTGGAGCAAGAGCCACTCCTCCTGATAAAGGAGTTGTAGGACCTTGCTCCAGTTCTTGTGGAAGGCTGCCCTCAGAGCGGCAATCCCTCGAGCATCCGAGGGCTCAAAACCCCTCTGGATAATCAACTCTCGTGACTGTGAACTTTATCAGCTCTTGTTACCATGCTGTTTGAAAAGCATCTTCCTACAGAACTTATTGGAAGCTGCCAGCAGGTGGCGGTAACCCTGACAGCTCTGTCACTGCTGTATGACTTAAAGCATCCTCCTGTAAATCTTAGAAGTAGCATGCCCATAGACAGAGGTATTGCACACTGTACCCTCTTCACTGTTCATGGCCCACCTCCATGCCTCCGTGACCTGATGGGGGTAGATCCGTTACTGCACACGGCCCTTACCTTGATGACCTAATGGGAATGGACCCCTTCCTGCGCACTGTCCACCTCCTAGCCTAGGTGACCTAATGTGGGTGGACCCCTTGTTTTATTGCTCACGACCCTATCACTATCATTAAAGACAACTTCCCTCACTGCCCTGCCCCCTAACCTATACACAATGAATACTCATCCTTCTGGACATTCAGGGCCTCACCTGACTCTGCTTATAGGTGGCATGGCCCCCCTGAGCCCAACTGCGTTTTCCTTGTACTTCTGTGTCCTGTCTCTTTGTTTCTCATATCCTGCGCCTCAGAACACCATAAGGGACACCCCACAACCCTGTGGGGCCCTCAGCCCTACAGGGTGGTGGGGGGCCCAGTGGCCCCTGGCTGCAAGGGAGGGCTTTGCTTGGGGTGAGGACTGGGCAGAGGCCATGAGTCCCACTTGGCTAAGTTCCCCACTGAATGAGAAAAATAGGCACAGACCTTCAACTCCACACAGTCTTCCTGTGGTGAGGACCTGCACCTGATGACCATCAATCCCCAGGGCCCTGAGGCTGTGGGAAAGAGGAGGAGACCTGGACCAAGCCCAGGGGTTGTCTCTGCTTCAGGAGAGAGTCACAGGATGGCAGCCACCTCTGTGACTGTGCAGGGACACAGGAGCCTAGAAAGTTCTGGCCTGATGCACTAGAGCCTCTGTGCAAGAGGGGCCATGTGGAGGGTGGTGTGGAGGACAGCAGGCACACAAGGGTGGGCAGTTCTCAGACTTGGAAGGGGCAGAGCTTGGTGGGTCCAGGGATCTGTGTGTGAGAAGAAACTCCCATGCACAAGGCTGGGGACAGGAGCCAGGTTAGTCCTGGGAGTAAACCACTGGGAAGGCCCTGGCAGCTCCATCCCTGAGGCAGGGTAACCTGGGCCAGTGACTGGGGGAGCAGGAGGAAGGCAGAAGGCCTGCAGGAGATTCCCAGGGAGGACAGTCAGATGACAGGAGGAGGGGCCTCTGTGCACACCTGGGCCCTCTGCCTCACTCCTGCTGCAGGCATCTGGCCACCAAACTCAGACCAGCCCAGGATGGGGATAGAAGCAGCACAAAGGTGATGTCATGGCTGTCATCTAGAGACCATGTATTCAGACATGGAAGTCAGCTGACAGCCTGGCTGAATAATCCTGTGCAAGTTTCTTCAGCTTTCTGGGCATGGATGTCCACATGTGGAAAATGACAAATGCTATGAACACAGATGAAATGAGCAGATTCTGCAAGGAACCTGTCCTTGCACGTGCTAAGGACCCAGGGCAGGTCTCCTACTTCAGTTGTGAGCCCTGCCACCCTCCCTAAGTCAGCAAATGCCAGGCCCACCCTGAGGAGAGCTGGAGCTCTGAGCCCAGGCCATGGCCTCTTCCTGGCCCTGGGGGTGCCGTGAGGGGGTGGAAATGAACGCAAGACCCACTCGTCAGGACTCAGGCATGTTTTTCAGACCCACAGAGGAGGATTTTTCTCTCCATCACCTGGTGAGCCTGATATGCTTTAAGGGTGGTTGGAGGCTGAGTGAACCAGTGAATGAATGAGACAGCTGTGGGAGCGAATGGGGTTCAGAGAAATAGCCCAGGTGCAGAGGGGAGCTGCAGCGGAGGTTGTAACTCCCAGGGGCCTGAAGGTGGCAGCATTGAAGTTGGAGACCCCATTGCGGGCCCAAGTTAGTAAATTTTTTGCCTTTTTACATTTAAATTTTAATTCTTTTTGAGACAGAGTCTCGCTCTGTCACCCAAACTGGAGTGCAGTGGGATGATCTCAGCTCAGTGCAACCTCTGTCTCCTGGGCTTAAGCGATTCTCCTGCCTTAACCTCCTGAGTAGCTGGGATTACAGGCGCCTGCCATTCTGCCCTGAAACATTTTTGCAATTTTAATAGAGACAGGGTCTCACCATGTTGGCCAGGCTGGTTTTGAACTCCTGGCCTGAGATGATCCGCCTGCCTTGGCCTCCCAATGTGCTGGAATTACAGTGGCATGAGCCAAGTGTTCCAGACACAACTTGGAAATTGGAATGCCAACCTGGATGTCCACAAAGATTTTCCAAGGGGGAGTAACTTTGGTTTTCAACCAGTCTGGGAGTGCTTCATCAGGATAGAATCTTCTAGAAAATATAGTGTGATGACAGACAGCAAACTGTTCTCTTCAGCAAACTGTTTGCCTAGGGTGCAACAGGGCCAGGAAAATCTTACCTTTTAAGCAAAGAAGGAATGAGTCTGAAAGCAGGAATGGAAATGGGAAAGATAAGGGGCCAGGAGGAAAGAGAAGGAGGAAAGAAGTGTTGGGGTCTGAGAGGGAGCGGCCTGTCAATTCTGTAGAAAAGCACATTTCTAGCAGTGCTTGATTCAGGTTTGCAGAGGGAAAAGAACAACAGTGTGTTCACGGAACATTGGCTTTTAGACAAAATGATGCTAGAACTATATTAAATCCATTTTCACTTCCTATCACTTCTATATTTATAGATTTCATGAAATCAGCCCACAGCTTTAAGTTTATTATAATTACGACAGATATCTTGGTAAAATACCCCATCCCTCTCAGTTATTGGAAACACTTATGAATTCTCAGCTTTAACAATAAATAGCACATTGTAGAACAGCAGTGCTGTTTAAAAACTGAACTCAGCTGAATTAATCAGACATGACAAGATATTTTTATGACTCTAACAGAAGCTTAATGAACAATTTTGAATAGATTTAAATAGTTTTTTTTAATAACATATCTAAACTGTGTGAATTATGGTAACACTGCCTTTGAGAAGAAATCATCAATTTTGGAGTTTACATACATGATGTCACCCTAGGAAAACATGAAAAAGTCAGGAGACTTGGACCTTTAAGAGTGGAAATGAGCAATGAAAATACACATTACCAGAGTCACCTCCCGGGACGCCTAGACACTGACTTGTGATGAGAGCATTTTTCTGCCTAGAAACGGCAAAACTGACTGTTTAGCTCTAACTGGCAGGCACCACGTGACACAGCAATGACAGAGCCTGTTGTTCCTCTTCAGCCGGGGCTGAAGTGCAGTGGCGCAATCTTGGCTCACTATAACCTCTGCTTCCTGGGTTCAATTGATTTCATGCCTCAGCGTCCTGAGTAGCTGGGACTGTAGGCATGCACCACCACACCCAGCTAATTTTAGTATTTTTAGCAGAGATGGGGTTTCACCATGTTGGCCAGGCTGGTCTTGAACTCCTGGCCTCAGGTGATCCTCCCACCTCGCCTCCCAAAGTTCTGGGATGACAGGCATGAGCCATCACACAGGCCAGCTAATTCTAAAATCTAAAGCTGCGAGGTCTAACCCAGCAATTACTAGATACATGAGGCTATTGAGAGCTTGAAATACGACTAGTTTGAATTGTGATGTACTGTCAGTATACAGTGCACACCAAATTTCAAAGGTTTATTATAAAAGTGTCAAATGTCTCATTATTCATTTGTCTGTTGAGACATGTCGAACTAATAATTTTGGTTAAAAACATTTGAGGCTGGGTGCAGTGGCTCACACCTGTAATCCTAGCACTCTGGGAGGCCGAGGCGGGTAAATCATGAGGTCAAGATCTGGAAACCATCCTGGCCACCACGATGAAACCCTGTCTCTACAAAACTACAAGAATTAGCTGGGTGTGGTGGTGCGCACCTGCAGTCCCAGCTACTCAGGAGGCGGAGGCAGCAGAATCATTTGAACCTGGGAGGTGGAGGTTGCAGTGAACTGAGATAGCGCCATTGTACTCCAGCCTGGTAACAGAACAAGACTCCATCTCAAAGAAAAAATTTTTTTGAGTTAAAAATATTGTAAAAAGTTATTTCACCTGTTTCATTTTATTTTTTCATTGTAGTCACTAGAATATTTAAAATGCCCTATGTGGCTCACACTTGTGGCTTGCATTATATTTCTATCAGAGGTCTGAGCTAGAGGTCCCTCCGAGCCAGAGGGTCCATATCGCTCATGGTAATACTCAGTGAATTGTAGCTCTTTCCATTATAAGGTGGGAGAAAACCTAGGTGATAAACCCCACTCACTGTATCAGCCTGACAAGTCACTTAACTCCCCCCGGGTCTGGATTCCTTGCCTTTCAGAGGAGGGGTTTGTCCTAAATGATCTATAAGGAGAGGTCCTAAGCCAAGGTCTCCAAGTCCTTGGGGGAGGGTGAGGCACTGGAAAAAGTTTTTTCCTCAGCATTTTACGGTGAGCATTGGAGAGTCTGGCTTCTAGCATTTTTATTGTTATTATTTTCTTACAAAGTGTTGTAATTCTAACTTGTCTCTAGATGCTACCTGAGAGAAACAGAAGATGAAAGTCCCACCAGGAATCATCAGCAACATGACACATAGGACCAGGGACTTCGGCTGCTAAAATCAAGACGCACACCAGAGGGCGCTGCAGTTAAAGAGCGTGGCAGAGGCGGGCGGGCTGCCGGGTCCAGTCTCCTAGGGGTTGAGAAAAGCTCTGAGCACAGGCCTAGGGGTGGCGGTAGGAGGACCTGAGGCTTCCATGAAAACCAAGTGAAAAAATACTGTTGAATTAGGGCTTCAGCTACCTGGATGTGTGTGCCTCCGGGGAGTGATTGTGTGTGGTTTTCGCACCCTGATTTGGATGGTTGTTATTAAGCTGGAAGGGCCACATTCCACATTTTGTTTATATTTATTATAAAACAAAAATAAATAAAAGTAAAAGCATTTATCTTTTGCTGTGAATTCTTAAATAATGGAAAGCGCTTGCAAGATTCTCTACTTGGTGAATGAGAAAATGTCCATGTTAGGAGCCCGTCAAGATTACAGGGTTTTCACAATGCTCAGGGGAGACAACCTCCAGAAGTCAAATGAGCTTGTGGCGGTTTACACACAGTGACTTCAGTCGCCAAGGAAAATATGGGCTCAACGAACTGTACACTAGGACTATCATCAATATTGGAGATGCTTAAAGATGGGTAATAATGGCCGGGCTCGGTGGCTCATGCCTGTAATCGGTGGCTCTCTCCGGTAATCCTAGCACTTTGGGAGGCCAAGGCTGGCAGGTCATGAGGTCAAGAGATTGAGACCATCCTGGCCAACATGGTGAAACCCTATCTCTACTAAAAATACAAAACTTAGCTGGGCGTGGTGGCACGTGCCTGTAGTCCCAGCTACTAGGGAGACTGGGGCAGGAGAATCACTTGAACCCGGGAGGTGGAAGTTGCAGTGAGCCGAGATGCACAACTGCACTCCAGCCTGGCAGCAGAGTAATACTCCATTAAAAAAAAAAGATAGACAATAATTAAAATATACTTTCAATTAGTTGAAATTATATTATACCATCAAACCATTTTTAACTTCAATAGAGATGATACTTTTTGAAAAATAGAAATACAGGCAACTTCATAGGAAAACGAGGCCCTTGTAAATGTTAAGTTTAAATAATTTGGTTTTTTTAGACAGGGTTTCTCTGTTGCCCAGACAATCTCTGCTCACTGCAACCTCTGCCTCCTGGACTCAAGCGATCCTCCTGCCTCAGCGCCTCCGCCCTGTAGCTGGGATTGCAGGCATGAACCAGCATGCCCAGCTAATTTTTGTAGTTTTAGTTAGAGAGGGCATTTCACGATGTTGGCCAGGTTGGTCTTGAACTTCTGGCCTCAAGTGATTTGTCCACCTCGGCCTCCCCAGAAAACATTTAGATGATGTCTTGACAGCTGTTTGTGTGAGAGGTGTTTATACTCTGTCATGTGCTGTTTCTTTCTCAGTTAACATAATTTCAAGAAAACAAATGAAGACTTTTATGACCTTTTATAATACAATAAATTGCCTATGGTTCAGAAATGAAGACAGTCTAACTCCTGCCCTCCATCTTAACCTCAGCGCTGTGTGTTCAGGAAATCAGAAAGCTGGAAACTCTTACCAGTTCTAACTCAGAGGATGCATGAGGGATCCATCCATCCATCCCACAGAGAGGGATGGAGACTCCAGCTCTGACACATGAAAATTCCAACATCTGAGCAGATACTTCCACAGTTCATTAGCTACCCCCACGAAAGAAAGTGCTTAAATACGATTGTAAAAATGTTTTTGGTTACCAAGAGCTATCAAGAGAAGTGTGGTTGCTTTTCACAAGAAGTTGACAATAAATTTGCTTAGTGATTAGTAAATGGTGGAGTGATTTTAAATATTTAAAACCCATTCCAGCTGGACATGATGGCTCATGCCTGTAATGTCTTTGGGAGGCCAAGGTGGGTGGATCACCTGAGGTTGGGAGTTGAAGACCAGCCTCACCAACATGGTGAAACCCCGTCTCCACTAAAAATACAAAAAATTAGCCAGGTGTGCTAGTGCATGCCTGTAATCCCGACTACTCGGGAGGCTGAGACAGGAGAATTACTTGAACACAGGAGGTGGAGAGTGTGGTGAGCCGAGATCGCGCCATTGCACTCCAGCCTGGGTAACAAGAGTGAAACTCTGTCTCAGAAAACAAACAAGCAAACAAATAAAAACCCAATTCCTCATTGTTCCTCATTGTTGTGAAGATCCATGCTATGCTAGTTTGTTAAGCAGGAGCAGGTGTGTTTCTTTCTGGCAGACAACTCTGCCTGGCACCTGGCTGATCCTCTTCCAGGGGTCACTTGGGTCTTGACCCAGGCTGGTGTGGGGAAACGGGGAGGTCACTCATGTGGAGCACATATAAATGCAAAAATCATGACTGAATTGATCTCTTCTCAGTACTTATTGTCAAACCTGAGTGTGACTCCCCAGCTGTTTGAAGCCCAAGTGTAGGCTGCAGGGTGAGATTTAGGTGATGTGTAAGTCTCCACATCTCCCACTGAGCCGTGTGTCCGTCAGTACTCAGCCCAGTGACAAAAGTGCAGGAAACCAAAGGGTCAGCTGGTGCATTGCCCCGAAGACTCATTTTGGTCAAAAATTTGTACAGGATAAGTTTACTGATCTATGTTTACATTAAAACAAATCCAGCTGTATTATGGAGTAAAATGCAGAACTGGACATGATTTTCTTTTTCAATGAAAACGAGGAACATGAAAAAATTACTCTTTTGTAGACGGCTGCTGTGGGCTGGGTTTTGGTCCTTAGGAGCAAAACAAATAATCACTCCTGCTCTCCTGCCAGGAGGGGCGGTTCAGGAGAATCATCTGGAGGCTCAATTCTCATTTACCAATCTTATTTCACTTCCAAGGAAACTAAAGCATGGGGAGAAAACTCCTGATGTTCGCGTGTGATTTGGGCTTCATACTCCTTCCTTCTTCCATTAAACCTTGGTCATGTCTTCCTACTTTGGACCCCAGCCTTGGCAAGTAGAAAACTCAGAGGAAGCATGGTCTGCTTGTCCAGAGAGGAGCCTAGGAGGGTCCACGATTCTAGTTCCTGCTGTGCCACTAACCAACCACGTAACTCAAGCAGGCGATTGCATGTCCCAGTCCCCAGTAACAGAGAGATGTAAACGTGGAGTGTGAAGGGTCATGTGAAGAGGTGGAGCCTGAAGCCGGGAGTCCAGCAATAAAAGGTACTTTGGTAAGGATCAGAGGTGGGCTCCCCAGGCACAAGTCCAATCTCAAGGTAACGCACTTGCCCTCTGACGTATCTGCATGGCCTGTGGTTGGTGACTCCAGCACAGACCACAGTGATGAACACATCATAGGTGCTTAATGCGTGTCCACTGAATGAATGGGGCATGATGGGAAGCCCTGCAGAGGTGGTTGGCATTTGCAGTAGAACTCAAGTCAGAGGGGTTTGCTGGGAGAAGGGGATGGATAACTTTGTGAAACAGATGTGCACAATTAGACTTATGTCCTTCTTTGCTAGCCCAGAAAAATCCCTGATGTTTATCCGTAGTTCTAAAGGCAGGATGGAGCTCAGGCTGGTGGGGTGTTTTTTATTCTCTCACCTTCCAAAGCATTTGTGATCCTTTCAGCACCCCTGGGAAAGCCAAGTGAGAATGGAGCTTGGTGAGCAGGGAGCCCCAGGTCTTGGGGGAGAGCAGAACCTTCGTTCCTTCCTCCATCCTCCTGGGGAAGAGAGCTCCACTTCTTCTCCCCACGACACTGTGAGGAGTTAAGCCCTAAGAGAATCCTGTGCCGTATCGCCACTCCTGCAGTTAGTGTTTCTCACTTTACCTTCGTCTCCTTTCTCATTGCATCTGGTGACTGGAAATGCCTCTGGGAGGAGGGAGATGGGCGCCGTAGCATGGGGAACACCGGACACCAGGGCTAAAAGTGTGCACGTGTGAACTGTCTCACGGAGGAGATGCCCTAGAAAGTGGAAGGCAGGGATTTGGACTCATGTCTCATCTGGCTCCAAAGCCCGTATTTATCTTCCTGAGGTGGGTATAAACTGTGTAACTATCTTGTTGGAATCAGGAGGAGAGTGGTAGAATTTTCAGGAACCTTCATTTTCAGCTAGATTGTAATTCAGGGTTTTCCTGAATTTCCAGTGCAAAAGGCCCACAGCCAATAGGTCTGAGGAAAGAGGCTCAGGGAAGGCTTTTTTCCCCAGCAGCAGGAGGAATCCAAATGAAAACCCTGGCAGCACCGTGGCAGTTGTTCGCAGTCGCATAGGAGAGGCTGCATTTTAGGTGTGGTCTCTGGATTTTCTTTTAGTGGATTTTGGGAGAGGAAAAGGACTGGAATCTTAATTGCTTTCCTCACTGGAATGAAGGAGAAGCAGGAAAAAGGAGGGGCTCAAATTCCTTGGTGCTAGCGGGGAGTGGTTGAGTGACTCTATGGGCTCTGTGGGTTAGACTCCTGGGAAGCCTGGTGGGGCACACAATTTCCATTTGTAGAATCCTTTCTGATTGAAAACAAGTTCCAAGTTCTAAATATGAAGTGCAAGACCAGGCGCAGTGGCTCTCACCTTTAATCCCAGCACTTTGGGAGGCTGAGGAGGGCGGATTGCTTGAGCTCAGGAGTTCAAGACCAGCCTGGGCAATATGGTGAGACTCCGTCTCTACCAAAAATACAAAAAATTAGCTGGACATGGTGCCAGCTGATTTTCCTTTGTATGCCTATGGTCCAGCTACTTAGGAGGCTGAGGCAGGAGGATTGCTTGGGCTTGGGAGGTGGATGTTACAGTGAGCCAATATTGTGCCACTGAACTCCTGCCTGGGTAACAGAGTAAGACTGTCTCAAAACATTAAACATTTTTAATTTTTTTGGCCAGATGCAATTGCTCATGCCTGTAATCCCAGCACTTTGGGAGACCTAAGCAAGTGGATCACGAGGTCAAAGGATTGAGATCATCCTGGTCAACATGGTGAAACCCTATCTCTACCAAAAATACAAAAATTAGCTGAGTGTGGTGGTGCACGCCTGTAGTCCCAGCTATTCAGGAGGCTGAAGCAGGAGAATCGCTTGACCCCGGGAGGCGGAGGTTGCAGTGAACCAAGATTGCGCCATTGAACTCCAGCCTAGCCACAGAGTGAGATTCTGTCTCAAATAAGTAAATAAATAAATAAACAAACACAAATAAATAAATAAAATAAAATAAAAATGTTGAGCAAATGAACTTCTGAACACAACCTGTTTATGAGTTGAGGTTGTGATCATAAGAATGCTTTTATGTTCAAGACACATTTTAAAATCTTGATGTTTGAAATGCTTGTGAAAAGGAACTTGCATAGCTGATAAGAACATGTAACAAATGGATATGTAGGATGATGAAAAGTTGGTGGTCTGACTGGATTGAGAAAAAAATGAATCAATGCACCTTCCTCACTCGGAAATAAATTAGGCTAAACCTGTCACCACCTGAAATGACTGTTCCTGCCAAATGTTTTGTGACCTGTCTCTTTTCATTAGGTAGGCTTTGTTGGCCTTGGTATGGTGCCTTTTATGTATTTCATCTTCTGTGGAGCAAATGGGGTGATAATAAGTTAATTCTTGCTGTATACGGGTGGGGCAATGGAGGGACACCAATGTCAGCGTAGTGGGTGGGTTCTGCTTCTCCCTTGCCCACTATTGCTGGGTGATCTTGGAGGGGCCACTTGACCATTCCAGGTCCACTTTGCTCAACTGATTATAAAATTAGGGAATGGAACAAGGCTTCACCAAGCTCTGAAAGTCTGTGATCCTGTATATAAAGCAAAGTTTTATCGTACAGCCTCCTGGAAGAGGGCTAACCACATTATGATTCAATGAGCGATTTTTTTCATAGCTATATAGTTATTATCAGAGTAGATTATTGCTTATCTTTTAAGGTCTGTGTTCGGAAAAGATTAGTACAGTTATAAATTGTGCTTCTCAAAAGTCTCTTAAGTGACAGGGGACATTTAAGTTACAATTGTGGGTCCTTTGTTTTCTTTGTGATTTGCAGCTAGCAAGTTACCTGATTTCCAACACAGCGTCACAGACATTCCCATACCTTTGACTTTAGAAAATGTGAACATGAGCATTGCCTCCTGGAATTATAAATATTCATGGGTATATAAATTCATAACCACAAATATTATTTTAATTCAAAGTTAGGACTTCTGGGAAAAATGGTGGCCGGAGGTATCTTAAAAGAAGGGGAGCCGTGATACCTCACTTGGCTGCAGCACTGCTTAGGATAACTATGTTTATCTCTCCCTTGGCTTCACCATGTCAAATTTGAGCTGCCCTTCATTTTTATCAAACTTTCTGGTTTCAGAAAGAAACCACCCA